>CATIUR010000011.1:1971277-2628370 GCA_949592205.1 Helichrysum umbraculigerum
GCATAGACGATTGATGCAAATTCAATAGCGACACTAGGGTTGTGTCGCAGAGATTCTGCGACACAATGGTGCGACACAGAGTACGACATATAATACGACACAACATGCGACACAATGGTTGTGTCGCATGGATGGTTTATGCGACACTACATGCGACACAGTCGTTGTGTCGCAAAGATGAACACCCAGACAGAACCCAGCGACTGCCGTGATTTTTCCGGCCAAAACCCGATTTTAACATGTTTTCCGGCCATAAAACCTTGATTTCTTCCATTATATAGTTAAAACAAAGTTGTATGTTCAATATTACACCCATATATAACATAAAAACGAGTAAATCTAAGTTTTTAGAAAATTCTTACAATCGCGAATCGGGACCAAATGAGGAAGAAGATGGTGATACGACTTTTGTTAATGTTGTTCCTTGCGTAATGGTGATTCCGAAAATGTAGATTTCGTGGGTTGATTTGCGAATCCGAATTTTTGGTAGAATTTGGGTTGAGAGAAAGTGTGTGTGTTTTTGGTGAGGATGAAAATGGAATGAGAGGAAGAATGGAGGTGAAAGGTGGTTTTGTCCCACTTTTCATCTCCTGTGTTTTTGTCCCGTGTTTGTTTACCCGATCGTTAAATGTTACATTATTTTAACTAACATATTTTTAATTACAATGTTTCATTATATTTTTAATTTGGATCTTTTTATGAAATTTAATAAATTAAGTTTTAAGAATTTTTAGTTTTGTTTTATTTTTAAAATTATGCGTTTTAACATTTTGCGTTATAAAATGATATGTAAATATTATCGACATAATATTTAATTGTAAATGACGTTATTTAATAACTTTGTTTTATTAAATAAATTCGTTCACCAACAGTCGTATATTTTGTCGTGTTTGCTCAATTCGTTTCGTATGTAATTACATCTAATTACAAATAAGTAATACTACGCATATTAACTAGTTGAGCTTTGCTAGACTTACCTCTAAAATGCGTTGTGAATTCACTCTAGTAGGGAATTAGCCTAATAATGCAAGTGATTAACGTAATTAATCGTGTTTAAATTTGCGGGGTGTTACATTCTCCCCATGTTAGAGAAATCTCGTCCCGAGATTTAAATCAAGTCGGATCGCCCGTGGCGTATGTCTCCGATAAGTCATGTTGTTAACAATAGTAATAGTTTGCGTGGCGTTCAATTGTTGCCATTGAAGTTCAATTAGTTTAAGTATGCTCACGGCATATTTCAATATGTTGTGTGTTTCGTTTCGTGGTCAGAGTTTACCAAGTGTTGTGTTCGAATCGACATTCGAATAAAACGTATGTTAATTCGTAGCAATAGTCGCTAAGACGTACCGTGCTAGTTGAGATCCGCAATCGTTTCTGGTGCACGAAGGATGTATGCGCGGCTTGGGACGTAGCCTTTGTTAGCGACGCGGTTGTTGTTGTTCTGATTGTTGTTCCCGGGGTTGTTCGGTTGTTGGCATTGGTTTCGGTGATGTCCAGCACACCTAAAGCAGCCGGTGTTTTGTCCCTCGGGGGCGGCTTGAGGAGGTAGGTTTGTCCTACAGTTCTGTGCTAAGTGACCGGGGCGTCTGCAGTTTTGACAAAATGTACAATCACCATCGTGGTGTCTCCCGCACTTGTCACACCTCGGTTTGTTGCCAAGGTAGGTTTTGGGTCCATTGTTGGTGATTGTGGCGTAGGCTCGGGTATTTCCCGGGTTTCTGTTTTGTTGACCCTGACGGTCGTTACTATCGTCGTTCCATTTGCTCTTGTTGTCACCCGCATCAGTACGGGTAGGTTCTGTTTTTACTGGGGTGGTTTTCAAAGTGCCAATCAGAATGGCGTCATCAGTTAAGCTTTGAGCGAGGTCAACTGCGCTCCTAAAAGTAGTGGGTTTGGAGGACATAACCATGCCTCGGATCTGTGGGGCCAAACCCTTGTTGTAACGCTCAATGCGTTTGCTCTCGGGGGTTACCATGTGAGGCACTAGACGTGCGAGTTCCTGGAATCTAGTTGTGTAACCGGCAATGTCAGCGCCGATCATTTGTATGTTCCAGAATTCGTTTTCAAGTTTCTGCATCTCGTTGGGAGGGCAAAATTCCTCCATCAGCATTCGTTTCAGTGTCTCCCATGAGATGGAGTAGGCAGCTGGGCGTCCCATGATTTGTACTTGAGCGTTCCACCATGTTAGCGCTTTGTCGGCTAGAGTGCAGGTGGCGTATTTCACGATTTTGTCAGTAGCACAGTCACTGATGTCGATCACTGACTCTGTTTTCTCGATCCAGTGGACTAGGCCAATGGCCCCTTCAGTCCCGGTAAAGGTACTCGGTTTGCAGGCTTGGAATGTTTTGTAGGAACACCCCTGCTGGTTATTGGTTGGGGTTTCGCTGTTGACTGGAGTGCCTCCGCTATTGTTGGTTAGATTTTCACGATTGCGGCTGGCCTCGTACTGAGCAATAGCCTCAGCCACGCGGCGTTCGATTATTTGTTCGGTTGTTTCTGGAGGCGGAGGTGGAGAATTTCGTCGACTGTTTCGGGTCTTTCTTTGTTTGGGTGGCATGCTGACGTTCTGCGATGAAAAGATGCAGAAGTCAATGCCAATGACAAATATGTGAGGAATAAAGTTTCACATATTTCAAGTTTTCGAGTATCAAGAAAAATTGTCGAATCCCCATCACGTATCTTACGACTATGAAACACCCATATGTACTCAGTATAATATAATCACGTTGGCCAGGCGTCATTATATGATGCTAAATACATACTTCTTTTCATCAACCGTTTAACACGATCAGGTTCATGTGAGATATGAGTACAATGAACGAGTCGAATGTGGTGAACAGTTCACGCGTATCGAGGTATCGTAACGATAGTTTAGATGTATGCAAATGTATGTATGCATGTACGTTCTAGCCAAGGCTATAGTCTAGGTCTCTAGGTTTCTAAGTCACCTAAAGTTTCCTAGTTCGCTATAACCAATGGCTCTGATACCAATCTGTAACACCCCCAAATTCGTTTAGCGGAAGCATTTAGTTTAAGTATTGGGGTGTCACAATAATAAAAGCATGCATACGTATCAGAGCTTATGATTACAACAGAACATAATATATTAAGATGCCAAAAGTGTTAATTACAAAGTTTACGATTTATCAAATCGTACAAGTTAAAAGTAATATGTATACAAAAGTGGATTTCTAGAATATGACAAAACAGTTTCAGTTATACTAGAGAAATCCATGTGTTTTTCCAAAAATGTTGGCATCCTAAAGCTTCACGGGTCGCCTAATTCTCCATGTGTTGGCGATTCTTACATGCGCAGCTAATTCCCTGAAAACATAGTAAAAGTCAACAACTAGGTTGAGTGAATCCACAGGTTTTATGTTGTATGTTGTTGTTTGAAGTTTTGTAGTCATAGTTGTTGAACCAAATACGTTCATAAATAGTAATTGCCATAATAGTCGAGTAATGTTTAGTGGAACGTCATCCAAATTATAAGTGTAGTGGGTTATTCGCCCAAAAGTTTCGGTTTCTGTCGGGACGTTACCCAAAATCATATGTTTGAAAACGTGTTGCTGGTCGTTCCCCAATAGTTTTAAAGTTTGAGTCGGTCGTTCTCCGAGTAGTTACCAAATGTACCGGTCGTTCTCCGACTAGTTACCAAATGTACCGGTCGTTCTCCGGTAAGATACCAAGTTAGCACCGGTCGTTCTCCGGTGAGATACATTGTTAGTACCGGTCGTTCTCCGGTAAGATACCATGTTAGTGTCGGTCGTTCTCCGACAAGTTACCCATATGTACCGGTCGTTCTCCGGTAAGATACCAAAGGCAGTTATGTGATAGTTTGTATAACAGTTTAACAGTTCAAGTACTCTAATTGTTCGAGTAATCAGTATGATAAATAATCATATAGTAAAAGCAGTTATGGTAATCAGTAAATCAGTAAAGCAGTTGACTATGTTTTCTACCCCAAATGTTGTTAAAAACAGTAAAAGTAGGGGCTGTGAACTCACCTGTTGAGTTATGTAGTTGTGCGAGTGCTAGCAAACCTAAGCCCAAGTACAGTCCAGAATCTCCTAACGTCCTAAACGTATGAGATTTAATAAGTAATTGTGGATGTCTAAGCTAATCATCCATGCTAGTGTTCGTATAACCAAGTTATGTCCAAAGTGTTTGTTAAACGTTTACGTTTGTATTTCGTTGTTTGTGAAAATGTACACGACTCGTTGGTGGTAGTTTGAAATCATAATTTCAATAAAATAGCGTGTTTGTAATGTTTGTAAAGTTCACATATAGTATCGAGTGTAAGTGTTTGTTATCGGTTAAGTTCGACACTTAGTGTAAAAATAGTTTGTGAAGTTTCTGTTTTCTGCGACACAGTATGCGACACTAATGTGATTATGCGACACAAGGGTTGTGTCGCATAAGGGTGCGACACAAGGGCTATGCGACACAAGGGTTGTGTCGCAGAGATTCTGCGACACAATGGTGCGACACAGAGTACGACATATAATACGACACAACATGCGACACAATGGTTGTGTCGCATGGATGGTTTATGCGACACTACATGCGACACAGTCGTTGTGTCGCAAAGATGAACACCCAGACAGAACCCAGCGACTGCCGTGATTTTTCCGGCCAAAACCCGATTTTAACATGTTTTCCGGCCATAAAACCTTGATTTCTTCCATTATATAGTTAAAACAAAGTTGTATGTTCAATATTACACCCATATATAACATAAAAACGAGTAAATCTAAGTTTTTAGAAAATTCTTACAATCGCGAATCGGGACCAAATGAGGAAGAAGATGGTGATACGGCTTTTGTTAATGTTGTTCCTTGCGTAATGGTGATTCCGAAAATGTAGATTTCGTGGGTTGATTTGCGAATCCGAATTTTTGGTAGAATTTGGGTTGAGAGAAAGTGTGTGTGTTTTTGGTGAGGATGAAAATGGAATGAGAGGAAGAATGGAGGTGAAAGGTGGTTTTGTCCCACTTTTCATCTCCTGTGTTTTTGTCCCGTGTTTGTTTACCCGATCGTTAAATGTTACATTATTTTAACTAACATATTTGTAATTACAATGTTTCATTATATTTTTAATTTGGATCTTTTTATGAAATTTAATAAATTAAGTTTTAAGAATTTTTAGTTTTGTTTTATTTTTAAAATTATGCTTTTTAACATTTTGCGTTATAAAATGATATGTAAATATTATCGACATAATATTTAATTGTAAATGACGTTATTTAATAACTTTGTTTTATTAAATAAATTCGTTCACCAACAGTCGTATATTTTGTCGTGTTTGCTCAATTCGTTTCGTATGTAATTACATCTAATTACAAATAAGTAATACTACGCATATTAACTAGTTGAGCTTTGCTAGACTTACCTCTAAAATGCGTTGTGAATTCACTCTAGTAGGGAATTAGCCTAATAATGCAAGTGATTAACGTAATTAATCGTGTTTAAATTTGCGGGGTGTTACAATACACACCCTCCAACCATTGACGGTTCGTGTTGGAATCAATTCATTGTTTTCGTTAGCGATGACCGTCATGCCTCCTTTCTTTGGGACGACTTGAACTGGGCTAACCCATGGGGAATCTGAGATAGGGTAGATCAGACCAGCATCCAGGAGTTTGATAACCTCCTTTTTCAGCACGTCTTGAATCTTCAGGTTGACTCTCCTTTGCCTTTGAACTGATGGTCTGAAGTCATTTTCCATTAAGATTTTATGCGTGCAGTAGTTTGGACTAATCCCTTGTATGTCAGAGATCTTCCAAGCAATCACCTTCTTATGTGACTTTAGAACCTGTACCAGCCTTGCTTTCTCTTCGGGCTTCAATTCTTTAGATATGATAACCGGTAAGTGTGAAGTTTTTTCAAGAAAAGCATATTCAAGGTGTAGGGGAAGTTCCTTTAGTTCCAATTCGGGTGGTTCTTCAGTAGATGGTTTCATCCTGGCAATCTCATCTCTTTTAAGCTCGTCGTACGTTGTTTGATAATCTGATCCATTGCAGGTGATTCCGGAATGTCGGCTGACGCTATCTCAACCCATTCTGTATTGTTGGACAGCTCATCTTTTCTCAACTCATATTTTACTTGGGAAGATTGAGAGATTACATTTTCTTCAGTGATTATTTCTTTTCTTTTGTCAGTTGTTGCAAATCTCTGAAATTGAGCTGATGAAGACTTGCTGATGGTGATTTCTGGATTTTTACAACCTTCAGATGGTTGCGAAGCAGTTGTTTTCAGCATTGACTCCATGTTTTTAAGAGTCTTCAGAATTTCTTCCCTTGAGAGAGATGAATGATCTACTTCAGAAGTCGGGTTTCTTCGTAGTAGAGTGACAGGAGTGCCATATCCAAGTGGAGCAGTCAAGATGGAATTGAGCTGCGGCTCAGAATTTATTAAAGGAAATAGTAACTCTCCAGATGCATTGGAAGAATCCGAGATAGCTGAACATAGACCCGCACCTTCTTCACAGAGTATTCTTGAAGTGATGATAGTATTAGGAAGGGGGTTAATGCTGCTTACTGCGAGGATCTCTTCCAAGTGTTCTTCAATTATTTCCTGCATAGAATCTACAAGACAAAGATCTTCTCCCACAGGCTGTTTCATTAGTTTATCAACATTGAAGGTGACCTCTTCAGTTCCAACTCGGAGTTTTAAAGATTTTTCATTTACGTCAATGACGACCTTGGCAGTGTTTAGGAAAGGTCTGCCAAGGATGAGTGGAACCTGGGTGTCCTCTTCAATATCCATAACAACGGAATCAACTGGAAAGACGAATTTGTCAACACGGACCATAATGTCTTCAGCAATTCCTCCGGGGAGTTTAACTGATCTATCTGCTAATTGGATGGTCATACGGGTAGGCAAGAGTTCGTTTAATCCTAGTTTCCTATAAAGCGAGAATGGCATGAGGTTTACACTAGCTCCTAGGTCAGCTAAGGAGTTACTTATTTGAACATCCTGAAGATAACAAGGAATAGTGAAACGGCCAATATCTCCAAGCTTAGGGGGCAATCCTTGTTGCATAATTAGAGAGCACTCGGCATCTAGGGGTAAGTTAACTATCTGTCTAAGTTTTTCTTTGTTGGATATCAGTTCCTTAAAGAATTTAGCACAACTGGGCATTTCTACTAAAGCATCTAATAATCTAACGTTTAAGTGTAGGCTTTTGAACATTTCTAGATATTTTCCAAATTGAGCTTCTTGTTTCTCTTTCTTAAGCCTACCAGGGAAAGGTATTCGAACAGGTTTAGAAACTTCTGGGGCTTTAGAAGGTTCTGGCTCAGGAGAAGTGACAGGGGTGTCAGCTTGTACCGTGCTAGTGGGTAGAGAAGTAGAAGGTTCATTTGAAGGAATATCTATGTTTTTCTCGTTCTTAGTCTCTTTTCCTCCTCTAGTAACCACAAGCATGTCATCGTGCTCATAGGATGAGTGAAAGACAGAATTGTAGATTGCTTCCTCCCTTTGCTTCTCCTCAACTTTTAAAAACAACCTTTTAACATTATCCTTCATGTTTTTAATTAAATCATTTGAAATCCTGAGCAAATAATCATTTTGGTTTTGAAAATCAAGAATTCGTTTGTTTGTATTATTTTGCTCAACCATGAAGTTATTGAAAATCGTATTGTTTAGACGAGAAGTCAATTGGGTAGGAATAGAGAGAACTAAAGATTGAGACGGGGGAAGTGTGGATAACCGCTGAACGAATGGTTTAGAATGGAAGGATTGGTCAGGGTTTCTACAAGTGGTGTTAAGAATTTCTTCGTTGGCCTGTATGTTTGGGAAGAACTTTGGGGTTTTCTTTTTTTGCATGGGTTTAGAAGATTCTTGCAAGTCCTTGACAACTTTAGAGATGATTCGAGTTGAGTTTTCAAGGTGTCCAAGGCTTGATCTGAAGTATTCCTTTCCTCTGAAGTGGATTCATCTGGCTCCAAGTCATGATGGTGCATTGTTATCGTCTCAATCAACTTCCAAGCTTCGTCTGCAGTATGTTGCATGAAGTTTCCGGATGAAGCAGCATCGAGGATTTGTTGGTGCTGAGGATTTAAGCTGTTGTAGAATGTGCAGACCAGATTCGTTTCAGCCAACTGATGGTTTTGACATCTTCCGATAAGATTCTTAAATTGTTCCCAAGCCTTGCTTAATGATTCGTTAGTTTCCTGACGGAAGTTAGCAATGTCGGTTTTAAGCTTGGTTTGCATGGAAGGAGGAAAGTACTTAGCTAGAAACTTAGTAGCCATCTCTTCCCATGTATGAATCGAATTGGGTTCGAAATCATAAAACCAGGTTAATGCTCGAGAAGATAGAGAATAAGGAAATAGATGGAGTCGAAGAAGGTCTCTATTGGTTCCTATTATATCGAACGAGTCGGTAGGTTGATGAACTTGTTGAGATGGGCGTTTGAGTTTTCAACAGAAAGACCATGAAACTGACACTCAGATTTAATCATTTTTATGTAGTGAGGCTTAATTTCAAGGGTTTCGTCGGTTGGTGCTACGATCGGTCCTCCTCGTCCCTCTAGCAGTGGCTTGATTGATGAGGTGAGCGTGATACGGTTCGTCATAACTCGTAAGGTAGAAATTAGAGTTACAGAAAGGGAAAGCTAATCTAAACTAATTAACCTAATTAATCTAATTAACCTAAGAATAAAGCAGGTAACTTCCGGATGATGTTGATCTCTCGAAAGGGTCGCTAAATAACTAAGATAACTAAATTCCTAAAGTCGGTCGTTGTAGTCTGTCGTGCTTCCAGTGGTCGGACGGATTTTAATCCGGTCGTTGAACCAACCAACCAGGATGCGTGGACAGGGTTTTAAATTTGTAGAGCAGGGGAATCCTAAGTTGTATACTACTGACAGACCTAAAAGGGCAGCAAGTGGTATGTATGACTCAGGTGTCGTTCTTCAAACTACAACGGGCATGGGAGTCTAGGAAGTTTTATTATCTTTGGAGATTCAGCTACGGTTTTTAAAAGTTTTTGGATAGGTTTGGTTTTTATAACTAAATAATAATTTAAATAAAGAAAATAAAACAAAAGAGGTTTGTACTGAGACTCGGTCAAAAGAGGATAAGCGAGTGTTTACTATGATTTCGTTAAATGTTATTGATGAATAGTCAAGGGTAAGGCTACTAGACGTGATGACTAATCCGGAGAGGATAGAAACATAATTAATGCAAAGTATTGTACCTACGACTGTTCCGCGGCTTCCATACGTTTGTACTCCACCAATTGGTGTTTCCAGCACTATACCGAGTAATAGGGCATTTTACGGTTTTTCCGTTACATTAATTAGGGTTCCACATTACTCTCATAGATTTCCTATATCCTAATGAGCTACAACTACGAGCCTATTAAATATCTAACGTAGAGTTATCCGCAATCAGATAAATAACATGTCACGTGGATAGCAGTTATAGAAGTCAAATACACCGGAAGTTCTCCCAAATGTACAGACCAATTTAACCGACGACTATCCTCGAATCCTGGTCCCCAGTCACAGTCATCAGAGACGTCTGTATCGTAGCATGAATTGTTGATTGAACAAGAACACGAACGGGGGTAATCCCGTGGACCAAGTTGGGATAATCGGGCTAACGATCAGTTAAATTGTTCAGCATTACAGATATAAATCATCACAACTATTCCATGCATGTTAATCTACTGTGTAAACCAATATTCTGTGTCTGAAAACCTAATTATACAGTTACTGATATGAACCAGGAGGATAACTCTGGCATGCATCATTCCTAAGGCAACAATCAAACAAGAACATGCAATAGGGTGACACATAACAGAACACCATAAACCTAAGCATAGCAGATAACTAATAATCAGATCATAGATATCCCGAAAGTTCTCTCAAAGATATATAACAGATAAACATGAATCTAACCTATCTCTAACCCTATGCTCCGTGTCTCTTATGATTTGTTTCAACCTAGAGAACACAGCCATACCAAGTTCATTGATCATCAAGTATAGAATAGGTAGAGAACGTACCACTAGTAATTGGCCAAGTTCTAGCAGGAAGCTTCTAACCACATCATAGGTTGGATAGATAAACATTCGAGATTTAGTTTATGAGTTCATACACAGTTTAAAGTAACACGGGCAGAGTAACAGCATGGCATAAACATATTGACTGTTCTAACATAACTACATCATAGTAAACACAAAGAAATGTCTAGCCTAACATTATATATCCAGCATACAATCCTAAACAAGCATAAACAAAGCAACACATGTTTAAAACTGGAAAGTAAGGGATATATAAATAGAACCTGGTATGAATTTATTACAGACAGATCTTCGCGAATACAATGTCTTGGAGTGACTCCGTACAAAAGCTAAAAGCTACCTCTACCTAACTATCTGTCTAACTAGCTCAATTCTAGAGAGAGAAAATCTTCTAGAGAGAGAAACTAGAGAGAGAGTGATGTGTGTGAGAGAGAAAGTGTAGGGAGAGAATGAAAATGAGAGAAATGATATGTTGGTGAAGTGAGGGGTGTCCACTATTTGTAGGCAAAGCATTAAATCGCACGTACATCTCACGAAGCAGCACGTACAAGCAAACGAAGCACAATATGGGGGTGCAGGGGCCGTATACGGCCTTGTAAGGTCCGTATACGGTATAGTAAGGGCCGTATACGGTCTCACAAGGGCCGTATACGGTCTCACAAGGGCCGTATACGGTGTGTGGGGCCGTATACGGGCTTTGTCTGATTTCGTTCGTTATTTAAAACGTCCGTATCTCCTTCGTTATGCGTCCGTTTGACTCGATTCTTTCGCCTGTGGTTTCGTAATTCCGTTACGCTTCTAATGATGCCAATCTCAAAGAAATTGGAAGTGTAGAGCTTAGGCGTAGCTGAAATGACTTTTAATGGCTCTGAAAGCGTAGTGGTTTCTCCGTCCTTTGGCCGTTTCACTTGATTCCAGATTTTTCCGTCTCGATTTAACCTATACAACAGATGGTAGAAGTTAGGAGGTGTGCCTTGACAGGAAAATTGTAACACCCGGTCAAAAAGGCCAATTTTCGCGCCTATTTTAAACTTTAAACGATCGTATTTAGTACGTATTACTTTTAAGTAATGTGTTATTATTTTTAATAAACGTTATTTACACGGGAAATATTAAACTATTTTAGTACATAAATCGTTTTGCTTAAAACGTGTTTTAATTAGATAAAAACTTAAATACTTTCGTATCATTTAAAAATGATATATATAAAAACTAAAATGATTCATACGACTTAAACTTGAACATTTTATTTTTATAAAATGTTCCAATTCGAAACCATTATTAATTATACGAATAAATATTACGAAATTAAAAACATTATTTATTTTACGAACGGGTACCAAAACACGGGTCAAAATACAACGAAACGGGACGGACCGGGGCCAACCACCTCCAATTATTGGAGATGGCCGGCCATACTCTTTACTCCCTCCCCATTTCCATTTTTGGAAATCATTTCACCAAACACACCCCTCAATCTCTTCCTCTCCCACTCTCTCGGCTCACACAATCCGACACCACCACCACCATTTTCGAAATCATCAAAGGGAACGGAAGCAAGGGAGAACAACAACAACACCATCACCATCGTTGTTCATCATCATCTCCTTCGAAATCATCATTTTCGGTCACCACTTCGATCCGTAAGAATCCGACACTTTTCTTTCAAGTTTTCGTGTTATAATTACTTAATATATCATATATTAGCTTTATACAAACGGATTTAGCCCGAAAATAGGTTAGATCTTGGTTTTGGGTGAAAACCCGTCGAACAGACGGAAGTGTCGCCCACAGCCCAAAAACAGTGTAGCGACACTTCCTAAGTGTCGCTATGTCAAAAAGTCGCCCTTATAGCGACACTACCTGAGTGCCGCTAAAACAATTATACCGTCACTTCTATAGTGACGCAATCATATAACTATCAGCAGAAACATGCGACACTTCTCAAGTGTCGCTATCTTCAGTAGAAACCACAACTTTCAGTAGAAACAAATGACGTCACTCGAACCTTATACCGTCACTTCAACAGTGACGCATATACTACACCGACACTATTTTATACGACACTTCCTAAGTGTCGCCATTATACAGAACCCGTCACTTCTTAAGTGACGCATGATATTACACACGACACTATTCCCTTAGTGACGCATGAAGTGTCGCTATTATCAGTTTTTGAGCTAAAAACTCACTTTTAAAATGTCCAACTTATCCGGAAACGTATACGCAATTTATATATGAACCGAAACACGTTTATATACACTTTTTATACGAAAACAACCTAAATTATATTTTCTAAATATAATTTCAATATACGACAACGACACGTAATTTCTTTATGAAATTCAAACATAAACATATAACGAATACATTGAGTACAGACAAAACGTATAAACAACAAACTTGGATAGTTTTATATAAATATCCATTCACTTATACGAAACCTTATGTGTTTAGGACACTAGGAGGTCTTCATTGTACACGCGCGTATCTTTGGATCGCTAGCACTCCCAGGTGAGTCATAGCCCCACTCTTTTACTGTTTTACTATTTCGGGGTGAAACTCATGCCTGTAAATTACTTGTTTTTCATTGTTGAATGATTGAAACAAAACAAATAACCGACTTACTTGATAAACATGAATGTTTAACATTATGTTACTTTTCTGAAATACTTAAATGTATTAAGTATCCCCATGTTAGGAAACACTTAGAACTGAACTAGTACAACTTGCTAGGGACTTTTGGTCTCTTTACACCTAGGATCTAGGACTCCTAGATTCATGCTAGCAATAGTGTAAGTAATGCCACGGGGGCATTGACCTACCTGTTACGATTCAGAATTACAAATACATGACAGTAGCATAGACTAACTGATTTCATTCTACTGATTCGCAAACAACTAAATGATGACTGTCCATACTTAGGCGTGTTATGCTACTTTCCATATCTAAGTAGGGATTACACATACTTAGATACACTGTACTATACCTAGCTGTTATGTGATAACTGTAGGTATCTGATTACTTGCGATTGCTATATTACCATGAGGTAATTTACTGGGTAAGCTGTATGATGTACCATACTTACTGATTTACTTACATACACTGTACGGCCTTGTGTGCCACTTCCGGGCACGTTGTGCTACTTCCGGGCACTTTGTGCTACTTCCGGGCACTTTGTGCTACTTCCGGGCACTTTGTGCTACTTCCGGGCCTTGTGTGCTACTTCCGGACACGTTGTGCTACTTCCGATTACTTATGCTAGATATGTATACACACTGTACGATTACATATACACTTGTATAGATACGGGTATGATTACCCACTACTTACTGAGCACGAGGTGCTATAACGATTACTGTTTACTAGTACGCTATGTTATAGGTACTTGCTCACCTGATTACATTTACTGAGCACGTGGTGCTATACTTGACAACCTTATACTTACGTGGTTACATAGTGGGGACAGATAGTGTCTCACTTGCTTATTATACTGGTACTTGTTAGTCTGATAGGTTCTTGAGTACTTGGTGCGGTCTCTAGGAACTACCCTGAACTTACGACCATGGGGTCTGGTAGTGTACTACTCCGACAAGTAGTACAAAATACGAATTCACTTGGAGAACACTTTAGAAATATACTTATTAGTTTAAGTTATAAGGTTACGGAAACCTTGATTTCCATTACTACAACAGGGGACCCAAACTTAATACATTATCACTATCCAAACAAGTTTACAAACGACTTTTGAAATACACACGATTTATACTACATGTTTTACTTAACTAACCTATGAACTCACCAGCTTTATAGCTGACCTGTTTTAGCATGTGTTCTCAGGTGACTGCAGGATTAGGACTACTACAAGCTACGCTAGCTCGAGTCGCATGTTTTCAAATATGGATTTCTTGCATAACTTTTGTAATACAACTATGTATTGAAATCATTTTTGTGAACTCGTATTATTGTAAACTCTTTACTTATGGAAATGTAATAATTGTTTTACAAACGTCTCATTTAGAGGTCGTTTGCTATATATCTTTGTGCTCGTGATATCTGATTAGTAACACCCCGACCCGACCGCTTCCGCAACCCGAAATTTGGGGGGGTGTTACAGATTGGTATCAGAGCCTAAGGTTATAGTGAACTAGGTTGCATTTAGTGGGCCTAGACTATGACCGTTAGGCAGTGTTCCTTATTAGGTATAACTGGTTCAGGGATCACATCATACAAGTTTAATTTAACATAGCCTGGCCAGTTATGTACAATTAAATGAAGATGATGAGAAAGCTGAAAGGGGTTATACGGAATCAGGAATACGTAGTTGACTCTGATTGTTTCGTGCTAGACACACTAGGCTATTATATGTACGGTAGGTATATATGAATAGGCTCTTTTTGTGAACTACCTCATGTGCTATTATACATATATGTACTACCTGTATGTATATATATACATTATTGGGTAATACGATGCAACTTCTAAAAACACCTATTGTATACTATACGTTAAGCGTGAATACGCGTGAGCTTACAACCATCTTACCGAGAGATTTCACTCGGAACTACTGTGAGATTACACTCACACTCATCAATATTAATTACGAGTTTACACACGCACAAACACGTTACAAAATAGTATAGGGATATACTAATATACTTTACAAGCGTACTACAAAAGAGATACTTTGATATAGGGTCTTATGTATCTTTTCACCTTTGTTATTAGAACACTCATCATGCCACCCAGACGACTTTACAGTCAAGCTGAGCTTAACCGAATTGCTACCCAAGCAGTGATTGCTGCGCTTGCTGCTTGAGACTCGCGAACAGGCGGCGGAGAAATACCGAACAACACTCCACCAGCTCGACTGTGTACTTACAAAGAATTTCAGAACTGCAATCCACCAAATTTCACTAGCTCTGAAGGAGCTGTAGGATTGATCCTGTGGATAGAGAGAATAGAATCCATATTCCACCTTTGCAACTGCCCGGACGACTATAAAGTCAAATACTCTACTGGCACCCTCACTGACAGTGCACTCACTTGGTGGAACACTTAAGCGCAAACCGTGATTATTGATGTTGCTCTACGACTTCCATGGGAAGACCTGAAACAAATGATGCGTGACGAGTATTGCCCTAGTGAACAACTACAACAACTCGAGGTTGAACTCTGGAACCTCACCTTAAAGGATAATGATATCGCTGCTTACACCACCCGATTCCATCAATTAGCACTCCTCTGTCCATCCATGGTAAACCCCGAGAAGAAAAGGATCGAGAGGTACATATGGGGATTACCCGACCAAATCCAAGGCCTGGTCACTGCATCTAAACCTAACACCATCAGCGAGGCTGTTCGCATGGCTCACAGTCTTATGGCACAAGTGGTCCGAAGAGGGACATCCGCAACTGAAAACAACCAAGAAAACTGGAATCGAACTCCCGACAACCCGACAAAAAGGTCGAGAACTACTTGGACCCATGCGTCCGGATCTGGTGAAAAGAAATACAAGGGGAAGAAGCCCTTCTGTCCTGATTGCGAAAGCCACCATGAAGGACCATTTGGCACACCGTGTAACAGGTGTAGGAGTTTTGGACACCAAACTAGGGACTGCAGAGTTCCCACTACTATTTCAAACCCTAACGCTCCGAAAGTCTGTTTCGAATGTGGAAATCCTGGACACTTCAAAAAGGACTGCCCGAAATTCTTCAACGACGCCTAATCAATCTCTAATTACTAATATAGGTGTGTCCTCCCTCTAAAACTTAACGATTTTAATTTACACTAAGTACGTATTACTTATTCCTTGATGCCGTGTGGCATTGATTTAGGCCGAATGTACCATAGGGCTAGTTTACCTAGGCCAACATAAACGCTTAGAGTTTGCTTTCGGCAGACGAGCCAAGTTACTATTTGCTAGTTACTTAGTCCTGATAGGATTAACCTGTAGGCAATCACTCCGTGATAACTATCCAGTCCCGAACGGACTGCATCTTAAAAAGGTTCCCTAGTAATCATGACTTAACCATATTACGAACAAACAATATAATTAGAATACGACTTTCATACCTAACCGCGACACAATCATGGATTGACTGCTGCCAAATCCGATCTAGGCACTGTACGTCTACTACCTATCCAATGTATTCCTTATACGTACATTGCTCCCCATACTCCACGCGACCACGACTTCATTCAAAATTTCGGGACGAAATTTCCATAACGGGGGGAGAATGTAACACCCGGTCAAAAAGGCCAATTTTCGCGCCTATTTTAAACTTTAAACGATCGTATTTAGTACGTATTACTTTTAAGTAATGTGTTATTATTTTTAATAAACGTTATTTACACGGGAAATATTAAACTATTTTAGTACATAAATCGTTTTGCTTAAAACGTGTTTTAATTAGATAAAAACTTAAATACTTTCGTATCATTTAAAAATGATATATATAAAAACTAAAACGATTCGTACGACTTAAACTTGAACATTTTATTTTTATAAAATGTTCCAATTCGAAACCATTATTAATTATACGAATAAATATTACGAAATTAAAAACATTATTTATTTTACGAACGGGTACCAAAACACGGGTCATAATACCACGAAACGGGACGGACCGGGGCCAACAACCTCCAATTATTGGAGATGGCCGGCCATACTCTTTACTCCCTCCCCATTTCCATTTTTGGAAATCATTTCACCAAACACACCCCTCAATCTCTTCCTCTCCCTCTCTCTCGGCTCACACAATCCGACACCACCACCACCATTTTCGAAATCATCAAAGGGAACGGAAGCAAGGGAGAACAACAACAACACCATCACCATCGTTGTTCATCATCATCTCCTTCGAAATCATCATTTTCGGTCACCACTTCGATCCGTAAGAATCCGACACTTTTCTTTCAAGTTTTCGTGTTATAATTACTTAATATATCATATATTAGCTTTATACAAACGGATTTAGCCCGAAAATAGGTTAGATCTTGGTTTTGGGTGAAAACCCGTCGAACAGACGGAAGTGTCGCCCACAGCCCAAAAACAGTGTAGCGACACTTCCTAAGTGTCGCTATGTCAAAAAGTCGCCCTTATAGCGACACTACCTGAGTGCCGCTAAAACAATTATACCGTCACTTCTATAGTGACGCAATCATATAACTATCAGCAGAAACATGCGACACTTCTCAAGTGTCGCTATCTTCAATAGAAACCACAACTTTCAGTAGAAACAAATGACGTCACTCGAACCTTATACCGTCACTTCAACAGTGACGCATATACTACACCGACACTATTTTATACGACACTTCCTAAGTGTCACCATTATACAGAACCCATCACTTCTTAAGTGACGCATGATATTACACACGACATTATTCCCTTAGTGACGCATGAAGTGTCGCTATTATCAGTTTTTGAGCTAAAAACTCACTTTTAAAATGTCCAACTTATCCGGAAACGTATACGCAATTTATATATGAACCGAAACACATTTATATACACTTTTTATACGAAAACAACCTAAATTATATTTTCTAAATATAATTTCAATATACGACAACGACACGTAATTTCTTTATGAAATTCAAACATAAACATATAACGAATACATTGAGTACAGACAAAACGTATAAACAACAAACTTGGATAGTTTTATATAAATATCCATTCACTTATACGAAACCTTATGTGTTTAGGACACTAGGAGGTCTTCATTGTACATGCACGTATCTTAGGATCGCCAGCACTCCCAGGTGAGTCATAGCCCCACTCTTTTACTGTTTTACTATTTCGGGGTGAAACACATGCCTGTAAATTACTTGTTTTTCATTGTTGAAAGATTGAAACAAAACAAATAACCGACTTACTTGATAAACATGAATGTTTAACATTATGTTACTTTTCTGAAATACTTAAATGTATTAAGTATCCCCATGTTAGGAAACACTTAGAACTGAACTAGTACAACTTGCTAGGGACTTTTGGTCTCTTTACACCTAGGATCTAGGACTCCTAGATTCATGCTAGCAATAGTGTAAGTAATGCCACGGGGGCATTGACCTACCTGTTACGATTTAGAATTACAAATACATGACAGTAGCATAGACTAACTGATTTCATTCTACTGATTCGCAAACAACTAAGTGATGACTGTCCATACGTAGGCGTGTTATGCTACTTTCCATATCTAAGTAGGGATTACACATACTTAGATACACTGTACTATACCTAGCTGTTATGTGATAACTGTAGGTATCTGATTACTTGCGATTGCTACATTACCATGAGGTAATTTACTGGGTAAGCTGTATGCTGTACCATACTTACTCATTTACTTACATACACTGTACAGCCTTGTGTGCGACTTCCGGGCACGTTGTGCTACTTCCGGGTACTTTGTGCTACTTCCGGGCACTTTGTGCTACTTCCGGGCCTTGTGTGCTACTTCCGGGCACGTTGTGCTACTTCCGATTACTTATGCTAGATATGCATACACACTGTACGATTACATATACACTTGTATAGATACGGGTATGATTACCCACTACTTACTGAGCACGAGGTGCTATAACGATTACTGTTTACTAGTACGCTATGTTATAGGTACTTGCTCACCTGATTACATTTACTGAGCACGTGGTGCTATACTTGACAACCTTATACTTACGTGGTTACATAGTGGGGACAGATAGTGTCTCACTTGCTTATTATACTGGTACTTGTTAGTCTGATAGGTTCTTGAGTACTTGGTGCGGTCTCTAGGAACTACCCTGAACTTACGACCATGGGGTCTGGTAGTGTACTACTCCGACAAGTAGTACAAAATACGAATTCACTTGGAGAACACTTTAAAAATATACTTATTAGTTTAAGTTATAAGGTTACGAAAACCTTGATTTCCATTACTACAACAGGGGACCCAAACTTAATACATTATCACTATCCAAACAAGTTTACAAACGACTTTTGAAATACACACGATTTATACTACATGTTTTACTTAACTAACCTATGAACTCACCAGCTTTATAGCTGACCTGTTTTAGCATGTGTTCTCAGGTGACTGCAGGATTAGGACTACTACAAGCTACGCTAGCTCGAGTCGCATGTTTTCAAATATGGATTTCTTGCATAACTTTTGTACTACAACTATGTATTTAAATCATTTTTGTGAACTCGTATTATTGTAAACTCTTTACTTATGGAAATGTAATAATTGTTTTACAAACGTCTCATTTAGAGGTCGTTTGCTATATATCTTTGTGCTCGTGATATCTGATTAGTAACACCCCGACCCGACCGCTTTCGCAACCCGAAATTTGGGGGGGTGTTACAAAAATGAGGTCGGAAGAATCGGCCTGTATTAAAATGCTGTGTTTTGTGCGATTTCAGAGTGTTTTCAGTGATTTTTACCACAACGTCCACTTTTGAACCACTTTAGTGAATTTTAATAAATAATCAATGTTTTGGAATGTTTTTACTAAAGAAAGGTCCAAAATGTGAGGAATAGAGCTTCTAAAAACATGACTTTTTACGTCACATCAAGTTATCCCACATTTAGACGTTGCTTGTCCTCAAGCAACAACTCTCTGAAAAATATTTTAAGTCATGTTTTTAGGGGTGAGTCAGAGAATATTTTCCGAGATTAGCATTTCCTCATATAAGCAAGTTACTTCTAAAAGTGTGGAGGAGGATAAGATGATCCTTCGATAAGCAAGAAGAGATTCTCTTAGGCATACATCCAAATCTCGTGATCTTGGAGTACACATGACTAGGCGATCTCACTATAGGTGGTCACTCAATTCACTCAAAGTGTATCGGGTTTCCTATCAATCTAGCTCAAACGAAATCGCTCAAAATAGTCAGTCATGTTGCACTCATCGTCATAGGCTTGATCGAGAATCGGATCTCCACCACTTAGGTGAGGATGGTGCTAATTATCTCAAGACATTCAGAGGGTTGTAATGTTCGGTGTGGGTGAAGGGTATGGATAGTGGTAATTTTGGGTTGCGAGGGGTGTTTAGCTTATCCTAAAATCACTGAGATTATGAACAACTTTTATTTAGAACGGAGGGGAACGGAGAGTTGGTAGCTGTTTCAGCTTCTGTCGGATTTTCCATGAAGAGCTATGCTTTGAAACTTTCAGCTTTATTTGCGGAGCTATTTTCTTCTTTTTTTTTTTCTTTTCTTTTTTCTTCTTTTGTATTTTCTTTTTCTTTTCTTCAGAATCTCTTTTAGAGAATTTCCAAGGAATTTTATATTTTGAATCCTTTAGAAATCTTTTCCTCTATCTTGATCATTTTGATTCTTTTCCGGGTGCTAATTTTTCCCGCACCATCGTCCTTCCAGTTCTCTTATGTGCTAATTTTCCCGCATCATTTGTTGAGAAGCTTGATTTTGGAGAATGCGAATGAGTAGGATATTTGAAACAGATATTCTAAAAGGGTGTTCTTCATAACCTTAGAAATTCCAAGATAAGTTTGGGGGGTAATTTTGGGAAGTGAGTGAAAATTAGGGTTTTGAAGAAATGAAAGGTTTAGGCTCAACAGGGTATACTAGGTGGATCTTCGATACTAAAAATGAGCATCGAAAAGGGTTTTGGGCTTGAAAAGATATGTAAGAAATGGGTTAAGTCCTAAGGAATGTCAAGGTCATTTAATTGCACCTATACCGCGTACGGTACACACCAATATGGTCTCGAAGCGTATGTCAAAAGCAAGTTCTAATTCAGAGATACAGACATCGGCACACACACAAGAAATGAAAGTGAAGCATTAAAGATGAATGCTTTTAGGCTCAAGATACCTCACTGCAAAGGGTTGTATGTGTCTAGTCATGTTCCTTTGATTATTACTTCTTGCTTAAGCAATTTCTACCTTATTTCCTTTAGGCTTTTAGAAATATCATACTTATATTTTGAAAATGGTTTCTCTCAGTAGTATCTGAGACTCAAAAACTGAGTTAGACTCATTAATTTTGAAAAAAATTGACCTTTTTGAGAGAAAGATTGCTATTGGACATAAAAATCACCATTTAAGGTATTATATACCTGCCATCCCACACATAGAGGAACATTGTCCCTAATGTTCTCTTGAGTAGAGATTTTACTAGTAAAATCCCACACTTAGAGTTTGAACATATAAGTAGATGTTTCTCAAGTGTTTAAATTTGGGCTGGAATCCCACACTTAGTGATAAGTTTAGGATGAGGCACAGAAATTAAACGCACTAACATAGGCATAATAAACATAATTGAAACGGGGAGAAAGGAACAGAGAGGCTCCCCATTTGTGTTTACTGGAATAGACCAGGTTTGTGCAGGAGTGGTGCTAGTGAATTGCTGGATTTTAAGGACCAGGCTCGTTTAAGATCATCCATTCCACACAAAGCTGAATTCTGTAATAAACAACAACACACATATCACAGTATCTCATCTAGGTAGCAGGTCTAAAGCGTAAATACAGAGTCATAATACAGAAAGTAAATAATAAAGATAGAATCTAGTAATCATCAAATAGGTCATCAGTGTCAGGATCAAACTCCTCCACAGCATCCCTATCAAAGATGGAAGTCGGAGATGGGATGGAGAAATCCATAGTAGCCACAGTCTGACTCACAATCTCGTCAGTGGAAATGTGGGTGACAGAAGTGTGAGCATCAAAAATAGCCAGAAGCTGCTCTGTGAGGCTGCGGTCTGGTGATGCGAATCCTGTGGGCAATGCTGGATCGGGATCAGCAGCTGCAGTAGTGGGGCCAGTGGAGGGTCCGGCAGTAGAGACAACAGGTGGATCTGCAGGAGGAAAGAAGGACCATGGAGGTCGAGATGGTCCTGGATCCGGGCCAAGCCTGTAGGGAATGGCATCAGGTCTCGGAATCTCGAGCTGCTCACAGATAGAGGACATGATGTCATGCTGGATGGAGAGTGTCCGGAAGAGGGCCCACAAAGCAGTTGGGTCAGCCGTAGTGATACCGTACTCGAAAGTAGGTACGGGGGCTGACAAAGGTGATGAGGGCCTCTCATCGGGCAACTCCTCGTGAGTGATCGGGACATCAGTCAGGTCCTCCTCAGTGATGGTCAGCATAGCCGCTCTCTGGGCTCTGTGTCTACGAGGTCTGTGTCTTCTGCGTGGTCTCGCAGCTACATGATCAGTGTCAACAGCGTCCATCCTGAAAAATAAACAGGTAATGCTAACAGTGATAGTTAATGAACAACACTTATCTCATATTTTGCAATTCGAAGTCAGATAAGTGGCAAGCCTGCAATTTAGTTCAGAGACAACCATACTTAATAAAAATAAACTAAGAAATAAAATGACAGAAATAAAGATAGGCTTGGGGTGCCTCCCAAGAGCGCTTGTTTTACGAGTCTCTAGCTTGACTCTTTGTACCTTTCTGTCGACTCACGGTGGTTCAAAGATAAAGACATCTTCCCTGATGGGAAAGTCTTCGAAGTAATGCTTTAAGCGATGACCATTAACCTTAAAATTACCTTTTGGTGCCTCGAGTTCGACTGCACCGTAAGGAAATACCTTTGATACTATGAATGGTCCGCTCCACCTGATTCTAAACTTGCCAGAGAATTTCTTGAAACGCGAGTTGAAAAGCAGCACCTTATCTTTTGTTTTGAATTTTGAGGGCCTCAGCTTAGCATCGTGAATTCTCATAGTTCGTTCCTTGAAGCTTAACGAACTGTCATATGCATGATCCCTTAGTTCGGCTAACTCATTCAACTGCATTCGTCTATTTGCTCCAGCTGTAGAAATATCTAAGTTGCAGTTCTTCAAAGCCCAGTATGCTTTATATTCCAGCTCAATTGGTAAGTGACATGCTTTGCCATATACTAGACGATACGGTGTGGTTCCTAATGGTGTTTTATAGGCGGTTCTGAATGCCCACAATGCATCATCTAATTTTTCAGCCCATTTGTGCCCATGATTACCAACAGTTCTTTCCAAGATTCTTTTCAAAGCTCGATTTGTTGCCTCAGCTTGCCCATTTGTCTGGGGGTGATAAGCTGTTGATGTCTTGTGAGTGACACCATACTGTTGCAGAACTTTCATGAATTGAACTTTGCAAAAGTGTGTACCACGATCACTGATTATTGCTTTTGGAGTCCCAAATCGACTGAATAGCTTTTTGAGAAATTTGGTTACCAGTTTGGAGTCATTTGTTGGGAGAGCTTGGGCCTTAGCCCACCTGGAGACGTAGTCGACTGCAACCAAGATGTACTCTTTACCGTTAGATTTAGGGAACGGTCCCATGAAATCTAATCCCCAGATATCGAAGATTTCCACGGCCTGGATGTTTGTGAGTGGCATTTCATTCCGGGCTGTTATATTGCCTTGTCTTTGGCAGATATCGCAGCGTCTCACCAGATCATACGCATCTCGAAATATGGTTGGCCAGAAAAAGCCAGCATCGTACACTTTTCTTGCGGTCATGTTGGTACCGTGATGTCCTCCAGTAGGTCCATGGTGGCTTTGGTGTAAGATGTGTTCTGCCTCTTTCCCATCAACGCATCTTCTAATGATTTGATCAGGGCAAACCTTAAAGAGGAAAGGGTTGTCCCAATAGTAATATTTTATATAGCGGAAGAATTTTTGTCTTCGAGAAGTTGGCATTCCTTTAGGTACAACTTTTCCCACCAAATAATTGGCATAGTCAGCATACCAGGGATCATTTGTAGATCGTGACCCTTGATAGTATTTACCAATATGCATGAGTTGTTCTTCTGGAAACTGGTCTTGAATGTCTTTTTCGAGCAACTTATCCATTGAAGGATTCTCTAATCGGCTGAGATGGTCCGCCGCGACGTTTTCTGCTCCTTTTTTGTCTTTGATCTCGATGTCGAATTCTTGAAGGAGTAGAATCCATCGTAGAAGGCGAGGTTTAGCATCTTGCTTCTTAAAAAGATATTTCAGAGCTGAGTGATCTGTATAGACAATAGTTTTGGACAAGATTAGATAAGAACGAAATTTATCAAAAGCAAATACTACCGCTAGCAGCTCTTTTTTTGTAGTTGTATAATTCTCTTGGGCGTCAGTGAGCGTTTTGCTGGCGTAGTATATTGGTTGAAACTATTTCTCCTTCCGCTATCCCAGAACTGCTCCGACTGCAAAATCATTGGCGTCGCACATGATTTCAAATGGGAGACTCCAGTCTGGAGCAACCATGATCGGTGCATGAACAAGCAGATCTTTCAGATGATCGAAGGCCTTGAGACATTCTTCTGTAAAGACAAACAGAGTATCTTTTTCGTGGAGATGAGTCATAGGTCGGGATATCTTAGAGAAATCTTTGATAAAGCGACGGTAGAACCCGGCGTGTCCTAGAAAACTGCAGATGGCTTTGACAGAGGTGGGTGGTGGAAGTTTTGAGATGGTCTCGACTTTTGCTTTGTCAACTTCAATTCCAGCTTCGGATATATGGTGTCCTAAAACTATGCCTTCTTTTACCATGAAATGGCACTTTTCCCAATTCAGAACTAGGTTCGATTCTTCACATCGGGTGAGCATATTGTTGATATCGCCAAATTCATACATGTTTACTTATCGTGATATCATTATTTTTGTATGAATTTTTGGTCAAATATGTGACTTATGATACTTAATAGCTCAATTATTCATTTCAGGTGCAATTGAAGAATGTAAAGAAATGTTATCTAGTTGAGGTGATTTGAAGTTAAAATGCATAAGTTTTGCTGAAGAAAGAAGGACGCGCCGCGTATACTCGGACACGCCGCATCCTAATGCTGAAATTCGCCCAGTATCTCGCCAAAGAAGAGGACGCACCGTGTGCACTTGGACACACCGTGTCCTAATGCAATCTCGTTAATAGAAGATGGCCAAAGAATAGTACACGCCGTGTGTACTTGGACGCGCCGCGTCCTACATGTTTAGATAAAAAGAACACACCGCGTGCTAAAGTTTATACCGTGTGTAAATAAGAAGAACGCGCCGCGTTCTTAAGGATGCACCGCCTCCTTGTGCAATTAATGCAGAATCAGGTTAAACCAGACGATGACACGTGGTTAAAACGGAAAGAACGCGCCGCGTTCTTAAGGACGCACCGCGTTCGTTGAATCTGGCCAGGTCCACGACAGCACCAAAAGCTCCACTACTCGATTTCTTTTCCATTCTTTACTTCATCTCAGTTGATATCCAGAGAGAAAGAACATAAGCATGGTGGAATCCATAATTATTACTTCCATTAATTCAGTGCTTTCCAATCTATTTAATAGAGGGAATTGGGTGAAATCAAGATCATCTATCACTTGGAGATCACCTCCATTCATACTTTCACTCTCAAACTCATCTTTCACCATCTTCACCATTGTTCATACAGAGGCAGATTGAGGCTACGAATTTTGGAGCTTACTCTTCATTTCAATCATTGGAAAAGATAATTCCATCATCAACAAGTGTTATTCTTCAATTTCTATTTGGTATTTTCTTGTCTAATAAACTATGAATTTCCAATTGATTATTGTTATGATTGTGTTTGTTGTTGTTATTCCTAAGATTATGAGCTAATTTCCCTATGTTCATCTAGATTAATAACCCTAGTTGTTGGATATATATTTGTTTGATTAATTTGATTCATATGATAATTTGAAGTTTATTCAAAGAACCATTTGTATTGTGTTTATTGATGTTTGGCTAAACTAGTATAATACTTGAATTCATGAATTGACAACTTGTGGATTTTTAGCATTATACTTACTAGTAGTGACAACTAGTGATTTGTAATTAGAGATAATCAAAGAGTTGAGTCAAAAGGAATTAAAATTAAATATGGGTGAATCATGCTATGATTAGTGATTGTTACGGGAGTAAAATCACAAGATTAATACTTCATTTTAGCTTGGATTAACTAATCATAATTAGAAGAATATTAGTGACAAGGATACTTGCATTAATACTTTTAGTTAAGTATTTGGTTTGCGAGAGCAAAGAAATCGATGAGTTAATTTCACATATGATGATAATTAATCTAAATTTTTAATGTTAGTAAGTTAACTAGTTATAATCTAGAAATTAAAATGAACAAGGAGACTTGCATTTTACTCTAGATTAAGTGTTTGTATCGCTAGGGCGGACATTCCAACTAGTAGATTTACATATGTTATGTAACTTGATTGTTCTTAATTTAAATATCCAACACTAGGGGTAAAAGATCTAGATGAACATATTCCTCCATTTGAGAACAAACTATCTTTTATTTCTTGTATTTTATTTTAATAGCATCTTCATTTTATATAATTGAAAAATATAAAAATATAAAACCATTTGACTGCCTGTCGTTAAGAGGTAAAACTCCCAATTTTTAATTGTTTACCATTCTAGTTAATTATAAATTGATAGCATATTCATAATTACATATAAACTGTTCCTGTGGACGATACTTGGAAATTTACCTTTGCTATATTATTATTCGATAGGTACGCTGCCTATGTGTTTAATAGCCAATACTTAGATACATTTTCATACTAAATTTATAACTCGGTATTAGCACATCAAGTTTTTGACGCCGCTGCCGGGGACAGTTTGTGTCAATTGAGAATTTGTTATTTATTTATAGTTGATTGATCCTTTCTTAGAAATTTATTCCTTTGAAAGTTACTTGTGTATATTTATTTTCTGTTTTTAATATTGTTGAATCGGTACGTGTGACCATTTGTTGTTTTTGTTTTGATAGATTACAGGTAGTGTATGACCCGTTCTTCCGACTCGCCACTTTATGAACCATTCTCTAACCCAGAAAGAGTAGTAAGGAGACAAGTAAGAAGAACCATTTCATTCATTAGTGACAAATCCGAGCATATAGTGGAACAAGAAGAGATATCCAACATGGATAATCAAACAATGGAGGCGTTGATGAAAGCAAAATGAGAAGGCCAAGGTTCAGCTATAAACCAGCCCGAAATCACGGAGGAATTCGAGATAAAAGGCCAATTCCTTCATATGATCAACAATCAATGCCAATTTAGCGGTTCGGAAAGAGAAGATCCTAATGAACATCTCAGAAAATTTCTGGGAATTTGTGCTCTTTTCAACGTAAAAGCTGTAGAAAGCAAGGTAATCTACCTCCGAGTTTTCCCTTGGACTCTCACGGGAGAGGCTAAGGATTGGTTGGAATCTTACCGGAAGGAGCAATCACTAGTTGGAACGATATGGTTGATAAGTATCTTCAAAGATTTTTCCCTGCTTCAAAAGCTGTTGAACTTCAAGGAGAAATTTCATCGTTCGAGCAAAGGCCTAATGAAACGCTGTATGAAGCTTGGAACCGATTCGGAAAAATGCTCCGAATGTGTCCACAACATGGTTTGAATACCTTCCAACAAGTGCAGATTTTCTATAAAGGAGCTGATGTAGATACAAGAAGAGCTATAGATACTGCAGCTGGAGGCACTATCATGAAGAAAACACCAGGCAACGCCTATACCATCATCAATGATCTTGCTGCCCACACGCACGAATGGCATCAAAAGAAGGAAAAGTCAAGATCAAGAGTAGCTAGTGTTGATGCTAATGATAATATTGCTGCATTGACTGCTCAATTGGCAACTTTTGGGAGGCAAATGGAGAAGATCACTAAAGACATTCATGCCATAAAAGTTGGGTGTGATAATTGTGGAGGTATGCATTTGGCTAAAGATTGTGATGTGCCTATGGATCAACTAGAGAATGTTTCTTTCTTGAACCAAAGACAAAATAATTTTCAAGGAGGAAGAAGCAATTTCTACAGGAATTTTAATGCTCCATATCAACAATCCGGTCCGGGATACTATAGACAACAACCATCTACCACTCAACAAATTCCCATTCAAACCCCATCATCTTCATCATCGGAAACAAAAAGTTTAAGCTTGGAGGATCTTGTCAACAAATTTGTGGCAGCCCAAAGTCAAATGAACGAAAGGACCGAGCAATCCTTTCGAAATCAACAAGCTTCAATTCAGAATCTTGAGAAGGAAGTAAGCAACATTTCAAGGATGCTAGCGGAAAGGCAACCGGGATCGTTACCTAGTGATACCAAAGTTAACCCTCGGAATGAACAAGCCAAGGCAATCACCACACGGAGTGGAAAGGTGCTCGAGCCACCTATTATGCCTAACAATTCCGATGATTCTGTTCCATTGTCACAGGTACACGATAAGGAGAAGGAATCTAAAACGGTGGATGAAAATGACCAAGAGAACAACAAAAGCTCACAAAGTATAGTTCCGGTCAAACAAGTTGTGAAGCCATATAGACCACCAATTCCTTATCCACAACGAATGAGAAAGGAAAAGCTTGAAGAAGAACAATCCAAATTTTTGGATATGTTCAAACAGATAAATGTCAATCTTCCTTTCATTGATGTTATTTCAGGTATGCCAAGATATGCAAAGTTTTTGAAAGACCTACTCACGAATAGACGAAAGATGGAAGAGCTCTCAGCTGTAACTTTGAACGCCACTTGCTCGGCGGTACTAATGAACAAGTTGCCTGAAAAACTACCCGATCCAGGAAGTTTTACCATACCATGTTTTCTAGGTAATTTAAATTCAAGACGTGCATTAGCTGACTTAGGTGCTAGCATAAATTTAATGCCATATTCCTTGTTTATCAAGCTAGACCTAGGAGACTTAAAACCAACACGGATGAGTATACAACTAGCCGATAGGTCAATCAAGTATCCAAAGGGGATAATGGAGAACATGCTAGTTAAAGTTGGTAAATTAGTCTTTCCTGCTGACTTTGTAATCTTAGATATGGAAGAAGATAGTGAAATACCTCTCATTCTAGGAAGACCATTCTTGAACACAGCTAGGGCAATAATTGATGTTTATAACAGGAAATTAACCCTAAGTATAGAGGATGAGAGTATTACATTTTCTGTTGACCGTTCAATGAAATACCCTAATTCCACGGACGATTCTTGCTATTATATACAAACTGTAGACACACATTTGGAGTTTTTGCAGGAATTTCCAGAATTACAGGGTGCAGGTATATGTCCACTTGGAGATCGAGATGATGAGTTATTGATTGATAGTATGGAGGAGCTAACCGCACTCATGGCAGAAGGCTATGAACCCACTACTAAAGAATACGAGGAGTTGAAGAAAGAGGATCGATACCGTTACAAGTCTTCAATTGAGGAACCGCCCATTTTGGAATTAAAGCCACTTCCAAGTCATTTGGAATATGCTTATTTACAAGGCGAGTCTCAATTGCCTGTCATAATTTCCTCTACTCTCACTGTAAGTGAAAAGTCTCAACTCATTTCCGTGTTAAAAGCCCATAAACCGGCTATAGCATGGAAAATTAACGACATCAAGGGTATAAGTCCTTCGTATTGCACCCACAAAATTTTAATGGAAGATAACTTTAAACCAGCGGTGCAACGACAAAGGAGATTAAATCCTAATGTGAAAGATGTTGTTAAACAAGAAGTTATTAAATTGCTTGATGCGGGTTTGATTTACCCCATTTCTGACAGTCCATGGGTAAGCCCCGTTCAAGTGGTACCCAAAAAGGGAGGTATTACCGTGATCACTAATGAGAAAAATGAGTTAATCCCTACAAGAACAGTCACGGGTTGGAGGGTATGCATAGACTATCGTAAGTTGAATGATGCCACTAGGAAGGACCATTTTCCCCTACCTTTCATTGACCAAATGTTGGAAAGGTTGGCGGGGAATACTTTCTATTGATTTCTTGATGGTTTTTCAGGTTATTTCCAAATTCCAATTGCTCCGGAAGACCAAGAGAAAACCACTTTTACATGTCCTTATGGTACTTTTGCTTACAAACGAATGCCGTTTGGTCTTTGCAACGCACCCGCTACTTTCCAAAGGTGCATGATGGCAATCTTTCATGATATGATTGAAAATTGTATGGAGGTATTTATGGATGACTTCTCTGTCTTTGGTAATACCTTTGATACATGTTTACTTAACCTTGAGAAAATGCTTGTTAGATGTGAAAAAGCTAACCTTGTGCTCAATTGGGAAAAATGCCATTTCATGGTTCGAGAGGGCATTGTTCTCGGGCACAAGATATCTAGTGCAGGTATACAAGTAGACAAGGCTAAAGTTGATGTGATTGCTAAACTTCCACCTCCCACCAATGTCAAGGGAGTTAGGAGTTTTCTTGGGCATGCCGGTTTTTACCGACGCTTCATAAAAGATTTTTCCAAAATAGCCACCCCAATGAATAAACTCTTAGAGAAAGATGCACCTTTTGTCTTCTCCAATGAATGTTTAAATGCTTTCAATCTTTTGAAGGAAAAGCTCACTAATGCACCAATCATGATTTCTCCAAATTGGTCTCTTCCATTTGAACTCATGTGTGATGCTAGTGACTTTGCTATGGGCGCCGTCTTGGGTCAAAGAATCGACAAACGATTCCAACCCATTTACTATGCTAGTAAGACTTTTCAAGGAGCGCAACTTAACTACACCACAACTGAAAAAGAACTCCTTGCAATTGTCTTTGCATTTGATAAATTCAGACAATATCTTGTGCTAGCAAAGACGGTCGTCTATACCGATCATTCCGCACTTAGGTACTTGTTCTCAAAACAAGATGCTAAACCCCGTTTGATTCGTTGGATTTTACTTTTGCAGGAATTTGATATAGAAATCCGAGACAAAAAGGGGGCGGAAAATCTCGCCGTCGATCACCTCTCTCGACTTGAGAACCCCAACTTGGAGGTTCTTGATAAAACCGCCATTAAAGATGATTTTCCTGATGAATCACTAATGAAAGTTGAGAGCAATGATATTCCATGGTTTGCGGATTTCGCGAATTATCTTGCTAGTGGTTTCCTACCAAAAGGTATGTCACATCAAAACAAGAAGAAATTTTTTAGTGACATCAAATACTATTTTTGGGAGGATCCTCACTTATTCAAAAGTTGTCCCGATGGTATAATCCGTCGTTGTATTTCCGGAAATGAAACCAACCAAATTTTACTTCATTGTCATCTTGGCCCCACCGGTGGTCATTTTGGACCCCAACAAACGGGTCGAAAAGTCTATGAGGCCGGTTTTTATTGGCCTTCCATCTTCAAGGATGCCCATTCCCTAGTTCGTTCATGCGATTCTTGCCAAAGAGCTGGAAAGATTTCACAACGCGATGAAATGCCTCAAAACATGATTCAGGTATGTGAAATTTTTGATATATGGGGAATTGATTTTATGGGTCCTTTTCCAAAGTCTCATGGTAATGCCTACATACTTGTTGCAATTGATTATGTTTCCAAATGGGTAGAAGCGCAAGCTCTCCCTACTAACGATGCACGAGTAGTTGTAAGCTTCCTTAAACGTTTATTTGCACGTTTTGGTTCTCCTAAAGCTTTGATTAGCGATAGGGGCACACATTTTTGCAATGCCCAATTGGAAAAAACCTTGAAACGATATGGGGTAACACATAGGATTTCAACTTCTTACCATCCCCAAACAAATGGGCAAGTTGAAAATACAAATCGTGCATTAAAACGAATTCTTGAGAAAACTGTAGGTGTTAATCCAAAGGAGTGGTTTAATAAACTCGATGATGCATTATGGGCCTTCCGAACGGCCTATAAAACTCCTATTGGAACCACTCCATTTCGTCTTGTTTATGGGAAAGCTTGTCATCTCCCCGTTGAGATTGAGCACAAAGCATTTTGGGCTCTTAAGACTTGCAATCTCGACATTCATGAAGCGGGCCGTCTTAGGTTACACCAATTAAATGAGTTAGGAGAATTAAGACAAAATGCATATGAAAATTCTCTCATTTACAAGGAGAAAACTAAAAGATGGCATGATAAGAGGTTGAAGGGTAATAAAGAATTTAAACATGGGGATCGTGTACTTCTTTTTAACTCACAATTCAAAATCTTTCCGGGTAAACTAAAATCAAGATGGTCGGGACCATATGTTGTGAATAATGTTTTTCCTTATGGGACTATTGAGTTGAAAAATGCAAAAGGAGAATTGTTTAAAGTTAATGGTCATAGAGTGAAACATTATTTTGATGGACCAATGGAGATTTACAATGATGTTGATCTCAACTTTGATCCCAAGGACAAATGAATACGGGATCGAGTCAAGCTAATGACTCGTTAATAAACAAGCATTCTTAGTGTAGAAAGTTATTTTTATTCTCTGTGGGTCTCCGATTGTTTCTGTGCAATTAGTTTGTAATCTTTTAATTGTTTGATCTTTTGTTTCATTTAAAAAAAAAAAAAAAAAAAAAAAAAAAAAAAAAAAAAAAAAACCTTATTCAGAAAACAATAGGACGCACCGCGTACAAATGTTTAATTTTAGTACACGGTCATTAAGGCTTAATGGGACGCGGCGTGTGTTGCATTGTCAAATCTACAAAATAAGGACACACCGCGTAATATTAGAACGCACCGCGTTCTATGTTGTTATTAATTGTACGCGCCGTGTACATCAGGACACGCCATGTCCTAATGTTAAATTTGTATCAGGAGATACCTTTCACGAGTACACACCGCGTTCTTAAGAACGCACCGCGTCCTTCTTGTGAAATCTTAGTACGCACCGCGTGGATATTGAGTTACCGTGTCCGAGTTTTATTTAGAACGCGCCGCGTTCTTAAGAACGCACCGCGTTCTTTCGTTTTCCAGGTTATATCTGCATGATCTGTTTCACTTTTACACACGCACATACATATCCTCTACATAGCTACGCGAAACCCAGCCCCAAAATCACTCAAATCTAACCATTTCTCACCGGAGAACTCACGAATTCATCCAATCTAACACTTCTTTATCATGTCTAGGGTATGATGCTTCACTTTTCCATTCCAAACACTTAATTTCTTGCTTCGATTTGAATTATGCATTTTTAGGGTTTCTTAAAAACTAAGTGTGGGGAAGTTATTGTTGTGCATTTTCATGATTATTGAGTGTTATACATGATTGTAAACTTGTTTATTGCATGATTTCGTATTTCAATTCCTGATTTTAATTGATATGTAAATTAGGGTTCATAAGGTGATAATTTGGGGAAAACTAGTTTAAATCATTTTTGTGCCTCACATTGTTATACAATTATATTACTCTTGATTGTAAGGCTTATTTTAACAAAATTATGTATGTAATTGCATGATTTAAGTAAGCTTAATATTAGGGTAAATGTGATATTGTGATTGATATTATGATTGATTATAGTTAAGGGTAATTGTGTTACAGTAGGTTAATTAACATGTTAGTGATTCTGATATTGTGTGAAACTTTTAGATGCTTGGATTATTGCCTAAACCTAATATAGTAAAACTTTTTGAATTTTGGTTAATGTGTATGATTAAGTTTGAATGATTAATTTATATGCGTTTTGCTATTTTTACTTCTTCAATTTACATTTACAGTTTTTGTATTAATTGCTATGAAAAAAAAAAAAAAAAAAAATTCAAAAGTTGCGGCTAACGGCTAGTGTCTTCTACAAACTTCCAAACATTTCTACACAATTCTCTAGACGCGGTCGCATTTATTGAAAACGGCTAGTCGGTTTTTATAAAGAATAAGTCTTGAATCCACTATCTAATTCATAAGTTTATCTCACTTTCTATTTGATATGGATATGGATTTGGACACCATTTTCTACACCCTCGTGATGCTAATCGCTATGCCTTTACTCATCCATATTTCGTGTTTTCCCAATAATAATGGATGTTTTATTTTTGTTTTCTTTTACTTGTTTGCATGGATGATTGTTGGTATCATTGTGTCAGTGAAATGGGGTTAGTAGTTTGTGTTAGTAGTTTGTGTAAGTAGTTTGTATTAGTGTGTTATTGTTGTGGGGTTAATCGTTTGTATCTCCTGTGTAATGTTTGAATAAATGGAATAATAAAACTTTGCTTCTTTTGTGTTGTGTTATGATTGTTTTTCTTTGTGCATTACTGCGGATATGTTTCTATATTTGGTGTGATTTTATAACTAACTCTAACAAATGTACATATGGAATTGTTTGTTTGTTGTGTGTTATTTTGCAGCAAGGAGGAAGAAAGCAAAAGGGTGTTAGTACATCTGGTACAGCACATGATGAAGAGGGGGATAGACCACAACCTATGAGCATTGATGCTCAAATCATGCCAGAGAATATTCATCCATGGCTAAAGTTTAGCAGAAAGCTCGCAAATTACAATCTCTGTTGTGAAAAGTTTCATGTTCTAAATCAAAAAAATTGTGATCTTCCAAGGGTGGTTGACTGGAGCCCTCTAGAGCAAGCTGGAATTGCTAATGATATAAAAGCTGTCCTGACTCAGAGATATTATGTTAATCGTCAAGAATTCGAGTATAAAGATTGGTTTAACCTGTTCCAAATTGATGAGCCAGTCTTTAGGGAATTGTGCGTAGAGTTCCATTGTACCTATATGATGAATGAGGAGGTGGTAAAAGCTGATGATAAAACATTCATGACATTCAGACTGGGGGGGAAGCCAAGAAAGTTGTCAATGAAGCAGTTTGCTACATGCTTGGGAATTTACACTTCAGAGGAACTTGCTGCTGATCATTTTGATACATTTCTGGAGAACGGTGAGACAATTCTGATTAATTTCTACCCAAAGGATATATGGCATCAGTTTTCACAAAAACCATTCATATCTGGTGGAAACTCTTATAAGGATTTGGATAACATGCACCTTAGAGTTATTCAGCGTTGTTTGGCATATACTATCTGTCACATGAAGGAGGGATGTGAGAAAGTGTCTAAGTATGATTTGTGGTATTTGAGACAGTTTGCTGCTGTGAAGAATGTTAACATTCCTTATTGTGTTGCATGGTATTTAGCACATAATGCTAGTTGGTTGAAGGAGAGTTCCCCAATCTGAGGGGGACATTTTGTTACTAGAGTTGCTAAGTTTTTTAACATCAATTTTGAGGATTTAACTAGAGTAACTGCCAGGCTTAAGGTAGTAGGAGCGGTTTTTTTTGAAGGGGCAGAAGCTATCATGCCTTACCAAAACACCTACATTCCTTATAACACTTCAGCACAGCCTGCTTCAACAAGGCCTGCCAAGAGAAGACACAGGCAACCCACTCAACAGCAAACCCAGCAACAGCAAGAGGAAGCAGCATATGATCAGTCTATGCCACCATCTGGATCCCACTTTGCTTCTGGTTCAGGTACAAATTCAGAGGCACAAAATCAACCTGCTTGGTTGCAAGATATGTTTGGCAGGTTTGATGGTATGAGTTTAAGGCAAGAGCAAATGCAGCAACAACAGACTTATGAGTTTGGAGCACAACGTTACCATAATGCTTGGTCAGCACACAACACTCGTCGACTTTATAACATGGTTCCAAACCAGCAACCTACACCATACCATTACCCACCGATGTGGCAGCCAGAAACTAGCTTACCACCACCACCAATCTATGATGAAGGAGCTGCTTTAGCTGAATTGCACGAGGAGTACAGAAGGCAACAGGAAAGGGAGCAGCAACAACGTGGATTTCCATATGACTATTCTCCCTTTTGAAGACATGCATGCCTAATTTCTGGCATCAACTTTCTTTTAAGACATTTTAACATTTATTTGTGTGAAATTTTTTTATTTTGGTTAACTTTGGATTGCTTGATTGGGGATGACATTTGGGTACTTTTTGTACAATGTCATCCCAAAACATTTACATTGTTTTGTTTCTAGGTGAATGTCAATAGTTGCTTGGTTTTATGACATTTTGATTGAGATGGACAAAGCTGGCAGTAAGTTCAGCTTGATGTGCATATATTGGAATTGCAGGAAATAAGTTCAACGCTTGCATGATTCACATCTCTACAAGAAAGCTGCATAAACCCACGGGGAAGTTCTCGCTTCTTTTTCCCTCTTGCACTTATTTTTCTTATGATCTATCTTTTGTTGCATTGAGGGCAATGCAACTAATAAGTGTGGGGAGGTATTATTCTTGAACTTGCTTATTTTTTATAAGTTGTTATTCCAAAATCTGATTTTTGTCATAAATTTTTCGAATTTTTGGTCAAAGGAATAATGATTTATTTAGATTTGTCCTCATAAGATTGGTTACTTGGTAATATATGTGATAACTGTTTTGATAGTAACTGAAATCTTACCTCTTGTATTTGAAAAATGTCATAAAGCAACCTCATTGGGTAAATTGCATGATTAGCACACTAATAACCTTACTGCAAATTGATGAGATATCTTGAGCCTTTATTGAAAACACTTATCTTTAGTGTTTATATATTTCATTTGCTATTGAGTGTGCCGGTGATTGTGAATACTCTAGAACTTGCCTTAGTGATGCATTTTGAGGCCGTTGTGAGATCATAGAAATATGATTAGGTGAAGTAATATGATAAAGAGGTATTCTCTAGGATTTTGTTTTATTTTTTTTTACACCAATTTAAATCAAGTCTACACAGGTCGTAGCACTCATTTTTAGTGCTAGAAACCCTTAGAAAACTTCCACATACACATTCATCATCAAATTTCATCCCAATTTTTTTTTTATAGTCAATAATCTATTATGTTAAACCATTCTGTGGAAAATATGATTTCAAAAGCCTTGTTGGAAATGGTATAAGTTGAGTTCTTATTCAATGTAGAAGAAATGATCAAGAAAGTTCAAACTTTTTAAGCAATAATAAAGCTTTTAAGTTGGCAATTCACAAATACATGGAGAATACAAGATGAAAAGTTGCTGAGAATTTTATCATGAAAGAAGATTGAAGAACTCTATCAGAAGAAAATTAAACTGTAAGGCTTTTTGAAGGTCACATCGAAGAGTTTCAAAGTAACATATAGATTTTTGACTATTACTTTTCAACAATTCATAAGTGTCTATATCCTATCCCAACTACACCATCACTTACATTTTACAACCTTTTTAGAATTACCTCTTTTGATACTTCACTTGGGACTCGCACCTAAATCGGTGGAGATTTGATCATATTGCAAGCTTATGGTAGTTTCACAATCATGACTTGGTATTGTTGAGTGATTACTTCATTTATTCCCTTACCTTGTAGTTGATAGGTTGAGAGTGAGTGATCTAAACACACTACCTACTGGAGAGGGTCTAAGTCATGCAGTTTAAGCTTTGTGATCATAAAAATGTCAAGTCATTGTTCTTTAAATGATGTTGCTAACCTTATTGATTGAATGATCATTTTTGGTTATTTTTGATAAGACTTGATTATTGTTTCTGAAAAATGCAAGAGGGATGTTTTGAATTGTAAAATGATGATTTGCTTGAGGACAAGCAAAGTTCAAGTGTGGGGATTTTGATATCGCCAAATTCATACATGTTTACTTATCGCGATATCATTATTTTTGTATGAATTTTTGGTCAAATATGTGAACTTATGATACTTAATAGCTCAATTAATCATTTCAGGTGCAATTGAAGAATGTAAAGAAATGTTATCTAGTTGAGGTGATTTGAAGTTAAAATGCATAAGTTTTGCTGAAGAAAGAAGGACGCGCCGCGTATACTCGGACACGCCGCGTCCTAATGCAGAAATTCGCCCAGTATCTCGCCAAAGAAGAGGACGCACCGTGTGCACTTGGACACACCGTGTCCTAATGCAATCTCGTTAACAGAAGATGGCCAAAGAATAGTACACGCCGTGTGTACTTGGACGCGCCGCGTCCTACATGTTTAGATAAAAAGAACACACCGCGTGCTAAAGTTTATACCGTGTGTAAATAAGAAGAACGCGCCGCGTTCTTAAGGACGCACCGCGTCCTTGTGCAATTAATGCAGAATCAGGTTAAACCAGACGATGACACGTGGTTAAAACGGAAAGAACGCGCCGCGTTCTTAAGGACGCACCGCGTCCGTTGAATCTGGCCAGGTCCACGACAGCACCAAAAGCTCCACTACTCGATTTCTTTTCCATTCTTTACTTCATCTCAGTTGATATCCAGAGAGAAAGAACATAAGCATGGTGGAATCCATAATTATTACTTCCATTAATTCAGTGCTTTCCAATCTATTTAATAGAGGGAATTGGGTGAAATCAAGATCATCTATCACTTGGAGATCACCTCCATTCATACTTTCACTCTCAAACTCATCTTTCACCATCTTCACCATTGTTCATACAGAGGCAGATTGAGGCTACGAATTTTGGAGCTTACTCTTCATTTCAATCATTGGAAAAGATAATTCCATCATCAACAAGTGTTATTCTTCAATTTCTATTTGGTATTTTCTTGTCTAATAAACTATGAATTTCCAATTGATTATTGTTATGATTGTGTTTGTTGTTGTTATTCCTAAGATTATGAGCTAATTTCCCTATGTTCATCTAGATTAATAACCCTAGTTGTTGGATATATATTTGTTTGATTAATTTGATTCATATGATAATTTGAAGTTTATTCAAAGAACCATTTGTATTGTGTTTATTGATGTTTGGCTAAACTAGTATAATACTTGAATTCATGAATTGACAACTTGTGGATTTTTAGCATTATACTTACTAGTAGTGACAACTAGTGATTTGTAATTAGAGATAATCAAAGAGTTGAGTCAAAAGGAATTAAAATTAAATATGGGTGAATCATGCTATGATTAGTGATTGTTACGGGAGTAAAATCACAAGATTAATACTTCATTTTAGCTTGGATTAACTAATCATAATTAGAAGAATATTAGTGACAAGGATACTTGCATTAATACTTTTAGTTAAGTATTTGGTTTGCGAGAGCAAAGAAATCGATGAGTTAATTTCACATATGATGATAATTAATCTAAGTTTTTAATGTTAGTAAGTTAACTAGTTATAATCTAGAAATTAAAATGAACAAGGAGACTTGCATTTTACTCTAGATTAAGTGTTTGTATCGCTAGGGCGGACATTCCAACTAGTAGATTTACATATGTTATGTAACTTGATTGTTCTTAATTTAAATATCCAACACTAGGGGTAAAAGATCTAGATGAACATATTCCTCCATTTGAGAACAAACTATCTTTTATTTCTTGTATTTTATTTTAATAGCATCTTCATTTTATATAATTGAAAAATATAAAAATATAAAACCATTTGACTGCCTGTCGTTAAGAGGTAAAACTCCCAATTTTTAATTGTTTACCATTCTAGTTAATTATAAATTGATAGCATATTCATAATTACATATAAACTGTTCCTGTGGACGATACTTGGAAATTTACCTTTGCTATATTATTATTCGATAGGTACGCTGCCTATGTGTTTAATAGCCAATACTTAGATACATTTTCATACTAAATTTATAACTCGGTATTAGCACATCAAGTTTTTGGCGCCGCTGCCGGGGACAGTTTGTGTCAATTGAGAATTTGTTATTTATTTATAGTTGATTGATCCTTTCTTAGGAATTTATTCCTTTGAAAGTTACTTGTGTATATTTATTTTCTGTTTTTAATATTGTTGAATCGGTATGTGTGACCATTTGTTGTTTTTGTTTTGATAGATTATAGGTAGTGTATGACCCGTTCTTCCGACTCGCCACTTTATGAACCATTCTCTAACCCAGAAAGAGTAGTAAGGAGACAAGTAAGAAGAACCATTTCATTCATTAGTGACAAATCCGAGCATATAGTGGAACAAGAAGAGATATCCAACATGGATAATCAAACAATGGAGGCGTTGATGAAAGCAAAACGAGAAGGCCAAGGTTCAGCTATAAACCAGCCCGAAATCACGGAGGAATTCGAGATAAAAGGCCAATTCCTTCATATGATCAACAATCAATGCCAATTTAGCGGTTCGGAAAGAGAAGATCCTAATGAACATCTCAGAAAATTTCTGGGAATTTGTGCTCTTTTCAACGTAAAAGCTGTAGAAAGCAAGGTAATCTACCTCCGAGTTTTCCCTTGGACTCTCACGGGAGAGGCTAAGGATTGGTTGGAATCTTACCGGAAGGAGCAATCACTAGTTGGAACGATATGGTTGATAAGTTTCTTCAAAGATTTTTCCCTGCTTCAAAAGCTGTTGAACTTCAAGGAGAAATTTCATCGTTCGAGCAAAGGCCTAATGAAACGCTGTATGAAGCTTGGAACCGATTCGGAAAAATGCTCCGAATGTGTCCACAACATGGTTTGAATACCTTCCAACAAGTGCAGATTTTCTATAAAGGAGCTGATGTAGATACAAGAAGAGCTATAGATACTGCAGCTGGAGGCACTATCATGAAGAAAACACCAGGCAACGCCTATACCATCATCAATGATCTTGCTGCCCACACGCACGAATGGCATCAAAAGAAGGAAAAGTCAAGATCAAGAGTAGCTAGTGTTGATGCTAATGATAATATTGCTGCATTGACTGCTCAATTGGCAACTTTTGGGAGGCAAATGGAGAAGATCACTAAAGACATTCATGCCATAAAAGTTGGGTGTGATAATTGTGGAGGTATGCATTTGGCTAAAGATTGTGATGTGCCTATGGATCAACTAGAGAATGTTTCTTTCTTGAACCAAAGACAAAATAATTTTCAAGGAGGAAGAAGCAATTTCTACAGGAATTTTAATGCTCCATATCAACAATCCGGTCCGGGATACTATAGACAACAACCATCTACCACTCAACAAATTCCCATTCAAACCCCATCATCTTCATCATCGGAAACAAAAAGTTTAAGCTTGGAGGATCTTGTCAACAAATTTGTGGCAGCCCAAAGTCAAATGAACGAAAGGACCGAGCAATCCTTTCGAAATCAACAAGCTTCAATTCAGAATCTAGAGAAGGAAGTAAGCAACATTTCAAGGATGCTAGCGGAAAGGCAACCGGGATCGTTACCTAGTGATACCAAAGTTAACCCTCGGAATGAACAAGCCAAGGCAATCACCACACGGAGTGGAAAGGTGCTCGAGCCACCTATTATGCCTAACAATTCCGATGATTCTGTTCCATTGTCACAGGTACACGATAAGGAGAAGGAATCTAAAACGGTGGATGAAAATGACCAAGAGAACAACAAAAGCTCACAAAGTACAGTTCCGGTCAAACAAGTTGTGAAGCCATATAGACCACCAATTCCTTATCCACAACGAATGAGAAAGGAAAAGCTTGAAGAAGAACAATCCAAATTTTTGGATATGTTCAAACAGATAAATGTCAATCTTCCTTTCATTGATGTTATTTCAGGTATGCCAAGATATGCAAAGTTTTTGAAAGACCTACTCACGAATAGACGAAAGATGGAAGAGCTCTCAGCTGTAACTTTGAACGCCACTTGCTCGGCGGTACTAATGAACAAGTTGCCTGAAAAACTGCCCGATCCAGGAAGTTTTACCATACCATGTTTTCTAGGTAATTTAAGTTCAAGACGTGCATTAGCTGACTTAGGTGCTAGCATAAATTTAATGCCATATTCCTTGTTTATCAAGCTAGACCTAGGAGACTTAAAACCAACACGGATGAGTATACAACTAGCCGATAGGTCAATCAAGTATCCAAAGGGGATAATGGAGAACATGCTAGTTAAAGTTGGTAAATTAGTCTTTCCTGCTGACTTTGTAATCTTAGATATGGAAGAAGATAGTGAAATACCTCTCATTCTAGGAAGACCATTCTTGAACACAGCTAGGGCAATAATTGATGTTTATAACAGGAAATTAACCCTAAGTATAGAGGATGAGAGTATTACATTTTCTGTTGACCGTTCAATGAAATACCCTAATTCCACGGACGATTCTTGCTATTATATACAAACTGTAGACACACATTTGGAGTTTTTGCAGGAATTTCCAGAATTACAGGGTGCAGGTATATGTCCACTTGGAGATCGAGATGATGAGTTATTGATTGATAGTATGGAGGAGCTAACCGCACTCATGGCAGAAGGCTATGAACCCACTACTGAAGAATACGAGGAGTTGAAGAAAGAGGATCGATACCGTTACAAGTCTTCAATTGAGGAACCGCCCATTTTGGAATTAAAGCCACTTCCAAGTCATTTGGAATATGCTTATTTACAAGGCGAGTCTCAATTGCCTGTCATAATTTCCTCTACTCTCACTGTAAGTGAAAAGTCTCAACTCATTTCCGTGTTAAAAGCCCATAAACCGGCTATAGCATGGAAAATTAACGACATCAAGGGTATAAGTCCTTCGTATTGCACCCACAAAATTTTAATGGAAGATAACTTTAAACCAGCGGTGCAACGACAAAGGAGATTAAATCATAATGTGAAAGATGTTGTTAAACAAGAAGTTATTAAATTGCTTGATGCGGGTTTGATTTACCCCATTTCTGACAGTCCATGGGTAAGCCCCGTTCAAGTGGTACCCAAAAAGGGAGGTATTACCGTGATCACTAATGAGAAAAATGAGTTAATCCCTACAAGAACAGTCACGGGTTGGAGGGTATGCATAGACTATCGTAAGTTGAATGATGCCACTAGGAAGGACCATTTTCCCCTACCTTTCATTGACCAAATGTTGGAAAGGTTGGCGGGGAATACTTTCTATTGTTTTCTTGATGGTTTTTCAGGTTATTTCCAAATTCCAATTGCTCCGGAAGACCAAGAGAAAACCACTTTTACATGTCCTTATGGTACTTTTGCTTACAAACGAATGCTGTTTGGTCTTTGCAACGCACCCGCTACTTTCCAAAGGTGCATGATGGCAATCTTTCATGATATGATTGAAAATTGTATGGAGGTATTTATGGATGACTTCTCTGTCTTTGGTAATACCTTTGATACATGTTTACTTAACCTTGAGAAAATGCTTGTTAGATGTGAAAAAGCTAACCTTGTGCTCAATTGGGAAAAATGCCATTTCATGGTTCGAGAGGGCATTGTTCTCGGGCACAAGATATCTAGTGCAGGTATACAAGTAGACAAGGCTAAAGTTGATGTGATTGCTAAACTTCCACCTCCCACCAATGTCAAGGGAGTTAGGAGTTTTCTTGGGCATGCCGGTTTTTACCGACGCTTCATAAAAGATTTTTCCAAAATAGCCACCCCAATGAATAAACTCTTAGAGAAAGATGCACCTTTTGTCTTCTCCAATGAATGTTTAAATGCTTTCAATCTTTTGAAGGAAAAGCTCACTAATGCACCAATCATGATTTCTCCAAATTGGTCTCTTCCATTTGAACTCATGTGTGATGCTAGTGACTTTGCTATGGGCGCCGTCTTGGGTCAAAGAATCGACAAACGATTCCAACCCATTTACTATGCTAGTAAGACTTTTCAAGGAGCGCAACTTAACTACACCACAACTGAAAAAGAACTCCTTGCAATTGTCTTTGCATTTGATAAATTCAGACAATATCTTGTGCTAGCAAAGACGGTCGTCTATACCGATCATTCCGCACTTAGGTACTTGTTCTCAAAACAAGATGCTAAACCCCGTTTGATTCGTTGGATTTTACTTTTGCAGGAATTTGATATAGAAATCCGAGACAAAAAGGGGGCGGAAAATCTCGCCGTCGATCACCTCTCTCGACTTGAGAACCCCAACTTGGAGGTTGTTGATAAAACCGCCATTAAAGATGATTTTCCTGATGAATCACTAATGAAAGTTGAGAGCAATGATATTCCATGGTTTACGGATTTCGCGAATTATCTTGCTAGTGGTTTCCTACCAAAAGGTATGTCACATCAAAACAAGAAGAAATTTTTTAGTGACATCAAATACTATTTTTGGGAGGATCCTCACTTATTCAAAAGTTGTCCCGATGGTATAATCCGTCGTTGTATTTCCGGAAATGAAACCAACCAAATTTTACTTCATTGTCATCTTGGCCCCACCGGTGGTCATTTTGGACCCCAACAAACGGGTCGAAAAGTCTATGAGGCCGGTTTTTATTGGCCTTCCATCTTCAAGGATGCCCATTCCCTAGTTCGTTCATGCGATTCTTGCCAAAGAGCTGGAAAGATTTCACAACGCGATGAAATGCCTCAAAACATGATTCAGGTATGTGAAATTTTTGATATATGGGGAATTGATTTTATGGGTCCTTTTCCAAAGTCTCATGGTAATGCCTACATACTTGTTGCAATTGATTATGTTTCCAAATGGGTAGAAGCGCAAGCTCTCCCTACTAACGATGCACGAGTAGTTGTAAGCTTCCTTAAACGTTTATTTGCACGTTTTGGTTCTCCTAAAGCTTTGATTAGCGATAGGGGCACACATTTTTGCAATGCCCAATTGGAAAAAACCTTGAAACGATATGGGGTAACACATAGGATTTCAACTTCTTACCATCCCCAAACAAATGGGCAAGTTGAAAATACAAATCGTGCATTAAAACGAATTCTTGAGAAAACTGTAGGTGTTAATCCAAAGGAGTGGTTTAATAAACTCGATGATGCATTATGGGCCTTCCGAACGGCCTATAAAACTCCTATTGGAACCACTCCATTTCGTCTTGTTTATGGGAAAGCTTGTCATCTCCCCGTTGAGATTGAGCACAAAGCATTTTGGGCTCTTAAGACTTGCAATCTCGACGTTCATGAAGCGGGCCGTCTTAGGTTACACCAATTAAATGAGTTAGGAGAATTAAGACAAAATGCATATGAAAATTCTCTCATTTACAAGGAGAAAACTAAAAGATGGCATGATAAGAGGTTGAAGGGTAATAAAGAATTTAAACATGGGGATCGTGTACTTCTTTTTAACTCACAATTCAAAATCTTTCCGGGTAAACTAAAATCAAGATGGTCGGGACCATATGTTGTGAATAATGTTTTTCCTTATGGGACTATTGAGTTGAAAAATGCAAAAGGAGAATTGTTTAAAGTTAATGGTCATAGAGTGAAACATTATTTTGATGGACCAATGGAGATTTACAATGATGTTGATCTCAACTTTGATCCCAAGGACAAATGAATACGGGATCGAGTCAAGCTAATGACTCGTTAATAAACAAGCATTCTTAGTGTAGAAAGTTATTTTTATTCTCTGTGGGTCTCCGATTGTTTCTGTGCAATTAGTTTGTAATCTTTTAATTGTTTGATCTTTTGTTTCATTAAAAAAAAAAAAAAAAAAAAAAAAAACCTTTTTCAGAAAACAATAGGACGCACCGCGTACAAATGTTTAATTTTAGTACACGGTCATTAAGGCTTAATGGGACGCGGCGTGTGTTGCATTGTCAAATCTACAAAATAAGGACACACCGCGTAATATTAGAACGCACCGCGTTCTATGTTGTTATTAATTGTATGCGCCGTGTACATCAGGACACGCCATGTCCTAATGTTAAATTTGTATCAGGAGATACCTTTCACGAGTACACACCGCGTTCTTAAGAACGCACCGCGTCCTTCTTGTGAAATCTTAGTACGCACCGCGTGGATATTGAGTTACCGTGTCCGAGTTTTATTTAGAACGCGCCGCGTTCTTAAGAACGCACCGCGTCCTTTCGTTTTCCAGGTTATATCTGCACGATCTGTTTCACTTTTACACACGCACATACATATCCTCTACATAGCTACGCGAAACCCAGCCCCAAAATCACTCAAATCTAACCATTTCTCACCGGAGAACTCACGAATTCATCCAATCTAACACTTCTTTATCATGTCTAGGGTATGATGCTTCACTTTTCCATTCCAAACACTTAATTTCTTGCTTCGATTTGAATTATGCATTTTTAGGGTTTCTTAAAAACTAAGTGTGGGGAAGTTATTGTTGTGCATTTTCATGATTATTGAGTGTTATACATGATTGTAAACTTGTTTATTGCATGATTTCGTATTTCAATTCCTGATTTTAATTGATATGTAAATTAGGGTTCATAAGGTGATAATTTGGGGAAAACTAGTTTAAATCATTTTTGTGCTTCACATTGTTATACAATTATATTACTCTTGATTGTAAGGCTTATTTTAACAAAATTATGTATGTAATTGCATGATTTAAGTAAGCTTAATATTAGGGTAAATGTGATATTGTGATTGATATTATGATTGATTATAGTTAAGGGTAATTGTGTTACAGTAGGTTAATTAACATGTTAGTGATTCTGATATTGTGTGAAACTTTTAGATGCTTGGATTATTGCCTAAACCTAATATAGTAAAACTTTTTGAATTTTGGTTAATGTGTATGATTAAGTTTGAATGATTAATTTATATGCGTTTTGCTATTTTTACTTCTTCAATTTACATTTACAGTTTTTGTATTAATTGCTATGAAAAAAAAATAAAAAAATTCAAAAGTTGCGGCTAACGGCTAGTGTCTTCTACAAACTTCCAAACATTTCTACACAATTCTCTAGACGCGGTCGCATTTATTGAAAACGGCTAGTCGGTTTTTATAAAGAATAAGTCTTGAATCCATTATCTAATTCATAAGTTTATCTCACTTTCTATTTGATATGGATATGGATTTGGACACCATTTTCTACACCCTCGTGATGCTAATCGCTATGCCTTTACTCATCCATATTTCGTATTTTCCCAATAATAATGGATGTTTTATTTTTGTTTTCTTTTACTTGTTTGCATGGATGATTGTTGGTATCATTGTGTCAGTGAAATGGGGTTAGTAGTTTGTGTTAGTAGTTTGTGTAAGTAGTTTGTATTAGTGTGTTATTGTTGTGGGGTTAATCGTTTGTATCTCCTGTGTAATGTTTGAATAAATGGAATAATAAAACTTTGCTTCTTTTGTGTTGTGTTATGATTGTTTTTCTTTGTGCATTACTGCGGATATGTTTCTATATTTGGTGTGATTTTATAACTAACTCTAACAAATGTACATATGGAATTGTTTGTTTGTTGTGTGTTATTTTGCAGCAAGGAGGAAGAAAGCAAAAGGGTGTTAGTACATCTGGTACAGCACATGATGAAGAGGGGGATAGACCACAACCTATGAGCATTGATGCTCAAATCATGCCAGAGAATATTCATCCATGGCTAAAGTTTAGCAGAAAGCTCGCAAATTACAATCTCTGTTGTGAAAAGTTTCATGTTCTAAATCAAAAAAATTGTGATCTTCCAAGGGTGGTTGACTGGAGCCCTCTAGAGCAAGCTGGAATTGCTAATGATATAAAAGCTGTCCTGACTCAGAGATATTATGTTAATCGTCAAGAATTCGAGTATAAAGATTGGTTTAACCTGTTCCAAATTGATGAGCCAGTCTTTAGGGAATTGTGCGTAGAGTTCCATTGTACCTATGTGATGAATGAGGAGGTGGTAAAAGCTGATGATAAAACATTCATGACATTCAGACTGGGGGGGAAGCCAAGAAAGTTGTCAATGAAGCAGTTTGCTACATGCTTGGGAATTTACACTTCAGAGGAACTTGCTGCTGATCATTTTGATACATTTCTGGAGAACGGTGAGACAATTCTGATTAATTTCTACCCAAAGGATATATGGCATCAGTTTTCACAAAAACCATTCATATCTGGTGGAAACTCTTATAAGGATTTGGATAACATGCACCTTAGAGTTATTCAGCGTTGTTTGGCATATACTATCTGTCACATGAAGGAGGGATGTGAGAAAGTGTCTAAGTATGATTTGTGGTATTTGAGACAGTTTGCTGCTGTGAAGAATGTTAACATTCCTTATTGTGTTGCATGGTATTTAGCACATAATGCTAGTTGGTTGAAGGAGAGTTCCCCAATCTGAGGGGGACATTTTGTTACTAGAGTTGCTAAGTTTTTTAACATCAATTTTGAGGATTTAACTAGAGTAACTGCCAGGCTTAAGGTAGTAGGAGCGGTTTTTTTTGAAGGGGCAGAAGCTATCATGCCTTACCAAAACACCTACATTCCTTATAACACTTCAGCACAGCCTGCTTCAACAAGGCCTGCCAAGAGATGACACAGGCAACCCACTCAACAGCAAACCCAGCAACAGCAAGAGGAAGCAGCATATGATCAGTCTATGCCACCATCTGGATCCCACTTTGCTTCTGGTTCAGGTACAAATTCACAGGCACAAAATCAACCTGCTTGGTTGCAAGATATGTTTGGCAGGTTTGATGGTATGAGTTTAAGGCAAGAGCAAATGCAGCAACAACAGACTTATGAGTTTGGAGCACAACATTACCATAATGCTTGGTCAGCACACAACACTCGTCGACTTTATAACATGGTTCCAAACCAGCAACCTACACCATACCATTACCCACCGATGTGGCAGCCAGAAACTAGCTTACCACCACCACCAATCTATGACGAAGGAGCTGCTTTAGCTGAATTGCACGAGGAGTACAGAAGGCAACAGGAAAGGGAGCAGCAACAACGTGGATTTCCATATGACTATTCTCCCTTTTGAAGACATGCATGCCTAATTTCTGGCATCAACTTTCTTTTAAGACATTTTAACATTTATTTGTGTGAAAATTTTTTATTTTGGTTAACTTTGGATTGCTTGATTGGGGATGACATTTGGGTACTTTTTGTACAATGTCATCCCAAAACATTTACATTGTTTTGTTTCTAGGTGAATGTCAATAGTTGCTTGGTTTTATGACATTTTGATTGAGATGGACAAAGCTGGCAGTAAGTTCAGCTTGATGTGCATATATTGGAATTGCAGGAAATAAGTTCAACGCTCGCATGATTCACATCTCTACAAGAAAGCTGCATAAACCCACGGGGAAGTTCTCGCTTCTTTTTCCCTCTTGCACTTATTTTTATTATGATCTATCTTTTGTTGCATTGAGGGCAATGCAACTAATAAGTGTGGGGAGGTATTATTCTTGAACTTGCTTATTTTTTATAAGTTGTTATTCCAAAATCTGATTTTTGTCATAAATTTTTCGAATTTTTGGTCAAAGGAATAATGATTTATTTAGATTTGTCCTCATAAGATTGGTTACTTGGTAATATATGTGATAACTGTTTTGATAGTAACTGAAATCTTACCTCTTGTATTTGAAAAATGTCATAAAGCAACCTCATTGGGTAAATTGCATGATTAGCACACTAATAACCTTACTGCAAATTGATGAGATATCTTGAGCCTTTATTGAAAACACTTATCTTTAGTGTTTATATATTTCATTTGCTATTGAGTGTGCCGGTGATTGTGAATACTCTAGAACTTGCCTTAGTGATGCATTTTGAGGCCGTTGTGAGATCATAGAAATATGATTAGGTGAAGTAATATGATAAAGAGGTATTCTCTAGGATTTTGTTTTATTTTTTTTACACCAATTTAAATCAAGTCTACACAGGTCGTAGCACTCATTTTTAGTGCTAGAAACCCTTAGAAAACTTCCACATACACATTCATCATCAAATTTCATCCCAATTTTTTTTTATAGTCAATAATCTATTATGTTAAACCATTCTGTGGAAAATATGATTTCAAAAGCCTAGTTGGAAATGGTATAAGTTGAGTTCTTATTCAATGGAGAAGAAATGATCAAGAAAGTTCAAACTTTTTAAGCAATAATAAAGCTTTTAAGTTGGCAATTCACAAATACATGGAGAATACAAGATGAAAAGTTGCTGAGAATTTTATAAAGAAGATTGAAGAACTCTATCAGAAGAAAATTAAACTGTAAGGCTTTTTGAAGGTCACATCGAAGAGTTTCAAAGTAACATATAGATTTTTGACTATTACTTTTCAACAATTCATAAGTGTCTATATCCTATCCCAACTACACCATCACTTACATTTTACAACCTTTTTAGAATTACCTCTTTTGATACTTCACTTGGGACTCGCACCTAAATCGGTGGAGATTTGATCATATTGCAAGCTTATGGTAGTTTCACAATCATGACTTGGTATTGTTGAGTGATTACTTCATTTATTCCCTTACCTTGTAGTTGATAGGTTGAGAGTGAGTGATCTAAACACACTACCTACTGGAGAGGTTCTAAGTCATGCAGTTTAAGCTTTGTGATCATAAAAATGTCAAGTCATTGTTCTTTAAATGATGTTGCTAACCTTATTGATTGAATGATCATTTTTGGTTATTTTTGATAAGACTTGATTATTGTTTCTGAAAAATGCAAGAGGGATGTTTTGAATTGTAAAATGATGATTTGCTTGAGGACAAGCAAAGTTCAAGTGTGGGGATTTTGATATCGCCAAATTCATACATGTTTACTTATCGCGATATCATTATTTTTGTATGAATTTTTGGTCAAATATGTGAACTTATGATACTTAATAGCTCAATTAATCATTTCAGGTGCAATTGAAGAATGTAAAGAAATGTTATCTAGTTGAGGTGATTTGAAGTTAAAATGCATAAGTTTTGCTGAAGAAAGAAGGACGCGCCGCGTATACTCGGACACGCCGCGTCCTAATGCAGAAATTCGCCCAGTATCTACCCAAAGAAGAGGACGCACCGTGTGCACTTGGACACACCGTGTCCTAATGCAATCTCGTTAACAGAAGATGGCCAAAGAATAGTACACGCCCGTATGTACTTGGACGCGCCGCGTCCTACATGTTTAGATAAAAAGAACACACCGCGTGCTAAAGTTTATACCGTGTGTAAATAAGAAGTACGTGCCGCGTTCTTAAGGACGCACCGCGTCCTTGTGCAATTAATGCAGAATCAGGTTAAACCAGACGATGACACGTGGTTAAAACGGAAAGAACGCGCCGCGTTCTTAAGGACGCACCGCGTCCGTTGAATCTGGCCAGGTCCACGACAGCACCAAAAGCTCCACTACTCGATTTCTTTTCCATTCTTTACTTCATCTCAGTTGATATCCAGAGAGAAAGAACATAAGCATGGTGGAATCCATAATTATTACTTCCATTAATTCAGTGCTTTCCAATCTATTTAATAGAGGGAATTGGGTGAAATCAAGATCATCTATCACTTGGAGATCACCTCCATTCATACTTTCACTCTCAAACTCATCTTTCACCATCTTCACCATTGTTCATACAGAGGCAGATTGAGGCTACGAATTTTGGAGCTTACTCTTCATTTCAATCATTGGAAAAGATAATTCCATCATCAACAAGTGTTATTCTTCAATTTCTATTTGGTATTTTCTTGTCTAATAAACTATGAATTTCCAATTGATTATTGTTATGATTGTGTTTGTTGTTGTTATTCCTAAGATTATGAGCTAATTTCCCTATGTTCATCTAGATTAATAACCCTAGTTGTTGGATATATATTTGTTTGATTAATTTGATTCATATGATAATTTGAAGTTTATTCAAAGAACCATTTGTATTGTGTTTATTGATGTTTGGCTAAACTAGTATAATACTTGAATTCATGAATTGACAACTTGTGGATTTTTAGCATTATACTTACTAGTAGTGACAACTAGTGATTTGTAATTAGAGATAATCAAAGAGTCGAGTCAAAAGGAATTAAAATTAAATATGGGTGAATCATGCTATGATTAGTGATTGTTACGGGAGTAAAATCACAAGATTAATACTTCATTTTTGCTTGGATTAACTAATCATAATTAGAAGAATATTAGTGACAAGGATACTTGCATTAATACTTTTAGTTAAGTATTTGGTTTGCGAGAGCAAAGAAATCGATGAGTTAATTTCACATATGATGATAATTAATCTAAGTTTTTAATGTTAGTAAGTTAATTAGTTATAATCTAGAAATTAAAATGAACAAGGAGACTTGCATTTTACTCTAGATTAAGTGTTTGTATCGCTAGGGCGGACATTCCAACTAGTAGATTTACATATGTTATGTAACTTGATTGTTCTTAATTTAAATATCCAACACTAGGGGTAAAAGATCTAGATGAACATATTCCTCCATTTGAGAACAAACTATCTTTTATTTCTTGTATTTTATTTTAATAGCATCTTCATTTTATATAATTGAAAAATATAAAAATATAAAACCATTTGACTGCCTGTCGTTAAGAGGTAAAACTCCCAATTTTTAATTGTTTACCATTCTAGTTAATTATAAATTGATAGCATATTCATAATTACATATAAACTGTTCCTGTGGACGATACTTGGAAATTTACCTTTGCTATATTATTATTCGATAGGTACACTGCTTATGTGTTTAATAGCCAATACTTAGATACATTTTCATACTAAATTTATAACTCGGTATTAGCACATCAATTGTTCAAGTTAGAAAGACAAGTGGTGAACGAATCTCCGAAAACCGAAAAATCATCCATGAACACTTCCATGCATTGTTCAATCATGTCGTGGAACATTGCTACCATGCATCTTTGAAATGTCGTCGGTGCATTACATAAGCCAAATGGCATACGTCGGTAGGCAAAGGTTCCGTATGGACAAGTGAACGTCGTCTTTTCTTGGTCCTTTGGATCGAGAGGTATCTGAAAATAGCCGGAGAAACCGTCGAGGAAGCAATAGAATTCGTTTCCTGACAATCTTTCAAGCATCTGATCAATGAACGGTAGAGGGAAGTGATCTTTGCGTGTAGCTTCATTTAGTTTCCGATAGTCGATACATACCCTCCAACCGGTGACGGTTCGTGTTGGAATCAACTCGTTGTCTTCGTTAGCGATGACCGTCATGCCTCCTTTCTTTGGGACGACTTGAACTGGACTGACCCATGGGGAATCTGAAATAGGGTAAATTAAACCCGCATCCAAGAGTTTGATAACCTCCTTTTTCACCACGTCTTGAATCTTCGGGTTAACTCTCCTTTGCTTTTGAATGGAAGGCCTGAAGTCATTTTCCATTAAGATCTTGTGAGTGCAGTAATATGGGCTGATCCCCTGTATGTCAGAGATTTTCCATGCAATCGCTTTCTTATGTGACTTTAGAACCTCAATGAGTAGTGCTTTCTCTTCAGGCTTCAGATCTTTGGATATGATAACTGGTAAGTGTGAAGTTCCTTCGAGAAAAGCATATTTAAGGTGTGAGGGAAGTTCCTTTAGCTCCAATTCGGGTGGTTCTTCAGTGGAAGGCTTCATCCTGGCAATCTCGTCTCTCTTAAGCTCATCGTATGTTGTCTGATAATCTGACTCAACTGCAGGTGCCTCTGGAATGTCGGCTGATGCTATTTCAACCCATTCTGTATTGTTGTAAAGCTCATATTTTCTCAGCTCATATTTTACTTGGGAAGATTGAGAGATTGCATTATCTTCAGTGATTATTTCTTTGTTGTCCTTTGTGAATGTGAATCTCTGAAACTGAGCTGAAGAAGATGTGCTAAAGGTAATCTCTGGATTCAAGTTTTCACAACTTTTAGAAAGTTGCGGATAGGATGGTGTAAGCATTGACTCCATTTCCTTGAGAGTCTTCAGAATTTCTTCTTTTGAGAGAGATGAATCAGGAACTTCAGAATTAGGGCTTCTTCTCAAGAGAGTGACCGGAGTGCCTTGCCCAAGTGGCACAGCAGTGATAAATCTGTTGGGCTGTAAGTTGGAATTCTTTAAAGGTAATAGCACTTCCTTTGATGCAATGGATGGATCCGAGATAGCTGAGCATAGACCCGCACCTTCTTCACAGATTTTCCTTGTTGTGATGACAGTGTTTGGAAGGGGATTAATGCTGCTTACTGCGAGGATTTCTTCCAAGTGTTCTTCAATTATTTCCTGCATAGAATCTACAAGACCAAGGTCTTCTCCCATTGGAATTTTCATTAGTTTATCGACATTGAAGGTGACTTCCTCAGTTCCCACTCTAAGTTTTAAAGATTTTTCATTCACGTCAATGACGGCCTTGGCAGTATTTAGGAAAGGTCTTCCAAGGGTGAGTGGTACCTGAGCGTCTTCCTCAATATCCATAACAACAAAATCAACAGGAAAGACGAATTTATCAACACGCACCATAATATCTTCAGCAATTCCTCGAGGGAGTTTAACTGATCTATCAGCTAATTGGATGGTCATACGGGTTGGTAAAAGTTCGCTTAATCCTAGTTTCCTATAAAGCGAGTATGGCATAAGGTTTACACTAGCTCCTAAGTCAGCTAAGGCGTTACTTATTTGAACATCCTGAAGGTAACAAGGAATAGTGAAACGGCCAGTGTCTCCTAACTTTGGGGGCAGTCCTTGTTGCATAATTAAAGAGCATTCTGCGTCTAAGGGTAAGTTAACTATTTGTCTGAGCTTTTCTTTGTTGGATATAAGTTCTTTAAAGAATTTGGCACAACTAGGCATTTCAACTAAAGCATCTAATAATCGAATGTTTAAGTGTAGGCTTTTGAACATCTCTAGATATTTTCCAAACTGGGCTTCTTGTTTATCTTTCTTAAGCCTACAAGGGAAAGGTATCCGTGTTGGTTTAACTACTTCTGGGGCTTTGGAAGATTCTGGTTCAGGAGAGGTGACAGGAGTGTCAACAGGTACTGAATCAGTGGGTAGAGAAGAACTAGAAGGTTCGTCTGAAGGAATATCTTCTGATTTCTCATTTTTAGTCTCTTTTCCGCCTCTAGTGACAACAAGGATATCATCATAATCATAAGATGAATGACGAATAGCTTTGCTAATCGCTTCTTCTCTTTGCTTCTCCTCAACTTTTAAAAACAATCTTTTAACATTATCCTCCATGTTTTTAATCAAATCATTTGAAATTCTGAGCAAATAATCAATTTGGTTTTGAAAATCAACAATTTGTTTGTTTTTATTATTTTGCTCAACCATGAAGTTATTGAAAATCGTATTGTTTAGACGAGAAGACAATTGAGAAGAAGTAGAGGGTGTAGAGGGAACTAACAAATGAGAGATAGGTTGTTTGGATAACCGCTGAGTGAAAGGTTTTAAAGGATTGATTTGATCAGTGGCTTCAGATGTGGCGAGAACATCTTCCTTGGGCTTCGAGCGTGAGAAGAGCCGTTGAGGTTGCTTCTTAGGTTTGGAAGAGTCCTGCATATCCTTAACAACTTTAGAGATGGATTCGAGTTGAGTTCTTGAGGTGTCGAATGCTTGAGTAGAAGTATCTTTGTCTTCCGAAGTTGATTCATCAAACTCCAAATCGTGTTGGTGCATCGTTATCGTCTCAATCAACTTCCAGGCTTCTTCTGACGTATGTAGCATGAAATTTCAGGATGAAGCAGCATCGAGGGTTTGTTGGTGATGAGGATTCAGACTGTTGTAGAATGTGCAGACCAGATTCATTTCAGCTAACTGATGATTCGAACATCTTCCAAGCAGATTCTTAAAGCGTTCCCAAGCTGAGCTTAATGATTCAGTAGTTCCTTGACGAAAGTTAATGATTTCATTTTTGAGTTTGGTTTGTAGGGACGGAGGGAAAAACTTAGCTAAGAACTTAGTAGCCATCTCCTCCCATGTATGAATCGAATTGGGTTCGAGTTCATAAAACCATGTCTGAGCTTGGAAAGCTAAAGAATAAGGAAACAGGTGAAGTCGGGTGACTTTGACACTGGATCCGGTTTGTTTGAAAGAGTCGGAAAGGTTGATGAACTTGTTAAGATGGGCGTTTGGATTTTCAAACGAAAGACCATGAAACTGACACTGAGATTTAAGTAATTTAATGAAGTGTGGTCTGATTTCAATGGTTTCATCGGTTGGTGATATGATTGGTCCTCCTCGTCCCTCTAGCAGTGGTTGGGTTGATGAGGCGAGAGTGATACGATTTGCCATAACTTATTTTTAGAAGAAAATAGGGTTTTGGAAGGATAGGTTTAACTAAGGACGGGAAATTAAAAACTAACTAACCTAAGGATAAAAACTGTAACTTCCGGATGATATTGATCTTCCGTAAGGATCGCTAAATAACTAAGATAACAAAATTCCTAAAATCGGTCATTGTAGTCCCCGGCAGCGGGGCCAAAAAGCTTGTCATGCTTCCAGTGGTCGGACGGATTTTAATCCGGTCGTTGAACCAACCAACCAGGATGCGTGGACATGGTTTTAAATTTGTAGAGCAGGGGAATCCTAAGTTGAATACTACTGACAGACCTAAAAGGGCAGCAAGTGGTATGTATGACTTATGTGTCATTCTTCAAACTACAACGGGCATGGGAGTCTAGGAAGTTTTATTATCTTCGGAGATTCAGCTAGGGTTTTTAAAAGTTTTTGGATAGGTTTGGTTTTTATAACTAAATACTAATTTAAATAAAGAAAATAAAACAAAAGAGGTTTGTACGGAGACTCGGTCAACAGAGGATAAGCGAGTGTTTACTATGATTTCGTTAAATGTTATTGATGAATAGTCAAGGGTAAGGCTACTAGATGTGATGACTAATCCGGAGAGGATAGAAACATAATTAATGCAAAGTATTGTACCTACGACCGTTCCGTGGCTTCCATACGTTTGTATTCCACCAATTGGTGTTTCCAGCACTATACCGAGTAATAGGGCGTTTTACGGTTTTTCCGTTACATTAATTAGGGTTCCACATTACTCTCGCAGATTTCCTATATCCTAATGAGCTACAACTACGAGATTATTAAATATCTAACGTAGAGTTGTCCGCAATCAGATAAATAACATGTCACGTGGATAGCAGTTATAGAAGTCAAATACACCGGAAGTTCTCCCAAATGTACAGACCAATTTAACCGATGACTATCCTCGAATCCTGGTCCCCAGTCACAGTCATCAGAGACGTCTGTATCGTAGCATGAATTGTTGATTGAATAAGAACACGAACGAAACGGGGGTAATCCCGAGGACCAAGTTGGGATAATCGGGCTAACGATCAGTTAAATTGTTCAGCATTACAGATATAAATCATCACAACTATTCCATGCATGTTAATCTACTGTATAACCAATATTCTGTGTCTGAAAACCTAATTATACAGTTACTGATATGAACCAGGAGGATAACTCTAGCATGCATCATTCCTAAGGCAACAATCAAACAAGAACATGCAATAGGGTGACACATAACAGAACATCATAAACCTAAGCATAGCAGATAACTAATAATCAGATCATAGATATCCCGAAAGTTCTCTCAAAGATATATAACAGATAAACATGAATCTAACCTATCTCTAATCCTACGCTCCGTGTCTCTTATGATTTGTTTCAACCTAGAGAACACAGCCATACCAAGTTCATTGATCATCAAGTATAGAATAGGTAGAGAACGTACCACTAGTAATTGGCCAAGTTCTAGCAGGAAGCGTCTAACCACAGCATAGGTTGGATAGATAAACATTCGAGATTCTGTTTATGAGTTCATACACAGTTTAAAGTAACACGGGCAGAGTAACAGCATGGCATAAACATATTGACTGTTCTAACATAACTACATCATAGTAAACACAAAGAAATGTCTAGCCTAACATTATATATCTAGCATACAATCCTAAACAAGCATAAACAAAGCAACACATGTTTAAAACTGGAAAGTAAGGGATATATAAATAGAACCTGATACGAATTTATTACAGACAGATCTTCGCGAATACAATGTCTTGGAGTGACTCCGTACAAAAGCTAAAAGCTACCTCTACCTAACTATCTCTCTAACTAGCTCAATTCTAGAGAGAGAAAATCTTCTAGAGAGAGAAACTAGAGAGAGAGTGATGTGTGTGAGAGAGAAAGTGTAGGGAGAGAATGAAAATGAGAGAAATGATATGTTGGTGAAGTGAGGGGTGTCCACTATTTATAGGCAAAGCATTAAATCGCACGTACATCTCACGAAGCAGCACGTACAAGCAAACGAAGCACAATATGGAGGTGCAGGGACCGTATACGGCCTTGTAAGGGCCGTATACGGTATAGTAAGGGCCGTATACGGTCTCACAAGGGCCGTATACGGTGTGTGGGGCCGTATACGGGCTCTGTCTGATTTCGTTCGTTGCTTAAAACGTCCGTATCTCATTCGTTATGCGTCCGTTTGACTCAATTCTTTCGCCTGTGGTTTCGTAATTCCGTTACGCTTCTAATGAAGCCAATCTCACAGAAATTGGATGTGAAGATCTTAGGCGTAGCCGAAATGACTTTTAATGGCTCTGAAAGCGTAGTGGTTTCTCCGTCCTTTGGCCGTTTCACTTGATTCCAGATTTTCCCTCTCGATTTTACCTATACAATAGATGGTAGAAGTTAGGAGGTGTCCCTTGACAGGAAAATGAGGACGGAAGAATCGGCCTGTATTAAAATGCTGTGTTTTGTGCGATTTCAGAGTGTTTTCAGTGATTTTTACCACAACGTCCACTTTTGAACCACTTTAGTGAATTTTAATAAATAATCAATGTTTTGGAATGTTTTTACTAAAGAAAGGTCCAAAATGTGAGGAATAAAGCTTCTAAAAACATGACTTTTTACGTCACATCATAGTCCCCGGCAGCGGCGCCAAAAACTTGTCGTACACCCTAGCGGTCGGTCGGGTTTTACCCCGGTCGTTGAACCTTCCGGCAAGTGCGCGCGGACAGTGTGTTTTATATTTATTATGCTGGGTATCCTAAGTTTTGATACAACTTAAAGACCTAAAGGGCAGTAAGCGGTATGTATGACTCAGGTGTCGTTCTTCAAACTACAACAGGCATGGGAATCTAGGAGGATTAATTATCTTTTGTAATTTAGCTGGGATTTTTAAAACTTTTAATAGATTGGTTGGTTTTCTAAACTAATTACTAAAATTAAAAACTAAATTAAAGACAGGGGTTTGTACGGAGAACGCAGAGAAATCAAGATAAGGAATATGTTTGCTATGACTTCGGCAATGTTATTTTGATGGATAGTTATGAGGGATAAGGTTACTAGGTGTGATGATTAATCCGGTGAGGTCATAGAAACTTAATTGGTAGATAAAGTATTATGCCTACGACCTTTACTCGGTTTCCCACGTATTTATGTTAACGCTATACCAGATACTCACGCGTTTTACAGCTTTTCCGTTATATCAATTAGGGTTCCAGATTACTCACTAGATATTCCTATATTTCTTAATGAGCTACAGCTACGATCCTACTATATATCTAACGTAGAGTTGTCCGCAATCAGATATATAATATGTCACATGGATAGTAGTTATAGAATGTCCAGTACACCGGAAGTTCTCCCAAATGCACAGACCAATTCAACTGACAACTATCCTCTAATCCAGGTCCCCATTTACAGACATCCGGAGGACGTTAGTATCATGGCATGAATTGTTCATTGAACAATAACATGAACAGGGTTTAACCCGCGGAACCGGTTGGGATAATCTGTCTAACGGTCAGTTATATTGTTCATCATTAATCAAACAATCAGCACAACTATTACATGCATGTTAACCTATCTGTAATATGTTTATTATGTTCGTGAAAATCTAATTAGCAGGGCAGTGATAATGTTTGGGTATGTCTAGTGATGTCGTGTAAACGGGGTTTTAATTTTAAAATGGAAAATACCTGACTTACTACACACAACACAGGCAAGAATACCTGATCATATATAGTATAGTTTAGTAAGTCCGAGTCGAACACAGGGAACGGATGTCAATATTAACAAGTTGGAAATTGCTACAATTAATTAAAGCAGTAAAAAGTGGGGACGTTTTAGTTCCGATCGAACAATTGATAAACAATTATAAAAGAAATGATTTATTAAATAAAACTTAATTATAAAATAAATAAATAATAAAATAACTTAATTAAAATAAAAGATTAAATTCAAATGGTAAAAGAAATGCATTTGCTTAGATTACTTTCCTTAAAATCCGGATATCATTTTATTCAATTGCTCACGTATGGATTCTATCGTGCCCTTTCAAATATATCAATCCTCCTTACAAGATCAACTGAATTCAATACAATTAAGAAAGACACAAGGTTGTTTTCAACACATTAACAGTTCAATTTAACGTTGTCCACAAAACTGTATTCTAAATTAATTCAACACCGTTTATGTGATTTATTCTTTTGACTTGAATCAACAAAGTCTATAACCGATTAAAGTTATCTTGTCCATTAATAATCATTACTAACTATTAACCCTAGCCCGTCAAACTCAATATATTCGGCAATAATTATCAATCAAAATCAACAACTATCAATAAATTCACAACCAACATGAAATCAATCTCAACTGATTATGAACTCACGCTAGGTAATCAGCAACGATCATTAAATACCCAAGGATTAATGAATAAACACATAAACATTAAATAAAATCCAATACGTTCGCAATTATAACAATCAATCCATCAATTAAATATTCTCATCTAAGCAAACACATAATAGAACTAGCCAATCATACTTTTACAGAAAATCAGAACCAATATCATATCACAATTCATAATCGAATGAAAAGAAAAGTGTATTCGAACCGAAATAACGAAATAACAAATGAATGAATGAAAGCCCTTGAATCTTCTTACTCTTTTCTCCTTCAAAAGCTCTAGAAAATGATTTTATAAATGAAGAAATCGACTGGAGAAAAAAAATGTGAAGTGATAGCCTCAAAATGAGAGCAAAATGAGGTATTTAGGGTTTCTGCCGAATCAATCCATACGCCGTATGGAATTCCATACGCCGTATGGATTAAAAAGCCCATGGGTTTAACCCGCGTCTTCTGGTGGCCCGGCTCAACTGATCCATACGCCGTATGGATTTCCAAACGCCGTATGGATTTCCATACGCCGTATGGTTAGAAAATCACAAATCTTCAGCCACTCGACATCCATGCTTCAAGCTCCACAACTTTTAGCATCTTTTCTTCGATATTCACTCGTTTTCCGTTTTTTATAATTCAAGCTCCAGATAATTCCTAAATGCAAATATGAACGTAATGAGTATCGAATTCAAATCAAATGCATAAGAAATTAATCAAACTAAGGGGTAATTAGTACTATAAAATAGCACATTTTGGCATTCATCAAACATCCCCCACTTGAATCCTAATTGTCCTCAAGTAGACTAGTAACTCAAAAATTCAAAACTTTAAATATGAACGGCAAACGATGCATAAAATGACTTATAAACTACACCGCATTCGGCAAACCAAATTTTTATCTTAAAATCGATTCTACCTTAAAACTCAGCAATCAAGAAACTCTACATGGGAAGCCATTCTAACATATTATTATTACACATAAAAGATAATTCACTCAGATTACCGATATTGTTGTCCACTTAAACAATCTAAATTTCAGAAATTGAGCTCAACTTATTATTATTCTAGCAGGCCTTACCCCTGATTTTCTGTAGCAAAATACTCTCATACAAATAACGTGTCACAATTCTCCAAATAATGAACATCCAAATAAATCAATCATTTTTCAAACCAAGACATTGGTGACAGGTCTGTACCTTAGTACAACAGAGCGACATAACTTGGCTTTAGTTTTTCAATTTATGAGTTCTTTGCACTCAATTATTTTTTTTTTCTATTTTGATATCAAATATACTGACGGAAACCAGGTCTGTACTTTCGTACAACAGAGGAGACAACACCCAGTATATTCCCAAATGATGATAATTAGGATCCCAAAATTATGGATTATAACACGCTATCATACGAGAATTAAGACTAAGGTCATACCTTGCTAAAAGATCCTCATAGGATAAATCCCTACTTAATGCATTAAATTTCTTAATAGCTCAACAACCTTCATATAGATTGCCTATCGATACATCATAAGATGAACTATGTAATTCATTTCATTCTTTGCATTCCCAAAGCATGTTACAAGATTGCTAAACTTTACATAGAAAACAATTTTTAAAACAAAAAGTTGGGTTGAAAAATGACTAACACGTAGAATGCCTCTTAACCTCAATATTTTTCAATAGCTACCATTCATAAATTAAGGACAATTAGACTTCTTTTCCCCCATCCCCCACTTAGAAACATGCAATGTCCTCATTGCAAAAGAAAATAAAAATAAAGGGAATAGAAAAGAAGTGAAACAGAAAACTCCCCTGATTTGAAGGTAGTTTCTTTGAAGGACTTCGTTCAGAAATAAAATACAACAGCACACTTCCGTAGGCAACACGATTGCATTTAGCACATGCAATAAGCCTTTAAACCCCTCGGTATCCCGAGTGGATGAGTTGTAGTCTCGTGAGGGTTTCCAGAGAACACACCCACAAAGTTCAATCCTGAAAACAAAAACAATAAAACAGAATACAAATTAACAAAATAACGGGTTGTCTCCCGAAAGCGCTTTTGTTTATCACGTCGGTAAGCTCGACATCTTTCTTCACCACTTAATTCAAATCCATCTCCAAATTACGATTGGAGTCCCTTATATCACCATAGTACTTCTTCACTCTACTTCCATTGACTTTGAAAGTTTTTCCAGAATATCCTTGCAAATCAACAGCTTCAAACGGATAAACCTTGTCAACAACAAAGGGGCCAGTCCAGCGTGTCTTTAACTTTCCTGGAAACAAATGTAATCTAGAACTATACAACAGAACTTGATCACCTTTCTCGAATGTATGGTTCGACTTAAGACGAGCATCATGCCATTTCTTAGTTCGCTCCTTGAACAGTCTCGAATTGTCATAAGCATTTATTCTTAATTCATCCAACTCATTTAGCTGTGCCATTCTTTCCTTTCCAGCTAACTTCTCATCAAGATTGCACTTCTGTAGAGCCCAATATGCTTTATGTTCTAACTCAAAAGGCAAATGACAAGCCTTTCCATAAACAAGGCGATAAGGCGTTGTTCCCACTGATGACTTAAAAGCTGTTCGTGCTTCCCATAACGCATCATCCAACTTGTATGACCAATTCTTAGGGTTTCCTTCAACTGAACGATCTAAAATACGCATCAACCCTCTATTAGTCACTTCCACTTGACCACTCGTATGTGGATGATAAGCAGTTGAAAACTTATGTTTAACTCCGTACTTTCGCAGCACTTTTTCCAATTGCAGATTTGTGAAATGTGTCCCTCGATCACTAATTAAAGCTTTCGGTGCTCCAAAGCGCGAAAATAACTGTTTAAGAAAATTTACCACAATGCGAGCATCATTAATGGGTAATGCTTTTGCTTCGGCCCACTTAGAAACATAATCCACAGCCACGATGATGTATTTGTTTCCATTGCTAGGTGGAAACGGGCCCATAAAGTCTATCCCCCAGACATCAAAAATCTCACTTACCATAATTGGATTTTGGAACATTTCATCATTCTTTGAAATTCTCCCAGTACGTTGGCAGGAATCGCATTCCTTCACATACTTGAATGCATCCTTATAAACTGTTGGCCAGTAAAAACCTGCCTCAAACACCTTCCTTGCAGTGTAATTTGGACCATGATGTCCTCCAGCCGGACCATCATGACAGTGCTCTAAGATTATGTCGCATTCCTCTCCAGCTACACATCGTCGGACAATTCCATCAGCACACTGTCTGAACAGATATGGGTCTTCCCAAAAGTAATATCGTAAAGATGAGAAAAACCTCTTTCTTTGGTTAAAGTCCAATCCGGATGGAAGAGTCTTTGTAACTAGAAAGTTTGCAATATCAGCGAACCATGGAAATTCATTCAGAATTGCTTTCAACAAGCTTTCATCAGGAAATGTATCTCGAATTTCAGTTTCATCCAACTTATCCAATTCTGGATTTTCCAGTCTTGACAGATGATCTGCAGCCAGATTTTCCGCTCCCTTCTTATCACGAATCTCAATGTCAAACTCCTGCAATAACAAAATCCATCGCAACAACCTTGGTTTTGCATCTTGTTTTCCAAACAAGTATCTTAATGCAGAGTGATCGGTAAAAACAACAGTTTTTGACAGGACCAGGTAAGAGCGAAACTTATCAAACGCAAAAACAACAGCAAGCAATTCCTTTTCAGTCGTAGTGTAATTCTCCCGTGCACTCGTCAAAGTCTTGCTTGCGTAATAAATTGGTTGAAACTTCTTATCAACCCTCTGACCTAAAACTGCTCCTACAGCGTAATCACTGGCATCACACATCAATTCAAATGGAAGATCCCAATTCGGACTTATCATAATTGGTGCGGATACCAATTTCTCCTTTAAAATCTTGAACGCATCTTGGCACTCCTTTGAAAACTCGAACTTATCTTCCTTTTCCAACAACTTGTTCATAGGACGTGCTATCTTTGAAAAATCATTGATGAATCTTCTATAGAACCCAACATGTCCTAAGAAACTTCGTATTCCTTTAACATTTGTTGGATGGGGTAGCTTTGCTATGGCCTCAATCTTCGCTTGATCAACTTCAATACCAGCTCTTGAAATTTTATGCCCCAACACAACTCCTTCTCGTACCATGAAATGACACTTTTCCCAATTTAAAACGAGATTGGAACTCTCACACCTTTGCAACATCCTCTTTAGATTCATCAGACACTTATCAAAAGAATCTCCAAACACAGAGAAGTCATCCATGAATATTTCCATGCCGTCTTCTACCATATCATGGAATATTGCCATCATGCACCGTTGAAATGTGGCAGGTGCGTTACATAGACCGAAAGGCATTCTCCGATAAGCGAAAGTTCCGAATGGGCAGGTGAAAGTAGTCTTATCTTGATCATTTGCATCAATTGGGATTTGGAAGTACCCGGAGAATCCGTCTAGAAAGCAATAATACTCTTTTACAGCTAGACGTTCGAGCATCTGATCAATGAATGGCAAGGGAAAGTGATCCTTGCGTGTCGCATCATTCAGCTTTCTATAATCGATACAGACCCTCCATCCAGTAACAGTTCTTGTGGGAATTAACTCATTCCTCTCATTCGCAACCACTGTCATACCTCCTTTTTTTGGCACAACATGAATGGGGCTGACCTATGGACTATCAGAAATCGGGTATATCAATCCAGAGTCAAGCAATTTAATGATTTCCTTCCTCACAACATCCGTAACCTTAGGATTTAATCGTCTTAATGGTTGCACAACTGGTTTGAAGTCAGATTCCATAAGGATCTTGTGCGTACAATATGATGGGCTAATTCCCTTGATGTCACCGATCGTCCATGCTATAGCATGCTTATGTTCCTTCAGAACTTTTAGCAGACTTTCTTTTTCATTTGCTGATAGCTTGGATGAAATGATAACTAGCAAATCCGACTCTCCTTGTAGATATGCATATTCCAAATGGGTCGGTAAATCTTTCAATTCTAACCTTGGTGGTTCTTCAAAAGAAGATTTACATGCCAACACCTCTTCTCGTGAACAAGGAATCCCATGTATAGTGATGCGCGTCTCTTTCTTGATTAAAATACCATCAGTCTCAACCGATTCTTCGTTCTCGGTCGGCTTATCACTTTCTAATTCCTCATCACTCTCGAACTCTAACTCCTCAAGCATTTTATCGAATTCTTCAGTATCTCTAATTGCTTCTATGCTTCCCGTCCATCCTTCCAGAATCATGGGATCTAGATCTTCATCTTCCATGAGACTTTGAAGGAACTCCTTATCATCAGTCATTTCTCTGGCACTCACAAAGTAGCAAGTATCATCAACTGCAGCAGGATATCACATTGATTTGTTGACATCAAACACTACTTCATCGTCTCCTAACCTCAGAGTGATTTTTCTATCATGAACATCAATCAATGCCCTTGCAGTGGCTAGAAAAGGTCTTCCCAAAATGATAGGTACCTTTTTATCTTCAACCATGTCCAGAATGATGAAATCACACGGAAAAACAAACCTATCCACCTTAACTAGCACATTCTCTACCATACCCCTAGGATATTGAACTGAACGATCTGCTAACTCAATGCACATTCTAATTGGCTTTGGTTCCCCTAACTTAAGTCTGGCATACATAGTATAAGGCATTATTGATATGCTTGCCCCCAAGTTAGCCAATGCATGAGTAAGGTCTAAACTTCCAATCAGACAAGGAAGGGTAATACTCCCAGGGTCTTTCACTTTCGGTGGAAGTTTATTTTGCATAACTGCTGAACATCTCTCTTTCATTGTCACCGTGGTTGCCTCCATCAGTTTGCTCTTATTAGTTAAAAGTTCCTTCAGATACTTTGCATACTTTGGCATTTGAGCAATGGCTTCCACGAATGGGATGTTAATGTGCAGTTGCTTCAGATTCTCTAGGAACTGGTGGTATTGAGCATCATCTTTCCCTCTTCTCAAAGCTGCTGGATAAGGTGGCAGCGGAGCATGATCCTTTGCATATTGCTTATCTTTAGCAATTCTTTCAGCCTCAGTGTCCACCTTGGGACTTTCCACAACTTCTACTTCCTTCTCTTTCTGCGGTAGGGGTTGAGAAACAGGTTTCTTCTTTGGAATGGGGTCTTCAAAACCCCTTCCACTCCGGGTGATCACCGCTTTCACCTGATCCCGTGGATTGGTCTTAGTGTATCCAGGTAGGGTCCCAGGGAATCTCTCTTGAAGAACTTTGGCTATGTTGGAAACATCCCCTTCAATCTGCTTAATCGCAGCTCCTTGGTTTCTCAATGCAGCGTCGGTGGCCTCCATCCTTTGTCCAGAGCTCGTAATGAATTTCTCATTGGAAGTGAGAAACTTACCCATCATTTCTTCTAAATTAGCTTGCTTGTCTGAAGATGATACACCTGGCTGCTCCTTGGTGAAAAATCCAGGTTGAGTTTGGCGAAACGGTCGCCCTCCTTCTTGGTACGGTCTTCTGAAGAAGTTTCCACCGCCCTGACGATATGGTGCTTGAACTTCTCCATACTTGACTTCCTCAGTCTGTTCTCCCGTTCGCATCTCGGGGCAATCCTTCACTAAATGGCTTCCTCCACAGTTGTCGCATCCCACTTGGATAGCATGGACAGTCTCAGTAACCTTCTTGATATCTCTGCCCATGTTGTCTAGCTTAGCGGTGATGGCTGCAAGTCCATCGTCATCATTCACAGACCTCTTCCGTCTAGAAGTGCCATCATCCCATAACTGAGAGTGTTTCGCTTGGTCACGAATGGCAGTCAAAGCATCACGAGGGACCTTCTTGGGAATAGGCCCTTGGGAATCCAGTTGCTGTCTCGTGGCACGATCCACTCCTTTATAAAAAATACTCACGACTTGCTGATCGTTCAGGTCGTGTTGCGGGCACTTATGCATCAGGTCCTTATATCTCTCCCAAGCTTGGTGTAGTGACTCATCCATTTCCTGCTTGAAATTTCTGATCTCGTCAATCATCTTTGAAGTTTTGGAAGGAGGACAATACATCTTCAGAAACTTAGTGCGAAGGTCTTCCCATGTGGTTATGGACCCAGCTGGCTCGTTTTGAATCCATCTCTTAGCAGCTCCTTTGAGTGTGATTGGGAATACACTGAGCATAACTTGATCGCGTGTGATGTTAGGAACGTTGAACATATCGGCTATCTCCACGATTTTCTCCACATGATCATTAGCATCCTCCCTTTCTTCTCCTCGGAAAGGATTCTCCCTAAGCTCCTTGAGGAACTGTCCCTTGATTTCAAACTCCACATCTTGTGCAATCGCTGGCCTTACTACTCTAGTGCCACGGTCATTACGCATCCGACTCGAATACTCTTCTAGCGTTATGTTGGCGATATCTTCTGCCATTGTGTTATCTGGTTGATCGTTAAAAAGAAATCGTAGGCACTCTCCAAAATCGCTTTCTAAATACGAACGGTAGTTCCTGGTTAGTGGGGTAAAAAGGTTATTGGTTAACGATGAGTTAGGTGGTGCTGAAACGGCGCGTCTTCTTTGATGGAATATACGTTCGGGTTCTTCAAAAGGGTCAGTTGGGTTTGGAATAGTTGAGAGGGTCATAAACTCCAGTATCGTACCTGGCAAATCAGCAGAACAGGCTACCTGACTACCCTAACTTATAACTAATAGTGAAAAAGAAATCAACTAATCAAGTAACAAATAAATAATAAATTAACAAAAAATTATAAACAAAAGACAATTTCAGCTCCCCGGCAGCGGCGCCAAAAACTTGATGTCGTGTAAACGGGGTTTTAGTTTTAAAATGGAAAATACCTAACTTACTACACACAACACAGGCAAGAATACCTGATCATATATAGTATAGTTTAGTAAGTCCGAGTCGAACACAGGGAACCGATGTCAATATTAACAAGTTGGAAATTGCTACAATTAATTAAAGCAGTAAAAAGTGGGGACGTTTTAGTTCCGATCGAACAATTGATAAACAATTATAAAAGAAATGATTTATTAAATAAAACTTAATCATAAAATAAATAAATAATAAAATAACTTAATTAAAATAAAAGATTAAATTCAAATGGTAAAAGAAATGCATTTGCTTAGATTACTTTCCTTAAAATCCGGATATTATTTTATTCAATTGCTCACGTATGGATTCTATCGTGCCCTTTCAAATATATCAATCCTCCTTACAAGATAAACTGAATTCAATACAATTAAGAAAGACACAAGGTTGTTTTCAACACATTAACAGTTCAATTTAACGTTGTCCACAAAACTGTATTCTAAATTAATTCAACACCGTTTATGTGATTTATTTTTTTGACTTGAATCAAGAAAGTCTATAACCGATTAAAGTTATCTTGTCCATTAATAATCATTACTAACTATTAACCCTAGCCCGTCAAATTCAATATATTCGGCAATAATTATCAATCAAAATCAACAACTATCAATAAATTCACAACCAACAGGAAATCGATCTCAACTGATTATGAACTCACGCTAGGTAATCAGCAACAATCATTAAATACCCAAGGATTAACGAATAAACACATAAACATTAAATAAAATCCAATACGTTCGCAATTATAACAATCAATCCATCAATTAAATATTCTCATCTAAGCAAACACATAATAGAACTAGCCAATCATACTTTTACAGAAAATCAGAACCAATATCATATCACAATTCATAATCGAATGAAAAGAAAAGTGTATTCGAACCGAAATAACGAAATAACGAATGAATGAATGAAAGCCCTTGAATCTTCTTACTCTTTTCTCCTTCAAAAGCTCTAGAAAATGATTTTATAAATGAAGAAATCGACTGGAGAAAAAAAATGTGAAGTGATAGCCTCAAAATGAGAGCAAAATGAGGTATTTAGGGTTTCTGCCGAATCAATCCATACGCCGTATGGAATTCCATACGCCGTATGGATTGCAAAGCCCATGGGTTTAATCCGCGTCTTCTGGCGGCCCGGCTCAACTGATCCATACGCCGTATGGATTTCCATACGCCGTATGGATCGAAAATCACAAATCTTCAGCCACTCGACTTCCATGCTTCAAGCTCCATAATTTTTAGCATCTTTTCTTCGATATTCACTCGTTTTCCGTTTCTTTTATAATTCAAGCTCCAGATAATTCCTAAATGCAAATATGAACGAAATGAGTATCGAATTCAAATCAAATGCATAAGAAATTAATCAAACTAAGGGGTAATTAGTACTATAAAATAGCACATTTTGGCGTTCATCATCTAGCATGCAGTACCTAAGTAACAATCAAACAAGAACATGCAATAGGACGGAACACTAGTCATCATATTAACTGACCTAATAATTAAATCATGGATATCCCGGAAGTTGTCCCAAAGATACACAACAAACAAGCGTGAACCTAATCTATCTCTAATCCTATGCTTCGTGTCCCTCGGATGTGTTTCAATCAAGGGAACATCGACCATGTTGAGTTCATTGATCATCATACACAGAATAGTTGGCAATCCTACTTCTAGCAATTGGCCAGGTTCTAGGGAGGAGGATACAAACCACAGCATAAGTTGGATAGATAAACAGGCAGAGGTTCAGCTTATAAGTTCGCAGACAGTTTTAAACCTACACAGACAGAGTAACAGTATGTTTACAATTGGAATCATTATTTCTACAACGGATTGTGCCCACGACTTTCATAGCTTCCACGTTCCGTACTACACACATTCGTGATGATTCCGGCGCTATACAAATGAAAGCCGTATAACGTTACCTCCGTTGTTTCATAATGGTGTCATCCCCAATTGTATATTATATCATAACTATCCTAACATTGCATACATCACAACAAACATTGATTTGTCTAGCCTAGCATAATTCTAGCATTCATTCCTAAGCATGCATAATAAGAAAGCATAATTAAAAGAATAATTGCGAGAGATTGTATTAAACCTGAATAAGAGAGTAATACAGACAAATCTTCACAAATATGAAGTCTCGGAGTAACTCCGTACAAAAGCTACTGAGAGCTTCTACTCTAACCTACTAATTCTCCTCTAACTCCTAAGAGTAGTGCTAGAGAGAGAATGCTAACCTAATTCTAGAGAGAAGTTTTTAGAGAGAGAAAGAGAATGAGATGAGAGGTGTGTGAAAATGAGAAATGGAGGTTAGTATTTATAGGAGAATGGTGGAAGGCGTGGTACAAGTCTTGAAGCATAAGATACAAGCATCAAAGCAGTATACGGGGCAAGCGGACCAAGGGGGCAAACGGCACCTCACAAGTCAACCAACCCCGTATACGGCACCCTGAGGGCCGTATACGGCACCTAGGGTACCGTATACGGTACCTAGGTGGGCAGGGGGGGGGGGGTGGTGCTCCATATGCTGTATACTGATTCCTCGGTTGCTTGATTCGTCCGTATCTTCTTCGTTTTGACTCAGTTTTGCTTGATTCTTGCGCCGTTAGATTCGTTTTTCCGTTACGCTTCTAATGACACTGAGTTTGCCAAATTTGGAAGTGTTTGACTTTTGCGTGTTCCGGATGACGATCGGCGAGCTTCCAAACTGCATATCTTCTCCGTCTTTCGTCTGTTTCTTCTGATTCTTTCACCTCCGGTCTTGGATTTTCCTATGGAATCATAAAATATGAATTAAGCTCTATTTTCATAAGAATATTGAGAACGGAAAATTTAAGGTGATTGTTTTGCCTCGGTTTGTGTGTTATTTGGACGTTTTAACCAATTTTTGCAGCAACGTCTATATTTTAGACTACCTTGGTGATTTTTGGTAAATAATGATGGTTTTGAAATGTTTTCACCAAAGAATAGTCCAAAAAGTGTGAAAATATGTCCTTAAAAACATGACTTTTTGAGTCACATCAATGAATATATACAAATATACGATTTGATTAAATCGTACGCTCTTTTAAATCGGATGTAATTTGGTTCAATTGAATACAAATGTTGGTGAACAATTTGACATTTATTTTAATAACGCTATTATATCCAAAGATATTATTTTGACAATATTCCAATTTTATTTCGTATCGTACAAATAACGTCTACTTAATTAAAAGATTAAACGCGCAAACAAACCAGACAAAACTAATTTATATTTTATAACCAAATTATAAAGTATTTGATAAAATACTTCATTAGAAATATCGAGAAATTATTCATGCTTAAAAACATGTAATTAAACGTTTTAAATAATGACTTAACGTTTAGACAATCGGGAAAACGAACACCGCACGAAGCACGGGGACGGAGACTGAAAAATGGGAGGCTTAACCTCCCACCTCTTCTTTCCTTTTTCATTTATCACCTCCACATCTGTCTCTCTTCTCTTTTCTCTTTCATTTTTCTCTCTAATCACCACCACCACCATCCACCTTAAATCACTTAAAAACACCATCAAACGCCACCGAATCGCAAAGCCCTTTTAGGAAAAATGACCACCACGCAACGATCTACACTTCCATCTTTTAGGTTTCTTCTCGCGCGAACTTGTAAGTTTCCGACAAAATCCCGAAACCTCTCGATTCTTAGTATTTTCACTTGTTTGTTGTTTATAATAACTTGTAATGTCCATATAAGGGTTGGGTAAAAGAATCGGACCAAACCGTGGCCGGAAAACTCATTTTTGGCTAAAAATCCGTCAAACAGTTCAAAGTGTCGCAAAGACGACCAATATAGCGTCACTTCGTGCGTCACTTAAGTGACGCACTGAGTGTCGCTAAAAACCCTAATTTTGCCTAAGTGTCGCTAAAAGCTCTCTTTTCCCGTCACTGCCTAAGTGACGCATTTTCAATATCCGTCACTACTAGCGTCACTTGCCTAAGTGACGCCTATGATCGAAATCTAACTTTATACGACACTCCTGCCCGACACTACTCTAGTGACGCCTAGAACCTTAAACCGACACTTGTTACCGTCGCCACCTCATGCGTCACTTCCCTAAGTGACGCCCGAAACTCATATTTCGCAATTTTATGCGACACTCCCTAAGTGTCGCCTAGACCCCTAAGCGTCACTATAAGTGACGCATAAAATAGAAGGTTTCAAACAATTTTTACCCTAAGTGTCAAACTTATACAACCTCAAACACTTATACCATACGACTTTTCAAACATAATGGAACATACCTTTCAAGTGTAACACTTCGAAATCAATATGATAACATCAAGATCATTATTACAACTAATCACCAATGGGCCGTACACGTATTCAAACACTTAAACACATCAACCAAATCGTAGTAATTTGGACATTCTAGTTGAACGAACAACTAGAAGGGTGATCTTTTGAGATACCCAATCATGTTTATAACCATCGAGTGTCGTGGACACCCTCAGGTTACGAGTCTTCGGACAACCTCTAATCGGCTAATCAACTCACGTTTATTGATTAAACGCTTCAAGACTCATGTGAGTCTCATAGCCCCTCTTTTTACTGCTTTTCACTCAGGGGTGTGATACATTGCTTGTTTTTAACATGTGAATGCAAGTACAACTTTTACATATACTACATGAGCTATACACAACTAATCATTTCAAAGTCCTCCGTCAGCATAGTTTGGTAATACGTTTGTAGCGTGAATATTAGTATATGGTACCATATAGGATTGACCCTCCTCGTTCGGGTTAGCAGGCACTAACCGGGTAAACGGACGTACTAATATTTGGGAAGACGAGTGTTGATTAGGCACTCGTGGAGGCAAAAACGCTCAGGTGGATCCTGACCCTCGAGTTAAGCTCAGACTATGCGCTCATGGCTGTATACATATACATTTTTATTTGCTGGATGGAAATCAGTACTTAAATCTTGCGGTTCATACAATATTATTTGATACTCAAACCTGTGAGCTCACCAGCTTTAGCTGACCCATTTTAGCATATATTGCAGGTACTAAGCAGTAGATTGGACTGCCCTCAGGATTATTATAGCTCGAGTCAGCATGCAGATATTAGAGATTTTCTTGCATTAGTATATTTTGTACAAGTACTCATGTACTGAAATCTCTCATTTAATCGAAGCCGAGCTATTTATTAGTTGTAAATGTTGTAAACATTTTAACATATATATATTTGGTTAAAAACGACGCATATAGATTCGTTTGCTATATATCTTTGTGCTGTGATTATTGATTCGTAACACCCAAAGTATGCTTCCGCTAAACAGTAAATTTGGGGGTGTTACAGATTGGTACCAGAGCCTAAGGTTATAGTGAACTAGGTTGCATTTAGTGGGTCTAGACTATGACCGTTAGGTAGTATTTCCTTATTAGGTATGACTGGTTCAGGAATTACATCATACGACTTTAATTTAACATAGCCTGATCAACTATGTATAATTAAAGAAAGATGATGTGAGGTCTGAAACGGTTATGTTGAACAGGAATACACTAGTTGACTCTGACCTTGAGAGAACCGAGACTTAAACATGTCTGTGTTAGACACTAAATAGGCTATATTATATACGTATCATATGAATATAGGCCTCACTCCTACTAACGCTTTGTCTCAGAAATGGCAAACACACCACTCAATTCACCGCGCTCTCAATCCGGGTCGCAGAACCCAAGGGTAGCTAGGAGGAACACCAGGTCGCCTCGAGCTGGCCAGTATCCCACCCACTTCACCTTGCCAACCCTAGCCGCTAGGGTGAACCAACACGAGCAACGACTTCGCACCATGGATGTCATGTTGCAGGAAACGAACGAAAACTGGAGACTTACATCCCTCGAACGCATCAACCAAGTCTCCGAGGATCACAAAAACACCATTAACAACGTGGACGTCCTTCACAACAAGGTGGTGGAAATAGGCGTAGAAACCGCCCGTTTGCGACACAGGCTGGAAGAATGTGAACAACGCTCACGGGAAACGGAGGAATATGTTCGCGGATTAGTACAACGACTGGTCCTGGCAGAAGATAACGCCCAACAAGCCAGCAGACTTGCAAACACTGTGGATCACCTCATTGAGATGATGGAGCATTTTAATCTACGTCGAGACTAGTATAGTCCTTGCCTTGTAATCTATCTTGTAATCTATCTTGTAATCTAGCAACTATCTAAAAGCTACTTTTGTAATTCGGTCGGATGTAACAATTCCTGACATCTTTTGTAATTTACCCACGGATGTAGCCTATGAACTCGTATTACCTAATCGAATATTCTCATTGTTTCAACCTATACTGATTTCCATTCTTGCATGGATGTTATGTATTACCGCTTACTAGTCGACTACCCGCGTAATACGGCGGGATCGAATTTGAAATCCACTACAAACGTAGTGAAATGACATTTGAAAAATGGTTTGAAATAATACAGCTTAAAACAAAAAAAACTACAATAATATATGATGAACAACACTAACAACAATAAAATGATAAGAAATTATGAAAACAAATTATGTCTTAAATGTATACATTATAGATAAATTACATAATAGAAAGCTGAAAATAAACTCAGATTAGGGAAAAATCCAAGTGCCCATGAATAGAATACTTGTAGGTCATCAGGAATGAAATAATCTGCAATAATAAGAGATAGTTTAGTTTAATGATAGTGAAAGATATTAAAATTCACGTGTAGTTACATATTGTACTATAATTTTATAATAACCAATTAATTGTACCTTTTATTCATCACGCAAGACTTCGCGATATTCCACGTTTGATGTGTATACACCTTCATGATCGAACTCTTTGATGGGTTTAACTAATACCTTGGTGTTATCACGTGATATTCCTCTTGACAATGCAACATAAAGTTGTCCGTGTGAAAATACAGAGTCTGGTAGATAAACACCAACATTTGGAATTGTCTGTCCCTGAGCTTTATTGATCGACATAGCAAAGCTAAGTCGAATAGGAAATTGTTTTCGCTTGAGCTTGAATGGAAACATGTCACTTTCCGATGGGCACAAAGGAATTCTGGGTATGAATACTCGTTTACCGGAGTGTTGGCCAACAGCTATTTCGGCATCAATAACGTTCTGCTGAAAACCTCTACAAATCAATCTGGTTCCATTACACAATCCATTAGACGGGTCAAGATTACGTAATAATATCATCGGGCATCCAAGTTTTAGCCGAAGACAATGAGGGGGTAGACCACTAACATTTAATGAGTTTAAAAATTCCATCGGATAGTAATTATTCTTATCATCTTCTGCCTCATCGAAACTGTAGTAGAATTTTTCCTCACCCTGAAATCTACCGATCATCTGATCATTAATCTCGTCAACGTTAGCATTTTTAGTAGACAATATTGCCCTAGAAATAATAAAATTTGCTGATGTTTCATTCATTTGAAGAGATGGAAAAACTGCATCAATCAAAGACTGAATCGATTTAGCTTTATCAGCGTATGGAATAGCCATGTCATCGGGTATGCGAATAAAGCTTTCATCTAGCACTTCTTCAGTACCGTCACCAACTCGTAACAAATAATCTGAAAACCACGGATCTGTCAGCGCCCTCATATTGATGGTTAAACGCATCTTTTTAATCACATTCCAAAGAGGTGACATTCGCAAGCTAGAGTCTACACTTTGTGCTCGTGTACCATGCCTTACCACCGGTAATACTTGCCTAAAATCACCTCCTAACACCATTATCTTACCACCGAATGGGAGTCTCACACCCGTGATATCTTGCATAGTTCTGTCGACAGCTTCCACCGCTTGCCTCTTTGCCATTGATGCTTCATCCCATATAATAATCTTTGCCATTCGGAGTAGTTGAGCAGACCCACTTTGTTTTCTGATGTTGCACATCGAGTTATTGTTAAGATTGAGTGGAATCTTAAATCGTGAATGGGCTGTTCTCCCGCCCGACATATTATTAGCAGCAGCACCTGAAGAAGCTGTGGCCAATGCAATGAGACCACGAGAACGTATCTCAGCAAGTAAAGCCTTATACAAATATGTTTTTCCAGTGCCACCAGGACCATCTATGAAGAAAACGCCAGGGAGATCCTCATCAACGTGCCTTATGATTTCGTCAAACGCTAATTTTTGATCGGGGTTGAGAGAGTTGCGGGCTTGTAAGTGTTCATCTTCCACAATTATTGAGCACTCTTCTTGTATTTCACGAAGTCCTCCATATTCCAAATTGACTCTCGCATTTAACTTTGGAAGATCGAAATCATCAAGTTGCCTTCCTTGAGATTGTAAAGAGACGGATATGTCATTAAGGACCATATTTTGGACTCGCTCATCACTTTGACATTGGCGCTTATAACCTTCTGAAAGTGAATCATAGTGTGTGTCCCATAACTTGCGAACATCTCCTGGTTCACAATAAATCAATATAGTCACGAATAGTCTTCTAAGAGCACATGGAAACTGAAATAAAGATGCCTCTCTAAGACATGCATCTAAATTGTCATCTGACTCTATTAACCCTCTCTCAAGAGCTGCTCTTCGAAATGTCGGGTATAATATGCCATTGACGGTGTATAGATCCTCAAAGCATGTAGGCCCACTAATATGTGACAACAGGAGATGCAGGTAGTAGCGTTCTCCTTCAGCGGGGTTAGCAGATACAAGACGTCCAATCATGGGTCCTGATCTTCGAGGTTTCCAAGTACGTGTCTTTACTTCCCAAGTGAACGCTTTTGGGAAATCTTTGTACAAATGCTGTCTGGCAGTCACATCAATTCTATTCCTTTCAAAGAAAACAGTTAACATTGATCTCTTATCTCTTTCTCTTGCAATAATATCAGTCATTACATCATCATCTCTGAATCGAACCATCTGTTTATTTGGTAAATGGAGATGCAACGCCATGACATATGGCTTGATTTTAGCAAGTGGGAAATTATAAAGCCTCCACATTGCCTCAGGTGGCGATACATAACGTGCATCTTGAAATTTCTTAATTTCGTTGACAACAACCTCTTCTGCATCAGGATCGATATGGACAACCTGTTTGTCATGACCCTTGTAAATGTACTTAAAGACATATTTAACAGATTTAATGCTTGAGCAAACTTCCACATTGATATGGCAATTGAACATCATTAGTAGTTTGGGATTATAAGGAGCCACCCATCTATTATCTAGGGATTTTCCTCGTACGTCGACCTTCATTCCATTATCTCTGCGGCGATACAAAGGATATGAGTCTTCACCCTGCGTCGTCTTCTCATTGAATTCCTTAGGATATTTGAAACGGCAACGCTTTGGTTCGCCCTGCATGCACGGACTCGAGGTACGTAGATGACCACACGGACCGTGTATCATATGTGAAACTATGTACTCATGCATTTTAGGATGCCTTGTGGGATCTGGAATTTCAGCGCACACAATCTTGTCATAATGGTCAGGATTTGACATCTTGTGTTGTGATTTCATTACCAATAGAAAATGTGCGTGCGGCAAACCACGTTTTTGAAACTCAATGACGTAGACGTACGACTCTACCTCACCAAGGACATGTTTCTTTAAAAGTTGATCCTTGAGATCCTCTAACTTGGCGCGAAATGCTCTTGCAACCAGTCCAGGTCGATCTTGTGCTGTTTGACCAGGTTTCAGCTCTTCATGGATCTCATCCCATTTTGGATTGCATGTCATGGTTAGGAATATATCGGGTTTACCGGCACTCTGCACTAATGCCATGGCATCCAAAAAGCGCCGTCTCATGTCGCGTGGGCCTCCGATAAAAGATGCAGGTAAAACAACTCGTTGACCGACTCTGTTCGATTGAACCTCACCTGCATTGACGCAATCCACAATACCTTGGTACAAATCTGCTCTTATTCGAGACTGATTTCTTTCACAAAAAAGTAGACGTGATGTCTCAATCTTTATGTATTGATCTACAACAAACTGTTGTAGCAACCTTCCACCAAATAAAAGCATGTTATCAGTGGAACGGATTTGCAACTTATAACAATAGTACTCTCTCATAGTTACGGTAGTCCTTCCTTGTATATTTATAGGCTCTACATATATGAAGGTATAATTCATCGTGTTAGTAACATGTATATTCAGTGAGTAAGGTATAATGTACTTTTAAATACCTTCAAGATCACCATTATCATTGTTATCTCCTTCAATAATGTCATTAACGGAAACTCCATGCCTTGGAATTTTAGGATGCCATCCATGCTCGCCGTTGGGAAAGAATAAAGGATAACATAATGGATCATAACAACCAAAGTGAGGCTGAATTTTCTGATTGTATTGAGACTTCCCATACACAACGATACTTCTTTCATAAGAAGTGATGTTGTCATTACCTTCGACCCAAATGCCTGCAACCTACATGATGGTGTTTTTTCAGTTAAGTGTACGCTATATACATGGTTAATAAATAGCACATATTGTATTTTGAAACTTTAAAAGTGGTTAATACACGGTATAAAACCTCAGAGGTGGTTGGACGATTGTACACCCGTTGGTCAAGTTCCACCGAGGCATTCAAAGTCACTCTATAATTATCAAGCGGTCCTAGATCAGCAAGGCTTCGAAATGTTGCAACATATGGATTGGTAGCAAGGACACGTCTTATTATTTGAACAACATTTCTATCAAGATTTGGCCAAGCCAATCTATGTACAAACTCGGACTGTTCATCATAGAAATACAATTGTAAGTACCGTGGTTGTCCATCTCGTGGAACTAATTGATCAAGACTATGATATATCCCTCCATAAACACGGAAAGTATACACACCAGATGTCATACTCGCCATTTGAGTATCTAATTTTACACCCATTGATGCGAAGGAAAAACTGGTGTATACGAACGTATATTATGCCTAAAATGTTTTCCTAGTTCACATTGAGACGTGAGTAGATGGTGTAGTTCTTGTGGGATGACCGTGCTTGCCAACTTTGTCTTACCGCTCATGCAACAAAAACTGGGGAATTCAAATTGAAACCTTTTTGCTCCGCAGTGAACGCATGGTTTCTGCTTCTTCAATACACGGTGTGTTTTAGGTACCCCATCGTAAACATAGTCATATGGGTCGACACAAAGGATGTCACTATGTAGGGAGGAATTATCATATGTCTGAATATTGCATTCTACACCTATGTACGTTGAACATAATTAAATAATATGTAATGAGTCACCAAAGTAACAAGATAATATTAAATAGATATAGTGTGTAACCTGTTGATGTTTGCCTGACTTCTTGTTCAAACAAAGGTAGCAAGTTACCAATTAGACTATCGGTGCCTAATTCATAATAAAAGCTAATGTAAATGCAAAGAATAATAGTTAAAGAATTGAATAATCATGACATATAATGTAGCTAAGTTACCGTTGATGCTTGGTTGTTGGTTTAGACTTGCGAGCTTGTTTTTTTCTTTTCTCTTATCATAATACGTTTTATTACTAAGCTTTTTCCTTAATGAAGCGTCGTTTCAACTCACTTGGATTTCGTTCATGTTCATTTGAAGAAGAGGTTGTGTTTGGCGAGGTGTAATATTTTCTTTGTTTCCAGCATCAATGACACATGAAGTTGTTGCAGTGTCTGCGCTTGATGTGATTTCACTCCTACCACAATGATTTGCATAATAATATGAATTACTTCGGTGATTTGACAATATCCCTAAAGGTATCCTTTCTGATGGGCTAGTGTAGCCTTGTGTCATCACTTCAGATGTTGTACTTAGTGTAGGTGTAACATATTGACTGTTTCCTTCACCATAAGCTATTTGTTTGATTTGTTGTTTCTGCTTTTGCCGAGCACGATATTCTCTGTAGTATTCATTTCTCATTTCTACAAGGATACATGTAAGGAAAAAGGAATTAAGTTTAGAAATATGTCATCCGAGATGTAATTTATTTATTTATACAAACTTTTTTGTATATCTATGTTGCCTTGAGAGACATCACAAATGATAGATTTTTTGAGCTTGTTGTCATCCTTCTGTCGTGCAAAATATGGTTTGTTATATTGTTTACGTTTTTCTGCATCCCAACAAAAGATAGTGAGCTTTCTCGTGTAACTTACGTAACCAAATTATAATTTCGTACCTTTTCGGTCATCCATTTCGCTTTGTGTTGTGTACTCAACCTACAAATTGTAATTAACCTGAAAGCACTGCGCAACGTTAAAACTATTTCCTCCAAATTCAAGATCGCAAAGTAAGGCTTAAATATCAAAAACATTGTGATAGAGTAATCATTTTATGTTTCAATAAGAAACAAAAATGGAACTTAGTGAGAGGCTATGGAGATGTCACAATAGGGACCACAAATTGAATTTTATTTCAGGGTGGAAAACAAAGTTTAGATGGAAAACAAAATTCGATATTTTAAAAACATAACTCTAACGTTAAGTTTTCTTCTTTACAGAATACTGAATTAGTTTTATTATTATTATTATTATTATTATTATTATTATTATTATTATTATTATTATTATTATTATTATCAACTATGGACTGTCTGGAATTTGTGTTTGATTGATAATCCCTTTAACCCATGAATGCTTTCAAATCTACATCATTGATGTTATACCAAGCATCATTAGCATGATACTGTATATAGTGTTTGAATGCAAATTCTTGTAGCTCCATGATAACACATACCGAAAAACCATTTGTAAAATTTATTAAAAATACAAAGAAATAAAAACAAATAAATAATAATAATACAAAGTAATAAAAATCATAGTAAATAAAAAATACCGAATGTATAAGATATGTGCATTATGTCATATTCATATAATGACATGAAGAGGTACATAACACATTGTTGAAAATAAAATTATACTTCAAATAACAACATTAAAACCCACTTGAAAAGATTACTTTCATATCGTCGAGGATGAAATAATCTGCAATAAAAAGAGATACTTAGTTTACAGATAGTAAAATATCTCTATCTCTACTATATTTATAAATATCTCTAATCTAAGCTACTATGCGTCAATCTTTAGCTGGTATTTTTATTTTTTCGTGATTCTGAGCAGTGACTCCGTAATGCAAATGAATAGGAAAAAGTTTATGTACCCCGCCACTAAGAAAAAGAGAGTTATAAAAAGCATTGGACTCCACCATCCCCGATTCAAAAATTATAAAATTTCAAATTATTATTAAGTGGCAGGGCCACATGTTTTTTTCGTTTTTCCCTCCTTTCGAATGTATAAAACTTACTCGTGAGGAGGAATCTTTAAATAGGTTTTCTACTTTGACTACATGACCTACTTTCGTTATTTTAGACTTCAAACTAAAAATTCAAATTTAAAAAATATTATACACTTGCAATAAAAAAAATCCAAACACGTAAAATATCGATTTTTCTCATACGGACAAATCTTAATGAAAAATTAACCATAACTACATATACAACAAATAATTCAAAAAAGTAAAATCATTGAAAAATTGACAGCATATCTAGCATACAACTTATAAAGCGTACTACATGGTCTTTGATTTTGGAAAAAAAATCAACATCAGTAACAATTAGGTAGTGGATTGTATAATACATATATGATCCATGATTATAATAAGATACATTTATAATATTATATGCTAAAAAAAGAAGGTAAACCACGTGATGTGTTATAATATTACTGCGTTTATATTTTTTAGTTTTGGTTTTACTTGTGTCTTGGATATTCGATATTCGATTTCAAGTTGTATATTTTATTTTGTTATTTATGAAATAAGTAAAATATCATAATAACAATTGAATTGTCGACCACATCATGTGCATTTTTAGAAAAAGAATTATATACAGTAAAACAAAACCACTCCAATTCCACTTATAATATTGTAGTGCAATTACCATTACCATAGTCCACGGAAAAAGTTGCTTTTTTCAATGGATATACTTTTATCAAAGGTATTAAAAAAGTTTGTCTGCCACATTAAATGGTTTTACACGTTTTATACTTTATGTGTCTTGTGCAAACGATTTTTTGTGGATTAAAAAAATATAAATATATAAATGATATGTTTTTTTCACTAAAAGGTTCTGGATCTTAGCTGTCAAAATATAAATGGATTAGTTTAGTATATACTTTTCATAATGAAGGAAATACGTAAAAGATTTGTATTTGTTTGTACCCTACCTAGTACCCAGTCAATCTTCCGTGTTTGCATTTGGATCCAATCTTCTGTGTTTGCATTTGGATCCAATTTAAATATGAGATGAGATGTACTAACCTCCCTATGAAGATGATCGTTTGGCAGCTGATTCAGCGGGACGCTATCGATCCTTTTTTGATATCATAACTTCAATCACACCAAACCTGCCACAGGGTTGGAGATCGTTCAGCTTTGTTGATATTTTACTGATTGAAAATAATACACTCATCCACTATTACGCCATATGTAAGATACAGGCCATTCAGTAAATGAAATTAGAAGCTGTAAAATACACCCCACAACTAACTCCAAACAATAATATCTTTGTAATGCATTTGAGAGAAATGTTACCTCTTTTATTATTATGGTTGAAAAGTGGGCTGAAATGTAAACAAAACAAAAAGAAACGATAGTAATAAATACAGAAAAGAAGTCCTTGAAATCGTATGAAGATTACCTATTTTACCGTGAAGCATGTAGAAAGACATTTCATAAAACAGCTGGAAGGCGTTTGTAGAAGAAAGATGATATAGGTTTTTAGCGCAGAAGATGAGAGATTGAACCTGAGTTAAGATGAAGAAAACAGGGGATAAACAATAAGAGTGAAAAATTTTTCCAAGAAAATATGAAGAAGAAACCTAATGATTGTAACAAAACTTTCTAAAAAATTAAATACATTTATTGAAGATAACCCATGACTTTGTTTATTATCAAAATTTCCGGTATGTGAATTAAACAAATTTATTTCTTATGTCATCTGTTGTACTTGAAGAAAACACAAATCTAACCACTTTTCGAAAGCAGATTTAGAAAGCTTTATATTCCCAAGTTTAATCTGTATAAACCAAAACAAACCCATAAAAAAAGTTTCAACCTTGAGAAGATTTCTTGATTAAGAAGTGATGCCATCACAAATACGCATCAAGTTAACTCAGGTTCAATCTTCTTTAGACGCGCAGAAACAACTTCCGGGAAGAGACGGTGATGTCGTGGTTGTGGTTTATGCTCTTGTTGGAAATCAGTAATGCAAAAGGTGACGTTCATTCTTCTTTAGATCTGACCTGTTGCGGCGGTCAAGTACTTTTTTCAGAGATGGTGGTGAAGGTGGAGGCAGCGGTGTAATAGTGGTGGCGCAGGGAGAGATGAGATGCCATGTCGGTAAAATGCCGGTGAAACCCACGGAATTATGACTACCGTGAGAGAGAGTGGTTGAAGAGGGTTTGAGAGAGAGTGGGAGAGGTGCAGATTAGTGAGTGAGAATAATCAGAAGGTTAGAGAGAGAGGTGCACATGTGAGTGAGAGAATGGAGGTGAGGTTGTATAGATAGAATTAGTGAGGGTATAGTAGTGGCAGGGGTATTTTGGGTATTTCCGATATCGCATTAAGGAAAGGGTGGAAATGAATTATAAGGGGTTATAGATATACATGAATATCTGTGACAAATACTATCCTTTTACAAAGTCTCATGTACCTTCATTTCTTTTATTGAAGAAGCATGCCGCCAAAAACAAGAACATACTCGGATGCTCAACTTGCATCGCTTATCTCTCAGGCTGTACTTGAAGCCATGGCACGGAATTCCCCACAGAACTCCGGGAGAAACAACGATACCGCTGAAACAAATGCCGCCAAGCCTTGTTCCTTCAAGGATTTCCAGAACTGCAAACCCTCAAGCTTCAAGGGTACTGAAGGAGCCATCGGACTGATCAGATGGTTCGAGAAAATGGAAACCGTTTTCCGCATCAGCAAATGTGCGGAAGACGACAAGGTCAAATTTTCCACCTGTACCCTCGAGGATGATGCCCTCTCTTGGTGGAACTCATATGCCCAGTCTGTGGGTATCGACACTGCCTTCTTTACTACCTTGGGAGGAGATGAAGAAAATGCTCACAGCCAAGTATTGCCCGATCGAACAACTCCAAAAGCTGGAGGAAGAATTCTGGCACCTAAAGGTGCAGGGTGCTGATATTGACGGATACACCACCAGATTCCAACAACTTGCCATCCTTCGCCCAGCAATGGTAAGCACCGAGCCCGATAAAATCAGAAAGTACATCCACGGTCTTCCGGAACCTGTCCGGGGGAACGTCGCCTCATCAAACCAAGCCACCATTGATGGCACCATTCGATTGGCCCATGAACTCATGGCCATGAACGAGGATCCAGAACAACTCACTTCATCCTCAACTCACCACAAACGAAAGTGGTCCGACAACCACAACAACCACCCAACCAAGAAACCCGACACCATCAAAGCCTACAACTCCACCACTGATAACAAATGGGGCTACATTGGGAACAAGCCTTACTGTTCCAGGTGCAGCTGCCACCATGAAGGTTCTTGTGGCCCCTTTTGCAACAATTGCAAGAGGTACGGCCACCTCACCAAAGATTGCCGATCTCCTACCAACAACAATTCCAACAACAACACTAGGCCACCCAAATTCTGCTTTGAGTGTGGGAACCCTGGGCACTTCAGGGACGCGTGCCCAAAGCTGAAAAACAAGGGCAATAACAACAACAACAGCAACAACAACGCCAGAGGTAGAGCTTTCGTACTCAACGCAGGGGACGCCCGTCAAGACCCGAATGTGGTCTCGGGTATGTTCCTCCTCAACAACTTAACTGCTTCTGTTCTATTTGATACTGGTGCCGATAGGAGCTTTATTTCTGATGAGTTTTATCCCTTACTTGACATCACCCCTGTTGCCTTAGATGTTAAGTACACCGTAGAGTTAGCAAACGGTAAACTCATAGAAACAAATAGTGTGATACCTAATTGCACTCTAAACCTAGCCGATGAAACCTTTTCAATCGATCTTATGCCTGTTGAAATCGGAAGTTTCGACATCATCGTTGGAATGGACTGGTTGTCCAAACACAGAGCCAAAATCGTCTGTCATGATAAAATCGTTCGCATCCCTCTCGTCGTCGGTAGAACCTTGATCATACAGGGGGAGACCAGTGTGACGAGACTAAATATCATATCTTGCTTAAAAACCCGAAAATTTCTGAGAAAGGGTTATCCTGCAATCCTCGCACACATCACGGAGAAAAAGTCGGAGGAGAAGCGACTTGAAGATGTGCCAATTATTAGACTTTCCCGAAGTCTTTCTGGAAGAACTACCTGGTCTACCTCCACCTAGACAGGTTGAGTTCTCGATTGATCTTGTACCAGGTGCCGCACCTATAGCCCGAGCACCATACCGCCTAACCCCATCCGAACTTCAGGAGCTGTCCACCCAGTTACAGGAACTCCTGGACAGAGGATTCATCAGACCGAGTTCTTCACCTTGGGGAGTTCCGGTCTTGTTTGTCAAAAAGAAAGACGGTTCATTCAGAATGTGTATCGACTACAGAGAGTTGAACAAGTTAACCGTCAAGAACCGATATCCACTCCCTCATATTAATGATCTATTTAATCAACTTCAGGGTTCAAGTTTTTACTCGAAGATCGATCTGCGATCAGGTTATCATCAGCTACGCGTTCGCGACAGCGACATTCCAAAAACCGCTTTCAGAACCCGATACGGACACTACGAGTTCCAAGTGATGCCCTTTGGTCAAACCAACGCACCGGCTGTATTCATGGACCTCATGAATCGGGTGTCTAAACCCTATCTCGACAAGTTTGTCATTGTCTTTATCGATGACATTCTCATCTACTCGCGCAACGAGCAAGAGCATGCACAACACCTCAAAACCATCCTTGAACTGCTTAAACACGAGGTGTTTTACGCCAAATTCTCTAAGTGTGAGTTCTGGATACAAACCGTTCAATTCCTTGGACTCGTTATAGATAGTCAAGGAATTCACGTTGATCCGTCAAAAATTTAGGCTATCAAAGACTGGCAATCGCCAACCACTCCAACCGAGGTACGTCAATTCTTGGGATTGGCGGGGTATTATCGTCGGTTTATCGAAAATTTCTCCAAAATAGCTCAACTACTCACGACACTGACTCAGAAAGATAAAAAGTTCGATTGGACTGATAAACAAGAGTCAGCATTTCAACTTCTGAAACAAAAGCTTTGCAGTGCTCCAATCCTATCATTACCCGAGGGCACCGATGACTTCGTGGTATACTGCGATGCTTCTCATCAAGGTCTCGGTTGCGTGCTGATCCAACGAGACAAAGTCATTGCCTACGCCTCACGACAACTGAAGATTCACGAAAAGAACTACACCACTCATGATCTCGAGCTTGGAGATATCGTTTTTGCTCTTAAGATCTGGAGACATTATCTTTGTACTACCCGAAGCACCATATTCACCGACCACAAAAGTCTCCAACACATATTCGATCAAAAAGATCTCAACATGAGGCAACGCCGATGGGTCAAGTTGCTTACCGATTATGACTGTGAAATCAAATACCATCCAGGGAAGGCAAATGTTGTTGCCGATGCCCTCAGTCGAAAAGAAAAGCCTAAACCACTTCGAGTCCGAGCCCTCAGTATGACTATTCATAATGATCTCACCCTTCAGATCCACACCGCTCAACTAGAAACCTTGAAACCTGAAAACATCAAAAGTGAAGCCTTGCGAGGCTTGGATAAACAATTCGAGACTATGAAGCTCACAAGTGTCTTACGTCAGCAATCGAATCTCCAATGGGGTTAAATACTTCTCCAATCGAATCTGGTTACCTATTTTTGGGAACCTCCGGGACTTGGTGATGGATGAAGCTCACAAGTCCAAATATTCTATCCACCCGGGATCCGACAAAATGTACCATGATATCAAGGATTTCTATTGGTGGCCAAACATGAAAGCCGAAATCGCCACTTACGTCAGCAAGCGTCTTACTTGCTCGAAAGTCAAAACCGAACATCAAAAATCTTCTGGTTTACTCCAACAACCTAACATCCCTGAATGGAAATGGGAACAAATTGCCATGGATTTCATAACTAAGCTACCCAAGTCGTCGAGCGGTTGCGATACCATTTGGGCGATCATCGATCGTCTCACCAAATCTGCTTATTTCCTAGCAATCACGGAAACCGATAAAATGGAACGCCTAGCACAAATCTACATCAAGGAAATTGTTTCTCGACATGGTGTTCCAACCTCGATTATCTACGACAAAGATGCCCGTTTCACCTCTCACTTCTGGCAATCACTTCAGAAAGCAATGGGTACCCGTCTCGATATGAGTACCGCATACCACCCTCAAACCGATGGCCAAAGTGAACGAACTATTCAGACACTGGAAGATATGCTACGAGCTTGCGTAGTTGACTTCGGTGCAAACTGGGAAAGACACCTACCATTGTACGAGTTTTCCTACAATAACAGTTATCACGCCAGCATTAAGGCTGCACCTTTTGAGGCACTGTACGGTCGTAAGTGCCGATCACCGATCTGTTGGACCGAAGTGGGAGATAGTCAGCTCACTGGTCCTGAACTCATACACGAAACCACCGAGAAAATTGTTGAAATCCAAAACCGACTCAAAGCCGCACGTGATCGTCAGAAAAGTTATGCTGACGTGAGACGCAAACCACTCGAGTTCCAGGTTGGGGATCGAGTACTCCTGAAAGTATCGCCTTGGAAAGGCGTAATCCGATTCGGTAAATGAGGGAAGTTAAATCCTAGGTACATCGGGCCTTTTGAGATTCTCGAAAGGATTGGCCCCGTAGCATATCGGTTGCAGCTGCCACCCGAACTCAGCAGTGTGCATCCCACCTTCCACATTTCTAACCTAAAGAAATGCCTGTCTGATGAGACACTTATCATACCACTTGACGAGATTCGCGTCAATAACAAACTTCATTTTGTTGAGGAACCCACTGAAATCGTAGACCGTGAGGTCAAACAACTCAAACAGAGTCGTATTCCCATCGTTAAGGTCAAATGGAATTCGCGGCGTGGTCCGGAATTCACTTGGGAATGGGAAGACCAGATGCGACTCAAATATCCTCAGTTATTCACTGATTCTACATCAAACACAACCTCGAGCTAAATTTCGGGACGAAATTCTCCTAACAGGGGGAGAATGTAACACCCACCAAATTAGGACTAGTAATTAGTGCCTAATCCTCGGTTAATGCATGTAATTAGTTATGTGTTAGGCTAATTAATGTATCGGAATATATATTGATGAATATATACAAATATACGACTTGATTAAATCGTACGCTCTTTTAAATCAAATGTAATTCGGTTCAATTGAATACGGACGTTGGTGAACAATTTGACATTTATTTTAATAACGCTATTATATCCAAAGATATTATTTTGACAATATTCCAATTTTATTTCGTATCGTACAAATAACGTCTACTTAATTAAAAGATTAAACGTGCAAACAAACCAAACAAAACTAATTTATATTTTATAACCAAATTATAAAGTATTTGATAAAATACTGTCGCACCCCCAAATTTACAGTGCGGAAGCGGGTCGAATCGGGGATCGAATAATCAATAATCACAGCACATAGGTACATAATGAACGACTCTAAATGAGACGTTTGAAAATACATTACATTAAAGTAGTAAGTTTTACAAAATAGTTGGAGTTCGCAAAAGAGATACTAGAGATTTTTACTACATAACTAGTGATACAAAAATAATGTAAGAAAATCTCCAGCGAAAAAGATTATGCAAGCGACTCGAGCTAGGATCCTGATGGGCCGATCCTACTAAAGCAAGGTTACCTGAAAATGCATACTAAAAACAGTCAGCTATAAAGCTGGTGAGTTCACAGGTTTTATCAGAAAACAGTAATATGATTGATAAAACAATTGATGAAGTATAAAATTTATACTTTAGTAAATTCAGTGATTTAGAGTGTAAATTCTTATATAAAGGTGTGGCCCCGAATGTGTCTTGAAGTCTCTGCTTCTATTATTGTTTATCTAGTTTCGGTTTTCTTGAAAGTCCTAAGTCTAGGTTTCTTGAAGTATTCTTGAATTTCTATTTCTTGAATTTCTTAAGTTCTTGACATTTCTTGACATTTCTAGCAATCTAAGGTTCTTGACATTTTCTTGACATTCTCGACAATTTCTTGCCGTAAAGGTTCTTGACATTTTCTTGACATTCTCGACAATTTCTTGCCGTAAAGGTTCTTGACATTTTCTTGACATTTTCGACAATTTCTAGCCGTAAAGGTTCTTGACATTCTTGACAATTTCTTGCCATTTCTAGCACATAGAATTCTTGACATAAATAGTATAATATACCAAACTATTGTATGCTACTTTTATGTATTCGCAACTCCGAGTTTAACAAGTGAGATAATGCTTCTAGGCGATGTTCACTTAAGTGCTAGTATAAGTCTAGTGATTGTAGAGCCTAGGTGTAGAGAAACCTAAAGTCCCTAGGAGAATGTACATGTACGAGTCTAGGTATCAACAAGCTCTAGGATACTTAATATGTTTAAGTATATTAAGAAAAGTTACTGATGTTAAAACATAACATGTTTATTATAAAATTCATCCAAATGATTTGTGTATTCATTAAACAATGAATAGCGAGTAAAACGAGTATGCATTCTCCCCCGAAAATAGTAAAATAGTTGAAAGAGTGGGGCCATGAACTCACCTTAGGTTTGCAAGTAGCAAGCAAGTATCAATTAAGCAAGCAAGCCGGTGGGCAACCTTCTAACATCCTAAACGTATAAGGTTGTGTAAGTAGATGTCTTAAAAGACCATCTATAGCTATTGTGTAGGTGGGGGGTTTATGTCCACCTAAAGCTAGTTCACTCAACTAGTATGTTCAATGTGTTTGTTTATCGAAAACATGTACGACCCGTTGGTAAAAGTTTGTAATAATAATTCGTTTAGACATTATTATTAAGTTTGTTTCGTTGTTTACTATTCATTAGTACATATCGTGTGTCGCAAACAGATTATTTAGTACGTAAAAGCCTTAAACCGTAGGTCAAAGTTGGTCAACTCGTTGGTCAAAGCTGGTCAAAGTTGGTCAAACACGGTCAAAGTTACTAACTAAGTCACCCAAACCCATTTTTGTTACCATTTTTCAAAAATAGTAAGTTTTGTCGTTTTTAGAAATCGAGCCCCGTTTTTGTTGACTTGGTCAAACCTACTTGGTTTGACCCGAAACTTTTCCAAAACCCTTAGATATGTTCAAAAGTCCCAAAAAGTCATTCTTTCTATTTTTAGCAAGCCCGAAAGTGTCGGTTTTTATGTTATAACAAAATCAGTCTCAAACTTAGTTTTTCAGAATTTCCAGCCACTTGTTCTAATTTTTAAAAATATCAAACCTCCAAAATCAAATACAAAAAAAGTTCCAGGTGCTCTATCATGTGTTACCTAGCTCCAGTAATTTTTATAGATCTAAATAAAATGTTTTACTATTTTTAATTATTATTTCTCTCTCTTGTACTCAGTTTTGGTGACATGCAAGAAGATCTGATTTCTGGGCAAAAACCATACGGATCCAGTAAAAGTGGCCAACATAAAAGTTATAGCCAACGAAATTTGTAAACTTTTGGCGTTGGTTTCAAGTCATTTAGAGGTGTGTAGCACAAGTTATGGTCAAAACATTGAGAGAAAAGGTTCTGACTTTGTAGGACAGATTGTCTATGTCATTTCACATAGAAATGTTTTCACCAACGTTGTATATTTGGCGGACTTCGTCCGGTTGTTTTGCGCAATTATAGATAAACACATAATCACATAAGTGTATATTCAAATATACATTTAATTACAACTATTTAGCCTAATACAAACTAAATACAAGTAATTAGGGTTCCGGTTAGGTTTAACAGTTGACCTAAGTTGACGGGTGTTACATTCTCCCCTTGTTAGGAGAATTTCGTCCCGAAATTCAGTCGGTGATAGATATTAGCGCGGAATCTTAAGGGTAAGATGAGTGAGTTTCTTAGGCATCTGATTCTAGTATTTCTTGTCACGATCTAAGTTCTTAACTTCTTGGTCTACAGTTTCTTGGCCTACAATTTCTCGATCTATAATTTCTTGACTACGGTTTCTTGACCTATGATTTCTTGATCTATGTTTTCTTGATTTGAGTTTCTTGACATAGTGGTCTTGAAATGGTGTCTTGTTTCTACTATGAGTTTCTAGTAGTCATGGTCTCTCATTCGTACATTATCTAGTTCTTATCTTATCTTGCTCCCCTAGTTAGAATTAACGTCCTACAGACGGTGAGAGAACTTAATACTTAAGATGAATATCGATATTATGAAGGGGAGTATCTACGAGTAATGAGAAATGTGCATCTTGAGATATACCAGTATTGAAAAGCCGGTTTGTTATGGGATACATACCCTAATATTACTTAACGCCTTTGCGGGCGTAGTTGCTTCGGTGGTCATTCTTGTTCTTGCGTTTTAGGCAATCCCGCATGAAGTGTCCGGTATCACCACACTCGAAACAAGCTCCTAATGGGTTTGTGGTGTCAGTTGTAGGGAGAAATTTGCAGTCCCTAGTCCGATGTCCCCTTATCTTGCATTTTCCACAGGGTTTGCTGCAGGGGCCCGCATGATGATGATTGCAGTCAGGGCAGTATGGCAGTTGGCCTCCATAACCGCTCCTATCGTCAGACCTGTTAGCGTAGATCTTTGTTGTTTCCAGTCTCTTGAGTGGTTGTTGGTACATGTTGTCATTGCCGGAATCCTCATTCCGTATCCTTTTATTGGTTCCAGTGATAGGGTTCTCACATCGAACCACTTGAGCCATGAGTTCATGTGCCATACGGATGGCATTCTGAATTGTTTCTGGTTTTGATGAGGTGACGTTTCCCTGAATACTCTCTGGAGTCCGCGGATGTATCTCTCGATACGTTTGCGTTCAGGATCAACCATGGATGGGCATAAGAGAGAAAGTTGTTGGAAACGAGTGGTATAGCTAATGATATCGGTTCCCTGTACTGTTAGATGCCAGAATTCATCTTCTAGTCTCTAAAGTTCTTCATTAGGACAGTACTCATCCCTTAACATCTTCTTCGGTTCTTCCCACCGAAGTTGGTATGCAACATCGATTCCTACTGATTGAGCATGTGAGTTCCACCATGTCAAAGCGCTGTCTGAGAGGGTACAGGTGGCGTATTTTACCTTGCACTCTTCGGTGCAGTTGCAGAGGCGAAAGACGGATTCCATCTTCTCGATCCATCGTACCAAACCGATGGCTCTTTCGCTGCCCGAGAAGTTCAGAGGGTTGCAATTTAGGAAGTCTTTATATCTACAGGGCTTAGTTTGTGGAGTGTTGTTCATCAGCTGTTGGGCAGTCAGGGCTTGAGTTACTGCCTGAATGATGATTTGGGAGATTTCCTCATCGTTGCGTGATTGTCATCTCGGAGGCATGTTCCTTTAATAACAATGTAAAGGACATGTCAGAGTTTGAGTCGAAAAATATGATAATCACAATTATGTACACATGGAAAGATGTTGATATGTGGTGTTTCAATTGGTGATAGAAAGCAACAGGAGTGTAATCCTACATGATTGTATGTTAGGAATTACAAGAGTGTGAGTTTATAACTCGTGTCGGGAATTTGTAGTATTTAGATTCGGAATTCATACGGATGAGAGTGATGTTATTAACGTTATGCGTACAATAAAGTTTTGTTGGTGAGGACCTAGCAGTTCTCCAGGTAGTACGTTTCAATCATGATCCCGAAGGATAAGGATGGCAGGAGGAATGTTGAGTGATAACTTTCTAGTAAGTACGTAGCGGTTACAGCGGAATGTGTTGTTATTCGTCAGGCGTGTGTAAATAGATAGTCGGTAGTAGGTGAGAACAAGTCTCGTTCTTTATATCGAGTGGTGTTGTATTAGCCATACTCGGCATCTTTGATAGCGTGGGCATTAGCGAAAATATTGTCGAATGAGAGTGGTATATATATGTTCAATATATATAATAACATAGAAAGTAACACAGGTAAGGCCTATTCATATATACCTACAGTACATATAATAGCCTAGAGTATCTAGCACAAAACCATCAGAGTCAACTAGTGTATTCCTGATTCAGTATAACCCCTTTCAGATATCACATCATCTTTATTTAATTGTACATAGTTAGCTAGGCTATGTTAAATTAAAATCGTATGATGTTATTTCTGAACCAGTTATACCTAATGACGAATACTGCCTAACGGTCATAGTCTAGGCCCACTAAATGCAACCTAGTTCACTACAACCTTAGGCTCTGATACCAATCTTTCGCACCCCCAAATTTACAGTGCGGAAGCGGGTCGAGTCGGAACGCGACTAATCAATAATCACAGCACATAGGTACATAATGAACGACTCTAAATGATACGTTTGAAAATACATTACATTAAAGTAGTAAGTTTTACAAAATAGTTGGAGTTCGCAAAAGAGATACTAGAGATTTTTACTACATAACTAGTGATACAAAAATAATGTAAGAAAATCTCCAGCGAAAAAGATTATGCATGCGACTCGAGCTAGGATCCTGATGGGCCGATCCTACTAAAGCAAGGTTACCTGAAAATGCATACTAAAAACAGTCGGCTATAAAGCTGGCGAGTTCACAGGTTTTATCAGAAAACAGTAATATGATTGATAAAACAATTGATGAAGTATAAAATTTATACTTTAGTAAATTCAGTGATTTAGAGTGTAAATTCTTATATAAAGGTGTGGCCCCGAATGTGTCTTGAAGTCTCAGCTTCTATTATTGTTTATCTAGTTTCGGTTTTCTTGAAAGTCCTAAGTCTAGGTTTCTTGAAGTATTCTTGAATTTCTATTTCTTGAATTTCTTAAGTTCTTGACATTTCTTGACATTTCTAGCAATCTAAGGTTCTTGACATTTTCTTGACATTCTCGACAATTTCTTGCCGTAAAAGTTCTTGACATTCTTGAAAATTTCTTGCCATTTCTAGCACATAGAATTCTTGACATAAATAGTATATTATACCAAACTATTGTATGCTACTTTTATGTATTCGCAACTCCGAGTTTAACAAGTGAGATAATGCTTCTAGGCGATGTTCACTTAAGTGCTAGTATAAGTCTAGTGATTGTAGAGCCTAGGTGTAGAGAAACCTAAAGTCCCTAGGAGAATGTACATGTACGAGTCTAGGTATCAACAAGCTCTAGGATACTTAATATGTTTAAGTATATTAAGAAAAGTTACTGATGTTAAAACATAACATGTTTATTATAAAATTCATCCAAATGATTTGTGTATTCATTAAACAATGAATAGCGAGTAAAACGAGTATGCATTCTCCCCCGAAAATAGTAAAATAGTTGAAAGAGTGGGGCCATGAACTCACCTTAGGTTTGCAAGTAGCAAGCAAGTATCAATTAAGCAAGCAAGCCGGTGGGCAACCTTCTAACGTCCTAAACGTATAAGGTTGTGTAAGTAGATGTCTTAAAAGACCATCTATAGCTATTGTGTAGGTGGGGGGTTTATGTCCACCTAAAGCTAGTTCACTCAACTAGTATGTTCAATGTGTTTGTTTATCGAAAACATGTACCACCCGTTGGTAAAAGTTTGTAATAATAATTCGTTTAGACATTATTATTAAGTTTGTTTCGTTGTTTACTATTCATTAGTACATATCGTGTGTCGCAAACAGATTATTTAGTACGTAAAAGCCTTAAACCGTAGGTCAAAGTTGGTCAACTCGTTGGTCAAAGCTGGTCAAAGTTGGTCAAACACGGTCAAAGTTACTAACTAAGTCACCCAAACCCATTTTTGTTACCATTTTTCAAAAATAGTAAGTTTTGTCGTTTTTAGAAATCGAGCCCCGTTTTTGTTGACTTGGTCAAACCTACTTGGTTTGACCCGAAACTTTTCCAAAACCCTTAGATATGTTCAAAAGTCCCAAAAAGTCATTCTTTCTATTTTTAGCAAGCCCGAAAGTGTCGGTTTTTATGTTATAACAAAATCAGTCTCAAACTTAGTTTTTCAGAATTTCCAGCCACTTGTTCTAATTTTTAAAAATATCAAACCTCCAAAATCAAATACAAAAAAAGTTCCAGGTGCTCTACCATGTGTTACCTAGCTCCAGTAATTTTTATAGATCTAAATAAAATGTTTTACTATTTTTAATTATTATTTCTCTCTCTTGTACTCAGTTTTGGTGACATGCAAGAAGATCTGATTTCTGGGCAAAAACCATACGGATCCAGTAAAAGTGGCCAACATAAAAGTTGTAGCCAACGAAATTTGTAAACTTTTGGCGTTGGTTTCAAGTCATTTAGAGGTGTGTAGCACAAGTTATGGTCAAAACATTGAGAGAAAAGGTTCTGACTTTGTAGGACAGATTGTCTATGTCATTTCACATAAAATATTAAAAATAGTAAACCAATTCAGAAAAATATGATCTTTGTGGGGTTGGAAAGCTTACTTTCTGAAATTGATTTTTGACTATAAAAATGCCCAATTTCATTAAGAAATGACTGAGTTATGATAGTGTGATTTTCGTATAAGAATCTGACCAGGAAGAAAAATGGCATTTTTATGAAATTCTTGTTATAAGAAATGGTTTTTAAGTATGGTTTTTAACATAACATGGTTGAGTGAACTTAAATACATGTAAATAAGAGTATTATGAGTTGATAATATCCTTACAATGATGATTTTGAAGAAGTATGGACAGATTATAAATGGGGAGTTCTTGGAGCTTCTTTTTCTTGCAAGATCTTGAAAAATGGTGATGGCTTTTGGTGGTGGCTTGTGGTGGTTGTAGGGTGGTGTAATGGTGGTTCTAAGGCTGAGGAAAACTCAGAGATTCTTGAGAGAGAGAGAGAGTGTTGAGGAGTGAAGAGAAGGATGAAAGTGATAAATGCTTTGAACCTTGCATGTAGGTGGAGTAAGATGGAGGAGGGAAATGAAATGATGGATTTGCATGTAATATGTGTGGTTGAAAAGGGAGGTGGCACATGGAGGCAAGGGAGGCCGACCATGGGGCCCACAAATGGTCAAAATCAGTTTAATTTTTGTCTATTAAGTTTAGGTTACGTATTGTGTTCGTTTACCCGTTATTTTTGTTAAAACGTTAAATCGTCTAACGTTATTTTGAGTCGTTTAAATCAACGATATGTTTTGGATTATTTTTCATTGAAGTATTATCAAAATACTTTAAATTAAGTTGTCAAATTAATTATTGATATTCGTTTGGTTGCCGAATTCCATTAGCGCGTTTTTACCATGTTTGTTACGTTTTAAACAAAACGTCTAGGTTTTTCGTACATTATTATATAAAAATAATAATATATGATAAATAACTTCTAAAAATAGATTTAAGTTATTTATAGAAATGTTTTCACCAACGTTGTATATTTTGGCGGACTTCGTCCGGTTGTTTTGCGCAATTATAGATAAACACATAATCACATAAGTGTATATTCAAATATACATGTAATTACAACTATTTAGCCTAATACAAACTAAATACAAGTAATTAGGGTTCCGGTTAGGTTTAACAGTTGACCTAAGTTGACGGGTGTTACATTCTCCCCTTGTTAGGAGAATTTCGTCCCGAAATTCAGTCGGTGATAGATATTAGCGCGGAATCTTAAGGGTAAGTTTCTTGTCACGATTCTAGTATGGCACCACCCTTGTTAGGAGATAGATATTACACCACCCTTGTTAGGAGAATTTCGTCCCGAAATGAGTGAGTTTCTTAGGCATCTGATTCTAGTATTTCTTGTCACGATCTAAGTTCTTAACTTCTTGGTCTATAGTTTCTTGGCCTACAATTTCTCGATCTATAATTTCTTGACTACGGTTTCTTGACCTATGATGTCTTGATCTATGTTTTCTTGATTTGAGTTTCTTGACATAGTGGTCTTGAAATGGTGTCTTGTTTCTACTATGAGTTTCTAGTAGTCATGGTCTCTCATTCGTACATTATCTAGTTCTTATCTTATCTTGCTCCCCTAGTTAGAATTAACGTCCTACAGACGGTGAGAGAACTTAATACTTAAGATGAATATCGATATTATGAAGGGGAGTATCTACGAGTAATGAGAAATGTGCATCTTGAGATATACCAGTATTGAAAAGCCGGTTTGTTATGGGATACATACCCTAATATTACTTAACGCCTTTGCGGGCGTAGTTGCTTCGGTGGTCATTCTTGTTCTTGCGTTTTAGGCAATCCCGCATGAAGTGTCCGGTATCACCACACTCGAAACAAGCTCCTAATGGGTTTGTGGTGTCAGTTGTAGGGAGAAATTTGCAGTCCCTAGTCCGATGTCCCCTTATCTTGCATTTTCCACAGGGTTTGCTGCAGGGGCCCGCCTGATGATGATTGCAGTCAGGGCAGTATGGCAGTTGGCCTCCATAACCGCTCCTATCGTCAGACCGGTTAGCGTAGGTCATGGTTGTTTCCTGTCTCTTGAGTGGTTGTTGGTACATGTTGTCATTGCCGGAATCCTCATTCCGTATCCTTTTATTGGTTCCAGTGATAGGGTTCTCACGTCGAACCACTTGAGCCATGAGTTCATGTGCCATACGGATGGCATTCTGAATTGTTTCTGGTTTTGATGAGTTGACGTTTCCCTGAATACTCTCCGGGAGTCCGCGGATGTATCTCTCGATACGTTTGCGTTCAGGATCAACCATGGATGGGCATAAGAGAGAAAGTTGTTGGAAACGAGTGGTATAGCTAATGATATCGGTTCCCTGTACTGTTAGATGCCAGAATTCATCTTCTAGTCTCTAAAGTTCTTCATTAGGACAGTACTCATCCCTTAACATCTTCTTCAGTTCTTCCCACAGAAGTTGGTATGTAACATCGATTCCTACTGATTGAGCATGCGAGTTCCACCATGTCAAAGCGTTGTCTGAGAGGGTACAGGTGGTGTATTTTACCTTGCACTCTTCGGTGTAGTTGCAGAGGCGAAAGACGGATTCCATCTTCTCGATCCATCGTACCAAACCGAAGGCTCTTTCGCTGCCCGAGAAGTTCAGAGGGTTGCAATTTAGGAAGTCTTTATATCTACAGGGCTTAGTTTGTGGAGTGTTGTTCATCAGCTGTTGGGCAGTCAGGGCTTGAGTTACTGCCTGAATGATGATTTGGGAGATTTCCTCATCGTTGCGTGATTGTCGTCTCGGAGGCATGTTCCTTTAATAACAATGTAAAGGACATGTCAGAGTTTGAGTCGAAAAATATGATAATCACAATTATGTACACATGGAAAGATGTTGATATGTGGTGTATCAATTGGTGATAGAAAGCAACAGGAGTGTAATCCTACATGATTGTATGTTAGGAATTACAAGAGTGTGAGTTTATAACTCATGTCGGGAATTTGTAGTATTTAGATTCGGAATTCATACGGATGAGAGTGATGTTATTAACGTTATGCGTACAATAAAGTTTTGTTGGTGAGGACCTAGCAGTTCTCAAGGTAGTACGTTTCAATCATGATCCCGAAGGATAAGGATGGCAGGAGGAATGTTGAGTGATAACTTTCTAGTAAGTACATAGCGGTTACAGCGGAATGTGTTGTTATTCGTCAGGCGTGTGTAAATAGATAGTCGGTAGTAGGTGAGAACAAGTCTCGTTCTTTATATCGAGTGGTGTTGTATTAGCCATACTCGGCATCTTTGATAGCGTGGGCATTAGCGAAAATATTGTCGAATGAGAGTGGTATATATATGTTCAATATATATAATAACATAGAAAGTAACACAGGTAAGGCCTATTCATATATACCTACAGTACATATAATAGCCTAGAGTATCTAGCACAAAACCATCAGAGTCAACTAGTGTATTCCTGATTCAGTATAACCCCTTTCAGATATCACATCATCTTTATTTAATTGTACATAGTTAGCTAGGCTATGTTAAATTAAAATCGTATGATGTTATTTCTGAACCAGTTATACCTAATGACGAATACTGCCTAACGGTCATAGTCTAGGCCCACTAAATGCAACCTAGTTCACTACAACCTTAGGCTCTGATACCAATCTTTCGCACCCCCAAATTTACAGTGCGGAAGCGGGTCGAGTCGGAACGCGACTAATCAATAATCACAGCACATAGGTACATAATGAACGACTCTAAATGAGACGTTTGAAAATACATTACATTAAAGTAGTAAGTTTTACAAAATAGTTGGAGTTCGCAAAAGAGATACTAGAGATTTTTACTACATAACTAGTGATACAAAAATAATGTAAGAAAATCTCCAGCGAAAAAGATTATGCATGCGACTCGAGCTAGGATCCTGATGGGCCGATCCTACTAAAGCAAGGTTACCTGAAAATGCATACTAAAAACAGTCAGCTATAAAGCTGGCGAGTTCACAGGTTTTATCAGAAAACAGTAATATGATTGATAAAACAATTGATGAAGTATAAAATTTATACTTTAGTAAATTCAGTGATTTAGAGTGTAAATTCTTATATAAAGGTGTGGCCCCGAATGTGTCTTGAAGTCTTAGCTTCTATTATTGTTTATCTAGTTTCGGTTTTCTTGAAAGTCCTAAGTCTAGGTTTCTTGAAGTATTCTTGAATTTCTATTTCTTGAATTTCTTAAGTTCTTGACATTTCTTGACATTTCTAGCAATCTAAGGTTCTTGACATTTTCTTGACATTCTCGACAATTTCTTGCCGTAAAGGTTCTTGACATTCTTGACAATTTCTTGCCATTTCTAGCACACAGAATTCTTGACATAAATAGTATAATATACCAAACTATTGTATGCTACTTTTATGTATTCGCAACTCCGAGTTTAACAAGTGAGATAATGCTTCTAGGCGATGTTCACTTAAGTGCTAGTATAAGTCTAGTGATTGTAGAGCTTAGGTGTAGAGAAACCTAAAGTCCCTAGGAGAATGTACCTGTACGAGTCTAGGTATCAACAAGCTCTAGGATACTTAATATGTTTAAGTATATTAAGAAAAGTTACTGATGTTAAAACATAACATGTTTATTATAAAATTCATCCAAATGATTTGTGTATTCATTAAACAATGAATAGCGAGTAAAACGAGTATGCATTCTCCCCCGAAAATAGTAAAATAGTTGAAAGAGTGAGGCCATGAACTCACCTTAGGTTTCCAAGTAGCATGCAAGTATCAATTAAGCAAGCAAGCCGGTGGGCAACCTTCTAACGTCCTAAACGTATAAGGTTGTGTAAGTAGATGTCTTAAAAGACCATCTATAGCTATTGTGTAGGTGGGGGGTTTATGTCCACCTAAAGCTAGTTCACTCAACTAGTATGTTCAATGTGTTTGTTTATCGAAAACATGTACGACCCGTTGGTAAAAGTTTGCAATAATAATTCGTTTAGACATTATTATTAAGTTTGTTTCGTTGTTTACTATTCATTAGTACATATCGTGTGTCGCAAACAGATTATTTAGTTCGTAAAAGCCTTAAACCGTAGGTCAAAGTTGGTCAACTCGTTGGTCAAAGCTGGTCAAAGTTGGTCAAACACGGTCAAAGTTACTAACTAAGTCACCCAAACCCATTTTTGTTACCATTTTTCAAAAATTTCAAGTTTTGTCGTTTTTAGAAATCGAGCCCCGTTTTTGTTGACTTAGTCAAACCTACTTGGTTTGACCCAAAACTTTCCCAAAACCCTTAGATATGTTCAAAAGTCCCAAAAAGTCATTCCTTCTATTTTTAACAAGCCCGAAAGTGTCGGTTTTTTATGTGATAACAAAATCAGTCTCAAACTTAGTTTTTCAGAATTTCCAGCCACTTGTTCTAATTTTTAAAAATATCAAACCTCCAAAATCAAATACAAAAAAATTTCCAGGTGCTCTACCATGTGTTACCTAGCTCCAGTAATTTTTATAGATCTAAATAAAATGATTTACTATTTTTAATCATTATTTCTCTCTCTTGTACTCAGTTTTGGTGACATGCAAGAAGATCTGATTTCTGGGCAAAAACCATACGGATCCAGTAAAAGTGGCCAACATAAAAGTTGTAGCCAACGAAATTTGTAAACTTTTGGCGTTAGTTTCAAGTCATTTAGTGTAACACCCCCGAATTTACGGTTTGCGGAAGCATACATTGGGTGTTACTAATCAATATACAAGCACAAGATTAATAGTAAACGACCTCTAAATGAGACGTTTGTAAAATAGTTACATTTCATAATTTGAATCGTTTGAAAACATATAGTTTTCTTTACAAAAGTATGTAAGCCTAGAGTCCGCGTATGTGGCGGGAGATTCTATTACATAACCATAGTTACAAAAGATAATGCCAAAGAATCTCCGTTAAATGCAGTTTGGAAATCATGCGACTCTAGCTAGTAATCCTGGAGTGATCCTACTCCGTAAGTGTACCTGAGATACAAAGCTAAAGAGTGTCAACCAAAAAGGTTGGTGAATCTTACAGGTTTAGTAATAAGTAGGTGTTATGAACCACAAGTATGTACCCGTATTGCTATCAAGCAAAGTAAGTAATTCAGTAAATCAGTACAGTGCCATGAGCTCATAAGTTGAAGCTTAACCGTGTAGTGTGAATATATCAAGTACCCCCGTGAGTGCTATCCGCACACTCATATGTAACAAATACTAATATGTCTGTTTCTACGTGTAAATCAGTACGTGGTGGCGCTACCACCCCAGACAGGGATTGTCAGTCCCAAATGGATCCATCTATTAGTAATCGCGCTTAAGTCCATAACTAACAACTTACGATTAGGAGGCTTTCAGTGGATAAAAGTAACTCATGCGTTTGTTTGTAATCAATAATGTTTTCAGTTCAGTACATTGTGTTCATACGTAAAACAGTTGCTAAGTATCTCACCCCAAAGTATAAAACAGTAAAAGTGGGGCTGTAAGACTCACCTGAGTCGAGCAGTGGTAAATAGCAAGTAGTAGTAAATCAAGTAGGTTCTCCGAACCCGTAACCTTCTAGTGCCTAAACACGTAAGGTTAAGTAAGTAGATGTCTCGCAAGACCATCTAGGCTAGTTGTTCATACAACCCGTTTTGTTTAAATGTTGGTTTGTTCGCGTTCGTATCAAAGTATACGGCCCGTTGGTGATTTGTTATAATTCAAGTTTATCATTCAATACGCAAATTAAAGTAATTGTAATAGGAAAGTATGTTTTATTATGATTGTTAGGTCGTATCGTATAAGGATTTGAGGTTGTAAAAGTTCGACACTTAGTGAAAATGTGAGTTTTCAAGGTTCTGGTTTGTGCGACGTAGCATGCGACGTTGCAAGCGACGTAAGGTGCGACGTAGGCAGGTACGTCGCATGATGCGATCTTCGCAAATCAATGCGACGTAGGGGGCGACGTCGCTAATGCGACGTTGGTTCGGGTTGCGACGTTAAAGTCTACGTCACTACGTGCGACGTCCGCAAGTTAATGCGACGTAATAGGCTGCGTCGCTAGTGCGACGTTGAGGTTTTTGTGCGACGTAGGTCGCGACGTCGCAGAGGCCCCTGGCCAGGTGCGACGTAGCGGTCTGTTGGCCGGAAAATGTGCCGAAAACGAGTTTTCCGGTTTCCGTTCGGTCCAAATCTTTTACCCAACCCTTATATGAACATATTAAGCCTATTTAAACCATAATCTAGTAAAAATGATCAAAAACGAGAGATGTCGGGATTTGTCGGAAACTTACAAATTGTCGGATTGAAAATCCGAAAAGATAGGATGATAGATCGTCGCGAGGTGAACGTTTTCTTCTAAAGGGATGAGATGATCCGAGCTCGTTTTGTGGTGTTATTTGGTGATTTAGTGGATATTTTGGGGTGGTGGTGGTGATTAGAAAGAAAAGAAAGAGAGAGAAAAGAGAATAGAGAGTGAGGTGAGAATGAGAGGAGGAGAAGAAAGGTGGGGGTTTTTACCTCCACTTTTCGGTCCCCGTTCCCCGTGCGGTGTTCGTTTGCTCCGTCGTTTAACGTTAAGTAATTAATTTACATTTGAAATGGTAGGTTTTAAATACAAATAATTACGCGACATTTTTATTTAAATATCTTACAATTAAGTTTGAATACTTTTGTTTTTAAATCATGTAAACTTTGATCGAGCGATACGAGATAATTACTAATTATTATAAGATAGCGTTTCGGTCATAATTGCGTTATTTTAGTTTATAAACATTTGTTCACCAACGTCCGTGTTAATCGAATAGAATTTCATTCTATTTTAGTTGCGTACGATTTAAGCCAAATCGCAAAGTTGTATATATTTACCAACATATAATCCGATACATAAATTAGCCTAACACAGAACTAATTACATGTATTTACAAAGAATTAGGCACTAATCCTAGTCCTAATTTGCCGGTTGTTACATTCTCCCCTTGTTAAAAGAATTTCGTCCCGAAATTAGTTCGATTGCACGGTCGGTGCGTTGTCTGGGAAGAGATGTGGGTATTTCTGTCGCATTTGGTCTTCCCGTTCCCAGGTGAATTCAGGACCACGTCTAGAATTCCACCTGACTTTTACGATGGGAATACGACTCTGTTTTAGTTGTTTGACCTCACGGTCCATGATTTCCATAGGTTCCTCGACAAAATGAAGTTTATCATCGATTTGAATTTCGTCGAGCGGTATAATCAGTGTCTCGTCAGACAGACATTTCTTCAGATTAGAAATGTGGAATGTGTTGTGAACGCTGCTAAGCTCAGCAGGAAGTTGCAGGCGGTATGCCACTGGACCAATCTTTTCAAGGATTTTGAATGGTCCGATGTATCTAGGATTTAGTTTGCCTCGTTTTCCGAATCGAATGACACCTTTCCACGGTGCCACTTTGAGAAGTACCTTGTCCCCTACTTGGAACTCAAGGTGTTTGCGTCTCACGTCAGCATAGCTTTTCTGACGATCACGCGCGGCTTTTAGTCGGTTTTGTATGCCGACGATCTTTTCAGTTGTTTCATGTATGATTTCTGGACCGGTGAGTTGTGTATCCCCCACCTCAGTCCAACAGATAGGTGACCGGCACTTACGACCGTACAGTGCCTCAAAGGGTGCAGCCTTTATGCTGGTGTGATAACTGTTGTTGTACGAGAACTCGCACAACGGTAAGTGATTTTCCCAGTTTTTACCGAAGTCAACTACGCAGGCCCGTAGCATGTCTTCCAGTGTTTGTATGGTTCGTTCGCTCTGGCCGTCGGTTTGAGGATGGTATGCCGTACTCATATCCAGACGAGTACCAAGAGATTTTTGCAGTGCCTGCCAGAAGCGAGAAGTGAATCGAGCATCTCGGTCGGAGATGATTGAGATGGGTACGCCGTGCCTTGACACGATCTCTTTCAAGTAGATCCGTGTCAAACGTTCCATCTTATCGGTTTCCTTGATGGCTAGGAAATGAGCAGATTTAGTGAGTCGGTCAACGATCACCCAAATGGTATCGCAACCGTTAGAAGTTTTCGGGAGTTTAGTAATGAAATCCATGGTGATCTGCTCCCATTTCCATTGTGGTATTTCGGGTTGTTGTAGCAAACCGGAAGGTTTCTGGTGTTCAGCTTTAACTTTAGAACAAGTAAGACACTTGCCAACATAGTTTGCAATGTCAGATTTCATGTTGGGCCACCAATACATTTCCTTGATGCCGTGATACATTTTGTCGGCACCGGGGTGTATGGAGTATTTAGACTTGTGAGCTTCATCCATCACCAAGTCTCGCAGGTTCCCAAATCTTGGTAACCAGATTCGATTCGAGAAGTATTTGGCCCCGTTAGGTTTGGTTTCAAATTGTTTGTCCATGCCTCGCAAGGCCTCGTTTATCAAGTTTTCTGGTTTGAGTGCTTCGAGTTGAGCGGTGAGAGTTTGATTGATGAGGTCGTTGTGAATGGTCATACCGAGAGCTCGAACTCGAAGTGGTTTCACTCGTTCCTTTCGGCTTAAGGCATCGGCGACAACATTCGCCTTGCCTGGATGATAGCGAATTTCGCAATCGTAATCCGTAAGCAACTCGACCCATCGACGTTGCCTCATGTTGAGATCCTTTTGATCGAAGATATGTTGGAGACTTTTATGGTCAGTAAAGATTGTACATTTGGTACCGTATAAGTAGTGTCTCCAGATTTTTAGAGCGAATACAACAGCCCCCAACTCTAGGTCATGAGTTGTGTAATTCTTTTCGTGGACCTTGAGTTGTCGAGAGGCGTAAGCGATAACCTTGTCTCGTTGCATCAGCACGCAACCAAGACCTTGGTGTGAAGCATCACAGTATACCACGAAGTCATCGTTGCCTTCGGGTAAAGATAAGATAGGTGCACTGCAGAGTTTCTGTTTTAGTAGTTGAAAAGCTGACTCCTGTTTGTCAGTCCAATCGAACTTCTTTTCTTTTTGAGTCAGTGCAGTGAGAGGTAAGGCTATTTTAGAAAAATTCTCAATGAATCGCCTGTAGTATCCGGCGAGTCCTAAGAATTGGCGTACCTCGGTCGGTGTAGTAGGTGCTTGCCAACACTTGATAGCCTCGATTTTCGAAGGATCGACATGAATCCCTTGATTGTCAATGACGTGTCCAAGGAATTGAACGGTCTGCATCCAGAACTCACACTTAGAGAATTTGGCGTATAGCTCTTCGTGTTTGAGCAGCTCTAGGATAGTTTTCAGGTGTTGCGCGTGCTCTTGTTCGGTGCGCGAGTAAATCAGAATGTCATCAATGAAGACGATAACAAACTTGTCAAGGTAGGGTTTGCACACCCGATTCATAAGATCCATGAATACAGCCGGTGCGTTGGTTAAGCCGAATGGCATCACTTGGAATTCATAATGCCCGTAGCGAGTTCGGAAAGCAGTTTTTGGGATGTCATCGTCACGAACTCGGAGTTGGTGATAACCTGACCGTAGATCGATCTTTGAGTAGAAACTCGACCCCTGAAGTTGGTCGAACAGGTCATCGATGCGAGGAAGTGGGTAACGGTTCTTGACAGTTAATTTGTTGAGTTCACGGTAGTCGATGCACATACGGAAAGAACCGTCTTTCTTCTTCACAAACAGGACCGGAGCTCCCCAAGGTGAGGAACTTGGTCGAATAAATCCCTTGTCCAGGAGTTCCTGTAACTGAGTAGACAACTCCTGAAGTTCGGATGGGGCTAGTCGGTAAGGGGCTCGCGCCACGGGTGCTGCGCCGGGCACAAGATCAATAGAGAATTCGACTTGTCTAGTTGGCGGTAGGCCAGGCAAGTCTTCAGGAAAGACTTCTGGGAAGTCTCGAACGATAGGCACATCCTCAAGTCGCTTCTCCACCGACTTTTTCTCCATAACGTGTGCGAGGATTGCCTGGTACCCTTTCCTCAAGTATTTTCGGGTTTTCATGCAAGAAATGATATTTATTCTCGTCCCACCGGTCTCCCCTTGTATGCTCAAAGTTCCACCGGTGACGAGAGGAATGCGTACAATTTTCTCAAAGCAAACGATTTCGGCTCGGTGCTTGGACAACCAATCCATACCGACGATGAGGTCAAAGCTGCCGATTTCGACAGGTATCAAGTCAATGGAAAAGAGCTCGTTAGCTAAGTTTAGAGTGCAATTAGGTATCACACTGTCGGCCTTAATAAGTTTTCCGTTTGCCAATTCTATCGTGTACTTAGAATCTAAGGCAATAGGCGTGGCGTCAAGTAGTGGATAAAACTCATCAGAAATAAAGCTCTTATCAGCACCAGTATCAAATAATACAGATGCAGTCAAGTTGTTGAGAAGAAACGTACCCGTGACCACATTCGGGTCTTGACGGGCTTCACCAGATTTCAGTACAAAAGCTCTTCCTCGAGCATTGTTGTTGTTCTTGTTGTTGTTGTTCAGCTTCGGGCAGTCTTTCTTGAAATGCCCCGTACCGTTGCACCCATAACAAGTCTTTGGTGCCGAGGTGTTGGTGTCAATGGTGTTTGATCTACAATCCTTAGCCAAGTGTCCAAATCTCTTACACTTGCTATAGGGACACGAACCATGGTGGTGTCGTTGGCACTTTGAGCAATAGGGCTTGGTTCCCTTGTATGCTCCCTTGTCATCAGAACCGGAGGTGTAGGCTTTAATGGTTTCGGGTTTCTTGTTTTGGTGGTTGTTGTGGTTGTCAGACCATTTCCTTTTATTGTTGTTGGAGGATGGAGTGGGTGGTTCTGAGTCCTCGTTCATAGCTAGAAGTTCATGGGCCAACCGAATGGCACCATGAAGGGTGGTTTGGTTTGATGAGGCGACGTTTCCCCGGACGGGTTCCGGGAGGCCGCGGATGTATTTCTTAATCTTGTCGAGCCCAGTACCTGCCATAGCTGGGCGAAGGACGGTGAGTTGTTGGAATCTGGTGGTGTATCCAACGATATCAGTTCCTTGCACTTTTAAGTTCCAGAACTCTTCGTCCAGCTTGTGAAGTTGTTCGGACGGGCAATACTCATCCGTGAGCATTTTCTTCAGATCCTCCCAAGGGAGTAGATAAGCGGTGTCAATACCCACAGACTGGGTATAGGAATTCCAGCACGAGAGGTTACCATCTTCGAGGGTGCAGGTGGAGAATTTGACCTTGTCGTCCTCCGCACATTTGCTGATGCGGAAAACGGATTCCATCTTTTCGAACCATCTGATAAGTCCGATGGCTCCTTCGGTCCCCTTGAAGCTCAAGGGTTTGCAGTTTTGAAAATCCTTGTATGAACAAGGTTTAGTAGTAGAGGTTTCAGCGGCATCGCTGTTTCTTGTGGAGTTTGGTGGGGTATTTCGAGCCAAGGCTTCAGTAACAGCCTGGGTTATGAGTGACGTGATCTGAGCATCAGTATAAGGTCTTGACTTTGGCGGCATGTCTCTTCAATAAAAGAAATGAAGATACATGAGATTTTGTAAGAAAATTGTATTTATTAAAGATGTACATGTATAAAGATGGAAATACATAACATCAATATGGAAAAGGATTATGGCAATTAATATGAGTCGAAACAGCAAGGAATATTTAATAGGTGATACGAGTTCAAAGGTTACATCCTACGGATGTGTTACAAAAGATGTCGGGAATTGATACATCCGACTGAAATATAGAGTAGCGCTTAGATAGTTACCAGATTACAGGATAGTTTACAAGACAAAGACTAAGCTAGTCTTAACGTAGGTTAATCTGCTCCATCATTTCGATGAGGCGATCCACAGTATTTGCAAGTCTGCTGGCTTGTTGAGCATTGTCTTCCCTAATGCTAGTCGCTGTACCAATCCACGGGTATATTCTTCCGTTTCCCGTGAGCGTTGTTCACACTCATCAAGTCTGTGTTTCAAAAGAGCGGTTTCCACGCTTATCTCCACCACCTTGTTGAAAAGAACGTCCACATTATTAACGGTGGTTTCGTGATCCTCAGAGACTTGTTCGATGCGTTCGAGTGATGTAAGTCTCCAGTTTTCGTTTGTTTCCTGCAACACGACATCCATGGTGCGAAGTCGTTGCTCGTGTTGGTTCACCCTAGCGGCTAAGGCCGGCAAGGTGAAGTGGGTAGAGTACGGGCCAGCTCGAGGCAACCTGTTGTTCCTCCTTGCTACCCTTGGGTTCTGCGACCCGGATTGAGAACGAGATGAATCGGAGGGGATGTTTGCCATTTCTGAGACAAAGCGTTAGTAAGATTGAGGCCTATATTCATATAGTTCCTATATAATATAGCCTATTGAGTGTCTAGCATAAACATGTTTAAGTCTCGGTTCTCTCGAAGTCAGAGTCTTCTATTGTACCCTGTTCAGCCATAACCCCTTTCAGATCTTACATCATCTTTGCTTAATTGTACATAGTTGATCAGGCTATGTTAAATTAAACTCGTATGATGTAATCTCTGAACCGGTTATACCTAATAAGGGATACTGCCTAATGGTCATAGTCTAGGCCCACTAAATGCAACCTAGTTCACTATAACCTTAGGCTCTGATACCAATCTGTAACACCCCCGAATTTACGGTTTGCGGAAGCATACATTGGGTGTTACTAATCAATATACAAGCACAAGATTAATAGTAAACGACCTCTAAATGAGACGTTTGTAAAATAGTTACATTTCATAATTTGAATCGTTTGAAAACATATAGTTTTCTTTACAAAAGTATGTAAGCCTAGAGTCCGCGTATGTGGCGGGAGATTCTATTACATAACCATAGTTACAAAAGATAATGCCAAATAATCTCCGTTAAATGCAGTTTGGAAATCATGCGACTCTAGCTAGTAATCCTGGAGTGATCCTACTCCGTAAGTGTACCTGAGATACAAAGCTAAAGAGTGTCAACCAAAAAGGTTGGTGAATCTTACAGGTTTAGTAATAAGTAGGTGTTATGAACCACAAGTATGTACCCGTATTGCTATCAAGCAAAGTAAGTAATTCAGTAAATCAGTACAGTGCCATGAGCTCATAAGTTGAAGCTTAACCGTGTAGTGTGAATATATCACGTACCCCCGTGAGTGCTATCCGCACACTCATATGTAACAAATACTAATATGTCTATTTCTACGTGTAAATCAGTACGTGATGGCGCTACCACCCCAGACAGGGATTGTCAGTCCCAAATGGATCCATCTATTAGTAATCGCGCTTAAGTCCATAACTAACAACTTACGATTAGGAGGCTTTCAGTGGATAAAAGTAACTCATGCGTTTGTTTGTAATCAATAATGTTTTCAGTTCAGTACATTGTGTTCATACGTAAAACAGTTGCTAAGTATCTCACCCCAAAGTATAAAACAGTAAAAGTGGGGCTGTAAGACTCACCTGAGTCGAGCAGTGGTAAATAGCAAGTAGTAGTAAATCAAGTAGGTTCTCCGAACCCGTAACCTTCTAGTGCCTAAACACGTAAGGTTAAGTAAGTAGATGTCTCGCAAGACCATCTAGGCTAGTTGTTCATACAACCCGTTGTGTTTAAATGTTGGTTTGTTCGCGTTCGTATCAAAGTATACGGCCCGTTGGTGATTTGTTATAATTCAAGTTTATCATTCAATACGCAAATTAAAGTAATTGTAATAGGAAAGTATGTTTTATTATGATTGTTAGGTCGTATCCTATAAGGATTTGAGGTTGTAAAAGTTCGACACTTAGTGAAAATGTGAGTTTTCAAGGTTCTGGTTTGTGCGACGTAGCATGCGACGTTGCAAGCGACGTAAGGTGCGACGTAGGCAGGTACGTCGCATGATGCGATCTTCGCAAATCAATGCGACGTAGGGGGCGACGTTGCTAATGCGACGTTGGTTCGGGTTGCGACGTTAAAGTCTACGTCGCTACGTGCGACGTCCGCAAGTTAATGCGACGTAATAGGCTACGTCGCTAGTGCGACGTTGAGGTTTTTGTGCGACGTAGGTCGCGACGTCGCAGAGGCCCCTGGCCAGGTGCGACGTAGCGGTCTGTTGGCCGGAAAATGTGCCGAAAACGAGTTTTCCGGTTTCCGTTCGGTCCAAATCTTTTACCCAACCCTTATATGAACATATTAAGCCTATTTAAACCATAATCTAGTAAAAATGATCAAAAACGAGAGATGTCGGGATTTGTCGGAAACTTACAAATTGTCGGATTGAAAATCCGAAAAGATAGGATGATAGATCGTCGCGAGGTGAACGTTTTCTTCTAAAGGGATGAGATGATCCGAGCTCGTTTTGTGGTGTTATTTGGTGATTTAGTGGATATTTTGGGGTGGTGGTGGTGATTAGAAAGAAAAGAAAGAGAGAGAAAAGAGAATAGAGAGTGAGGTGAGAATGAGAGGAGGAGAAGAAAGGTGGGGGTTTTTACCTCCACTTTTCGGTCCCCGTTCCCCGTGCGGTGTTCGTTTGCTCCGTCGTTTAACGTTAAGTAATTAATTTACATTTGAAATGGTAGGTTTTAAATACAAATAATTACGCGACATTTTTATTTAAATATCTTACAATTAAGTTTGAATACTTTTGTTTTTAAATCGTGTAAACTTTGATCGAGCGATACGAGATAATTACTAATTATTATAAGATAGCGTTTCGGTCATAATTGCGTTATTTTAGTTTATAAACATTTGTTCACCAACGTCCGTGTTAATCGAATAGAATTTCATTCTATTTTAGTTGCGTACGATTTAAGCCAAATCGCAAAGTTGTATATATTTACCAACATATAATCCGATACATAAATTAGCCTAACACAGAACTAATTACATGTATTTACAAAGAATTAGGCACTAATCCTAGTCCTAATTTGCCGGTTGTTACATTTAGAGGTGTGTAGCACAAGTTATGGTCAAAACATTGAGAGAAAAGTTTCTGACTTTGTAGGACAGATTGTCTATGTCATTTCACAAAATATATTAAAAATAGTAAACCAATTCAGAAAAATATGAGGTTTGCGGAGTTGGAAAGCTTACTTTCTGAAATTGATTTTTGACTATAAAAACGTCCAATTTCATTAATAAATGACTGACTTATGATAGTGTGATTTTCGTATAAGAATCTGACCAGGAAGAAAAATGGCATTTTTATGAACTTCTTGTTATAAGAAATGGTTTTTAAGTATGGTTTTTAACATAACATGGTTGAGTGAACTTAAATACATGTAAATAAGAGTATTATGAGTTGATAATATCCTTACAATGATGATTTTGAAGAAGTATGGACAGATTATAAATGGGGAGTTCTTGGAGCTTCTTTTTCTTGCAAGATCTTGAAAAATGGTGATGGCTTTTGGTGGTGGCTTGTGGTGGTTGTAGGATGGTGTAATGGTGGTTCTAAGGCTGAGGAAAACTCTGAGATTCTTGAGAGAGATAGAGTGTTGAGGAGTGGAGAGAAGGATGAAAGTGATAAATGATTTGAACCTTGCATGTAGGTGGAGTAAGATGGAGGAGGGAAATGAAATGATGGATTTGCATGTAATATGTGTGGTTGAAAAGGGAGGTGGCACATGGGGGCAAGGGAGGCCGACCATGGGGCCCACAAATGGTCAAAATCAGTTTAATTTTTGTCTATTAAGTTTAGGTTACGTATTGTGTTCGTTTACCCGTTATTTTTGTTAAAACGTTAAATCGCCTAACGTTATTTTGAGTCGTTTAAATCAACGATATGTTTTGGATTATTTTTCATTGAAGTATTATCAAAATACTTTAAATTAAGTTGTCAAATTAATTATTGATATTCGTTTGGTTGCCGAATTCCATTAGCGCGTTTTTACCATGTTTGTTACGTTTTAAACAAAACGTCTAGGTTTTTCGTACATTATTATATAAAAAATAATAATATATGATAAATAACTTCTAAAAATAGATTTAAGTTATTTATAGAAATGTTTTCACCAACGTTGTATATTTTGGCGGACTTCGTCTGGTTGTTTTGCTCAATTATAGATAAACACATAATCACGTAAGTGTATATTCAAATATACATGTAATTACAACTATTTAGCCTAATACAAACTAAATACAAGTAATTAGGGTTCTGGTTAGGTTTAACAGTTGACCTAAGTTGACGGGTGTTACAAATACTTCATTAGAAATATCGAGAAATTATTCATGCTTAAAAACATGTAATTAAACGTTTTAAATAATGACTTAACACTTAAACAATCGGGAAAACGAACACCGCACGGAGCACGGGGACGGAGACTGAAAAATGGGAGGCTTAACCTCCCACCTCTTCTTTCCTTTTTCATTTATCACCTCCACATCTCTCTCTCTTCTCTTTTCTCTTTCATTTTTCTCTCTAATCACCACCACCACCGTCCACCTTAAATCACTTAAAAACACCATCAAACGCCACCGAATCGCAAAGCCCTTTTAGGAAAAACGACCACCACGCAACGATCTACATTTCCATCTTTTCGGTTTCTTCTCGCGCGAACTTGTAAGTTTCTGACAAAATCCCGAAACCTCTCGATTCTTAGTAATTTCACTTGTTTGTTGTTTATAATAACTTGTAATGTCCATATAAGGGTTGGGTAAAAGAATCGGACCAAACCGTGGCCGGAAAACTCATTTTTGGCTCAAAATCCGTCAAAACAGTTCGAAGTGTCGCAAAGACGACCAGTATAGCGTCACTTCATGCGTCACTTAAGTGACGCACTGAGTGTCGCTAAAAACCCTAATTTTGCCTAAGTGTCGCTAAAAGCCCTCTTTTCCCGTCACTACCTAAGTGACGCATTTTCAATATCCGTCACTACTAGCGTCACTTGTCTAAGTGACTTCTATGATCGAAATCTAATTTTATACGACACTCCTGCCCGACACTACTCTAGTGACGCCTAGAACCTTAAACCGACACTTGTTACCGTCACTGCCTAAGTGTCGCCACCTCATGCGTCACTTCCCTAAGTGACGCCGTAAACTCATATTTCGCAATTTTATGCGACACTCCCTAAGTGTCGCCTAGACCCTTAAGTGTCGCTATAAGTGACGCATAAAATAGAAGGTTTCAAACAATTTTTACCCTAAGTGTCAAACTTATACAACCTCAAACACTTATACGATACGACTTTTTAAACATAATGGAACATACCTTTCAAGTGTAACACTTCGAAATCAATATGATAACATCAAGATCATTATTACAACTAATCACCAATGGGCCGTACACGTTTTCAAACACTTAAACACATCAACCAAATCGTAGTAATTTGGTCATTCTAGTTGAACGAACAACTACAAGGGTGATCTTTTGAGATACCCAATCATGTTTATAACCATCGAGTGTCATGGACACCCTCAGGTAACGAGTCTTCGGACAACCTCTAATCGGCTAATCAACTCACGTTTATTGATTAAACGCTTCAAGACTCATGTGTGTCTCATAGCCCCTCTTTTTACTGCTTTTCACTCAGGGGTGTGATACATTGCTTGTTTTTAACATGTGAACGCAAGTACAACTTTTACATATACTACATGAGCTATACACAACTAATCATTTCAAAGACCTCCGTCAGCATAGTTTGGTAATACGTTTGTAGCGTGAATATTAGTATATGGTACCATATAGGATTGACCATCCTCGTTCGGGTTAGCAAACAATAACCGGGTAAACGGAAGTACTAATATTTGGGAAGACGAGTGTTGATTAGGCACTCGTGGAGGCAAAAACGCTCAGGTAGATCCTGACCCTCGAGTTAAGCTCAGACTATGCGCTCATGGCTGTATACATATACATTTTTATTTGCTGGATGCAAATCAGTACTTAAATCTTGATGTTTGTACAATATTATTTGATACTCAAACCTGTGAGCTCACCAGCTTTAGCTGACCCATTTTAGCATGTATCGCAAGTACTTTGCAGTAGATTGGACTGCCCTCAGGATTATTATAGCTCGAGTCAGCATGCAGATATTAGAGATTTTCTTGCATTAGTATATTTTGTACAAGTACTCATGTACTAAAATCTCTCATTTAATCGAACCCGAGCTATGTATTAGTTGTAAATGTTGTAAACATTTTAACATATATATATTTGGTTAAAAACGATGCATATAGAGTCGTTTGCTATATATCTTTGTGCTGTGATTATTGATTAGTAACACCCAAAGTATGCTTCCGCTAAACAGTAAATTTGGGGGTGTTACAATTACTAGGTGGTTTATCACTTTCTTTAGTCATTTTTCCAAATAAACAACAATTTTAACACAACCAATTAACAACTATTAATCAAACAATCACACAATGAAAACTACTTCTAACACAGATCAATCAACCAAATGAATCAAATAAACCAAAAAATAAACAAATAAAACCCTAAAAGGTTAGCCTAAGCAGGGATCCGTACAAGTGGTCTCTCAAAAGGATTCCACTCTAGGTCTTACTTAGGGACCTCTCTTCTACAAGAGAAAATCGTTAGTAAACGTAAATAATCAAGTAATCACAGTTTATTCAAGTAATCAAGCAAGCACAAAATTATGCAAATATGAGAGGGAGTATAGAACGTTCTCACAGAGTACTCCGTGCAAGCTTAATAGAAAAAGAAGATTAACAGCGGAAGACTTGATATAAACTCTGGAACAGCCAAGAGTTACACCAGATGAAGAATAGAAGAAGAAGAGAAATAAACCTCCAACAATCTTCAGAAATACAACTTTAACCAAAATAGAACCCAGTAATAACCAACAGAACCCAGTCGAAGCTTAATCAAACCAAAATAAATGATCCGAAGAGATTTCCCAAAATCGAAACCCTAATTTTGAAATCAGGAATCAACCGAAGAAACAACTAAACCCTAGAGCCGTAGCTCTGATACCATGAACAAATATGTAATCAACCAAGAACACACAGATCAAATACAACTTCTCTTTTGTTCAATAAATCAAACACGAACAGAACCGGCTACATTGCCAAAAACAAGATAAAAGACTTGATCTCACATACAAATAAAACACTCAATGAATCATACACCTATAGGTGTAGATCATACACTCAAACTAAACAAAATCAAAGTATCAAGATGATACAATGAAATAAGCATACGTATGAACCAGAGAGAGAGTAATATGGGATTGCTTTTTCAAAATTTTGTATTAACCAACAAAATGAGAAATAAAAGAGTTTATATACTGAACCCCTAAAACGAACTTTACACACTGCACCCTTGAACTTCTATTCTTTATATTTCAGCAACATCCTTTATCTTTATGCAGCAACCAACTTTTCTTTATTTAACTTGAACCACCAAAAAATATAACCTACACAAATATAACAAGTTAAGTAATAATATTTATTTAAACAAAATAATTAGATTGATACTTTTAATACGTAGCCACTTATCAGCGATGGCTTTGAAACATGTTCCACTTGTAAATGGCCATTTAACTATAATACAATCCAAGGAATTAAAACAGCTACTCCCTCCGTCCCAATTTAATTGTCCCCGGACAAGACTACACGTAGTTTAAGATAAACACAATAATTATTACTTTTTTTTTTGGGTAAAGACAATAATTATTACTTACTTTTTGCACAATGACATTCTTACCCTAACCAATTAATTTGAACTTCCTCTCACTTTAGTAATTTAATTTTTAAATTAGGGACAATATCGTAAAAAGAATCATGTTACCTTTCTATATTTGGTAATGGATAATTAATTTGGGACATCCCAAAATGGAAATAATGGACTATTAAACCGGGACTGAGGGAGTATTATATAAGCTATTGTATAAAGAATTTTCCTTTTATTAAAGCATCATAATATCACAAGCCATGATAATTGCCAAACACATGAAGCCATGGCAAATAACAGTTTAAACCAGTTACCAAAAAAAAAAAAAGCATGCACTCAACACATTAAGTTTACGATGTTTCCTGAATCAGTTCCAACAACACTCTTCTACTACTACTTATAAAATGTTTCCCATGTTGAAACTTACACTTCTTAAAAATAAATAAATGCCTAATATACCCCTATACACTTTTTGGTAATTGCCTTTTCAATTTACGCTTGATTGTTCTCTATCTTAAGAAAAATACCAAATAGACCTACGTAAATTTAGGCCATTAATTCATTCCCAAAATAATTAATTTGCACCTACCCATTTTCAAATGTGCAAAGTTTATATTGCACCCTTACTTTATAAAATCGACTAATTTCAATTATATAAGGAGCATAATAATTCAAATTAAACTAGCACTGTGCTACAATGCAACGGGTTATTACTTAAGGTTTTGCCACGTTAGCAAAACCCTATTACTTATGTGTTGATGTTCAGTTAGGTTTTTTTGTTTGATTCAGGTTAAAAGTTCGCATTTAAAAACTTTGAAAATCGAGCATCAAGATAATATGATTAGACAAAACAATAACTGTGAGATTAAGATTAATTAACTTGTAGAGTTTAAATTAAAATAGATAGAATTGTATGATTCGAAATAATAATAATAATATAGATTTATTTAATTTATTTATTTTTTTTTCAAATAGTTAAAAATTTGAATTAATGATCGATGTTTGACTTTTTTAAAAATTTAATTTCGAGGGTAAATAAATAATAGCCATTGTTAAGTACAAAAGTTAAGACAAATGGGAAGATGTTTTTTATGTAATTGTAGATACATCTTGCTTTTCAAAAATTAATTTATCATGTTATAAAACTTGCAACATGAATCATAATGGGCTCACAAATATTTGTAGAGATGAATGGTAAGACGACAATCAAACTTTAGTGTTGCATGAGCAACGAGCATATCTTTAAACAAAAATTATTATCCGCCGCATTGCACGGGTACTATACTATCTTATTAAAGTATATTGGTAAAATACATGAGACTAAAAAAAAAAATACAAATAGGCAAAATATCCCATTGGAACATTTTATCGAACACCTAATGGGCATATACATCTATCAAACAAAATCACTTATCATCTTTAAACATAAGCAGTAATACATGCTTTAATGGATCATCTGTTAGACATTTTATAAAATTTATGCCCACTAAGTGTGCATTCAAATTGCAAATATCATCGATCGAGGTTTTCAAACAGAAAGATCAATTAAAATTCATCCATTTAACAAAAAATGTATAGTCGTATAATAGATAATGTTATATTCATATACTTACAAATTTGTTCATCCTTATCATAATCAGAATCGCCATTATTGTTTCATCGCTACATTTTCACCCCACTGATCCTGTGAACAACCGATTATCCCTAAATTACATATTAATTTCATCAAACACCAGTAAATCAAGCCATCAAAGATAGGAAGTTACTAACCTTGATTAAGCGAGAGTCGGGTGAAAATGTAAAAATGAAAAATGAAGCCAGGAACATCGATGAATTCAAAATGGATATGAGGAAAATGAAACGATCCTGTAGAATATTAATAGATAGAAGAAAATCACAGAACCATAAATAGCATGATAAATTAAATAGATGTGGAGAATGAAAGAAAAATGTAACACCCCCAAGTTTACTGTTTAGCGGAAGCATACTTTGGGTGTTACTAATCGATAATCAAAGCACAAAGATATATAGTAAACGACTTTATATGCATCATTTTAACAAAATATATTGATGTTTAATTGTTTACAACATTTATAGCCAATACATAGCTCGTGTTCGATTAATTGAGAGATTTCAGTACTTGTACAAAATATACTAATGCAATAAAATATCTAATGTCTGCATGCTGACTCGAGCTATAGTAATCCTGATGGCAGTCCAACCTACTGCTGGGTACCTGTGATACATGCTAAAATGGGTCAGCTAAAGCTGGTGAGCTCACAGGTTTGAATATCAAATAATATTGTATGAACTGCAAGATTTAAGTATTGATTTGCATCCAGCAAATGATAATGATAATGTATACAGCCATGAGCACATAGTCTCAGCTTAACTCGAGGGTCGGTTCCACCTTTAAGGAATTCCGAGCGAGGTGCCTCCACGAGTGCCTAATCTACACTCGTCTGAACAATTATTAGTACGTCCATTTACCCAGTTAGTGCTTGCTAACCCGGACCAGGAGGGTCAATCCTATATGGTACCATATACTAATAATCACGCTACAACATATTACCAAACTATGCTGATGGAGGGCTTTGAAATGATTAGTGGGAAAACAACTCATGTAGTATATTGAAAAGTTTGTACTTGCGTTCACATGTTAAAAATGAGCAATGGATCACACCCCTCAGTAAAAATGATAAAAGAGGGGCCATGAGACTCACCTGAGACTTGAAGCGTTTAAATCAGTAAACGTGAGTTGATTAGCCGAGTAATGAAGTCCGAAGACTTGTAACCTGAGGGTGTCCACGACACGCGATGGTTATAAACGTGAGTAGGTATCTATCAAGACTACCTTGTAGTTGTCCGTCCAACTTGAATGTCCAAATTACTACGATTTGGTTGATGTGTTTAAGTATTTGAAAACGTGTACGGTCCATTGGTGATTAGTTGTAATAATAATCTTAACATTATCGTTTTGATTTCGAATAGTTATACTTAAAAAGTATTTATAAAATTTAGATGACGGGGATCCGGGGGCAGCACCCTGGTAAGTGGGGTTCCAGGGGTGGCAACCCCTGGCGGGGTCCAAGGGGCTGGCCCCTGGTTGGGGTCGAGATGCCAAGTCAGCTCAAAAATTTTTTATTTCTACTAAATTGCTTTGGTGAAAAACTCATCTGGACTTGAATTTGGGTGAAATCAAGTGATAAAATTTTAGGTCTCGACACTATGTAAATTTATGTGTTTTCTTGGTTCTGTTTCATGCGACACTTATAGCGTCTGATAGTCCCGTACTCGTGGGATCTGATCGGATCGTTTAACTAATTGTAAGCGCGGAAATCAAACAATCAATAACAAACGTTTTCTATAAGCTTTTGTATATATTCACAATTGAATCATAAAGCTTTACAATCACCAAACACAGACTTTCGTTTCTCTCCTCTCTATTCTCTCAAATTCGGCTCTCTCTCTCTAATCACAAGTCCAACACGCTAACCCTAAAACTAACTTATAACTCGCTATTTATATCGACCCTATTGGGCCCTGCGACGTTAGGCCCAACGTCGCAGGCCCAGCCCATTACGACATAGCCAATGTCGCATCTCTATGTATGTTCTATATAATTACTTTTCGTTTACACACTGAACACTATACATATGCAGACTAATTGACTTTAACAATTACAATAGTTTGACCAACTGACTGACACACAAAATGCACCAACAAACTCCCCCTTGTCAGCAGCTTGGTCAAATAAGTCTTCAATTAGTCTTCATCAACAAACTCTTTCATGTCTTTGACAATCAGAAACTTTCCCTTTGAGATAGCATGGTCTTCCAAGAAATCTTGATGTCCAAATTCATGTGACTGACACAAATTTATCATACAATAAGATCTTCAAACTCAGTGACCATCTCTCAATCATCAGTAGCTTCTCCGATAGAATTATCTTCACAATCTTTGGAGAATAACCGACATCCTTTACATCTTTAATATTTGACTTTAACAAGATATGTGATATTGAAGAAAATAACATAGAAATAAAATATTTTTAAATTTTTCTTTATAAATGAAAAGTAAAGAATGAAGATTAAAATAAATTAGGGATAGGATTGTTTTAAGTCTGCTTAGGGATCATATCAGTCCAACATGCAATTATTAGCAAATAGTAAGTGTTATCTCGATTATCAGTACATTTGTCCACTTTAAATTTACTTAGCACATTTAATACACCTAGTATAAAAAATTATTTCAAGACGATTACTGGTATTGTTTTTCCACTTAAACATGTTACATCCGTGTCTGCGAGCTAACCTTTTATTGTTAGTATGAATATTTCACCGCGGTCCCCACCATAGACATACCCCTTTAGCCCAGACAAGAACATAGTTTCCAAATTTAGAAAGAATATAAGAGAATAAATTTTAAGAATCAAACCAGCGGTGACAGGTCTGTACTTGTGTACAACAGAGCGACATACACTTGATTCAGGTTTAAGCAAAACCGATCGCAGTCAAACCAAACTTGATTTATTCAATTGGCGACCTTGACCAGTACCTTAAATATAAGACTTTGCAAGTACATTGACTCACGTTTGCTTAGTTTTGAGAGTAAGCTGAATTGAGACCAGGTCTACACTTACGTACAACAGAGGAAACAATCAGCAAACTCCCCCAAGAGATCTTAGATATACGATCCAAAAATTAGAAGTATGTCAAGCTACGCTAAGGAATTAAGACTTAGAGTCGTACATCACAAGGTGTTTACCACAAGATCATAGACACGTATTTGAATTACTTCTTAATAACCCATAGACCGGTATGTATCATGCCTACCAATACATCATATGATGAAGATAATTTTCATAAAAACTGTATTAAGTATGCTAGATAAACCTACTGATACATCAAGGATAAACCTTAAAACTTCCATTTTGTGCATGTTCCCCGATGTACTATCATATCCCAAGTTGTTTTACAGACACACAATCCAACATCTTTTCAAGAATTAAGAATCTTGCTGTTCACATTTCTGATCCAAATAATCAGAATTTTTAACTTTTAAAATTACTCCCCCTGAACAGCAGATTCTTATATTCAATTCAAAGATACTCCCCTTAAACACAAAACATATTTTTGTGTTTTTTAATTTTTGTTTAATTGAATAAATTTCGCAACATTGCATTTCTTTAATACTAAAAAGTATAAAGAATGGCTATTGCACGAGTAACAAATAAAAATAGATAATTATCAAAATCACATATCAAGTCAAGTCAAATGCCTTTTAGCACTTTTACCACCTCGTAACATCGAAAATCTCATCCATCCAATCATAAATAATCACATTGAAAAACAATCTTCCAACAATATCCACATCCATGCAGTCACTAAAAATGTTAGCTTTCAATAACCTGACTGCACCACCACAAACAATTAAACGTTAGTTCTTATGGGACACCCAAGCCTTAATTGACTTGGGTTGTCCATGGTCATCCATAATCATCACATCAATGAGTTTATGATATTTTAAAAACTCAGAGGATTTCATTGATGTGTTGTTTGTGGAATTGGGTTTCCAAACCTTTGTAGGTTCAGATGAGCTGTTTTCAGCAATGTTGTGCTGTTGAACTTGAGGTTTACTAGGCACAACTTTGTTTACTCTAGCCGCGGGTTTTGGAGAAGAGGATGCATATCTTGATATAGGCGAATACGAAGCGCGCCTAGAAAACGATTTTGAATAAGAATTCCTAAAGGAGGAAGTTCTTGGCATCCCTCTACCAAATCTATCTAGGGATAATAACCGACAATCCCTAATTATATGTCCTTGTTGTCCACAATGAAAACAAGAACGTCGTTCAATGTACAACCTATTCCAATGATTACCCACAAAAGGTTGAGGTGGAGAATGAACTGTTGGAAGCTTAGAAGACGAGGCATTTACAGGACGTGAACACTTATGTGTACACGTTGATGTAGAAGCCTCAGAAGTTGAACAAGTTGATGTTGAAGGTTGTTCACTTTTAGATTTTACACTTGAATCCTTCATTTGATGTTGAACCCTTTTGGATTCATTTTCAACCTTGTTTTTCCCTTTGTATTTGAAACCTTTACAGTTTCATTGGTAAGTATATGATTTTCTGGCTTTACATTAACTTTTTCAACTTTGATTTCAGTCTCTTCCGGTAGATCCTCTATCTCAACACCCTCCTCTACACTAACTGGAGGTGTACTATCAGACTTAACAAAAGTAGGCAAGGGATACTCTGTCCGTTTAGTTTTCTCCTTTGCCTGCCTTTTGGGATTGGATGTAGCTTCTTTAGACTTTGTAGCTGGCCATGATGAGTAGTCAGCCACAAGTTCTTCGGTGCCTTCCTTAACAGGCAGAGGATAGTGATTAGTAGGAGGTGGAACTGAGTTATACCCTATTCCGGCCTTACTTTTATCTGTCCTCTGCTTGTCAACGATTTCATCGAAGATCTTTTGAGAGTTCGAGAAACTTGTGATCCCCTTTTTAAAATTGTCAGACTCAGACTTTAGCTCAGAAAGTTCTTTATTCAACAAATCAATTTCTGTTAAATAACTTTTAATTGCATCTTGTTGACTAAAAACTTTTGCTTTAAAAGTCTGAGTATCTAACTTATAAGCTTCAATCTGCTTATCATAAAGTTTTTCATTAGCTTTTAGAAACTTATTTGACTCAGTAAGTTTCTCGACCTTTTCTCGTAAGTCTACATAGTCTATTTGAAAACATTTTAAAGAAGCTTCCAATTTAATACAGGAGATACATGTAAAAGGTTTTTCAGATTCTGTTTCTACCTCATGTATCTTTGCCAAGAACGCACTGTGTTGAACCTTTTCTTGAGTCGCACTTGAATCAAACATTCCCTGAGAATACACTGTCATCGCCTGTGATGTTGTGTTATTCTCTGGAGTCTTGGGAGCTGAAGGTGTAGTGAATCCAGATGAGGGATATTTTTCCTTCTCACATTCTTTAGCAAAGTGTCCATGAATCTGACAGATTTTGCATTTCACCTTGCTTTTATTAAAACCAAGACCTGTATCACCATCATCATCCAGGTCTTTTCTACCCGTTCTTTGAAGAAACTTCTTGGTTCTTTGGGTTATCATGGCCATGCTCCATTTGATGTCCATATACTCCAAATCATCAGAATCGATCTGTTCAAAGTCTTCCTCAGTGAGCTGCAAAGTACTAGCCTTCTTGGAAAGAAAATTCTCATAACAATTGAGGAAAGCTGTAAAGATTTTAGCATGTTCCTCAGTAGACTTTGAAGGAGCGGTATGAGAAGTATAGGAAGTGCCAGTAGAAGTAGATGCAGCTGAGTTGGAAGTAGATCTGGAAGTATCATGTAGACTAGGAATTTGAATATTTACCTCTGACTTCTTTTCCTTTTGATCGTAAGCTGCTATTAGAACATCCCATAAACCTATAGAAGTTGCTTGATCTTTAAATTTATCAATCACAACTTCTGGCAAGCACTTGGTAATCATCTCATATGCTCTATTGTCTTTATCAAACTCATCGCGTTCCTTGACTGACATTTGTGCTCTTGACTTAAGCACCCCATCAAGTCGTGGTTGCTCATATCGATCAATGGTGTTAAACCAATGCCACACGTTTGGATCTTTGTATCCAATGAATTTGCATGCGTTGTTCTTCCAATTAGCAAAATCACTATAGAACAAGGATGTAGAAGGAGGCACTTTGTTACCAGATGCCATTTCCGAATTTTCCCTCCAAAACCGAATTCAAAAATTTCAAAAAAATATCCGAGTATAGCGAAACTTTTTCGACACTAAAATGAAGCTATTCTAAGCCTAAAAACAAAATTTGAAATTACAAAATTTTTCGCGTTTTTCCCGCCAAAATTTCGTCCGAAAACGTCAAAAACTGCCCGGGTAAAATGAAACTTTTTCCAGACTAAAATTGAACAGTTTTAAGCCTATGGAAAATTTTTGAAAACGCAAAAAAATTTCAGAGTTTCCCGCCAAAAAATTGAACAGTTTTAAGCCTATTGAACAATTTTTTTTTTTTTTTTTTTTACGAATCTAGAAGGTAGTAACGTCGCACTGAACGTCGCAGAAACTAGCGACGTCGCACGCAATGTCGCAAGGACCACTTAAGGTCAAAATAACGACGTCGCTAACTACGTCGCAAGACCACTTAAGGTCATAATCGATAACGTCGCAAGCGACGTCGCAGGTGAGGTCGCAAAATCAAGCGACGTCGCACCTGACGTCGCAGAATTTAGCGACGTCGCAGCTAATGTCGCAAAAACGCGACTGAGCAGCTCCAAAACCCTAAAAATCGAAAATTTCTGTAAACCTAATGAACTTCGAATGACGATCGACGAAGTAGCCCATAATTACCCTTTTAGAAACGATTTCTTCAACCAACAAATCCCTAATAAGCGATTAAAATACCAAAACACCAAAATCTAAACCGAAAACGTTCAAAAACACGATCCGAAACCGACGAATCCTTGATTCTACGGCTCTGATACCAGTTGAAAGTCCCGTACTCGTGGGATCTGATCGGATCGTTTAACTAATTGTAAGCGCGGAAATCAAACAATCAATAACAAACGTTTTCTATAAGCTTTTGTATATATTCACAATTGAATCATAAAGCTTTGCAATCACCAAACACAGACTTTCGTTTCTCTCCTCTCTATTCTCTCAAATTCGGCTCTCTCTCTCTAATCACAAGTCCAACACGCTAACCCTAAAACTAACTTATAACTCGCTATTTATATCGACCCTATTGGGCCCTGCGACGTTAGGCCCAACGTCGCAGGCCCAGCCCATTACGACATAGCCAACGTCTCATCTCTATGTATGTTCTATATAATTACTTTTCGTTTACACACTGAACACTATACATATGCAGACTAATTGACTTTAACAATTACAATAGTTTGGCCAACTGACTGACACACAAAATGCACCAACAGCGTCACTTAGGGTTTAGGTGACACTCAGGTAGTGTCGCATAAAGTGACGGATTCAGATCTAATGGCGTCACTTGTGTAAGTGACGCATAGAGTGCGACACTTAAGGAAGTGTCGGTTGTAAGCGTCGGTATAAGTGCCATGAGTCACTAAGGTTAGTGACGGGTGAAAATCAGTTCTCGATTATAGGCGTCACTTAGACAAGTGACGCTCGGAGTGTCGGTTTGGAGTGACGAATATTGAATTTGCGACACTTAGGCAAGTGTCGGGAAAAGAGGGTTTTATGCGGCACTTGAGCAAGTGACGCAAATTTAGGGTTTTATGCGTCACTCAATGCGACACTTAAGTGACGTATGAAGTGACGCTATACTGGATCTGGCTATGCGACACTTAAGACTGTTCGACGGATTTTGAGCCAAAACGAGTTTTTCCGGTTTCCGTTTGGTCCGATTCTCTTACCCAACCCTTATATGGACATTTCAAGTTTATATAAACAACCACAAGTCTAAAATATTTAAAAATCGAAGAGTTGCGGGATTTGTCGGAAACTTACAAAGTATCAAATCAAGAATCCGAAAAGATAGAGTTGTAGATCGTGATGTTGTGGTCGTTTTTCTCCAAAGGGCCGAGATGATCCGAGTGCGTTTTGTGATGTTATTTTGATGATTTATGAGATGGTGGTGGTTTGGTGATTTAGAGAGAAAAGAGAGAGAAAAGAAAGATGGTGGTGATGATGAATGAGGGAAGGAGGGAAGAAGGGTGGGGTGTAGGTGAAAGCCTCACCCTTTTTCAGTCCGCGTGTTTGCTCCGTGCGGTGTTCGTTTTCCCGATTATTTAAATATTTAATTATTTATTTTACACTTTTAAACATACGTTTTAAAATACAAATATTTATTTAATATTTTTCTCGAAGTATTTCATTGAATATTAATAATCGGGTTTAAAATAAAATCTTTAATTTGTTTGCGCGTTTAATATTTGGTCGCGTAGAAGTTATCTGTACGATACGAAATAGGTTTGTAATATTATTAAAATAACCTCTTGAATGTAATATCGTTATTAAATAATGTCACGTTATTTAATAAATTTGGTCACCAACGTCCGTATTAATTGAATTGAAATCCATTCGATTTGAGATTCGTACGATTTAACCAAATCTCATAATCGTATATATTCGTCAATATATATTTCGATACATTAATTAGCCTAACACAGAACTAATTACATGTATTAACAGAGGATTATGCACTAATCACTAGTCCTAAGTTGGCGGGTGTTACAAAAAAGGATGAAGAAAAAGGCCAGAATGAGAACGTACATAGAGAGTCAGGGGTAGAAGACAAACAAAAATGAAACTGAAGAAGCATAACAAAGCAGATAACCGAGTTACTGGATATTTTGGGCGGTGCAATTAGTTGCAGATAAACCAATCAAAGATGAAGGCGTGATGTTGATAACAATAAAATTTTAAATTTATAATGATAGCCCTCAAGCTTACTATAGAAGTTAAATGGGAAATATTGGAGAATGGAAAAGAACTAATTTAATGCAAAACGTTTTTAATCGGGTATTAACTCAAGATTTCGAAAACCGAATAAATCATTTATTGTAACATCCTCTCTTTTGGTCCGGTAATTTCTAATTTTAAATAGATATATTTAATCGTATTAGAAATTATCTGATATTAACTGTTTATTTGCGAAACTTAATTAAATAAGCCTCAGGACTTATTGTGTTTAGTAAATTATTGATTGATTTAATTTACTATAGTTGACGGTGCAATAAAAGAAGTTTCTCGTAAATGGTTTTTAGGTACCAGGCAATAGATTGAAAGGGGTTTAGTTTTAAGTCGATACGGGTCGGTGTAAAATCTTAACCGCCTTAAATATTTCCTTTTTAGGAAAGTTTTACACTTTCCCTTTTTGGAAACCATAAACCCTAAAGCTAAAAATCTTTAAACCCTTAACCCTTGCAACCAAAGAATTAAAACAAGTGATTTTGAGTTGATTTGATTTGGATCTTAGCTAGTTTACATCATCATCATCATCTTGTAAACATCTAATTTGGTAAGTTTTGATTATTGTTAGTTCATAGTTTGAATGATTAGGTGTGTTGATGATCTTGATGTTATTACATGTTATAACATGTTTAGATGATGCCATATGATCAAAAACATGTTGCTGTAGTCGTAGTTGTGGTTACTTGGTTTGTGGGTTACTTGCTGAGTTTATGCCATGATCGACCTGGGTATCCTCTGTTCGCCAGTTGAAGCCGGCGGCTTCCCTTAGAAGCCGGCGGCTTGCCTTTGAAGCCGGCGGCTTCACTCAAACGGCTTTAATTTCTGACCTCGGGTACAAGATGGTATGGTGCAGGGTGGCTGGAAGCCGGCGGCTTCCTTAGGAAGCCGGCGGCTTGGGTGGATTTTGCAGCATATGTTTTGTTTAACTTTCAAGACTTGCCTTAACTTGTTAATTGCCATGTAATATGTACTTATTGAACGTTAATACATGATAAGTGTTATATGATGAGTACTAATACATAATTAGGAACTTGTAATTGCAATGTGAATTGTGTTAAGTTCCTATTGATCTAAGTTGATACACAACAAGTGCTTATGATCTTGGTACTAACTTCTACCTGATTTATGATTCTCAGATAAGCAAAGAGCTCAGCGAGATAAGACAGCTGAGTAAGTGAAACGAGATAATCAGGTGAGTGGATTTGAGACTCACAGTTTGATTTGGTTGTGTCAGTTTGATTTCAATCAGTAATTATAGGATTACTATTGATAGTATGTTAACCTTGAAATGATATGCCATTTGACTGGTTGTTTGATAAACATTGAATTGAAATGTATAATCCAGAGGTCAACTAGATTGTTGGTTGGACTTGATTGCTAATGTTGGTCAACATAGGGTTGCGTACATGTGTTGATGGAGATTAGCATTTAGTTAGCGGTTAATCACTGTTTTGGCCTACAGTTGGTTTAAGTGTTCTGATGGGGCCACCCGGAACAGGGTCTCTAGGAACCACCGTTCCTCTTGACGATATTTGTTGTATTATTGATTGTGAACAGATTCTTAGCTAAATTGAATTGTAGTTGATAATTCATTCACTTAGCTTTGTGCTAATCCCTCAAATTACTTCCTGCAGGTGATGTATATTATGTGGGTAGTCAGGAAGGATGTTTTGGTGCTGGGAATGTTTGAAACTTGTAACTCTGATCCAGTTTGTAATAAATAATGTTTTATAGCATGTAATGCCCCGGGTTTGTAAACATGTTAACTATGTTTGTTTAATAGTTAAACATATTGTATAAAGGTTTGCAAAAATTTCTAGCAGGATTCTAATAGAATATGTAATTTCAAGTATTCGCTTCCGCCAAACTTAATATTATATTGTTGTATTAAATGAGGGGCGTTATAAGTTGGTATCAGAGCTATAGTTTGGGGCAATTGAATATGATTGTATGTTCAATCCTAAACTTTGATAGTGTTGTGTCAAACATTGTGACAACCGTTAATTTAGGACTAGAATTTAGTGCCTAATCAAGTTTTAATACATGTAATTAGTTCTGTGTTAGGCTAATTAATGTATCAATTATTATATATATTGTTGAATATATATCTACAGTTATGCGATTTGTTTAAATCGTACAAGTCTCAAATCGAATGAATTTCGATACAATAAATACGGACGTTGGTGACCAATTTTATTAAATAATGCTTTTATGTCAAAAAATATTATTATTATAATATTTCGTATTCATTCGTATCGTACAATCAGAAAGTTACACAATTTAAAATGTAAAACGCGCAAACAAATTAACTTACCCTTTTTATAATTCAAATATAAAGTGATTAGTAAAATATTTAAATAAAATATAGCGTAATAATTTGTATTTTAAAATGTACCAATTAATATTTAAAATAATTATTTAACGTTTAAACGACGGAGCAAACGAACACCGCACGGAGCGGAAACGCGGGGCGAAAATGGGGGCTTAACCTCCCATCCCCACCCACTTTTCTTTCATTCTCATTTCTATCTCTCTCTCTCCTCCATCTTTTTCTCTCAACTTTCATCACCACCAAATTCTCACAAAATCACAAAGTAAACACATTAAACGACTTCAAAACACTATACCCCTTTGGAAATAAACGACCACCTCGCGACGATCTACAATCCTACCTTTCCGGAATTTCATTTCGGCGATTTGTAAGTTTCCGACACAACTCCGAAAACTCTCGTTTTTAAGTTTTATAACTTGCTAGTTGTTTGTATAACCTTGTAATGTCCTAAAATGGGTTGGGTAAAAATATTATGCCGATCGATGGCCGGAAAACGCGTTTTTGGAGTTGAAACTCCGATCAGACCCCGTACGTCGCATTTGGCCTGGAGCAAATGCGACGCAGCGACCTACGTCGCACTATATCCCCAACGTCGCATATAGTGACGCAGCGACCTACGTCGCACTATAACCCCAACGTCGCACTTAGCGACGCAGACCCTTACGTCGCAGAAATCAACTACGTCGCCTATAGCGACGTCACGTACAACGTCGCATTAAATTGCGAAAGTCGCACATAGCGACGTCATGCCCAACGTCGCAGTCCGGATCTGCGACGTAGCATCCTACGTCGCACAAAACAGAATCTTCAAACCTCCAAATTTTGAAGTCAAAGTTACTGTTCAAAAAAGTCAAATTTACTGTAGCAGTACTGTAGCAGTACTGTAGCAAAGTCAACATTTTAGAATTATTATTATTTCAACTAAATCACCAACGGGCCGTACACATTTTCAAATACACAATTGAATCAACTAAGTCATAGTAACTTAGATAATTCAATCAAACAAGTCGTTGTAACTTGTATCAACTTATTCCAAACAAGTCGTAGTAACTTGTAACAAAACAATCAACCAAATCGGGGTAATTTGGACATCAAGTTAAGCAAACAATTTCAATGGTAGTCTTTCGAGATACCGGTACAATTAATAACAATTCAAGTGTCGTGGACACATTCAGGTTTCAAGTCTTTGGACACCAACACACTGCTAATTACTTCAAGTTTATTAAGTTAAACACATCAGGAATCAGGTGAGTTTCATAGCCCCATTTTCACTATTTTACAACTAGGGGTGTGATATTACTACTCGATTTTGTTTTACAAGTAGAACGCAAGTGCCAAACTTCAAATACTACATGAGTTTCAAGCTAATCAATTTAAAAGTCCTCTATAAGCATAGTCTCTAATATTTTAGCGTGAATGTTAGTATATGATATCATATGGGATTGACAATCCTCATCCGGGTTAGCACGCACTAACCGGTCAAACGGATGTATTAGCATTTGGGAAGACGAGTGTTGATTAGGCACTCGTAGGAGGCATTTCAAGTTAGGTTTCCTTAAGTGGGCCTGACAAATCAAGTTAAGCTCAGACTATGTGCTCATGGACAGTATAACTTTTATTTTGCTTAATTGCATTTTAAATTCAATATAAATCTTGCGGTTCTGACAACTATAAATTGACATACAAACCTGTGAGCTCACCAGCGTTTTCGCTGACCCATTTTAGTATTTATCACAGGTACCCAGCAGTAGGTTGACTGCACAAGCAGGGATTATTAGCTCGAGTCAGCATACATACAACTAGAGATTGGATTGCATTATTATATTTTGTAAAAGTAATTATGCTATGTAATCTCTCAATTTCAGGAAACGAGCTAATGTAACAATATTTTGATGTAAACATTAACTTTATCTATACAAGTTTAAAACGACGCATATAGTGGTCGTTCATTATATCTTGTGTGCTTTGTATATTGATTAGTGACACCCAAATCAAGCTTCCGCAAATCATTAAATTTGGGGGTGTCACAGATTGGTATCAGAGCCTGCAATACGAACATATTCGTTGTTAGTAAAATAACACCGTATTGAGGGATTCCGCACCTTAATACTACAGATAACGAAGTTATCGATCCTAAAACTAGGGGACTTACATCTGGTATCAGAGCTTTCGGGCTAGATACGAGTGTGTTCGTGAGTTTTAGTTTATTGCGTTTTTGATTCGGGTCGTTTTTACGTGCATTATTGCAATACTAACGATCAAAATCATTCTCTGGAAGTTTTAGGGTTAGTTTACAGTCGAATTTCTCAGTTTCGTTCGTAAAAATACCTTAAAATTCGTTTTTCGGGTTTAACAGCCGTTTCGCGAGTCGAGATTAGGGTTCCAGCGTCGCCTGCGAACCGAGTTGAACTAGCGAGTCGAACTGAGGCTTGCAAGTCGAACCGAGATCTCTCGCGAATCGACATCACTTGCGAATCGACATCTTTTAGCAATCCGAACTGAGGCTTGCGAATCGACAAATTCTGCGAGTCGAGCTGAGATTGCGAGTTGAGCTGAGTCTTGCGAGTTGAGATTTCTGAATTCGCTGAAACAGTTTAATTTTACGTTTTTAAGATGTCTGACTTAAGTAGAATGATCGAAATGGACCACGAGGTGGGAAAGTCAAACGTTCCACCTAAGTTGTTAAGAATCGAGGATTACTACAATTGGAAGGACAGATTTGAATCTTACTGTAGATTCCATGATCTGTCTATCTGGATGTGTATCAAGAGTGGATACACCCCACCTACTCAAACTGTTCAAAATGCTACTGTAGTTCTTACCTATGCAAACATGAGTGATCAAGAGAAGGAAGCGTACAGAAATGAGAATAAATCACATTCTTGCATAAAGATGTGTCTTCCTAAATCCCTTGCTCATCAACTCAAGTCTTTTCATACTGCTAAAGCGCTCTGGGAAGCTTTAGAGAAAAGAGGTGAGGGAAGTCCACAGGTGAGAGCTGGCAAGAAGAGTCTTCTTAAAAAGCAGTTTACTATGTTTAAAGCTTTAAAAGGAGAAGATCTTGATGCCTATGTTACACGATTCTACCATCTGCTAAGTGAATTAGAATACCATGAAATTTTTGAAGAAGAAGTATCTAAAACCGACAAGTTCCTTGAGGGTTTGCCTTCTAAATGGGAAATGTATGGTGTTATGATTAAGGATAACGAAACTAGGTATTCTACTATGACCTTAGAGCAAGTCATTGACAAGCTGAAAGGTTATGATTTCTCCAAGAAGTCAAGAGATAGTGATTCTGATCAGGTTCAGAACCCTGGGCTGTATCATGGAAAGTCAAGTCTTTCGACTGCGTCATCGAGTTCGACCACTGCACTGTTAGTTGGTGATACTAATGAAAATGGAGAGATGATCACTGAAGATCTGTGCTTTATTTCCTCCTCTGGTGATGAGACAAAGGGAAAGAATTCTGAGAAGTCACCTCAAGAGCATCAGAAGATGCCGATGAGTGTGAAATCTGCTGAACAGCAACTGTCTGTTCTTGCTTCCTTTGTGGCATCATATGAGAACTACATAGAAGGAAAGATCAATGATCCTATTCTATTTGATGAGGATTATGAGCAGATAGATTCTGATTATCTTGAGGAACTGGAACTTCAAGATCAACTAGCGTTGATATCTAGAAAGGTGAAGAATTTCCTCAAGAAAACTGGTAGAAAGGTGTTGGGCAATAGATCAGGGTTTGATAAAACCAAGGTCAGATGCTTTAACTGTCAGGGTATTGGTCATTTTGCTAGAGAATGCCAAAGACCTAAAGTAGAAGCACAAGGAAAACAAGGTTCGGGAAGTACTCTTGCTTCCAAAGCCTTAGTGGTGAAGCAGTTGGATGGCTCGTATGATTGGCAAGCTCATTCTGAAGAAGCTTTGATGGCCGAGATCGAAGAAACAACTGCTGGATCAGTGTCCTACATGCCCACTGACATGGAACAGAGAGTAGAGGTGGCTGAGTCTGAAAAAAGGGCAAGTGATGATGATGTGCTATATATGGATTCAACTCCAGATATGAGTCCTGAAGAATTAGTGGCACGTATGGCTGAATTACAAACTGACAAGAAGAAGGTATGTTTAGATATTCTTAATCTTGCTGATGTTTGTTACTTAGTTACTGATTTACAGTCTCAGAATAGTGTCTTAACTGTGTCAAATAGTAATCTGTCATCACAATTAAATATGGATAAGGAATCTTATAAGACTGTTAGATCTGAACTTGATCAAGCTATTATGGATGTTCGTAGATTAAGTGATGATAAACAGGTCTTAAAAGATAAAATTAAGTCTGATGCGTTGGATAGAACAAAACTTAGAGATACCATAAGTGAAAAATCTGTTGTCATAGATGGTCTCTATATGAATATCAAAGACTTAAATGAGACGATTGCTAGTAAGGATCAGGAAATAGTGAACCTTAATTTAAGGTTAATTGAGCAAAACCGTAAACTTGAGAATTATAGGACATCTCAAATGGATAAAATGTTAGATGCTCAACGTAGTGTAAAGGACAAGACTGGGTTAGGTTACAATGATGTATCCCCGCCTTTTAATGCCAATTACACTCCTATTCCTGAGGACTCTGAGATGACTGAAGTTAATCCTGAGATTTTAGTAGCTGATAAACCTGAACAGTCAGAGGCACAGAAAGATGTTATTAAGAACGTATCATTAGATAATAGCAAGGCTTCTCAGTTCACCAAAATACATTTTGTATCGGGTGGAGTGATTAACGATGCTAAGATTAATGATAAAGTTGATAAGGAACAGCTTAAACCTTTAGTGCCTAAGACTCCGGATGAGAAAGCAAAAGTGAGCAAATCACGCAAGCAGATGTCATGTTTCAAATGTCATCAAAAAGGACACGTGGCTTCGTGTTGTCCTAACAAAAAGCCTGAAGCACCACATAAGCTTGTGATTGAGGAAAAGACACAGACCGACTCTGATATGACTGTAGACGGGTTAGATACCAAACCTAAGTTAGGTAATAAACCTGTGAACATTCTTAAAAGAGATGGTAAGCATAGTGTCTCCCCACCTAAACCTAAACGGTCATATACTCAAAGTGATAATTATGTCCATAAGTCTAGGGATGTGACACCGTCGAGGTTTAGAACTCCAAGTAGAGGCCATAGTCATTATGAAAGTGGCACTACTTCGCGATCACATGAGTTTAATTATAATTATCATAATAGAGCTCATACTTTTGTGCCTAAGAGGTTCTCCTCAAATTCACCTCTTAAGGCTGATCGTCCACAAACTCAAGCTACTTCGAAAGTAACCAAAGCTCCTGATGGGAAGAATGGTTATTTTAAAGAGCTTAAGTTTGTTGATGATAAGGGACAAACCAAGACCGTAATGGCTTGGGTCCCTCTTGATAACTGATCGTGTTTTGTGTTATGTGCAGGAGCATGCTGTGAACAAGGACAGTTGGTGGTATGTAGACAGTGGATGCTCGAGGCACATGACCGGTGAAAGAAGTCTACTGAAGGACTTCAAGGATAGTCTCAAGCAAAAAGTAAATTTTGCAGGAGATAAAGGAGGAGTAATTTCGGGAAAAGGAAAAGTTTCAAATGGAACTTTGACTCTTGAGGATGTGAACTATGTTGAAGAACTTACACACAACCTAGTGAGTGTTTCCCAAGTCTGTGATAAAGGTCATCCAGTTTATTTCAATGAAAAGGAGGCCTTAGTCCTGAAGCCAGGTTTTAAAATTCCTGATGAATGGATATTGATGAGGGCGCCAAGGAAGAAGGACATCTATGCTATCAACATGGGTGTTCCTAACTCTTCAATGGTGTCTACATGTTTATTGTCCAAGGCTTCGGAAACAGATGCTCTGTTATGGCATAGGAGAATGGCACATCTAAACTGGAGAAAGATGAATTATATAACCAAAAATGGTTTGGTTCTAGGTGTACCACAAAAACGTTTCGAGTCTGAGGATAAGTGTGTTCCTTGCATGAAAGGAAAGCAGCACAAGAAACCACACAGACCTAAGACTGAAAACTCTATCTCCTCGCCATTTGAATTGCTACATATGGATCTCTTCGGCCCTATAAGCAAGAGAAGTCTAGGTGGCAAATGGTACTGTTTGGTTGTCACAGATGACTATTCTAGATTCTCATGGGTATTCTTTTTGGGATCAAAGGATGAGACTCCTGGAATTCTAATTGAGTTCTTTGATCTAGTAGAGAATGTCTATAAAAAGAGAGTTAAGCGTATTCGTAGTGACAATGGAACAGAGTTTAAGAATTCAACGTTGAATATCTATTGCTTAAGCAAAGGGATATTACATCAATTCAGTGCACCTTATGAACCTCAACAGAATGGTGTTGCTGAAAGGAAGAATAGAACGTTGATTGAAGCTGCTAGAACAATGCTTGCTGATTCAAAGCTTCCGGTCATCTTTTGGGCAGAAGCAGTGAATACAGCATGTTATGTTCTTAATAGAGTTCTTACGGTTAAGAGACATAACAAGACTTGTTATGAGCTTTTGAACAATAAGAAACCTAACTTAAAAGGGTTTGAACCCTTTGGAGTTTCATGCACCATATTAAAGACTGGACATCAAGCAAAATTTGGTGAGAAGGCTGACGAAGGATTTTTCCTAGGTTATATGCCCAATTCGCCAAATAAGAGAGTCTTTAATAAAGTCACAGGACGTTTGGAGGTAGTTTATAATATTGAGGTTACAAGCTATTCACCGGATGTTCATAAGGGCTTAGATTGGCAATTTGATTATTCTGATCTTTTTGCATCATTTAAAGTTCCTATTAGTGACTATGTCAGTGATTCAGAGATAGCTGAACATTTAGTGTTTGAAGATGAGAATATTGGTCCCGCTTCAACATCGAGTGTTAAGCAGTCTGGAATCAAGACTACTGTTGACTCAGATAAAGCTTCCACAAGTGAGTCACAAAAACCTTCAGAGGATAAGTCTCTAGAAACAGAAGATCTTGATGATCTTCATACAAAGTTTGATGACATACTTACTCCTTTGAAACATCTAAGAATATCTTCAGCACGTACGGAAGATGTACCTGAATTGGAAGAAATTGGTACTAATTTGGAAGATGAGATACCAGTTGAACCAGTTACTACAACTAGAACGAGTAAGAATCATCCAGTTGAAAACATCATCGGTGATATTAATACTCCGGTTCAAACTAGGCATCAATCCAGAACTAATACGTCTGAGAATTCTGAATACCAAAGCTTGTATACTGCAATGAAAGAGACAGGGATTCCTAATCAATGTCTATATTCATGCTTTATCTCACAAGTCGAGCCTAAAAATGTTCAAATGGCTTTAAAAGAAAACTCGTGGGTAGAAGCAATGCAAGAAGAACTATCTCAGTTCTCTAAATTACAAGTATGGGAGTTGGTTGACCTACCAAAGGGAGAATATCCAATTGGAACTAGATGGGTATTTAAGTGTAAGAGAGATGATAAAGGTATCGTTACTCGCAATAAAGCTCGTCTAGTGGTTCAAGGTTTTAATCAACAAGAAGGTATTGATTACAATGAAGTGTTTGCACCAGTTGCTAGGCTAGAAGCAATTAGAGTATTCTTAGCATTCGCATCATATTATGGTATAAAAGTGTATCAGTTGGATGTTAAGAGTGCCTTTTTGTATGGCAAAGTGGAAGAATTGGTGTATGTTTCACAACCGCCAGGGTTTGCTAATCCTGAGTATCCAGATAGAGTATATCGTTTGAATAAGGCTCTATATGGATTACATCAAGCACCTAGGGCATGGTATGGAACACTATCAACGTATCTACTTGAGAATGGATTTACAAGAGGATCAATTGATAGTACACTATTTGTGAAGTGGAAAAAGAAAGCCTTTCTTCTTGTACAAGTGTATGTTGATGACATTATCTTTGGATCGTCTGATGAAAAGATGTGTCAAGAATTTGAGAAAGTCATGAGAAAAAGGTTTGAAATGTCTGCAATGGGAGAGTTGAATTTCTTCTTAGGATTACAAGTTGATCAAAAGAAGGATGGATTCTTTATTCATCAATCTAAATATACATATGAGCTATTAGAACGTTTCAAGATGGATGAAAGTAAGGTCTACAATACTCCAATTCCAGTCAATCATGGATTAGGTCCAGATACATCGAGTGATAGCGATGTGGATCCAACTCTTTATAGAGCCATGATCGGATCACTAATGTATCTTACAGCCTCTAGGCCTGACATCATGTTTGCTGTTTGTTTATGCGCAAGATATCAGGCTAATCCGAAAGAGTCACACATGCAAGCTGTTAAACGAATCTTTCGTTACCTCAAAGGGAAACCTAAGCTGGGTCTTTGGTATCCGATTGATGGAGACTTAGATCTCGTAGCTTATACTGATTCGGATTATGGAGGATGCAATCAGAATAGGAAATCTACGACTGGAGGATGTCAATTCTTAGGAGGTAGATTAGTATCCTGGCAGTGCAAGAAGCAAACCTCGGTAGCCATTTCTACATGTGAAGCTGAGTATGTTGCAGCTGGCAGCTGTTGCTCGCAAGTTCTTTGGATTCAACAGCAACTGCGGGATTACGGGTTAAATATAACCAATACTCCTATGATGATTGATAACGAATCTACTATGTCGATCACCAATAATCCAGTAAAGCACAGTAAAACTAAGCATATTGATATTCGACATCATTTTATTAGAGATTGTGCTGAAAAGAAATTGATAAAGTTAGTTAAGGTTCCATCATTGGATAACTTAGCAGACTTATACACAAAGGCGTTCGACAGAGCAAGATTTGAGACGTTGGTTCAACTAAACGGAATGAGAAATCCAGAGTGATTAGTCTTCCAAGGGTATTCTTGTAATAGTTAGTATTTATGTGTTTATTATTAAAAAAAAAATATATAAAAAAAAAAAAAAAAAAGAGGGCGTATGGCATTCATTTGCTTGTTACCTAAGGGGAATCGCCTTCATTTAAGTTTTTATTTGCAAAAACTACGGGAAATGATAGTACATTAGGAGAATAAGCTTCACAATAATAAAGCTTAAGTCCTAAGTATGATATGGTAGTAGGTTCAAATAAAGATTGCTTTAGAACTACAGCGGTTCTATCAGGTATGTGTTTATATTTATTTGATTATACACCTATATCCACAAGTTATAATTTGTCTATTTTTAGTAAAATTTTAGATGGCTTCATCATATGATGTACTGGTAGGCAAATTATATGAAATTTTCTAAGTCTTAAGAATTTAATTAACTACTTGTTTATTATTTTGTGTAACTATTCTATGATGTATGACATTAAGTCTTAAATGTTGAATGATGGTATTACCATACACTGTTATCATGCATTTTAATTAAAGTGACAAATAGTAGCAATATGGGTATTAATTTAATTACTGGTAACTATGTTGTACTATGTACAGAACTGAAACCTTTAATTAAATTAATATTCTCAAATATATTTTGAATTATGCTAGAAGGAATCTTCTGTTGTACTACGTACAGACTTAGATAACATAGCATATTCAAAGTATGTTTGATATTTGTCTAACCGTAAAAATTCAAGTGTATGTTATATGTTTCGAAAAGATACATCATTTAGTAACCGCTACCTTGAAAATTTAATGATGCAGTGTTATGTGTTTTACTTAAATTCTTCAGTATGTCATATAATAGGAAGCACTTGATAATTCTCATACTAACAATAAAGAGTTTGCTTAGAAAATTGAGTATAATTTGTTTATGTGGATCATATACTGGTAATCGTCTTGAACTATCTATAATTAAAATATTTACTTTATGTGAGTAATGCATTTATTAATTATGCTATGTGGATAAAGGTACCTAAGATATAGTTTTATAAATATAAATGTATAAATGATATATTTAGTTGTAATTTTATAGTAATTTATTTGAATTTCATGAGGTATGTATACTACCAATCTGCTTAAACTTTTTAAATATATCATGAATTGCTTATTCTTACTAATATGATCCCTAAGCAGATAAATTCTTATTCATTTTGTGTATGTATTTTATTTTGTTTCAAGTGTTTAATAAAATGGTACTTGATACCTATGATTATGTAATTTTGTTTTAGTTTTTAATTTTTGTGTTAATTATGCTTACCCTTCGGAATTAAATCATACTGAATGTTTTTGAGTTGAACAACGTGACAAATACAAGTGAAAATTAATTATAATTTAGACTTGTGAAAATATTGGGTTTTTATTTATACTTAGAATTAAAATTCGCGTTTTTAATTATTTCTGCGAGTTGACTTCGACTTGCGAGTCCGCTTCAAATCTCGCGAATCGAATGTAAAGTATAAAGGTGGTCAAACGAGTCAGACCAACCCACCGAACCCACATACTTCGCGAGTTCAGTAAAGCTTGCGAATCCGTCAACAAGGCGAAACGAGGCGATTTATTGTTTTCGTTTGATTTCGATTCTTAGATTACGGGAACGAGTTATTCAATCCGAGGACTTTATACACCTTCATATTGCGAACATTTTGAGGTATAAACCAACGGATTTCACCGTGTAAATAACAAGAAATCGAAGTTTTTATAAAACTTAGGGTTTCGGGTTAAAAACTAAACGATTTGCGTCGATTACGATGTTATTGGACATAAATCCTTGTGGTTTATGTTAAATGGATGTTAATAAACGTAAATCAATTGATAGATCATGTTAAATTCAACAGATTAATCGATTTTAATTAAAAATTATCAACGGCTGTTCATCGAACGAGTTGAGATTTTACCTCGACTCCCTGATTGAATGAAACGAGTTGACATTGTGAATCAACTCGCAGCGAGTTGACTAGCGAATCCATGAGATTAGCGAGTTCACTTCAATAGCTGCTTTATAAGTTTAGCGAGTTCATAAGCAAAACGAGTTGACCTCACCTCGTTAGGCCAGTTTATGCGAGTCCAGTACTTAGAAAAATTTTATTTTTTAAAGTAGTGATATAAATGTTAAGACTTTTTAAGTAATAACTTTTATGAAATGGATTTGTGTTAATTCTTATATGATTATATCGAAAGTCTACTAATTTAAGAAGAAAATTAGTGGCGTGTCCTAATTTCACATTAGCGGTATAATTTTTAACGTTAACGACTTGAGATTTTTATTAAAATAACAAGTACCTAACGTGATTTAAATTAGACTTAAGACTTTTTAGTTATAAGTAAAATTTTTATATACGACTTGAGATTATTTTTGTATCAAGTTATATATAATTACAATTTTAAACTAAGATGTTTGATGAATCTCGATTCATAATACATAATAGTTTAAATATTTTTTATCGTGCATTAAATTATATCTGTTGTTTGTATTCATTACAGATATGGCTAGAGCATTTGATAAGGGTCACAACATCCTGGTTGATCTGAACCTTGAGGCCAAACGGGCTGACAGGGTTGCTGATATATTACGTTTTCTAGCACGATCAAGGATTAGATATGCCATTACGGCCAATCCTCCTATCTCACAGACTATACTGAACGATTTCTGGACGGATATTGTTTATGACGAATCTGTCACTCCGCCAGAGATTCGAGCTACAGTTGGTGGACAACCTGTTACCTTTTCAGCTGGTAATCTTCGTGAGATTTTGCAGCTAGGTACGGTAGAACAGGAAAACGGGGATATTGAGTATCCTATGGACTTTATTGAGGGTGCTATTGGACGTATGGGATATACAGGAGACAGGCGTGGACGTCAGTTCCAGAAGCCTCTGGTCATTGGTCAGTGGAGGTTTCTTTGGCACGTGATGAATATAGTCTTCGCAGCAAAGAAAGGTGGCTTTGATGAGTTGAGCCCTGCGATTCTATCGGCTGTACTGTCACTGGTTTACAATAAACCATACAGTTTTTGTGATTACATTTTTGGAGAGATAGCTAGACAGATATCGGGTTCTGTTAGATCTAGATTTATGATCTACCCGAGGTTTTGTATGCTTATCATACGTGCGCGTCTACCGAACTTGGTTATTCCTGAGCCGTTTTTATCGGTGAATACCATTGATCAACGTGGTTATAATGCCATGTTTATGCAGACGATTAGGAAGGAAGGAGTGGTGAAACCGGAAATTAGACCACTTTTTGGATATATTGTTGATCCGAACTACGTTGCACCGCCAAATCATGGGTGGTTGGACGTAGCTCCTGCTGCTGTTGTTGCTCCTGCTGTTGCTGATGTTGTACCTGCACCTGTAGCTGAGGAAGCTCAACCTGAAGATCCACAAGGGCTCCTTGAGGATGTTCTTATTCAGGCTGGTCAGGTGGATCAGCAGGTGAATCAAGAGGTTGCTGCACAGGTTGTGCAAGAAGTTTTGGAGCAGAATGATGATGAGACAAATCCTTTGCTTCAAGACATTGAGAGTTACTTGGCACCACCTGAGGTAATCTGTTACTTATGTAATAATATAGATGCTTAGTTGATAGATTGTTTTTATTGATCATAGATGCATAATATTATTATATAATGATTCTGATATTAGATATTTAGTAAATTGGATATTATTTCTGATTTTAAAAATATAAATATCATTATACGAACAGGAAGCTGAAGCTGAGGCTGCACATCCAGAAGTTATATTACTTGAGGATGAGCAGATACAGCTTGATAGATCAGTTGTTGTACCAACTGAGGTATTATATCTGATTAATCTTAAATATATAGAACTTGTATGATAGAGCTTACGCTAATCATAAATGTTTAATATATTTAAAATTTAGGATCCTGTTAGATCATCTAGAGGTCGTGATGGTGAGACGGCTTCAGATGAAGATTCTGATAATACACCTTCTCCTCCTCCATCTGCTTCTGAAAAGAAGAGGAAGGGTAAGAGTATTCTGGAGGAAGGTACTGAGGAAGTTGAGATTCCTTTGATGAAGCGTCCGAGAACGCTTACTATTCGAGAAGGTTAGTATTAATTAAAGTTAAATAATCTTAACTTGTTGTTTATCAGGAGTTGAACTGAGACAGTTAATTCTGTATACAGTTTCTCAGGATACACCACAGGTAGAGATGGTTGCACCGGTGGTTACGGAATCGATGTCTTTACCGCTTCAAGTATGAGATATAAATTCTATAACTATGAGTGTTATGCAATTAATTAGAGTTTGAGACAGAGTAATCTGTAACAATAACTGATTTTAATTGTGTTTAACTTTACAGCATGAGGTTGCTGATTTAGTTCGTGGAGCTAATTTTCCGACGAACAAAACAGCTAGATTTGCGACAAGTTTGCTTACGCAAGCTTTGTCTCAACCTCATACACCGCTTACCAGAGACTGGCATATTGAGTCTCTTACACCGCCTGGACCCAGAACGATACCTGTTACTCCAACGACTGATGCTGAAAGGATTACATCTTTAGAGTCGAGGGTAAAGGATTTGGAGAAGCTTACTTCTCAGATTCCAGAGCTGGTGTCGAGCAATCTTCTTCTTTCACAACAGATACTCAAGCAGAGTGAATCGTACAATCTGTTGATGAAGACTCATGAGACGTTACTTGCGGACTTCACTGTACAGAGACTGAAGTTATCTTCTTTAGAGAGTCTGGTCTTGAGATCGCATTCAGGACAGCCTGCTCAGGGGGAGATATTGGTATATCTGGAGTCTTGCAGAGAGAATGAGTTGAAGAGAAAGAGAGATCAAGACAAGGACGATGATCCCAATGCACCGAGTGGTGAGCAGACTGGTCCTTCAAAGACTAGTGAGCAAGCTACTATTCAGGGGGAGTCTGGTGCTGGTGCTAGTGGTTCTGGAGTGGGTACAAGTGCAGATAAGACTGTATCGGGTGATACTGAAGCTGGTAAGATAGCTTAGTATTATCTTAGTACTGTAATATTTGTAATAGTTTGTAGTGAACAAGTGTAAACTTAATTATTGTGTAAATATATTTGGCTTAGGGTTATTATTATTTTAAGTAAAATATGTTTGGTAATTTAAGTTTATAAAATTATGTTAAGATAAAATAGTGATCGAAAGACTTCTGACTTATTGAGTAGTCGAGCGGCGTGTTCCGATTAATTTCGGCGGTCATAATTTTATAATAACATATGCATTTTAGATTTGATTATAGACTTAAGACCGTAAGGTTTATAAGTAATTAACAAGTTAAAAATGTATTCGTATTAACTAGACAAATGATATATAATTTAAAGGTTAAATTGATAATGAATGAGATCAATTAACACTTGGAAATTATATAAGGTAATTAATAGTAAATTTAAATGTTTGGTGATTATTCACAATGCATTAGAATTTAAAATTAATTAATATTTGTTAAGTAGACTTAAGAGATTTTAGATTGATTCAGGGTAATCAATAAAAGATTTTATAAGTTATATTTATATTGCGTTTATATGTTAGGTTAAAATATACAAAAGAATTAATAAAGAAATTCTTAGATTGGTTCAGGGAAATCAATAAAGAATTTGAATTATTAATATATTTGTATTTATGTTTTTCTCTAGGAATGGAAATGCTTAATCTATCAGATTCGGAAGATGATATTCTGGATGAGATAGATGAAGAGATTGATTATGATATTGAAGAAGGAGAGTTCAAACTTCCTGAAGATTGGACTGCAGTATTTGAATCAGTGATAGATGAAGGTGTTGATCTGGATGCAAATGTAGATGAACATGTTGTGAATCCATCAACGACTGAATTTGTTTTTGTAAATGAACAAGGAGAATCAGTTATTGATTTAGAAGCTTTTGAGAATGCTTCTGAAGATTCAGATACTGAAGTTGAAGAAATAGAGGACAAATACAAACATATGGTTGGTAATCCTATGTTTATCCAAGAAATGCTGAAAAAGAAAAAGGAAAATAAGCAACGCATTTTGAAAGAAGTTGATATTACTGGAAAGCGTGTACTTAAAACTGGCATTATTGGATGGTATTATGACTCTGACCTGAAGCTCTTCGCGATCAAAAGGTTTGACGGGGTTCAATATTTTGAGAAGAAGCTTACCGTGTTTAGTTCATTGCCTCGATATGAGATTCGAGACTTGGCTAGATTAGATATGAAAAATCCAAGCGATGATGATTATGCTAAGTATGTTGAGCGTATCATTAGGACTGAAGGATTATCTATGAAGTTTTCGAAGATTAAGCCAAGGAAAGGAAAAATGATAAAGCTAAACGAACTTAGTCAGAGAACTGGAAGAAGAAGAAGGAAGAAGGTTTATCCAGCGGTCAAATGCATTAAGCAAATACCAATGAAGACTATGCCTCAGAATATTTTGGGAAAATTGAAATATTGGGGGGTAGATGCTGGAACAGGAGAAGCCTTTATGATTGAAGCTGATGATGATTATCCTAATGGCGAAAAAGAAATTCTTCGTGTATATGATCACAGACATTTGATGAATTTATCAAAGGAAGATTTGATTATGTTATACAAGAACAAGATCATATCTACTGTTGGTTGGGGTGATTTAGCACGAGATTATCATAGGATGGTTAAAACATGCATCAAGCTTAAAATTTTTGCAGGAAGTAAGATTTACAAATGAAGACCAAAGACAGCGTGAAGATAAAGACGCTAGAGCTATTGTCAAGGGGGAGTCTGTTGAGACATAGATTGTGACAACAGATCTAGCTTGATATAGGACTAGTGTAATTATTATTACGTTTGTATATTGGTTTAGATTTGTAAATAAATATTTGTTTTGTTAGTAATATTCGTTAAACATATTATTGTGTTAAGTTAGACGAATTATTAAATACGAAATAAATACATTCTGTGCGAGTCGAGTTCTCAGGTCGCGAGATTAACGAGCCGAGATGAGAACTGAATTCGTGGAAGTCTGGCGAGCCGAGTTCCGAGTTGGGCTTGGGCTGCGAGTTGGACCGAACTCGCAGGCCCTTGCGAGTCGAGACGAGCTGGACATATATAATGTTTTTCAATCAGTGAAAAACATAACTTTTGCATTCTGATTTCAATTGCTGCGAATTCAACAAACCAGAGAAAAACATAACCTAAGGCTAGGCTTTGACGATTCGTTGTTTAAAGCTAAGTCTAGTTAAAACGCAATACGAACATATTCGTTGTTAGTAAAATAACACCGTATTGAGGGATTCCGCACCTTAATACTACAGATAACGAAGTTATCGATCCTAAAACTAGGGGACTTACAGCCTAAGGTTATAGTGAACTAGGTTGCATTTAGTGGACCTAGACTATGACCGTTAGGCAGTATTCCCTATTAGGTATAACCAGTTCAGAGATTACAGCATACGAATTTAATTTAACATAGCCTGATCAACTATGTACAATTAAATAAAGATGATGTAAGATCTGAAGGAAGTTATGGCTGAACAGGATACATTAGTTGACTCTGACCTCGAGAGAAACGGGACTCAAATACGTCTGTGCTAAACACTCAATAGGTTATTATGTGATATATATACATATTTACATAAGTAGACCTCATTACAACTTTAGGCTATATTATATGAATATAGGCCTCTTTCTCTCTAACGCTTTGTCTCGAAATGACAACCACACCACTAGTTCATCATACTCGGACTAGTATCTTATTTCATTTCCTTGTTCTTTCTTACTCAGCATCATGCCTCCTCGTCGTCAAATTACCCTTAGCGAAGCTGAGATCGCGGGAATCATTGCCCGCAGTGTGACCGAAGCCTTGGCTACCCGAACACCACCTGGTAGCGAGGACACAGCAACCAATACTCCACCACCCAAACCTTGCTCCTATAAGGACTTTCTTAGCTGTAAACCGCTATACTTCAAGGGCACGGAAGGTGCCATTGGCTTGATCCGTTGGATTGAGCGTATGGAATCTGTTTTCAGCCTCTGCGACTGCACTGAGAACAACAAAGTCAAATTCGCTGCTTACACCTTTCAAGAAGGTGCACTCACGTGGTGGAAAACCCACGCAAACTCTGTAGGCCTTGAGGTTGCAAATCGACTTCCTTGGGCCGAATTGAAGAAGAAGCTGACAGAAAAGTACTGTCCTGAAGAAGAATTGCACAGGCTGGAGGAAGAATTCTGGCACCTGGAGGTGCAGGGAAATGATGTCGCTGATTATACCACCAAATTTCAGCAGTTTGCTCTATTATGCCCGGGTTTGGTCGAACCAGAAAGTAAGGGCATTAAGAAATACATTCGTGGACTCCCCGAGAACATTCAGGGAAACGTCGCCTCATCCAAACCAACTACTACTGAGAGTGCCATTCGATTGGCCCACGAACTCATGGCTCTAGTTGTCAGCCGTGAGACCTCCAACACCTCATCCTCCAACAACAACAAACGCAAATCCACTGAACACCACCACAACTCAAACAAGAAAAACAACGCCATCCAAGTCTACACCTCCAACTCTGAAACCACCCGCAGCTACACTGGGGACAGGCCTTATTGTCCCAAGTGTAACTACCACCATTTTGGTCAGTGCGGTACTCCTTGCAACAACTGCAGGAGGTACGGGCATCTGACTAAGGATTGCCGAGCCCCCAAATCCAACAACAACCCCTCTGACAGAAATGCCCGACAACCTAAGTCCTGCTATGAATGTGGACACCCAGGACACTTCAGGGATTCTTGCCCAAAATTGAAGAATAAGGGCAACAACAACAACAACAACCACCGCAACAACAACAACGCCAAAAGTAGCGCCTTCGTGATCAACTCAGGGGACGCCCGTCAGGACCCGAACGTGGTCACGGGTATGTTCCTCCTCAACAATTTAACTGCTTCTATTCTGTTTGATACTGGTGCCGATAGGAGTTTTATTTCCGATGAGTTTTGCCCTCTACTTGACATTACACCTGTTGCTTTAGACGTTAAGTACACCGTAGAGCTAGCAAATGGCAAATTGATAGAAACCAATAGTGTAATACCTAATTGCACTTTAAATCTAGCCGACGAAATCTTCTCCATAGATCTTATGCCTGTTGAGATAGGAAGTTTCGATGTCATCGTAGGCATGGACTGGTTGTCCAAACATCGCGCCGAAATCATTTGCTACGATAAAATTGTTCGCATACCTCTCGCCGTCGGTAGAACCCTAATCATACAGGGGGAGACCGGAGGGACGAGGCTTAACATCATCTCTTGTCTTAAAACCCGGAAATTTCTGAAAAAGGGTTATCCAGCAATCCTCGCGCACATCATGGAGAAAAAGTCGGAGGAGAAGCGACTTGAGGATGTTCCAATTGTTCGAGACTTTCCAGAAGTCTTTCCTGAGGAACTGCCTGGTCTACCACCACCAAGACAGGTTGAGTTCTCAATTGATCTCGTACCAGGTGCTGCGCCTGTGGCCCGAGCACCATACCGTTTAGCTCCATCCGAACTTCAGGAGCTGTCCACCCAATTACAGGAACTCCTGGAACGAGGGTTTATCAGGCCGAGTTCTTCACCTTGGGGAGCTCCGGTCCTATTTGTTAAGAAGAAAGATGGTTCTTTTCGAATGTGTATCGACTATCGAGAGTTGAACAAGTTAACTGTCAAGAACCGGTATCCACTCCCTCGAATCGATGACCTGTTCGACCAACTTCAAGGGTCGAGTTGTTATTCAAAGATTGATCTCCGATCCGGTTATCACCAATTGCGTGTCCGCGATGCCGATATTCCAAAAACCGCTTTCAGAACCCGTTACGGGCATTACGAATTCCAAGTGATGCCATTCGGCCTAACCAATGCACCGGCTGTATTCATGGACCTTATGAATCGGGTGTGTAAACCTTACCTTGATAAGTTTGTCATTGTCTTCATTGATGACATCCTCATATACTCACGAAGCAAAGAAGAGCATGCGCAACACCTCAAAACTATCCTTGAACTACTTAAACACGAGGAGCTCTATGCCAAGTTCTCTAAGTGTGAGTTCTGGATTAAAACCGTTCAATTCCTTCGTCACGTGATTGACAGTCAGGGGATTCACGTTGACCCATCAAAAATCGAAGCAATCAAAGATTGGCAATCGCCAACCACTCCGACGGAGGTACGACAGTTTTTAGGACTGGCCGGATACTATCGACGATTCATTGAAAATTTCTCCAAGATAGCCATACCACTCTCGACTCTGACCCAGAAAGACAAAAAGTTTGACTGGACTGAGAAACAAGAGTCGGCATTCCAACTCTTAAAACAAAAGCTTTGCAGTGCTCCTATTCTATCATTACCCGAAGGCACCGATGACTTCGTGGTATACTGCGATGCTTCTCATCAAGGTCTCGGTTGTGTACTCATGCAACGAGACAAAGTCATAGCTTATGCTTCCCGACAGCTCAAGATTCATGAAAAGAATTACACCACCCACGACCTCGAGCTAGGGGCTGTCGTTTTTGCCCTCAAGATCTGGAGACATTACCTTTATGGTACCAGATGTACAATCTTTACCGACCACAAAAGCCTTCAACACATATTCGATCAGAAGGATCTCAACATGAGGCAACGTCGATGGGTAGAGTTGCTTACTGATTACGACTGCGAACTCAAATATCATCCAGGCAAAGCAAATGTTGTTGCTGATGCCCTCAGTCGAAAAGAACGAGTGAAACCACTTCGGGTTCGAGCCCTCAGTATGACCATTCACAACAATTTAAACATTCAAATCCTCACTGCTCAACTCGAAGCCTTAAAACCCGAAAATGTCAAAGATGAAGCCTTGCGGGGCATGGATAAACAATTCGAAATCAAATCTAACGGGATTAGGTATTTCTCAAACCGAATCTGGTTGCCTAAATTTGGGAACCTACGAGACTTGGTGATGGATGAAGCTCACAAGTCAAAATATTCTATCCATCCGGGAGCCGATAAAATGTACCACGGTATCAAGGACTTCTACTGGTGGCCGAACATGAAAGCCGAAATCGCCACCTATGTCAGCAAGTGCCTTACTTGCTCCAAAGTCAAAATCGAATACCAAAAACCTTCTGGTTTACTTCAACAACCCAGTCTTCCTGAATGGAAATGGGAACAAATTTCCATGGACTTCATAGCCAAACTACCCAGATCCTCGAACGGTTGCGATTCTATTTGGGTGATCGTGGATCGTCTCACCAAATCTGCTCACTTCCTGGCAATCAAGGAATCCGACAAAATGGAACGCCTCACCAACATTTATCTAAAGGAAATCGTGACCAAACACGGTGTTCCAATTTCAGTTATCTCCGATAGAGATAGTCGTTTCACTTCACAATTTTGGCAATCACTTCAAAAATCTCTGGGTACTCGACTTGATATGAGTACCGCATACCATCCTCAAACAGACGGCCAAAGTGAACGAACCATTCAAACACTTGAAGACATGCTACGGTCCTGCGTAGTAGACTTCGGTGTAAACTGGGAAAAACACCTACCATTGTGCGAGTTCTCGTACAACAACAGTTACCATACCAGCATCAAAGCTGCACCTTTCGAGGCACTGTACGGTCGTAAGTGCCGGTCACCTATCTGTTGGACCGAAGTTGGGGATAGCCAACTCACAGGTCCAGAAATCATTCACGAGACGACCGAGAGAATCGTTGAAATTCAGAACAAGCTCAAAGCCGCGCGTGATCGTCAGAAAAGTTATGCTGACGTGAGACGCAAGCCACTCGAGTTCCAGGTTGGGGATCGAGTTCTACTCAAAGTATCGCCTTGGAAAGGCGTAATCCGATTTGGCAAACGAGGGAAGTTAAATCCCAGATACATTGGACCATTCGAGATCCTCGAAAGGATTGGTCCAGTGGCTTATCGATTGCAGCTGCCATCTGAACTCAGCAGCGTGCATCCCACATTTCATGTTTCAAATCTGAAGAAGTGTCTGTCTGATGAGACACTTATCATTCCACTCGATGAAATTCGAGTTGACGAGAAACTTCACTTTGTTGAGGAACCCGCCGAAATCATGGATCGTGAGGTCAAACAACTTAAACAAAGTCGTATTCCCATTGTCAAGGTTAGGTGGAATTCGCGGCGCGGTCCGGAATTCACCTGGGAACGGGAAGACCAAATGCGACTCAAGTATCCTCAACTCTTCATTGATTCAACGTCAAACACAACTTCAACTTAAATTTTGGGACGAAATTCTTCTAACAGGGGGAGAATGTGACAACCGTCAATTTAGGACTAGAATTTAGTGCCTAATCAAGTTTTAATACATGTAATTAGTTCTGTGTTAGGCTAATTAATGTATCAATTATTATATATATTGTTGAATATATATCTACAGTTATGCGATTTGTTTAAATCGTACAAGTCTCAAATCGAATGAATTTCGATACAATAAATACGGACGTTGGTGACCAATTTTATTAAATAACGCTTTTATGTCAAAAAATATTATTATTATAATATTTCGTATTCATTCGTATCGTACAATCAGAAAGTTACACAATTTAAAATGTAAAACGCGCAAACAAATTAACTTACCCTTTTTATAATTCAAATATAAAGTGATTAGTAAAATATTTAAATAAAATATAGCGTAATAATTTGTATTTTAAAATGTACCAATTAATATTTAAAATAATTATTTAACGTTTAAACGACGGAGCAAACGAACACCGCACGGAGCGGAAACGCGGGGCGAAAATGGGGGCTTAACCTCCCATCCCCACCCACTTTTCTTTCATTCTCATTTCTATCTCTCTCTCTCCTCCATCTTTTTCTCTCAACTTTCATCACCACCAAATTCTCACAAAATCACAAAGTAAACACATTAAACGACTTCAAAACACTATACCCCTTTGGAAATAAACGACCACCTCGCGACGATCTACAATCCTACCTTTCCGGAATTTCATTTCGGCGATTTGTAAGTTTCCGACACAACTCCGAAAACTCTCGTTTTTAAGTTTTATAACTTGCTAGTTGTTTGTATAACCTTGTAATGTCCTAAAATGGGTTGGGTAAAAATATTATGCCGATCGATGGCCGGAAAACGCGTTTTTGGAGTTGAAACTCCGATCAGACCCCGTACGTCGCATTTGGCCTGGAGCAAATGCGACGCAGCGACCTACGTCGCACTATATCCCCAACGTCGCATATAGCGACGCAGCGACCTACGTCGCACTATAACCCCAACGTCGCACTTAGCGACGCAGACCCTTACGTCGCAGAAATCAACTACGTCGCCTATAGCGACGTCACGTACAACGTCGCATTAAATTGCGAAAGTCGCACATAGCGACGTCATGCCCAACGTCGCAGTCCGGATCTGCGACGTAGCATCCTACGTCGCACAAAACAGAATCTTCAAACCTCCAAATTTTGAAGTCAAAGTTACTGTTCAAAAAAGTCAAATTTACTGTAGCAGTACTGTAGCAGTACTGTAGCAAAGTCAACATTTTAGAATTATTATTATTTCAACTAAATCACCAACGGGCCGTACACATTTTCAAATACACAATTGAATCAACTAAGTCATAGTAACTTAGATAATTCAATCAAACAAGTCGTTGTAACTTGTATCAACTTATTCCAAACAAGTCGTAGTAACTTGTAACAAAACAATCAACCAAATCGGGGTAATTTGGACATCAAGTTAAGCAAACAATTTCAATGGTAGTCTTTCGAGATACCGGTACAATTAATAACAATTCAAGTGTCGTGGACACATTCAGGTTTCAAGTCTTTGGACACCAACACACTGCTAATTACTTCAAGTTTATTAAGTTAAACACATCAGGAATCAGGTGAGTTTCATAGCCCCATTTTCACTATTTTACAACTAGGGGTGTGATATTACTACTCGATTTTGTTTTACAAGTAGAACGCAAGTGCCAAACTTCAAATACTACATGAGTTTCAAGCTAATCAATTTAAAAGTCCTCTATAAGCATAGTCTCTAATATTTTAGCGTGAATGTTAGTATATGATATCATATGGGATTGACAATCCTCATCCGGGTTAGCACGCACTAACCGGTCAAACGGATGTATTAGCATTTGGGAAGACGAGTGTTGATTAGGCACTCGTAGGAGGCATTTCAAGTTAGGTTTCCTTAAGTGGGCCTGACAAATCAAGTTAAGCTCAGACTATGTGCTCATGGACAGTATAACTTTTATTTTGCTTAATTGCATTTTAAATTCAATATAAATCTTGCGGTTCTGACAACTATAAATTGACATACAAACCTGTGAGCTCACCAGCGTTTTCGCTGACCCATTTTAGTATTTATCACAGGTACCCAGCAGTAGGTTGACTGCACAAGCAGGGATTATTAGCTCGAGTCAGCATACTGTGAAAACCCAATAACGATCTAGCTCGAGACTTTTTAGGTCTTGATCTAGGATTAACAATAACGATAACAATGATGATAATATGCAGCATAATAAGAACAAGAACATCAATATTATCAATGGCCAAATCCCTAATCATATTATTAATAATAATAATGACGGATACCCTTTAGTATCGGGGTTACAAGAACCTTAGGGATAACGGAATACTATAGACGTCTACATCTTTTCTAGGTGCACACCTTTTACCTACACCCAATATCTCTTTATATACTAGAGATACTAGGTTTACAAGAAACCCTAATCGTAGGAGAATAATAATTAAACAATTTACAATTTTAGTCCCTCATCTTTAATTATTTTGTATCATCAAATTAAAATATCCTAACAATCTTCCCCTATTTGATGATGACAAAATAAACATCTTTTCGCGCAAACTTCCCCTTATTTCTTGATCTCTTGTAAACATGTCATGCATAATAAGCTGCAAATCTTGACCTTCAAATCTTCTTCCCCTTTTTGTCATAATCCAATAGGGGTCTTCAAAAAGATAAGCAACTTCAAACATTTACAACCACTTGCTATATAATACACCACTAATCCAATTTTCTAATAACTCAAATTACCCTCCATGACGCGTAATAAGAATAATGAATTTGAGCAGTAGAAAATCACACTAGCAGTAGTAATATACAACTAGCAGTAGTAATAAATCATTTTACCTCAAACAATGCATGAACATCTTCTGATGGTTAAACACTTTGTCAATAAACTTCCCCTCAAATCAATATGTTAACCATCTCTTGACCAAAAGCAATAGAAACAATCATAAGAACTGTACGGATAACTAACCAACAATAGCAACGAATACCATGTAGTACCATCCATGACGAGCATCACTAATTCCGCTAGTGTTTGAAAAATGACTAACAGTAGTAATCGGTACCAAGTAGCAGTCATAACGAACAGTACAAACGATTAATACTCTAACAGGCATAACTTTTGTCAAGCAGTTTTAAATTTCTTTGAAAAATACTAGCAGTTGTAACCACTTTCTACTAACAGTGTTAACCATTTTAACTAACAGTGGTAATATGCTCTCAAAATCTTCAAACAGTGGTAACTTTCTTCAACTCCAAAAACAGTGGTAACGTGCAACAAATTAAACGAACAGTGGTAATGACACCAACAAGTCACCCTAACAGTGGTAACATTCAAACACGTTCCCAAACAGTGATAATCTTCAACCAAGTCCACTAACAGTGGAAATTAACTCCAACAAATTACCCAAACAGTGTTAAATCTGTGCTAGCAGTGGCAACGTTATGAGCAGTGATAACTTCAGAATTATATATCTCCTTGATGACGTATCTGATCAAGCTCAAATTTTTACACAAAGTCAATAAATGTTTCGTTAACCACATATCCAAAAATTAAGTCGATCCAACGGTTAATGAATCTACAGTAATTTTTCTGACTTCAGCTGCACAAAAGAAACCATAAACACACTGCAACAGATTCGAATTTTAATATCTCTATGTAGAGACATCCGATCACAATGAAATTTTTACACAATGTAGATAATTATGTCTTCTATAACATATCCAAAAATCATAAACTTTCGTTGAATAACGAAGACATAGTGATCGTTTTACTTCTGCCGTTCTGAAAAACCCTAAACTTTCAGCAACCAATTTCGATAATAAATATCTCTCAATCAAAAGCTCAGATCAAAAATTCCTTTGGTAGGAATGTGCGCCTATATGTTAAGAACCTACAGTTCAAATTTCACGACAATCTAACGGTTAACGAAGGAGATCCGAATTTTTTACCATGGTTGTGCAGAAAGTGCCGAATTATGAATTTTTCTTGCAATCTTCTAGGGTTTCTTCAATACGGCTTCTCTTGCTTATAAAACTTGTATATCCTAGATCACGAGCAACCTTTCTCTGATACCAATTGTGAAAACCCAATAACGATCTAGCTCGAGACTTTTTAGGTCTTGATCTAGGATTAACAATAACGATAACAATGATGATAATATGCAGCATAATAAGAACAAGAACATCAATATTATCAATGGCCAAATCCCTAATCATATTATTAATAATAATAATGACGGATACCCTTTAGTATCGGGGTTACAAGAACCTTAGGGATAACGGAATACTATAGACGTCTACATCTTTTCTAGGTGCACACCTTTTACCTACACCCAATATCTCTTTATATACTAGAGATACTAGGTTTACAAGAAACCCTAATCGTAGGAGAATAATAATTAAACAATTTACAATTTTAGTCCCTCATCTTTAATTATTTTGTATCATCAAATTAAAATATCCTAACACATACATACAACTAGAGATTGGATTGCATTATTATATTTTGTAAAAGTAATTATGCTATGTAATCTCTCAATTTCAGGAAACGAGCTAATGTAACAATATTTTGATGTAAACATTAACTTTATCTATACAAGTTTAAAACGACGCATATAGTGGTCGTTCATTATATCTTGTGTGCTTTGTATATTGATTAGTGACACCCAAATCAAGCTTCCGCAAATCATTAAATTTGGGGGTGTCACAAACATTCTTGGGAAGGGGATTATGTACTGAATATGAAACTGTTAGTAGAATAGGTGCTAACAACTAATGATTTGTAAGCTGTTGTGGTGTTTACAGATATGGCGGATAACGAGCAACTACCTGTTAACCCTAATAATGCCTCAAGGCCTGAAGTTATTGCTGAGCCTCATGATGACCGTAATGAGAATGCTGGTACTTCTTTCCATGCTAGAGAGGAGGCAGAAAGGGATCAGTATCTGCTTCAATTGGAAGAGGAAAATCAAGCACTCAGAATGTATAAACAACAAAAGGAGGCTGAATCATCTCATCCTGTGTTTGGTATGATTTCACCGCCAAAGCAAAAGGTGTGTTCCTTTAAAACCTTTATGAGCAGTAATCCGTCTGTGTATTCGGGTAGTACGAATCCTTCTGTAACTCTAGATTGGTTGAGAGATGTTGAAAAGAAATTTGAAGTCTGTCAATGTGAGGAAGAACTAAAAGTTCCTTATGCAACTCAACTTTTAAAAGGAGCAGCTATGAATTGGTGGGATTCGATTACTTCTGTGTTATCTTCTTTTCAGAAAGCATCTATCCGATGGTCTGACTTTCGTAATGAAGTTTGTAAGCAGTATTGTTCAAACTATGATATAGCTCGGATTAGAAAATAGTTTATGGATTTGCAATTAACTGATAATATGTCAATGGATGATTTGATAAATCAGTTTACAGAGAAACTCAGATTTGTTCAGCAGTGGGTTCCTGATGAGAGAACTCAAATAGAACAGTTTGTGGGTACTTTACCTAATCATTATCGAACTTCAGTGAGATTAGCGGGCTCTCTTTCTCAAGCTTTCATGTTAGCTCGATCTGTTGACAGTGATTTGAAACCTCAACAGGCATCAGGTAAAGAAATAATTTCTCAGAAATCTAAGAGTGAATCTTCTGGTAAAAGTAAGCAACGGTGGCAAGGAAATCAGCAGGGTAAGAAACAAGAAAGTCGTGGTGGTACTTCTGATCGTCCCAATTGGTGTATTAAATGTAGAACTAGACATTTTGGGCCGTGTACTGTGCAAACCACTAGATGTGTGAAATGTGGCGTGATTGGTCATGAAGCCAAATATTGTGTTTTTCCTACTTATGTGTGTTGGAATTGCCATAAGGAAGGTCATCGTGCAAATCAGTGTTCTGAGGCTAAGAGACAGGGTTCGGGGTCAGTTGTTGGTTCATCAGCTTCTTCCGGTCAAAAACGGAAGACTCCGCCATCTGCAGTTAGTAGGGCTTTTCAAATGACAGTGGATGAAGCTGTCCATACAGATGACGTGATCACGGGTACTTTTCTTGTAAATTCTGTACCAGCTCATGTTTTGTTTGATTCTGGTGCAAATTGTTCGTTTGTATCTGTGTACTTCTGTGATAAGTTGAAAATGATACCTACTGTGATTACAAACCCAGTTGAAGTAGAAATAGCTAGTGGCAAGTCGGTTCCTGTTACCACCTCGGTAATTGGAGCTAGTATTATGATAGATAGCCAGAATTTCCCAATTTCCTTTCTGTTGATGCCAATTGCTAGTTTTGATGTGATTATCGGTATGGATTGGTTAAGTCAGTATAAAGCAAGCATAGATTGCCACAATAAGCTGATTAGAATTCCAATCTCTGAAGAGTCATATGTCGTGGCTCGAGGAGAACGGGATAATGTTTGTATACCTTTGATTAGTATGATGAAAGCTAGGAAATCTTTGTCCAAGGGTTGTGAATCGTATCTAGCTTATGTGATTGATGCTAAGTTAGAAAAGAAGTCCCTTTCTGATGTACCAGTTGTTTCTGAGTATCCGGAAGTGTTCCCTAATGAATTACCTGGTTTACCACCGGTGAGGGAGGTTGAATACCAGATTGATCTTGTTCCTGGCTCTTCACCTATAGCTAAAGCCCCTTATAGATTAGCTCCATCTGAGATACGTGAAATGATGAATCAGATACAGGAGTTGTTAGATAAAGGGTTTATTCGACCTAGTTCTTCTCCCTGAGGTGCACCAGTTCTGTTTGTGAAAAAGAAAGATGGGTCTTTTAGAATGTGCATTGATTACAGGGAATTGAATAAACGGACTGTAAAGAATAAGTATCCTTTGCCCAGAATAGATGATTTGTTTGATCAGTTGCAAGGATCTTCGTTTTATTCAAAGATTGATTTAAGGTCAGGTTATCATCAAGTTCGTGTTCGTGATTGTGATATTCCTAAAACTGCATTTCGAACCAGGTATGGTCATTTTGAATTCCTGGTTATGCCTTTTGGTTTGACGAATGCTCCAGCAGTTTTTATGGATTTGATGAACCGTGTTTGTCGACCTTTTCTTGATAAATTTGTGATTGTGTTTATCGATGACATTTTGGTATATTCTAAATCCGAATCAGAACACAGAATGCATTTGAGGTTAGTATTGGAAACCTTAAAGAGAGAACATTTGTATGCAAAGTTTTCGAAATGCGAATTTTGGATTCGAGAAGTACACTTTTTGGGTCATATCATTTGTAATGAGGGTGTTAAAGTTGATCCTTCGAAAATTGAAGCTGTAATGAATTGGAAAGCTCCAAAGTCTGCTTCTGAAATTAAGAGTTTTCTTGGTTTGGCGGGTTATTACCGGAAGTTTATTAAAGATTTTTCTAAAATTGCCAGTTCATTGACTAAACTAACCCGTAAGGATGAAAAGTTTGTATGGACTGAACAACATGAAGCTGCTTTTCAGACTCTGAAACAGTTGTTATGTCAGGCTCATGTGTTAGCATTGCCAGATGGGTCCGATGATTTTGTTGTCTACTGTGATGCATCGATTGCTGGTTTGGGTTGTGTTTTGATGCAGCGAGATCGTGCGATTGCTTATGCTTCTCGTCAGCTCAAACCTCATGAAAGAAATTATCCTACCCATGATTTAGAACTTGCAGCGGTTGTGTTTGCTTTGAAAATTTGGAGGCATTACTTGTATGGTACCAAATGTGTTATTTGTACAGATCACAAGAGTCTTCAGTATATATTTTCACAGCAAGAGTTGAATATGCGGCAGAGACGATGGTTGGAATTAATCAAGGATTATGATTGTGAAATTAAATACCATCCAGGGAAAGCCAATGTGGTTGCTGATGCTTTAAGCCGCAAGGTAACTTCTGATCGAGTTTATTTTATGCGTTTAGAAGTTTCTTCTGATTTGGTGGCTCAGATAAAAGCTGCACAGTTAGAGGCTTTGTTAGATCATAATTTGAAATCTGAGATTATGTTGAATCGAAAGGAATTGTTAGTAAATGATTCGAGAGGATTAAAAACCTTTCAGTCTCGTGTTTGGATTCCTTTGTTTGGTGGTCTTCGGGATGTTATTCTGAATGAAGCCCACAAGTCCAGATTGTCTGTACATCTGGGAAGTACTAAAATGTATAATGACTTGAAACCTTTGTGTTGGTGGCCTACAATGAAGATGGATGTAGCAAGGTTTGTTAGTTCTTGTCATATTTGTTCTCAAGTGAAAGCTGAACACGAGAAGCCGTATGGATCGTTGAAACAGCTTGAAATTCCAGAATGGAAGTGGGAACATTTGACTATGGATTTTGTTACCAAACTGCCTAGAACTGTCCGCGGAAATGACATGGTTTGGGTCATTGTTGATCGATTGACCAAGAGTGCTCATTTTCTAGCTACTAGTGATACTGCATCTCTGAGTAAGCTTGCACAGTTGTATATGAATAAGATTGTTACTCGGCATGGTATTTCATTATCGATTGTATCTGATAGAGATCCGAGGTTTGTATCTCAATTTTGGCAAAGTTTGCAGCATGAGTTGGGCACCAGAGTGAATCTTAGTACAACTTATCATCCTCAAACTGATGGTCAGTCAGAACGTACGATTCAGACATTGGAGGATATGTTGAGAGCTTGTATTCTGGAGTATGGTGGTTCGTGGGATTCTCATTTGCCATTGGTTGAGTTTGCTTATAATAACTCTTATCATTCTAGTATTGGCATGTGTAACACCTGCTAAATTAGGATAATTAATTATGCCTAATTACTTGTAACTAGTTGTAATTAGTATGTAATAGGACTAATTGCAGACTCTATTTGTATATATATATAAGGTGATTTATATATATATGTGTGTACTTACGCGATTTGGATTAATCGTACGAATTAACCGGACGGAGTCCGACAAAGTTGATTTGGACGTTGGTGACAGAAATTTACCTAAATAATGAGAACGTATTTTATTATTTAAAATACACAGTGAACGAACATTATTTATATTATCGCGATGACATTTTAAATAAATTAACAAATACGTACTAAACGCGAGTTAAGGAATTTAATATTTGGACAAATGTTTTTATAATTAACTTCAAGGTAATTCATCAAAATATTTCCGGCACGTTTCAAAAATATAACTGCTTGATTTTATATTAAGAACGAAGGATTAAACGACGGAGAAAACGAACACCACACGGGGCACGGAACGGGGACTGGGTGAGGTGAGGCTTTCACCAACACCCCACCATCCCCATTCTCTTTCTCATTTCTTTCTCCCTCACTCTCTTTCTTCCTCCCTTTTTCTCTCAATAATCACCACCACCACCAATTCATCAAATTCACAAAATACTACCTCAAAACGCACTCGGTTTTACTCGGTCATTTGGAAGGAAAGCACCACCACTTCACGATCTATCATCCTACCTTTTCGGATTTTCAATCCGACACCGCGTAAGTTTCCGACAAATTCCGACATCTCTCGTTTTTGATCATTTTTGATAGTTTGCGGTTTTAATAGGCTTAATATGTTCATATAAGGGTTGGGTAAAAGATTTGGACCCAACGGAAACCGGAAAACTCGTTTTCGACAAAAATTCCGGCCATCAGACCGCTACGTCGCATTTGGCCAGGGGCCTCTGCGACGTCGCGGCCTACGTCGCATAAAAACCTCAACGTCGCATTAGCGACGCTGCCTCCTACGTCGCATTGATTTGCGAAGGTCGCATCATGCGACGTACATGCCCACGTCGCACCCGACGTCGCACCCGACGTCGCACCTGACGTCGCACCCGACGTCGCACCCTACGTCGCACGCTACGTCGCACATGACAGAACCTTGAAAAGTCAGATTTTACTAAGTGTCGAACTTACACAACTTCAAATACTTATGTCATACGACTTAACAAACGTCATAGAACATACTTTCTATTATAATTACACTAAATTGCGTTATAAATGATAAACTTTAATTATAACAAATCACCAACGGGCCGTATACTTTGATACAAACGAGAACGAACCAACATTACACACAACGGGTTGTATGAACAACTAGCCTAGATGGTCTTGCGAGACATCTACTTACTTAACCTTACGTGTTTAGGCACTAGAAGGTTACGGGTTCGGAGAACCTACTTGCTTTACTACTACTTGCTATTTACCACTGCTCGACTCAGGTGAGTCTTACAGCCCCACTTTTACTGTTTTATACTTTGGGGTGAGATACTTAGCAACTGTTTTACGCATGAACACAATGTACTGAACTGAAAACATTACTGAAAACATTACTGATTACAAACAAACGCATGAGTTACTTTTATCCACTTAAAGCCTCCTTATCGTAAGTTGTTAGTTATGGTCTTAAGCGCGAGTACTAGTAAATGGATCCATTTGGGACTGACAATCCCTGTCTGGGGTGGTAGCGCCACCACGTACTGATTTACACGTAGAAACAGACATATTAGTATTTGTTACATATGAGTGTGCGGATAGCACTCACGGGGGTACGTGATTTATTTCACACTACACAGTTAAGCTTCAACTTATGAGCTCATGGCACTGTACTGATAAACTGATTTACTTACTTTGCTTGATAGCAATACGGGTACATACTTGTGGTTCATAACACTTACTTATTACTAAACCTGTGAGATTCACCAACCTTTTTGGTTGACACTTGCTAGCTTTGTATCTCAGGTACACTTACGGAGTAGGATCACTCCAGGATTTCTAGCTAGAGTCGCATGATTTACAAACTGCATTTAACGGAGATTCTTTGGCATTATCTTTTGTAACTATGGTGATGTAATAGAATCTCCCGCTATACGCGTGGGCTCTAGGGAATTACATTTTGTATACGAAAACCTACGGTTTTCAAACGATGACAAATTATGAAATGTAACTATTTTACAAACGTCTCATTTAGAGGTCGTTTACTATTAATCTTGTGCTTTGTATATTGATTAGTAACACCCAATGTATGCTTCCGCAAACCGTTAAATTTGGGGGTGTTACAGATTGGTATCAGAGCCTAAGGTTGTAGTGAACTAGGTTGCATTTAGTGAGCCTAGACTATGACCATTAGGCAGTATCCCTTATTAGGTATAACCGGTTCAGTGATTACATCATACGAGTTTAATTTAACATAGCCTGATCAACTATGTACAATTAAGCGAAAATGATGTAAGATCTGAAAGGGGTTATGGCTGAACAGGGTACAATAGAAGACTCTGACTTCGAGAGAACCGAGACTTAAACATGTTTATGCTAGACACTCAATAGGCTATATTATATAGGGACTATATGAATATAGACCTCAATCTTACTAACGCTTTGTCTCAGAAATGGCAAACATCCCATCCGATTCATCTCGTTCTCAATCCGGGTCGCAGAACCCAAGGGTAGCAAGGAGGAACAACAGGTTACCTCGAGCTGGCCCGTACTCCACTCACTTCACCGTGCCAGCCTTAGCTGCTAGGGTGAACCAACACGAGCAACGACTTCGCACCATGGATATCGTGTTGCAGGAAACAAACGAAAACTGGAGACTTACAGCACTTGAGCGCATCGAACAAGTCTCTGAGAATCACGAAACCACCGTTACAAATGTGGACATTCTTCTCAACAGAGTGGTGGAGATAAGCGTGGAAACCACTCTTTTGAAACACAGACTTGAGGAGTGTGAACAACGCTCACGGGAAACGGAAGAATATACCCGCGGATTGGTACAGCGACTAGCATTAGCTGAAGATAATGCTCGACAAGCCAGTAGACTTGCAAATACTGTGGATCGTCTCATCGAAATGATGGAGCAGATTAACCTACGTTAAGACTAGCTTAGTCTTTGTTTTGTAAACTATCCTGTAATCTAGTAACTATCTAAGCACTACTCTATGTTCCAGTCGGATGTAACAATTCCCGACATCTTTTGTTACACATCCGTAGGATGTGGCCTTTGAACTCGTGTTACCTATTAAAAATTCCTTGCTGTTTCGACTCATGTTAATTGCCATAATCCTTTTCATTATGATGTTATGTATTACCACCTATATACATGTACATCTGAAATAAATACAATTTCTTACAAAATCTCATGTATCTTCATTTCTTTTATTGAAGAGTCATGCCGCCAAAGTCAAGACCTTACACTGATGCTCAGATCACGTCACTCATAACCCAGGCTGTTACTGAAGCCTTAGCTCGGAATACTCCACCAGGTTCCACAAGAAACAGCGATGCCGCTGAAACCCCTGCTGCTAAACCTTGTTCATACAAGGATTTTCAAAACTGCAAACCCTTGAGCTTCAAGGGGATTGAAGGAGCCATCGGACTTATCAGATGGTTCGAAAAGATGGAATCAGTTTTCCGCATCAGCAAATGTGCGGAAGACGACAAGGTCAAATTCTCCACCTGCACCCTTGAAGATGGTGCCCTCTCGTGGTGGAATTCCTATACCCAGTCTGTGGGTATTGACACCGTTTACCTACTCCCTTGGGAGGACCTGAAGAAAATGCTCACTGATGAGTATTGCCCGTCCGAACAACTTCACAAGCTGGACGAAGAGTTCTGGAACTTAAAAGTACAAGGAACTGATATCGTCGGATACACCACCCGATTCCAACAACTTACTGTTCTTCGCCCAGCTATGGCAGGTACTGGGCTCGACAAGATTAAGAAATACATCCGCGGCCTCCCGGAACCTGTCCGGGGAAATGTCGCCTCATCAAACCAAACCACTCTTCACGGCGCCATTCGGTTGGCCCATGAACTTCTAGCCATGAACGAGGACCCAGAACCACCCACTCCATCCTCCAACAACAACAATAAAAGAAAATGGTCCGACAACCACAACAACCACCAAACCAAGAAACCTGAAACCATTAAAGCCTACACCTCCAATACTGATGACAAGGGAGCGTACAAGGGAACCAAGCCCTACTGCTCCAAGTGCCAACGACACCACTTTGGTTCGTGTCCCTGTAGCAAGTGTAAGAGATTTGGACACTTGGCTAAGGACTGTAGATCAAACACCACTGACACCAGCACCTCGGCACCAAAGACTTGTTATGGGTGCAACGGAACGGGGCATTTCAAGAAAGACTGCCCGAAGCTGAACAACAACAACAACGGGAACAATAACAATGCTCGAGGAAGAGCTTTTGTACTGAAATCTGGGGAAGCCCGTCAAGACCCGAATGTGGTCACGGGTACGTTTCTTCTCAACAACTTGACTGCATCTGTATTATTCGATACTGGTGCTGATAAGAGCTTTATTTCCGACGAATTTTACCCACTTCTTGACATTACACCTATTGCCTTAGATTCTAAGTACACAATAGAATTGGCAAACGGAAAACTTATTGAGGCCGACAGTGTGATACCTAATTGCACTCTGAACTTAGCTAACGAGCTCTTTCCCATTGACTTGATACCTGTCGAAATCGGCAGCTTTGACATCATCGTCGGTATGGATTGGTTGTCCAAGTACCAAGCCGAAATCGTTTGTTTCGATAAAATTGTACGCATTCCTCTCGTCACCGGTGGAACTTTGAGCATACAAGGGGAGACCGGTGGGACGAGAATAAACATCATTTCTTGCATGAAAACCCGAAAATACTTGAGAAAAGGGTACCAGGCAATCCTCGCACACGTTATGGAGAAAAAGTCGGTGGAGAAGCGACTTGAGGATGTGCCTATTGTTCGAGACTTCCCGGAAGTCTTTCCTGAAGACTTGCCTGGTCTACCGCCAACTAGACAAGTCGAATTCTCTATTGATCTTGTGCCCGGCGCAGCACCCGTGGCACGAGCCCCTTACCGACTAGCCCCATCCGAACTTCAGGAGTTGTCTACTCAATTACAGGAACTCCTGGACAAGGGATTCATTCGACCAAGTTCCTCACCTTGGGGAGCTCCGGTCCTGTTTGTGAAAAAGAAAGACGGTTCTTTCCGCATGTGCATCGACTACCGTGAACTCAACAAATTAACTGTCAAGAACCGTTACCCACTTCCTCGCATCGATGACCTGTTCGACCAACTTCAGGGGTCGAGTTTCTACTCAAAGATCGATCTACGGTCGGGTTATCACCAACTCCGAGTTCGTGATGAAGATATTCCTAAAACAGCTTTCCGAACTCGCTACGGACATTATGAATTCCAAGTGATGCCATTCGGCTTAACCAACGCACCGGCTGTGTTCATGGACCTTATGAATCGGGTGTGCAAACCTTACCTTGACAAGTTTGTTATCGTCTTCATCGATGACATCTTGATTTACTCGCGCACTGAACAAGAACACGCGCAACACCTGAAAACCATCCTAGAGCTGCTCAAACACGAAGAGTTATACGCCAAATTCTCTAAGTGTGAGTTCTGGATGCAAACCGTTCAATTTCTTGGACACGTCATTGATAATCAAGGAATTCATGTCGATCCTTCGAAAATCGAGGCTATCAAATGTTGGCAAGCACCTACAACACCGACCGAGGTACGCCAATTCTTAGGACTCGCCGGATACTACAGGCGGTTCATTGAGAATTTTTCGAAAATAGCCCTACCTCTCACTGCACTGACTCAAAAAGAAAAGAAGTTCGATTGGACTGACAAACAGGAGTCGGCTTTTCAACTACTAAAACAAAAACTCTGCAGTGCACCTATCTTATCTTTACCCGAAGGCAACGATGACTTCGTGGTATACTGTGATGCTTCACACCTAGGTCTTGGTTGCGTGCTGATGCAACGAGACAAGGTCATCGCTTACGCCTCTCGACAACTCAAGGTCCACGAAAAGAATTACACAACTCATGACCTAGAGTTGGGGGCTGTTGTATTCGCTCTAAAAATCTGGAGACACTACTTATACGGTACCAAGTGTACAATCTTTACTGACCATAAAAGTCTCCAACATATCTTCGATCAAAAGGATCTCAACATGAGGCAACGTCGATGGGTCGAGTTGCTCACTGATTACGATTGCGAAATTCGCTATCATCCAGGTAAGGCGAATGTTGTCGCCGATGCCTTAAGCCGAAAAGAACGAGTGAAACCACTTCGAGTTCGGGCTCTCGGTATGACCATTCACAACGACCTCATCAATCAAACTCTCACTGCGCAACTCGAAGCACTCAAACCAGAAAACTTGATAAACGAGGCCTTACGGGGCATGGACAAACAATTTGAAACCAAACCTAACGGGGCCAAATACTTCTCGAATCGAATCTGGTTACCAAGTTTTGGGAACCTGCGAGACTTGGTGATGGATGAAGCTCACAAGTCTAAATACTCTATACACCCCGGTGCCGACAAAATGTATCACGGCATCAAAGAAATGTACTGGTGGCCCAACATGAAATCTGACATTGCAACCTATGTTGGCAAGTGTCTTACTTGTTCTAAAGTTAAAGCTGAACACCAGAAGCCTTCCGGTTTGCTACAACAACCCAAAATACCACAATGGAAATGGGAGCAGATCACCATGGATTTCATTACTAAACTCCCGAAAACTTCTAGCGGTTGCGATACCATTTGGGTGATCGTCGACCGACTCACTAAATCTGCTCATTTCCTAGCCATCAAGGAAACTGATAAGATGGAACGTTTGACACGGATCTACCTGAAAGAGATCGTGTCAAGACACGGCGTGCCCATCTCAATCATCTCCGACCGAGACGCTCGGTTTACTTCTCGCTTCTGGCAATCACTGCAGAAATCTCTTGGTACTCGTCTGGATATGAGTACGGCTTACCATCCTCAAACCGATGGCCAGAGCGAACGAACCATACAAACACTGGAAGACATGCTACGAGCCTGCGTAGTTGACTTCGGTAAAAACTGGGAAAATCACTTGCCGTTGTGCGAGTTTTCGTACAACAACAGTTATCACACCAGCATAAAGGCTGCACCCTTCGAGGCACTGTACGGTCGTAAGTGCCGATCACCTATCTGTTGGACTGAGGTGGGGGATACACAACTCACCGGTCCAGAAATCATACATGAAACAACTGAAAAGATCGTCGGCATACAAAACCGACTAAAAGCCGTGCGTGATCGTCAGAAAACCTATGCTGACGTGAGACGCAAACACCTTGAGTTCCAAGTAGGGGACAAGGTACTTCTCAAAGTGGCACCGTGGAAAGGTGTCATTCGATTCGGAAAACGAGGCAAACTAAATCCTAGATACATCGGGCCATTCGAAATCCTTGAAAAGATTGGTCCAGTGGCATACCGCCTGCAACTTCCTGCTGAACTTAGCAGCGTTCACAACACATTCCACATTTCTAATCTGAAGAAATGTCTGTCTGACGAGACACTGATTATACCGCTCGACGAAATTCAGATTGATGATAAACTTCATTTTGTCGAGGAGCCTATGGAAATCATGGACCGAGAGGTCAAGCAATTGAAACAGAGTCGTATTCCCATCGTAAAAGTCAGGTGGAATTCTAGGCGCGGCCCTGAGTTCACCTGGGAACGGGAAGACCAAATGCGACAAAAATACCCACATCTCTTCCCAGACAACGCACCATCTGTGCACACGAACTAATTTCGGGACGAAATTTCTTTAACAAGGGGAGAATGTAACACCTGCTAAATTAGGATAATTAATTATGCCTAATTACTTGTAACTAGTTGTAATTAGTATGTAATAGGACTAATTGCAGACTCTATTTGTATATATATATAAGGTGATTTATATATATATGTGTGTACTTACGCGATTTGGATTAATCGTACGAATTAACCGGACGGAGTCCGACAAAGTTGATTTGGACGTTGGTGACAGAAATTTACCTAAATAATGAGAACGTATTTTATTATTTAAAATACACAGTGAACGAACATTATTTATATTATCGCGATGACATTTTAAATAAATTAACAAATACGTACTAAACGCGAGTTAAGGAATTTAATATTTGGACAAATGTTTTTATAATTAACTTCAAGGTAATTCATCAAAATATTTCCGGCACGTTTCAAAAATATAACTGCTTGATTTAATATTAAGAACGAAGGATTAAACGACGGAGAAAACGAACACCACACGGGGCACGGAACGGGGACTGGGTGAGGTGAGGCTTTCACCAACACCCCACCATCCCCATTCTCTTTCTCATTTCTTTCTCCCTCACTCTCTTTCTTCCTCCCTTTTTCTCTCAATAATCACCACCACCACCAATTCATCAAATTCACAAAATACTACCTCAAAACGCACTCGGTTTTACTCTGTCATTTGGAAGGAAAGCACCACCACTTCACGATCTATCATCCTACCTTTTCGGATTTTCAATCCGACACCGCGTAAGTTTCCGACAAATTCCGACATCTCTCGTTTTTGATCATTTTTGATAGTTTGCGGTTTTAATAGGCTTAATATGTTCATATAAGGGTTGGGTAAAAGATTTGGACCCAACGGAAACCGGAAAACTCGTTTTCGACAAAAATTCCGGCCATCAGACCGCTACGTCGCATTTGGCCAGGGGCCTCTGCGACGTCGCGGCCTACGTCGCATAAAAACCTCAACGTCGCATTAGCGACGCTGCCTCCTACGTCGCATTGATTTGCGAAGGTCGCATCATGCGACGTACATGCCCACGTCGCACCCGACGTCGCACCTGACGTCGCACCTGACGTCGCACCCGACGTCGCACCCTACGTCGCACGCTACGTCGCACATGACAGAACCTTGAAAAGTCAGATTTTATTAAGTGTCGAACTTACACAACTTCAAATACTTATGTCATACGACTTAACAAACGTCATAGAACATACTTTCTATTATAATTACACTAAATTGCGTTATAAATGATAAACTTTAATTATAACAAATCACCAACGGGCCGTATACTTTGATACAAACGAGAACGAACCAACATTACACACAACGGGTTGTATGAACAACTAGCCTAGATGGTCTTGCGAGACATCTACTTACTTAACCTTACGTGTTTAGGCACTAGAAGGTTACGGGTTCGGAGAACCTACTTGCTTTACTACTACTTGCTATTTACCACTGCTCGACTCAGGTGAGTCTTACAGCCCCACTTTTACTGTTTTATACTTTGGGGTGAGATACTTAGCAACTGTTTTACGCATGAACACAATGTACTGAACTGAAAACATTACTGAAAACATTACTGATTACAAACAAACGCATGAGTTACTTTTATCCACTGAAAGCCTCCTTATCGTAAGTTGTTAGTTATGGTCTTAAGCGCGAGTACTAGTAAATGGATCCATTTGGGACTGACAATCCCTGTCTGGGGTGGTAGCGCCACCACGTACTGATTTACACGTAGAAACAGACATATTAGTATTTGTTACATATGAGTGTGCGGATAGCACTCACGGGGGTACGTGATTTATTTCACACTACACAGTTAAGCTTCAACTTATGAGCTCATGGCACTGTACTGATAAACTGATTTACTTACTTTGCTTGATAGCAATACGGGTACATACTTGTGGTTCATAACACTTACTTATTACTAAACCTGTGAGATTCACCAACCTTTTTGGTTGACACTTGCTAGCTTTGTATCTCAGGTACACTTACGGAGTAGGATCACTCCAGGATTTCTAGCTAGAGTCGCATGATTTACAAACTGCATTTAACGGAGATTCTTTGGCATTATCTTTTGTAACTATGGTGATGTAATAGAATCTCCCGCTATACGCGTGGGCTCTAGGGAATTACATTTTGTATACGAAAACCTACGGTTTTCAAACGATGACAAATTATGAAATGTAACTATTTTACAAACGTCTCATTTAGAGGTCGTTTACTATTAATCTTGTGCTTTGTATATTGATTAGTAACACCCAATGTATGCTTCCGCAAACCGTTAAATTTGGGGGTGTTACAGCATGCCTCCATATGAAATGCTATATGGACGTCGTTGTAGAACTCCAACTTGTTGGTTAGAGGCAGGTGAGAAACAGTTTGTAGGTCCAGATATTGTTCAAATGACAGCTGATAAAGTGGCAGTGGCTCGTGAAAAGTTGAAAGCTACACGTGACAGACAGAAACAATATGCTAATCCTAAACGTCGACCAGTTACTTTTGTTGAAGGTGAACTTGTTTACTTGAAAGTTTCGCCTTGGAAAGGAGTAATACGGTTTGGGAAACGTGGCAAATTAGCTCCTCGGTATATTGGACCGTTTAGAATTCGTCAGATTGTTAATGATCAGTCTGTTACATTGGATCTTCCTCCAGAGCTTGCTGGTATTCACGATACGTTTAACATTTGTTATTTGAGAAAATGTAATGTTGAAGACCAGCCTCAGATTCTTCCTTTAAAAGATTTGAAAGTCGATCATAGTCAGAAGTTTTTGTAGAACCAGTAGAACTTCTTGATAGGAAAGTTACTAAACTTAGGAAGAAACAAATTCCCATGGTGTTAGTGAAATGGAGACATAGCTTAGGTGAAAACCTAACGTGGGAAACCGAGGATAGTATGAGATCCAGATATCCTGGATTATTTGATCGTGATGAGATTTCGGGGACGAAATCTTCTTAAGGGGGGGAGAGTTGTAACATCCTCTCTTTTGGTCCGGTAATTTCTAATTTTAAATAGATATATTTAATCGTATTAGAAATTATTTGATATTAATTGTTTATTTGCGAAACTTAATTAAATAAGCCTCAGGACTTATTGTGTTTAGTAAATTATTGATTGATTTAATTTACTATAGTTGACGGTGCAATAAAAGAAGTTTCTCGTAAATGGTTTTTAGGTTCTAGGCAATAGATTGAAAGGGGTTTAGTTTTAAGTGGATACGGGTCGGTGTAAAATCTTAACCGCCTTAAATATTTCCTTTTTAGGAAAGTTTTACACTTTCCCTTTTTGGAAACCATAAACCCTAAAGCTAAAAATCTTTAAACCCTTAACCCTTGCAACCAAAGAATTAAAACAAGTGATCTTGAGTTGATTTGATTTGGATCTTAGCTAGTTTACATCATCATCATCATCTTGTAAACATCTAATTTGGTAAGTTTTGATTATTGTTAGTTCATAGTTTGAATGATTAGGTGTGTTGATGATCTTGATGTTATTACATGTTATAACATGTTTAGATGATGCCATATGATCAAAAACATGTTGCTGTAGTCGTAGTTGTGGTTATTTGGTTTGTGGGTTACTTGCTGAGTTTATGCCATGATCGACCTGGGTATCCTCTGTTCGCCAGTTGAAGCCGGCGGCTTCCCTTAGAAGCCGGCGGCTTGCCTTTGAAGCCGGCGGCTTCACTCAAACGGCTTCAATTTCTGACCTCGGGTACAAGATGGTATGGTGCAGGGTGGCTGGAAGCCGGCGGCTTCCTTAGGAAGCCGGCGGCTTCCTTAGGAAGCCGGCGGCTTGGGTGGATTTCCAGCATATGTTTTGTTTAACTTTCAAGACTTGCTTTAACTTGTTAATTGCCATGTAATATGTACTTATTGAACGTTAATACATGATAAGTGTTATATGATGAGTACTTATACATAATTAGGAACATGTAATTGCAATGTGAATTGTGTTAAGTTCCTATTGATCTAAGTTGATACACAACAAGTGCTTATGATCTTGGTACTAACTTCTACCTGATTTATGATTCTCAGATAAGCAAAGAGCTCAGCGAGATAAGACAGCTGAGTAAGTGAAACGAGATAATCAGGTGAGTGGATTTGAGACTCACAGTTTGATTTGGTTGTGTCAGTTTGATTTCAATCAGTAATTATAGGATTACTATTGATAGTATGTTAACCTTGAAATGATATGCCATTTGACTGGTTGTTTGATAAACATTGAATTGAAATGTATAATCCAGAGGTCAACTAGATTGTTGGTTGGACTTGATTGCTAATGTTGGTCAACACAGGGTTGCGTACATGTGTTGATGGAGATTAGCATTTAGTTAGCGGTTAATCACTGTTTTGGCCTACAGTTGGTTTAAGTGTTCTGATGGGGCCACCCGGAACAGGGTCTCTAGGAACCACCGTTCCTCTTGACGATATTTGTTGTATTATTGATTGTGAACAGATTCTTAGCTAAATTGAATTGTAGTTGATAATTCATTCACTTAGCTTTGTGCTAATCCCTCAAATTACTTCCTGCAGGTGATGTATATTATGTGGGTAGTCAGGAAGGATGTTTTGGTGCTGGGAATGTTTGAAACTTGTAACTCTGATCCAGTTTGTAATAAATAATGTTTTATAGCATGTAATGCCCCGGGTTTGTTAACATGTTAACTATGTTTGTTTAATAGTTAAACATATTGTATAAAGGTTTGCGAAAATTTCTAGCAGGATTCTAATAGAATATGTAATTTCAAGTATTCGCTTCCGCCAAACTTAATATTATATTGTTGTATTAAATGAGGGGCGTTATAAGTTGGTATCAGAGCTATAGTTTGGGGCAATTGAATATGATTGTATGTTCAATCCTAAACTTTGATAGTGTTGTGTCAAACATTCTTGGGAAGGGGATTATGTACTGAATATGAAACTGTTAGTAGAATAGGTGCTAACGACTAATGATTTGTAAGCTGTTGTGGTGTTTACAGATATGGCGGATAACGAGCAACTACCTGTTAACCCTAATAATGCCTCAAGGCCTGAAGTTATTGCTGAGCCTCATGATGACCGTAATGAGAATGCTGGTACTTCTTTCCATGCTAGAGAGGAGGCAGAAAGGGATCAGTATCTGCTTCAATTGGAAGAGGAAAATCAAGCACTCAGAATGTATAAACAACAAAAGGAGGCTGAATCATCTCATCCTGTGTTTGGTACGATTTCACCGCCAAAGCAAAAGGTGTATTCCTTTAAAACCTTTATGAGCAGTAATCCATCTGTGTATTCGGGTAGTACGAATCCTTCTGTAACTCTAGATTGGTTGAGAGATGTTGAAAAGAAATTTGAAGTCTGTCAATGTGAGGAAGAATTAAAGTTCCTTATGCAACTCAACTTTTAAAAGGAGCAGCTATGAATTGGTGGGATTCGATTACTTCTGTGTTATCTTCTTTTAAGAAAGCATCTATCCGATGGTCTGACTTTCGTAATGAAGTTTGTAAGCAGTATTGTTCAAACTATGATATAGCTCGGATTAGAAAAGAGTTTATGGATTTGCAATTAACTGATAATATGTCAATGGATGATTTGATAAATCAGTTTACAGAGAAACTCAGATTTGTTCAGCAGTGGGTTCCTGATGAGAGAACTCAAATAGAACAGTTTGTGGGTACTTTACCTAATCATTATCGAACTTCAGTGAGATTAGCGGGCTCTCTTTCTCAAGCTTTCATGTTAGCTCGATCTGTTGACAGTGATTTGAAACCTCAACAGGCATCAGGTAAAGAAATAGTTTCTCAGAAATCTAAGAGTGAATCTTCTGGTAAAAGTAAGCAACGGTGGCAAGGAAATCAGCAGGGTAAGAAACAAGAAAGTCGTGGTGGTACTTCTGATCGTCCCAATTGGTGTATTAAATGTAGAGCTAGACATTTTGGGCCGTGTACTGTGCAAACCACTAGATGTGTGAAATGTGGCGTGATTGGTCATGAATCCAAAGATTGTGTTTTTCCTACTTATGTGTGTTGGAATTGCAATAAGGAAGGTCATCGTGCAAATCAGTGTTCTGAGGCTAAGAGACAGGGTTCGGGGTCAGTTGTTGGTTCATCAGCTTCTTCCGGTCAAAAACGGAAGACTCCACCATCTGCAGTTAGTAGGGCTTTTCAAATGACAGTGGATGAAGCTGTCCATACAGATGACGTGATCACGGGTACTTTTCTTGTAAATTCTGTACCAGCTCGTGTTTTGTTTGATTCTGGTGCAAATTGTTCGTTTGTATCTGTGTACTTCTGTGATAAGTTGAAAATGATACCTACTGTGATTACAAACCCAGTTGAAGTAGAAATAGCTAGTGGCAAGTCGGTTCCTGTTACCACCTCGGTAATTGGAGCTAGTATTATGATAGATAGCCAGACTTTCCCAATTTCCTTTCTGTTGATGCCAATTGCTAGTTTTGATGTGATTATCGGTATGGATTGGTTAAGTCAGTATAAAGCAAGCATAGATTGCCACAATAAGCTGATTAGAATTCCAATCTCTGAAGAGTCATATGTCGTGGCTCGAGGAGAACGGGATAATGTTTGTATACCTTTGATTAGTATGATGAAAGCTAGGAAATCTTTGTCCAAGGGCTGTGAATCGTATCTAGCTTATGTGATTGATGCTAAGTTAGAAAAGAAGTCCCTTTCTGATGTACCGGTTGTTTCTGAGTATCCGGAAGTGTTCCCTAATGAATTACCTGGTTTACCACCGGTGAGGGAGGTTGAATACCAGATTGATCTTGTTCCTGGCTCTTCACCTATAGCTAAAGCCCCTTATAGATTAGCTCCATCTGAGATACGTGAAATGATGAATCAGATACAGGAGTTGTTAGATAAAGGGTTTATTCGACCTAGTTCTTCTCCCTGAGGTGCACCAGTTCTGTTTGTGAAAAAGAAAGATGGGTCTTTTAGAATGTGCATTGATTATAGGGAATTGAATAAACGGACTGTAAAGAATAAGTATCCTTTGCCCAGAATAGATGATTTGTTTGATCAGTTGCAAGGATCTTCGTTTTATTCAAAGATTGATTTAAGGTCAGGTTATCATCAAGTTCGTGTTCGTGATTGTGATATTCCTAAAACTGCATTTCGAACCAGGTATGGTCATTTTGAATTCCTGGTTATGCCTTTTGGTTTGACAAATGCTCCAGCAGTTTTTATGGATTTGATGAACCGTGTTTGTCGACCTTTTCTTGATAAATTTGTGATTGTGTTTATCGATGACATTTTGGTATATTCTAAATCCGAATCAGAACACAGAATGCATTTGAGGTTAGTATTGGAAACCTTAAAGAGAGAACATTTGTATGCAAAGTTTTCGAAATGCGAATTTTGGATTCGAGAAGTACACTTTTTGGGTCATATCATTTGTAATGAGGGTGTTAAAGTTGATCCTTCGAAAATTGAAGCTGTAATGAATTGGAAAGCTCCAAAGTCTGCTTCTGAAATTAAGAGTTTTCTTGGTTTGGCGGGTTATTACCGGAAGTTTATTAAAGATTTTTCTAAAATTGCCAGTTCATTGACTAAACTAACCCGTAAGGATGAAAAGTTTGTATGGACTGAACAACATGAAGCTGCTTTTCAGACTCTGAAACAGTTGTTATGTCAGGCTCATGTGTTAGCATTGCCAGATGGGTCCGATGATTTTGTTGTCTACTGTGATGCATCGATTGCTGGTTTGGGTTGTGTTTTGATGCAGCGAGATCGTGCGATTGCTTATGCTTCTCGTCAGCTCAAACCTCATGAAAGAAATTATCCTACCCATGATTTAGAACTTGCAGCGGTTGTGTTTGCTTTGAAAATTTGGAGGCATTACTTGTATGGTACCAAATGTGTTATTTGTACAGATCACAAGAGTCTTCAGTATATATTTTCACAGCAAGAGTTGAATATGCGGCAGAGACGATGGTTGGAATTAATCAAGGATTATGATTGTGAAATTAAATACCATCCAGGGAAAGCCAATGTGGTTGCTGATGCTTTAAGCCGCAAGGTAACTTCTGATCGAGTTTATTTTATGCGTTTAGAAGTTTCTTCTGATTTGGTGGCTCAGATAAAAGCTGCACAGTTAGAGGCTTTGTTAGATCATAATTTGAAATCTGAGATTATGTTGAATCGAAAGGAATTGTTAGTAAATGATTCGAGAGGATTAAAAACCTTTCAGTCTCGTGTTTGGATTCCTTTGTTTGGTGGTCTTCGGGATGTTATTCTGAATGAAGCCCACAAGTCCAGAATGTCTGTACATCTGGGAAGTATTAAAATGTATAATGACTTGAAACCTTTGTGTTGGTGGCCTACAATGAAGTCGGTTCCTGTTACCACCTCGGTAATTGGAGCTAGTATTATGATAGATAGCCAGAATTTCCCAATTTCCTTTCTGTTGATGCCAATTGCTAGTTTTGATGTGATTATCGGTATGGATTGGTTAAGTCAGTATAAAGCAAGCATAGATTGCCACAATAAGCTGATTAGAATTCCAATCTCTGAAGAGTCATATGTCGTGGCTCGAGGAGAACGGGATAATGTTTGTATACCTTTGATTAGTATGATGAAAGCTAGGAAATCTTTGTCCAAGGGCTGTGAATCGTATCTAGCTTATGTGATTGATGCTAAGTTAGAAAAGAAGTCCCTTTCTGATGTACCGGTTGTTTCTGAGTATCCGGAAGTGTTCCCTAATGAATTACCTGGTTTACCACCGGTGAGGGAGGTTGAATACCAGATTGATCTTGTTCCTGGCTCTTCACCTATAGCTAAAGCCCCTTATAGATTAGCTCCATCTGAGATACGTGAAATGATGAATCAGATACAGGAGTTGTTAGATAAAGGGTTTATTCGACCTAGTTCTTCTCCCTGAGGTGCACCAGTTCTGTTTGTGAAAAAGAAAGATGGGTCTTTTAGAATGTGCATTGATTACAGGGAATTGAATAAACGGACTGTAAAGAATAAGTATCCTTTGCCCAGAATAGATGATTTGTTTGATCAGTTGCAAGGATCTTCGTTTTATTCAAAGATTGATTTAAGGTCAGGTTATCATCAAGTTCGTGTTCGTGATTGTGATATTCCTAAAACTGCATTTCGAACCAGGTATGGTCATTTTGAATTCCTGGTTATGCCTTTTGGTTTGACGAATGCTCCAGCAGTTTTTGTGGATTTGATGAACCGTGTTTGTCGGCCTTTTGGTTATGCCTTTTAGTGCTTCATATAATTATAGGTAAATTAATTACACTTCCCTTTTAATATAACATAACATGAGTACATTATGCGTTAATTAATTGATTTAGGTTCAACTTAACTAGTGCATATATATCTCACCTCCCCCAGCAGGCCGGATGTCCATTTCTGGAAGCAGCCTCTCTACCTATGGTAAGGGTAAGGTTGTCTACATCCCACCTCTGCCATACACCGTGAAAGACGGTATTGGGTAATGTTAAGTTTTTTTTAACTAGTGCATATATATTAGTATAAAAAGTCTATCCAGGACAACACTGATTAAGAGGATAAGATTTAAAATTATACAAGATTATAAAAGCACAAGTTAGCTTTAGTTAACATTTCATATGTCTTATAAAGAAAAGTTAAAGGAAGTACAAGAATTTTTGAAAGTATGAAAGAACCAATAAGAATGCTCCACATGTACAAAGAGAATATTCCACTTGTATAAAACCCATTTACCCCCAATATCAATTATCTCACAAACGACAAATCAAAAAATTATGAAAATTGCACCATTAAATTCAGCGTTTTCTCATCTTTGATTTGCCGTCCCTCAAAGCATACTTTTGACAAAAAAAAAATTTTCGTTTTTTTGGTGGGTTTTATAAATTATTAACACATGTGTTAGTGTTTGGTTATACATTTAATTTAATGTTAGAATTTAAGGTTTAAGGTTTAGTAGGATTTAAGGTTTAGGGTCAATTGCCTTAGTGAAGCCAATAGTATGCCCCACCGCTGTTGTCCTTCCAGGGTGCTCTTTTCCTATGACCGTCCATAGAGCATCTTTTCCTTGGGGATCCGGAGCCACATGCAACTCCTCGTCCTTCTTAATCTGTTTAAACCAATAAAAAGTTTATGTTCTAATTTTACCCAGAATATTGATTAGTAATAGAATTTCAAACTAAACAAAAGTGATCTTACCAAATCCTTCACAATTGGAACTATAGCCTCAGGTATAAACAACTGTCCTTGGCTATTGCGTCCACAGCGAGCCCTGATGTACATAAACACCCGCAGACTGTGAACCCTATATAAGCGACCAACGAGAGAGGAGGGATCCAAAACTTTGAGAGCTTCTTCTCTCTCCTTCGTCCACTGTTGTTCGTATCCCCGATACCCTTTAGGTCCTACCTTAGGCAGATTCTTGTTCAAACTAGCTAACTGTCTACCTCTCTCACTTAATCTCTTCACATAACAAAAACAAGAAAAAAGGAAATGATGATCACGTAGTCGAGATGGGCTTTCAGCCTCGGTAGGACTCTTTTATCAATAGGTGTTGCGTAAAATTGTGAGTGGTAATCTATTTAAGACTGCCAACTCAACAATACTTATTACCGTCACCACGAAAAACAAAAAGAAGTTTACACAGAAAAACGGAATTGAAAAACAGTAGTCGAGAATCGAGATTCCCTTTCACCCTTAGTAGTAATCTTTTATCAATAGGTGTTGCATATTATTGTGAGTGGTAATCCGTTTAAGACTGCCAACTCAACAAAACTTATAACTATTTAATATGAGATTTCATGATTGAAAATTTGTGTTCGACTAAAAAATAAATAATAAAAAAGAAAACTAACAGAATTGATAACTGAAACTCTTCACTGTTGATCTTCTCACAGAATTTCTTCCACAGTCCTTTCTTGGCAAGATACGGGTACTTCAAAAAGGGGCTTTTCCCAGTTTTCACAAATTTGTCCCTCAGATTTCTTTTGAATTCTTTCCGGGCCTGATTGCATTGCGCAGTAACAGCCTTCTTGGTCTCCTCCCCCTCAATATCAGGAAATGCTTTATGAAATACATAAGTATATATTAGTAGCCTTCTGTATACATTCTTTGAAAAAGGGATATAGTTGCTACAAAATTATTTTAACGGTTCAGAATTTAACTTAACCTCTTCCCATAGAAACTGTTTCAGTGTTTCATCAACCTTATCCTACGAATCAATTAAAATACTGACCCGGCCTCTAGCCACAAGACCTACCATTTTACTAAATGACACCTGTCGTGGCCCAATGTTGAGTCCAAAAACATTGAAGTTGACTTCTCTATCGCGAAACAAATTGGCCTTTTGATCCTTCTTCGTAAATGAAGTAGCCCTTCTCTTTCTGATTTTACGTGGAGCACTTGTACTACACTCTTGATTAACTTATTCTCCAGCATGATTATCTTCTTCTTGTTCTGGATTATTTAACATCTGATCCTTTTCTTGAAGATCAGGTTGTTGTTGATCACTCATAACATTTTCGGGATGAGGAAGGAGATGCTTATCTTGATTATCCTACAAATGATTATGAATAAGTTATTAAAATTGTAACACCCCCAAATTTAACGAGTTGCGGAAGCATACTTTGGGTGTTACTAATCAATATACAAAGCACAAGATATATAGCAAACGACCTCTAAATGAGACGTTTGTAAAATAGTTACATTTCATAATTTGAATCGTTTGAAAACCGTAGGTTTTCGTACACAAAAATGTAGTTTCCTAGAGTCCGCGTGTATAGCGGAAGATTCTATTACATAATCATAGTTACAAAAGATAATGCCAAAGAATCTTCGTTAAATGCAGTTTGTAAATCATGCGACTCTAGCTAGCAATCCTGGAGTGAACCTACTCCGTAAGTGTACCTGAGATACAAAGCTAGAAAGTGTCAACCAAAAAGGTTGGTGAATCTCACAGGTTTAGTAATAAGTAAGTGTTATGAACCACAAGTATGTACCCGTATTGCTATCCAGCAAAGTAAGTAAATCAGTTTATCAGTACAGTGCCATGAGCTCATAAGTCGAAGCTTAACCGTGTAGTGTGAAATAAATCACGTACCCCCGTGAGTGCTATCCGCACACTCATATGTAACAAATACTAATATGTCTGTTTCTACGTGTAAATCAGTACGTGGTGGCGCTACCACCCCAGACAGGGATTGTCAGTCCCAGATGGATCCATTTACTAGTACTCGCGCTTAAGACCATAACTAACAACTTACGATAGGGAGGCTTTCAGTGGATAAAAGTAACTCATGCGTTTGTTTGTAATCAGTAATGTTTTCAGTAATGTTTTCAGTTCAGTACATTGTGTTCATGCGTAAAACAGTTGCTAAGTATCTCACCCCAAAGTATAAAACAGTAAAAGTGGGGCTGTAAGACTCACCTGAGCCTTTGCAAGTACGTTTATGTCAATAAACGAGTAAGTAGTATCAATCGTAGGTTCTCCGAACCCGTAACCTTCTAGTGCCTAAACACGTAAGGTTAAGTAAGTAGATGTCTCGCAAGACCATCTAGGCTAGTTGTTCATACAACCCGTTGTGTGTAAATGTTGGTTCGTTCTCGTTTGTATCAAAGTATACGGCCCGTTGGTGATTTGTTATAATTAAAGTTTATCATTTATAACGCAATTTAGTGTAATTGTAATAGAAAGTATGTTCTATGGCGTTTGTTAAGTCGTATGACATAAGTATTTGAAGTTGTGTAAGTTCGACACTTAGTAAAATCTGACTTTTCAAGGTTCTGTCATGTGCGACGTAGCGTGCGACGTAGGGTGCGACGTCAGGTGCGACGTCGGGTGCGACGTCAGATGCGACGTCAGGTGCGACGTCAGGTGCGACGTGGGCATGTACGTCGCAAGGTGCGACCTTCGCAAATCAATGCGACGTAGGAGGCAGCGTCGCTAATGCGACGTTGAGGTTTTTATGCGACGTAGGCCGCGACGTCGCAGAGGCCCCTGGCCAAATGCGACGTAGCGGTCTGATGGCCGGAATTTTTGTCGAAAACGAGTTTTCCGGTTTCCGTTGGGTCCAAATCTTTTACCCAACCCTTATATGAACATATTAAGCCTATTAAAACCGCAAACTAGTAAAAATGATCAAAAACGAGAGATATCGGGATTTGTCGGAAACTTACAAAATGTCGGATCGAAAATCCGGAAAGATAGGAATGTAGATCGTGTTGTCGTGGTCACTTTTCTCCAAACGAGCGATGTGTTTCGGCGAGGTTTGATGGTGTTATTTGATGATTTTTGTGATGAATGTGGGTTGTTAGTTGAAAGAAAAAGATGAGAGGAGAGAGAGAGATTGGATGGAAATGAGAAGAAGAAAAAGAAGAGTTGGGGGTTTTTGATGAAAGCCCCCACTTTTAGGTCCACGCGCCGCGCTCCGTTCGGTGTTCGTTTTCTCCATCGTTTAAGCGTTAAATATTTATTTTACGCGTTTAATTATATTTATAAAATCACAACTCTTGTTAAATAATTTATTTAAATTATTTCCTTAACTCTTTAATAGTTTAACTTAAATTTAATTACTTTTGTTTTTAAATCGTGTACGTTTTTATCGAGTAGTACAAGGTAGTTACAAACTATTATAAAATAGTATTTCGGTCATAATTGCGTTATTTTAGTTTATAAACATTTGTTCACCAACGTCCGTGTTAATCGAATAGAATTTCATTCTATTTAAGTTGCGTACGATTTAATCAGTCGCCAAGTTGTATATATTTACCAACATATAATCCGATACATAAATTAGCCTAACACAGAACTAATTACATGTATTAACAAAGAATTAGGCGCTAATACTAGCCCTAATTTGGCGGTTGTTACATTCTCCCCTTGTTAAAAGAATTTCGTCCCGAAATTAGCTCGTTTGCACTGTCGGTGCGTTGTCGGGGAAGAGATGTGGGTATTTCAGTCGCATTTGGTCTTCCCGTTCCCAAGTGAATTCAGGACCACGTCTAGAATTCCACCTGACTTTTACGATGGGAATACGACTCTGTTTTAGTTGTTTGACCTCGCGGTCCATGATTTCCATAGGTTTCTCGACGAAATGAAGTTTATCATCGATTTGAATTTCGTCGAGCGGTATAATCAGCGTCTCGTCAGACAGACATTTCTTCAAGTTAGAAATGTGGAATGTGTTGTGTACGCTGCTAAGTTCAGCAGGAAGTTGCAGGCGGTATGCCACTGGACCAATCTTTTCAAGGATTTCGAATGGCCCGATGTATCTAGGATTTAGTTTGCCTCGTTTTCCGAATCGAATGACACCTTTCCACGGTGCCACTTTGAGAAGTACCTTGTCCCCTACTTGGAACTCAAGGTGTTTGCGTCTCACGTCAGCATAGCTTTTCTGACGATCACGCGCGGCTTTTAGTCGGTTTTGTATGCCGACGATCTTTTCAGTTGTTTCATGTATGATTTCTGGACCGGTGAGTTGTGTATCCCCCACCTCAGTCCAACAGATAGGTGATCGGCACTTACGACCGTACAGTGCCTCGAAGGGTGCAGCCTTTATGCTGGTGTGATAACTGTTGTTGTACGAAAACTCGCACAACGGCAAGTGATTTTCCCAGTTTTTACCGAAGTCAACTACGCAGGCTCGTAGCATGTCTTCCAGTGTTTGTATGGTTCGTTCGCTCTGACCATCGGTTTGAGGATGGTAAGCCGTACTCATATCCAGACGAGTACCAAGAGATTTCTGCAGTGATTGCCAGAAGCGAGAAGTAAACCGAGCGTCTCGGTCGGAGATGATTGAGATGGGCACGCCGTGTCTTGACACGATCTCTTTCAGGTAGATCCGTGTCAAACGTTCCATCTTATCAGTTTCCTTGATGGCTAGGAAATGAGCAGATTTAGTGAGTCGGTCGACGATCACCCAAATGGTATCGCAACCGCTAGAAGTTTTCGGGAGTTTAGTAATGAAATCCATGGTGATCTGCTCCCATTTCCATTGTGGTATTTCGGGTTGTTGTAGCAAACCGGAAGGCTTCTGGTGTTCAGCTTTAACTTTAGAACAAGTAAGACACTTGCCAACATAGGTTGCAATGTCAGATTTCATGTTGGGCCACCAGTACATTTCCTTGATGCCGTGATACATTTTGTCGGCACCAGGGTGTATAGAGTATTTAGACTTGTGAGCTTCATCCATCACCAAGTCTCGCAGGTTCCCAAAACTTGGTAACCAGATTCGATTCGAGAAGTATTTGGCCCCGTTAGGTTTGGTTTCAAATTGTTTGTCCATGCCCCGTAAGGCCTCGTTTATCAAGTTTTCTGGTTTGAGTGCTTCGAGTTAAGCAGTGAGAGTTTGATTGATGAGGTCGTTGTGAATGGTCATACCGAAAGCTCGAACTCGAAGTGGTTTCACTCGTTCTTTTCGGCTTAAGGCATCGGCGACAACATTCGCCTTACCTGGATGATAGCGAATTTCGCAATCGTAATCAGTGAGCAACTCGACCCATCGACGTTGCCTCATGTTGAGATCCTTTTGATCGAAGATATGTTGGAGACTTTTATGGTCAGTAAAGATTGTACACTTGGTACCGTATAAGTAGTGTCTCCAGATTTTTAGAGCGAATACAACAGCCCCCAACTCTAGGTCATGAGTTGTGTAATTCTTTTCGTGGACCTTGAGTTGTCGAGAGGCGTAAGCGATGACCTTGTCTCGTTGCATCAGCACGCAACCAAGACCTAGGTGTGAAGCATCACAGTATACCACGAAGTCATCGTTGCCTTCGGGTAAAGATAAGATAGGTGCACTGCAGAGTTTTTGTTTTAGTAGTTGAAAAGCCGACTCCTGTTTGTCAGTCCAATCGAACTTCTTTTCTTTTTGAGTCAGTGCAGTGAGAGGTAGGGCTATTTTCGAAAAATTCTCAATGAACCGCCTGTAGTATCCGGCGAGTCCTAAGAATTGGCGTACCTCGGTCGGTGTTGTAGGTGCTTGCCAACATTTGATAGCCTCGATCTTCGAAGGATCGACATGAATTCCTTGATTATCAATGACGTGTCCAAGGAATTGAACGGTTTGCATCCAGAACTCACACTTAGAGAATTTGGCGTATAACTCTTCGTGTTTGAGCAGCTCTAGGATGGTTTTCAGGTGTTGCGCGTGTTCTTGTTCAGTGCGCGAGTAAATCAAGATGTCATCGATGAAGACGATAACAAACTTGTCAAGGTAAGGTTTGCACACCCGATTCATAAGGTCCATGAACACAGCCGGTGCGTTGGTTAAGCCGAATGGCATCACTTGGAATTCATAATGCCCGTAGCGAGTTCGGAAAGCTGTTTTTGGAATGTCATCATCACGAACTCGGAGTTGATGATAACCTGACCGTAGATCGATCTTTGAATAAAAACTCGATCCCTGAAGTTGGTCAAACAGGTCATCGATGCGAGGAAGTGGGTAACGGTTCTTGACAGTTAATTTGTTGAGTTCACGGTAGTCGATGCACATGCGGAAAGAACCGTCTTTCTTTTTCACAAACAGGACCGGAGCTCCCCAAGGTGAGGAACTTGGTCGAATGAATCCCTTGTCTAGGAGTTCCTGTAATTGAGTAGACAACTCCTGAAGTTCGGATGGGGCTAGTCGGTAAGGGGCTCGTGCCACGGGTGCTGCACCGGGCACAAGATCAATAGAAAATTCGACTTGTCTAGTTGGCGGTAGGCCAGGCAAGTCTTCAGGAAAGACTTCTGGGAAGTCTCGAACAATAGGCACATCCTCGAGTCGCTTCTCCACCGACTTTTTCTCCATAACGTGTGCGAGGATTGCCTGATACCCTTTTCTCAAGTATTTTCGGGTTTTCATGCAAGAAATGATGTTTATTCTCGTCCCACCGGTCTCCCCTTGTATGCTCAAAGTTCCACCGGTGACGAGAGGAATGCGTACAATTTTCTCAAAACAGACGATTTCGGCTCGATGCTTGGACAACCAATCCATACCGACGATGATGTCAAAGCTGCCGATTTCGACAGGTATCAAGTCAATGGGAAAGAGCTCATTAGCTAAGTTCAGAGTGCAATTAGGTATTACACTGTCGGCCTCAATAAGTTTTCCGTTTGCCAATTCTATTGTGTACTTAGAATCTAAGGCAATAGGTGTAGTGTCAAGTAGTGGATAAAATTCGTCGGAAATAAAGCTCTTATCAGCACCAGTATCGAATAATACAGATGCAGTCAAGTTGTTGAGAAGAAACGTACCCGTGACCACATTCGGGTCTTGCCGGGCTTCCCCAGATTTCAGTACAAAAGCTCTTCCTCGAGCATTGTTATTGTTCCTGTTGTTGTTGTTGTTCAGCTTCGGGCAGTCTTTCTTGAAATGCCCCGTACCGTTGCACCCATAACAAGTCTTTGGTGCAGAGGTGTTGGTGTCAGTGGTGTTTGATCTACAATCCCTAGCCAAGTGTCCAAATCTCTTACACTTGCTACAGGGACACGAACCAAAGTGGTGTCGTTGGCACTTGGAGCAGTAGGGCTTGGTTCCCTTGTATGCTCCCTTGTCATCAGTATTGGAGGTGTAGGCTTTAATGGTTTCAGGTTTCTTGGTTTGGTGGTTGTTGTGGTTGTCGGACCATTTTCTTTTATTGTTGTTGTTGGAGGATGGAGTGGGTGGTTCTGGGTCCTCGTTCATGGCTAGAAGTTCATGGGCCAACCGAATGGCGCCGTGGAGGGTGGTTTGGTTTGATGAGGCGACATTTCCCCGGACAGGTTCCGGGAGGCCGCGGATGTATTTCTTAATCTTGTCGGGCCCAGTACCTGCCATAGCTGGGCGAAGAACAGTAAGTTGTTGGAATCGGGTGGTGTATCCGACGATATCAGTTCCTTGTACTTTTAAGTTCCAGAACTCTTCGTCCAGCTTGTGAAGTTGTTCGGACGGGCAATACTCATCAGTGAGCATTTTCTTCAGGTCCTCCCAAGGGAGTAGGTAAGCGGTGTCAATACCCACAGACTGGGTATAGGAATTCCACCACGAGAGGGCACCATCTTCAAGGGTGCAGGTGGAGAATTTGACCTTGTCGTCTTCCGCACATTTGCTGATGCGGAAAACTGATTCCATCTTTTCGAACCATCTGATAAGTCCGATGGCTCCTTCAATCCCCTTGAAGCTCAAGGGTTTGCAGTTTTGAAAATCCTTGTATGAACAAGGTTTAGCAGCAGAGGTTTCAGCGGCATCGCTGTTTCTTGTGGAACCTGGTGGAGTATTCCGAGCTAAGGCTTCAGTAACAGCCTGGGTTATGAGGGAGGTAATCTGGGCATCCGTGTAAGGTCTTGACTTTGGCGGCATGACTCTTCAACAAAAGAAATGAAGATACATGAGATTTTTGCAAGAAGGTTGTATGTATTTCAGATGTACATGTATAAAGGTGGTAATACATAACATCAATATGGAAAATGACAATTAATATGAGTTGAACAACAAGAAATATTTGATAGATGATGCTAGTTCAAAGGTTACATCCTACGGATGTATTACAAAAGGTGTCGGGAATTATCACATCCGACTGAAACATAGAGTAGTGCTTAGACAGTTACTAGATTACAGGATAAAGACTACACTAGTTTTAACGTAGATTAATTTGTTCCATCATCGTGACAAGACGGTCCACAGTGTTTGCAAGCCTGCTAGCTTGTCGGGCGTTGTCTTCTGCTAATGCTAGTCGCTGTACCAATCCGCGGGTATATTCTTCCGTTTCCCGTGAGCGTTGTTCACACTCCTCAAGTCTGTGTTTCAAAAGAGTGGTTTCCACGCTTATCTCCACCACTCTGTTGAGAAGAATGTCCACATTTGTAACGGTGGTTTCGTGATTCTCAGAGACTTGTTCGATGCGCTCAAGTGCTGTAAGTCTCCAGTTTTCGTTTGTTTCCTGCAACACGACATCCATGGTGCGAAGTCGTTGCTCGTGTTGGTTCACCCTAGCAGCTAAGGCTGGCATGGTGAAGTGAGTGGAGTACGGGCCAGCTCGAGGTAACCTGTTGTTCCTCCTTGCTACCCTTGGGTTCTGCGACCCGGATTGAGAACGAGATGAATCGGATGGGATGTTTGCCATTTCTGAGACAAAGCGTTAGTAAGATTGAGGCCTATATTCATATAGTCCCTATATAATATAGCCTATTGAGTGTCTAGCATAAACATGTTTAAGTCTCGGTTCTCTCGAAGTCAGAGTCTTCTATTGTACCCTGTTCAGCCATAACCCCTTTCAGATCTTACATCATTTTCGCTTAATTGTACATAGTTGATCAGGCTATGTTAAATTAAACTCGTATGATGTAATCACTGAACCGGTTATACCTAATAAGGGATACTGCCTAATGGTCATAGTCTAGGCTCACTAAATGCAACCTAGTTCACTACAACCTTAGGCTCTGATACCAATCTGTAACACCCCCAAATTTAACGAGTTGCGGAAGCATACTTTGGGTGTTACTAATCAATATACAAAGCACAAGATATATAGCAAACGACCTCTAAATGAGACGTTTGTAAAATAGTTACATTTCATAATTTGAATCGTTTGAAAACCGTAGGTTTTCGTACACAAAAATGTAGTTTCCTAGAGTCCGCGTGTATAGCGGAAGATTCTATTACATAATCATAGTTACAAAAGATAATGCCAAAGAATCTTCGTTAAATGCAGTTTGTAAATCATGCGACTCTAGCTAGCAATCCTGGAGTGAACCTACTCCGTAAGTGTACCTGAGATACAAAGCTAGAAAGTGTCAACCAAAAAGGTTGGTGAATCTCACAGGTTTAGTAATAAGTAAGTGTTATGAACCACAAGTATGTACCCGTATTGCTATCCAGCAAAGTAAGTAAATCAGTTTATCAGTACAGTGCCATGAGCTCATAAGTCGAAGCTTAACCGTGTAGTGTGAAATAAATCACGTACCCCCGTGAGTGCTATCCGCACACTCATATGTAACAAATACTAATATGTCTGTTTCTACGTGTAAATCAGTACGTGGTGGCGCTACCACCCCAGACAGGGATTGTCAGTCCCAGATGGATCCATTTACTAGTACTCGCGCTTAAGACCATAACTAACAACTTACGATAGGGAGGCTTTCAGTGGATAAAAGTAACTCATGCGTTTGTTTGTAATCAGTAATGTTTTCAGTAATGTTTTCAGTTCAGTACATTGTGTTCATGCGTAAAACAGTTGCTAAGTATCTCACCCCAAAGTATAAAACAGTAAAAGTGGGGCTGTAAGACTCACCTGAGCCTTTGCAAGTACGTTTATGTCAATAAACGAGTAAGTAGTATCAATCGTAGGTTCTCCGAACCCGTAACCTTCTAGTGCCTAAACACGTAAGGTTAAGTAAGTAGATGTCTCGCAAGACCATCTAGGCTAGTTGTTCATACAACCCGTTGTGTGTAAATGTTGGTTCGTTCTCGTTTGTATCAAAGTATACGGCCCGTTGGTGATTTGTTATAATTAAAGTTTATCATTTATAACGCAATTTAGTGTAATTGTAATAGAAAGTATGTTCTATGGCGTTTGTTAAGTCGTATGACATAAGTATTTGAAGTTGTGTAAGTTCGACACTTAGTAAAATCTGACTTTTCAAGGTTCTGTCATGTGCGACGTAGCGTGCGACGTAGGGTGCGACGTCAGGTGCGACGTCGGGTGCGACGTCAGATGCGACGTCAGGTGCGACGTCAGGTGCGACGTGGGCATGTACGTCGCAAGGTGCGACCTTCGCAAATCAATGCGACGTAGGAGGCAGCGTCGCTAATGCGACGTTGAGGTTTTTATGCGACGTAGGCCGCGACGTCGCAGAGGCCCCTGGCCAAATGCGACGTAGCGGTCTGATGGCCGGAATTTTTGTCGAAAACGAGTTTTCCGGTTTCCGTTGGGTCCAAATCTTTTACCCAACCCTTATATGAACATATTAAGCCTATTAAAACCGCAAACTAGTAAAAATGATCAAAAACGAGAGATATCGGGATTTGTCGGAAACTTACAAAATGTCGGATCGAAAATCCGGAAAGATAGGAATGTAGATCGTGTTGTCGTGGTCACTTTTCTCCAAACGAGCGATGTGTTTCGGCGAGGTTTGATGGTGTTATTTGATGATTTTTGTGATGAATGTGGGTTGTTAGTTGAAAGAAAAAGATGAGAGGAGAGAGAGAGATTGGATGGAAATGAGAAGAAGAAAAAGAAGAGTCGGGGGTTTTTGATGAAAGCCCCCACTTTTCAGTCCACGCGCCGCGCTCCGTTCGGTGTTCGTTTTCTCCGTCGTTTAAGCGTTAAATATTTATTTTACGCGTTTAATTATATTTATAAAATCACAACTCTTGTTAAATAATTTATTTAAATTATTTCCTTAACTCTTTAATAGTTTAACTTAAATTTAATTACTTTTGTTTTTAAATCGTGTACGTTTTTATCGAGTAGTACAAGGTAGTTACAAACTATTATAAAATAGTATTTCGGTCATAATTGCGTTATTTTAGTTTATAAACATTTGTTCACCAACGTCCGTGTTAATCGAATAGAATTTCATTCTATTTAAGTTGCGTACGATTTAATCAGTCGCCAAGTTGTATATATTTACCAACATATAATCCGATACATAAATTAGCCTAACACAGAACTAATTACATGTATTAACAAAGAATTAGGCGCTAATACTAGCCCTAATTTGGCGGTTGTTACAAAAATAATAATAATAATAAGATCAAAGGTCATCTAGCATTCAACAATAAGTACATTACATGTAACATCCTCAAAATTGGCCTAGTTGAAATACGGTATTTTTCCCTTAATTTAACTGCTATTTAAATTGTATTTTAAATACTTGGTGTATTTTGATAGTTAAATTAATAGGTCAATTGATCAATTGGCTTATTGTGATAAATGAATTATTACATGTTTTAAATTTATTTAGATGACGGTATAATAGAAAATTATTTCTCGCAAATGGTTTTTAGGTTCCAGACAATAGATTTAGGACGGGTATAATTTATACCCAAATTGATGAGTCATAAAGAGCAGGTCGACACCTGTTTCTTCATTTTGACAGAACACCATATGTGTTCCCTGACTTTTGTTTTCATCTCTTGAACACACTTTCTCAAATCAAATACACAATCTGATTTCATCAACTAGGAGGCTGTGATTTTGATTCTATAATGTGCATCATCTTCTTCATCTCATAATTATCCTCATTGTAAGTGAAATCACCTCCATTTTTATGTATGAACTTGAGTTGGTTGAATTGGTTGGATTAATAGGATGGAATGATGAAATAGAGTAAATTCATGTTTGAATGTGTTGTGTATTGATTATAAACTGATTTCATGTTCAATTAAGATGAATCAATTATGTGTTCATATGTGAAGTTGAATGAATTGGGTTTTTGTTGGAACTAGGTTGAAGCATTGATGCATGTATGATTTGTAGTGTTTGATGATGTTAGTTGTTGGTGCAATATGTTTATACATGTTAGTATAGGTCACTTAATTGCTAAATTCGTATGTTGTAGCTGAAACTTGATAATTTGGGTTTTTGGTTCGAGCTGAAACTAGTTGCAGGTCTGAACCATTGTTGAAAAACATTGGAACGCGATCCCGAAACCCTTACCCGGATCGCGTTGCTATGTGTATTTTGATCCCAGGATGATTTTGTACGTATGAACGCGATCCAGTCCCTATCATACGGATCGCGTTAGATAGTGTTAAATTGGGTCAAACGGATTTTGTTCCTTGGAACGCGATCCAGCTCCTTGTCCCGGATCGCGTTTGCAAGTGTATTTTGGCAACAGAATATTTTGGTGTTAAGGAACGCGATCCAGCCACACCCTACCCGGATCGCGTTTGTCAGTTTTACTTTGACGAATTTGACAACTTGTGACTTGTGTGCTTATGTTATTTAACGAGTATTGAAAGTATAGTATGAGCATTATTCGGCATTGTTTATGTGAATGTTATACTATAAATTCTAAACATTAGAGTCTAACTCGGGTTTTGATCGTGTTCTCAAATAACCAGAAGACTCAATAAGATAAGATCTTTGAGTGGAGACTACAGTCGACAAGGGTGAGTGGATCTTGGACTTTCAGTCTAATTTGGTTGTAACAATATGGTTACAACGGGTAAATGTGAATTTACTATTTTCATTGTTAAGTTAATACTTTGCCATGATGGTTATATTTAGCTTAATTATTGGTGTCCTTGATTGCCTTGATGGTTGTGGACTATATGAATGTCGGGGGTCAACGTGTGTTGGGTTTGTGTACTATTACCTTGGACATCATAAGTGCTTTGTACATGTGTTGTTCACTGAAATTATGTTGTAAGTAGTAATAGTACCAAGCTATCGGTTTAGCCACTGATTTGGCCTTCAGTTGGTTTTAAGTGTTACTTGGGGAACCACCGCGGCATGAGGGTACTCCAAGGACCACCGATCCTTCATGATTAACTTTTGCTATGCTTTGTTGTATTCATTTGTTAAGCTAAGTTAGGTGATAGTTTGAGATTTATTCACTTAGCTTCGTGCTAACCCCTCATTACTTCTTGCAGGTTTACTTTGGTATGTGGGTGGGCAAGAAGTCCTATAGGAATGGAATGTTTGACAAGCTCACTCTGTTTTGTTAACTCGGTTAATGTTATGACATTATGATGTGGATTTCTATAACACTAAACTTATCGTATGTAACGTCTAGGATAATCTAGTTTAAAGTTTGTATGTATTGGATTGCCATTTTGAAATGTAAATAAGCAATCCAATGGTTTGTATTTAAATCTTGCGCTTCCTTTTATAAAAAAAAAATATATATCCTTGTATTTTCGAGTTGGGTGTTATAAATTGGTATCAGAGCCACGGTTTGGGTGAATTGAACATGGGTTAATTGTTCAATCCCAAATCTATATGTGTTAGTCAAACATTCCTGGGAAGGGGATTGAGCTAGTGAATATGATTTTGTTAGTATTGCTAAGTACTAACAATTAACGGGTTATGAGATGTGTTGTGGTACAGGATATGGCAGAAAGTAACGCTCCGACCAGTACCCCGATCAATGCTTCTAGAGCAAGAGACTCTCCTCCTGAAATTCAGTCTCAAGGTCAAGGTCAGCCTAGTACTACACTCCCTGCAAGTGAATTGAGCCGTGATGAGTACACTTTGTATTTAGAGGATGAGTTAAACAAATTTAAGGAATTATATTAGCAACAAGTTAGAACATCCCGGCAGATTCCGGCTGTTAGTACGATTACACCTCCGTTAGTGACATCACAGTTTTCTATGCCACCGCCTACTTACTACCAGACATCAGTTCCTTTTTCTTCTTCAGGACCTTCGGGATTTCAGTTTCCGGTATTTCCTCCTCCATCTCAGCAAAAATTATGTTCATTTAAGACCTTTAAGTCTAGTGGACCTTCAGATTTCTTTGGGAGTACAAATCCTTCTGTGACCATGGATTGGTTAAGGGATGTCGAAAGAAAATTTGAGGTTTGCCGATATGAGGATGAGATCAAGGTAACTTATGCAGTGCAACTTTTAAAGGGTCCGGCAATGGGATGGTGGGATTCTATCACATCTCATTTAACACCTCAGCAAAAAGCTTCCATTACATGGTCTGATTTCCATAACGCGGTTTGTAAGAAGTATTGTTCCGGATATGATATGACTCGCATTAGGCGTGAATTCTTGGATATGCAATTGACTGATAGTATGACTATGGAGGACCTTATCTCCCAGTTTACCGATAAGTTGAGATTTGTACATCAATGGGTACCGGATGAAAGGACAAAGATTGATCATTTTGTTGGAATGTTACCCCATACTTATCGGACTACTGTGAGACTTGCAAGTGATCTTAACCAAGCTTTTGATTTGGCTCGTTCTGTGGACGGCGATATTAGAGCTCATGATTTGGAAATTAAAGACAAGTCCCCAATGAAACCCAAAGGTGAATCTACGTCAGGTCAGGGGAAGAAGAAATGGCAAGGTAATAATAATAACCGTAAACCGAATGTTGTTGGTGGTTCAGTGGATAGGTCAAATTGGTGCCAGAATTGCAGGTCTAGGCACACGGGACATTGTACACCTCAGACTGCTAGGTGTATTAAGTGTGGTCAGTTCGGTCATGACATTAAGGATTGCCCTTTTCCTAAGCCAGTGTGTTGGAATTGTCGCAAGGAAGGACATCGTTCGAGTGCGTGTCCAGAGGCAGGGAAGCAAAAATCGAGCACGGTCGGAGGGTCATCGTCATCTTCTGGCCAGAAAAGAAAGAATCCTCTAGCTCCAACTGGTCGGGCTTTTCGAATGACCGTGGATGAAGCTGTTGTAGCCGAGGACGTCATCACTGGTACTTTTCTTATTAATTCAGTACCGGCATGCGCCTTATTTGATTCAGGGGCAAATTGTTCCTTTATGTCCTTGGTATTCTGTGATAGACTTAAATTGACGCCTACATGTATTTCACAACCAATTGAGGTTGAAGTAGCGGATGGAAAGTTAGTTTCAGTTACCACGTCGGTGACAGGAGCTAGTATTTCGATTGAGGGTCATAGTTTCCCTGTTTCTTTTCTATTGATGCCTATTCATGGGTTTGATGTTGTGTTAGGCATGGATTGGTTAAGTCGTAATAAAGCCTATATAGATTGTCATAAGAAGCTGATAAAAATCCCAATCTCAGACGAGTCATATGTCGTGGCTCGAGGGGAAAGGGAGAGGGGTAGTATACCTTTGATCTCTATGATGAAAGCTAGAAAATCTCTAGCTAAAGGGTGTGATTCTTATTTAGCCTATGTTGTCGATGCTAAGCTAGAAAAGAAAGCCATTTGTAATGTCCGAGTTGTTTCTGAGTATTCGGATGTTTTCCCTGATGAATTGCCTGGTTTACCTCCGATTAGAGAAGTAGAATATAAAATTGAGTTAATTCCTGGTTCTACTCCGGTAGCTAAGGCACCTTATACATTAGCTCCCTCCGAAATCCGTGAAATGATGAATCAAATTCAGGAATTATTAGATAAGGGTTTTGTTAGACCCAGTTCTTCTCCTTGGGGTGCTCCTGTGTTATTCGTTAAAAAGAAAGATGACACTTTTCGTATGTGTATAGATTATAGAGAGTTGAATAAGAGGACCGTAAAGAATAAGTATCCTTTGCCCCGAATAGATGAATTGTTTGATCAATTGCAAGGATCTTCATTTTTCTCTAAGATAGACTTGAGATCGGGTTATCACCAAGTTCGGGTTTGTGGGGAGGATATCCCTAAAACAGCTTTTCGCACTCGCTATGGTCATTATGAATTTCTTGTTATGCCTTTTGGGTTGACTAACGCTCCAGCAATTTTCATGGATTTGATGAATAGGGTTTGTCGGCCTTTTCTCGATAAATTTGTCATTGTATTTATTGATGATATTTTAGTTTATTCTAAATCTGAATCTGATCATGAAATACATTTGCGTTTAGTTCTTGACACCTTGAGAAAGGAGAAATTATATGCTAAGTTTTCGAAATGTGAATTTTGGCTTCGTGAGGTTCAGTTTTTGGGGCACATCATTTGTGAAGATGGGGTTAAAGTGGATCCATCTAAAATTGAGGCTGTCATGAATTGGCAATCACCTAAATCTCCGACAACAAGATCAAGAGTTTTCTGGGTTTGGCAGGTTATCACTGTTTGTCCCTAACCTTGGATCTTACGGCACCGAGTCAATCTAATCGCTAGCGGAAATAACAATTAGATCACTAACCAATCACACGAATAATCAAACACAAAGAATACGAATCAAAACGTTGTTTATTCGATTATAGTCAATCAGATTACAGAGATTTCGACTAATGGTGTTTAGGGTTTCGTCAACCCTAAAACAGAAAACGTAAAACGAATTTATACAAAATCTGGCACCTGCGACGTCGCACGCTACGTCGTAGGCCCAAGCCCATGCGACGTTGGCTACGTCGCAGGCCCAAAACCTGACGTCGCACCTGCGACGTTACACGCTACGTCGAAGGAGTCAGGAAACGCAAACACAAATACAAACTACGAGCTAGACCAACTGACAGACACTAAACATGTACTAACAAACTCCCCCGTGTCTTCAGCTTGGTCTTCAAAAATCTTCTTTAAACCCAGCCCGCAGGAAATTGGCCGTCGGCATGAATTCCATTAGCCACACAAACAGTAACAACATTGTAAAACTGCTGTGCTAAACGTATGTTGAATTCATTCTTCTGACCAACACGAATCCGATTATCATAGAGTTTTCTTAAATCTTTTTCATGAAAATTAATCAAACTCATCGGATCATACAGTCTAAACGTTGCTTGCCTCAGATTCCATATACCTCCAACTTCTGGCCACGGTTCAGAATCTGGAACGAAAGTAATAACCGCTTCGCCAGTCTGTGGATCAAGTTCCCATTTTACAAGTCTTCTCAGAAAATAATAAGGAACTGATTCCAGAGGTATCTCAGTCAAACATTTAGCAGGCGAATAGTGAACTTTAACCATAGGCTTCCTGGTGACTGGATCAATCTTCTTTTTCCACGTATACCGAGTTCCCAACGTCGGTTTCAATTTCGAATATGTCTTTGATAACACTTCCCGACGTAAATTTCTCTGAATGAACTCAGCATAATCATTCTTGAAAGGATTAATCAATTTAAGTTGAGCTAATCGACTAATCTCTCCTTTTGGCAACGTACTTAATCTATCAAAACGCATTCTGAAATACTGAACTCCATCTTCTCTCTTAATCATGAAAAGATTCCTCTGACACTTCCAGCTTTTAATAACACCGGTATAATTTTGACTAACCCGGTACACTTGACATTTAACTGGAATAGGGACTGGATTTCGTCCCTTAGGCCACCATTTCTTGTTTCTCTCTCTCTTTTCTTCAGCAGTTAATTTCTTCGCTGCTGAGTCCGGTGCCTGTGTCTCTGGAGCTGGAGTTGCAGCAGAACTAGATTCTCCATGTTGAGCTTTATCAGGACTCTCGTCTTCACTTGAATCAGACTCTATAATAGGTGCATCATCATAAGCTTCCCCAGATTGTGCATCATCATACGTTTCATCTGCATTCAACTGCTCTTCTTCAATCGAAACATCCTCATTCATCTCAAAAACATTCTCTGTTTCTTCCTCAGAGCCAACTCCACTGGCCATCCTCTGAATAAATGATAAGTCAGCGAATGAGTAATCAACTGCCAGCGGTCTCGGTTGCCCTGGAATATCATCAACACAAAAATAATCCAAAAGAGAAATATTTTCATTAACATTTTCAATTACAGGGTTGGGATTTACAGACGCAGGTTCACTTGACTCTAAAGTGGGTATCCCAGACCCAGACTCCCCCGAGGCAAGTAACCTGCCTTCCAAAACATTAACCCTAAGCTTCGTATCCTCAAGCTCCTTAGATTGGACCTTGATCAACGCAGCTTGTTCAGCAATCCTCTCGTCCTGAGCCTCCAGCTTTTGCTTCATCTGCTGCATATCTTCCATAATATTTTGCATGAAAGCTGGAGTCGGTTGAATCTCAAAATCAGCTTGCTGCTGTGGATTGACTGGAGCTCTGGCTGATGAAGAACGACGAACACGACGACGAGGACGATAAGTTTCATCAGCAGAATCATCACCGTCTCGTGTACGTTTCCCAGTATCCCTTGGAGGTACATATCTGCGTCCTGCCCGGATCCGACGCTGAATTCTTAGATATCTGAATGATACGGAAAGCCTGATACGTTCCATCTCAGAGGGATGCGGAACAGTACCATCAGAATGCTCAGGCGTTGGACCCCCATCCTGAGGTCCTACATTCGCTGTATCTTCAGAATCTGAATTCTCAACCGTTTCATGAGATGCTGGATTGTCTGAGTCAACGTGCCCGAACTGCTCGATGTTCTCCAAAATAGCATCCACATGCTCCCCCGCAGCCTAAACAGGAACATTCATAAGCGGTTGCTGTGGTACTGGAATATCCATATACTGAGGGTCCGGAGGTGGTACATAATTTTCATCCACAATAGCACCGAATAAGGGAACATCCCTTGGTGCCTCGACCCCTTTCTCATACCCTGCACAAATAGTGAAAATCCGACTCATCATCGGTGAAATCTTGAGCGGATGATCGATATCACCCTGTGCCTGAAGCTCCGGATGATGACGATTGATGTGCAGCTGTACAAATCTCGGATATAAAATCCATTTCTGATCCGCGGCATTTGCATTATCAACCATAGCCTTGAAGATAAATCCCGAGAAGTTGAACGGCTTGTTGTATACCAACGCTAACATAGCAGAAGCCAGACTTCGGCTCATCCCATCCGTTCCACCTTTCCTATTCCCCAAGCAAACAATGATCACATGCATCAAATATCTCCAGACGCGTGTGAGATTCGCTTTTCTATACTGATAAGAGGGAATCCCAGGATATCCTATCCGTTGCATAGCTCCAGAAACAAAAATATGATCAAAACCGATAGGCATATCCGGTTGATCATTCAGCTGTAAAAGTTCCCGAATACTCTGTTCTGTAATAGTGATCTCCGTACCCAGAACGGTAGAGACCAATCGTCTAACGTCGTTTTCAGTAACGACAGTTGCGTTTCTCCAAAAAGGGTTGATCAAATTTCCAAACGCCATAGTGTTATCGGAAATGGCGTGGAATACCCTTGAACGTCTCAAAAACGCGATCATCTGACGATACGGTGCAGCTTTGTCAGAAGTGTCAGTAAGGAAAGCAGCCGTATTATGACGAGCTTCTAAAATCAAAGCCATATCTGCAAAAACAGAAACAGATTGCAACTCGAAAAAGGTTAGCAAAAATGTTACAGTTTTTTAAACAAAACCTTTTCAAATTCCCTGGAACTAGCGACGTAGCCACGTACTTCGCATCAACACAGAGCGACGTAGAAATGTACGTCGCCTAAAATCAGAATAAATTGAAAAGCGGCGTAAGGCTTGACGTCGCAGAAAATTCGAGCGACGTCAAGAGGGACGTCGCATTTTGCAATTTATTGTGAATTTAATCACTTTATTAAAATAGCGACGTAGAGTGGTACGTCGCATCGGACGTCGCAGTAAAAGCGACGTAGGGAAGGGCGACGTAGGAAATTAATAATAAATAATTAAAGCGACGTAGGCCACGACGTCGCATCGTACGTCGCACTGACGAACAGGCGCCCCCAACCCAGAAACCTTAACCCTCGAATTTAGGGGTTTTCAAAATCAAACGCACTACAAGGTGCGGCTAACGATGGTGATCACGAAAACATGATTTATAACTAGTAAATTACACGATAGACCATCTAATTTATCCGAAACCCGAAACCCTTTTAACCCGTAATACATACATAGCAATTAAACATAATATACACGGTTAAAAAAAAGGTAAAATCGGTACCTAAGTGTGCGGAATAACGAGTAGATCAAAACTACGTAAGTGAATCGGAATGAAAACGGCTACAAATCACGAAAATTGCTCGAAAATTGCTACGTCGCAAATCGCCACTGGTACGTCGCAGGCTACGTCGCACGTGAATAGTGAATAGTGTGACGTGTTACGTCGCAGTTGAGACTATATATAGTCTAACCCTAGATGCGACGTAGACTGGGACGTCGCAGGCGACGTAGAATGGGACGTCGCATAAAACAATTTTGATCCAATTTTGAATTTTTCAAACCGTTTACTCGTTATTTTAGCAAATAATTTCCAAATAACTCGTGACTTTGGAAAAATAACTCAGAATAAAAATAAAAATAAAGCATAAAACTAAAAAAAAATCTTTTTGGTATTTTCTTTAATTTTACAAAAAGTAAAAAATTAACAAAATAAAATTACTAACACTCTATTTTTGGTGACGGAGTTGAGTTGTCTGATTAGGGATCATATCGGAATAACATGCATTTATTAGGAATAGTAAGTGTTATTTCGATCATCAGTATATTTGTCCACTTTAAATTTACGTGGCACATTTAAAACACCTTTTATAAAAATTATTTCAAGACAATTATTGGTATTGTTTGTCCACCTAAACACGTTACATCCGTGTCTGTGAGTTAACCTTTTATTGTTAGTATGAATATTAATTTTGAGAAACCTATTATATGATATACTGATAAACTTCAGTAAAACAAACACTGCATATTCACACAAGGTAGAGATTACAAGACCAAGTTTATCTCGGTTTTCTCGTAACATACACTTGATATTTATATTTAGGCATACATCAAACCGACTATGAAGATACTAGTGGCCCCAGATCTGTACAAAGTACAACAGAGGGTCCCTTAGTATGAACATAACAAGTTTGAGACTATTTGCATAACTAATGGATTCAGGTCTGTACGTGAGTACAACAATAGTCACCATTAGTTAGGCGAATAATCATATTATCACTATATGCCCATTTTACATTTACATAATTATGACAGTGTATGATAGTACTTCCATTTATCAATTAAGACTTATGTCATACATCATATAACATTTTTCTCAAAGTAATAGACAAGTATTTAAATTATTTCTTAATATCTCAGAGACCGGTGTGTACCATGCCTACCAATACATCGTATGATGAAGATAATTTAGATAAAAACTGTTTTAAGTGTGTCAGATAAACCTACTGACACATCCAAGATAAATCTTAAAATTCCATTTTGTGCATGTCACCCGATGTACTATCATATCCCAAGTTGTTTACAGACACAACTTCAACGTCTATTTTAAAAATGTAGCAACCTTGCGTTTTCTTTAATACTAAAGAGTATAAAGAATGGCTGTTGCGTTTTTTTTTTTTTTTTTTTTTTTTTTTTTTAAATTGAATTTTAAAAACTTAAAAATCCAAGTCACAAATCATTTCTTTGACTGAAAGAACCTTAAACCTATCAGATTGACCAGTTCTATAAAACGTGATCGCAAAAAGGCTTTTGTGAAAAGGTCCGCACACTGCTTAAGGGTATCTATATGTACGACATCTATAAGGTGTTTCTCAAAGCAATCCCGTATGAAGTGGAACCTAAGTTCAATATGTTTGGTCTTAGAGTGCTGTACGGGATTGTGTGTTATAGATATAGCAGCTGTATTATCAATGTAAATAGGAGTCATAGAGAGATTGAACCCGTAATCACGCAGCTGATGCTGAATCCAGAGAACTTGAGAACAGCAACTTGCAGCAGCAACATACTCGGCTTCAGCTGTGGAAATAGCAACCGCAGTCTGCTTTTAGCACTGCCAAGAAACTAAGCGTGATCCAAGGAACTGACATCCTCCAGTAGTTGACTTCATATCTATCTTGCAGCCACCAAGATCCGAATCCGAATAGGCAGTTAACTCGAAGTTTTTCTCGTTTGAATACCATAGACCCAGAGATGGCCTAAAAGCGAGATATCCAAAAATGCGTTTTACTGCCTTCATATGAGACACCTTCGGATTTGCTTGAAATCGTGAGCAGAGAGAAACAGCAAACACTATATCTGGTCTTGAGGCAGTCAGGTACATGAGAGAGCCTATCATTGAGCGATAGTCTTTCTCCTTACAATCTTCATCGTCATCATTAGGTCCAAGATTGTGTCTTGCTTCAATTGGAGTGCCGTAGTGTTTACAGTTGAGCAAGTCATATCGCTTTAACATGTCAGTGACATATTTTGACTGGTGGATATAAATTCCATTGTCAGATTGCTCAACCTGTAGTCCCAGAAAGAACGTAAGTTCCCCCATAGCACTCATTTCAAACTCAGATTTCATCAATCTTTCAAAATCCTTACACAACTGATCATTAGTTGATCCAAAGATTATGTCGTCCACATAGACCTGCACAAGTAACAAATCCGCTCCTTCCCGTTTGATGAAAAGCGTGCTATCAATCTGTCCTCTGTCAAAACCATTCTTCAGCAAGTACTTGGCAAGTCGCTCATACCAAAGTCGAGGAGATTGATGAAGACCATACAAAGCTTTCTTCAGTTTGCAAACATGATTAGGATGCTTTGGGTCTTCAAAACCGGGAGGTTGACACACATAAATCACTGCGTCGACATCTCCGTATAGAAAAGCACACTTTACGTCAAGTTGATACACGCGGAATCCTTTAAATGAAGCATAGGCTAGAAAAATCCGAATAGATTTCAAACGAGCAACAGGAGCGAAAACTTCATCATAGTCAATACCTTCTAATTGACTATATCCTTGAACTACCAGACGGGCTTTATTTTGAATAACAGCCCCACGATCATCCATTTTGTTACGGAAAACCCAACGAGTACCCGTCAAGTGAGCACCCTTGGGTAGAGGAACAATTTCCCAAACATTCATCTTGTTTATTTGCTGTAGTTCCTCCTGCATAGCCTCGACCCAAGATGGATCCTTTAAGGCTTGTTCAACCTTTTTAGGTTCAATTTGAGACAAATGACATGAATCGATATGAGCTATAAGTCCCAAAAGTTGCTGAGCTGAAGTCTGCTTTGCTTGCTGTCGTGTTTGAACAGATGCATGAGGATCACCAATGATATTATCAATGGGGTGATCCTTATGTATACGAGTTTCTGGTATGGCACCTGGCACAAGATCCACACCCAGATTGTTCAAATCTCCCTCAGTTTCAGGAGTAGCAGCAGACTCAGGAGAGGCTAACTCTTCTTCTTCTACTTCATCTTCATGAGAAAATAAGTGAGAGTAGGCCATTGTTTCCTCCATTTCATCTTCTTCTTGAGGTTCCTCTAAAGGAGGCATGTTTGGATCATATGGAAGCTCCTTTGTGTAGGTATAAACTGTTTTAGAAGGAGCAGTCGAAGATGATGGAGTAGGAGATGGTGTTGATGGTGGTGATTTGGTAGTTGTTTGTGGTTGTGTGGGTGGTTGTGTGGGTTGTTGTGTGGGTGGTTGTGTGGGTGGTTGTGTGGGTGGTTGTTTGGGTGGTGGTGAAGGTGTAGGTGTAGTTTGTGGAGGTGTAGGTGTAGTTGGTGGAGGTGTAGGATTAGTCGGTGGAGGTGCGGGTGTTGCATTGGGAGATGGGTCGGATGGTTTATTATGTACAGGTGTATCTTGAGTAAGATCAAGCTCATGAAGTATAGAAACCAATTCTTCCGTTTCATCTTCTTCCGGAATATTGAAAGAGTTGAAGAGGTTTCCATAGTTGAAAAACCAATCCGGACCCGTTCCTTGAGGAGGTTCCGTATACCTTAAACATTTCACTTCAAAATGCTCCTCAATCTGATTCGTTGATTTGTTAAAGACTCTTTTGTTCGGAGAGTTGACTGAATATCCAAGAAAAATCCCTTCAACAGCTTTATCACCAAACTTAGAGACCTTATCTTTTGTTATCATGATCAGGCATGGACACCCAAATGGTTCTAGGAACTACAAATTTGGCTTACGGTTATTGAAAAGTTCATAACACGTTTTGTTCTTTTTCTTAACCGTGAGTACTCTGTTGAGAACATAACAGGCAGTATTAACTGCCTCAGCCCAGAAGATAATTGGTAACTTGGAGTCAGCTAACATAGTCCGAGCTGTCTCGATGATTGTCCTGTTCTTCCTTTCAGCAACTCCATTCTGTTGTGGAGTCCTCGGAGCACTAAATTGATGCTCAATACCTCTTGTAGCACAAAACAATTCGAGAGTTGAGTTCTTGAATTCAGTTCCATTATCGCTTCGTATCCTTTTCACCTTCAAGTTGCACAGATTTGCCAACTTGTCCAACAAATACACTAGAATCTCAGGAGTTTCCCCTTTTGTGGTCAAAAAGTAAACCCACGAAAACCTTGAGTAGTCATCAGTAACTACCAAGCAGTAAGACCGACCACCAATGCTCTTTGTAGACACTGGACCGAAAAGATCCATATGCAGTAGTTCCAATGGAGCATTTATAGAATTCACCTGCTTAGACTTATGGGACTTCTTACGTAACTTTCCTTTTGGGCAGGAGATACAGTCATCCTTTAGAGCAAATGACTGTTTCGGAACTCCTAGCACTAGGTCATTTTTAGTCAAGAAATTCATTTTTCGGAAATGAATATGTCCCATTCGTCTGTGCCAAAGCAGTGATTCCTTTTCAGAAGCCTTAGACAAGAGACACGTATACTCGTTTGAGGTCTCAACAGTTCTCATATTCAGAATGTATGTGTCATTCTTTCTTGGTGCTCTCAGTAACACCCATTCTTCCGGAATGACATACCCAGGCTTCAGTATCACACATTCTGTCTTTGTGAACGCAGTTGTATAATCTTTATCACAGACCTGTGAAACACTTAGCAAGTTGTGCGTAAGCTGTTCCACGTAGTTCACATTTTCAAAACTAACATTGCCGTTAGTTAACGTTCCTCTTCCAGAAATGGTTCCCCCAGTATCTCCAGCAAAAGCAACATATCCTCCTGCGTATGGTTTAATATCCACAAGAAGAGATACATCGCCTGTCATATGTCGCGAGCAGCCGCTATCCAAATACCATTCACTATCTTTAACGCGTTCTGACTGCTGCAACACACAAACGAAGGAGATTAGTGAGAAACGGTGACCCAAGCCTTTACAGACTTAGGTCGACCGTGGTCATCAACAATAATCACGTCAGATAGGATTTTATCTTTAAACAAATTAGAATTTTTATCTGATGTGTTATTGTTGACGACTGAAGAGTCAACATCAGACTCTTTACGTTTCCAAACTTTTGAAAATTCGGAATTGGTAATCGAAGTAATGTTGGGCTTTTGAATTGGCAAAGATTTTTGCTCAACATTACTTGGTTTCGAAACAGGCTTGGGAGAGTTTGAGTAACGCCTAGGTGGAGATTTAGAAAAAGAGTTTCTATAAACAGATGTCCTAGGCATCTCTCTCCCATATCGCTGATTTGACAGCTTTGGACATTCACGGATTAAATGTCCTTGTTTCTTGCAGTAGAAACAAGAACGAGTCTCAACAAACGGTTGAGGCTGAGGAATTACCACAGGAGGTGGAGAAACATTTCTAGAACATGAACAATGCGTACATGTTTTAGAAAGTGTTTGTTTTGGTTGAGAGGTTGAAGTTGAAGGTTTATCATGCGAAACTCTTTCATTTACTATTTTATTTTGCAAAATCTTTACAGGTGACTGTAAAGTTTGTTGTTTCGAATTAAAAACCTTGGCTTTTCCCTTATTTTGTTGAACCTTAATTTCAGGTTCAATCTTTGCAATCACTTTTTCAGGTTTAACCACAACCTTCTTAACCTCAGGATACTCCTGATCCGTAATGTCCTCAATCTCAACAATCTCCTCAATAATATCAGGAGATTCATTCTTTAACTCAACACTCTCCTTAACACTAACAGGAGATTCATGCACAGACTTAACAAATGTTGGCAAGGGGTACTCTGGCCGCTTGGTTTTCTCCTTTGCCGGTTTGTTATGTTTGGTCTCTTTAGCATCTTTAGCTTTTATACCATAAAGCTTGGACCAATCAACTGGAATCTCTTCAAAGCCTTCCTTAACAGGCAGGGGACAATGAGTAGTAGGAGGAGGGACTGAGTTGTATCCCAATCCCTCATTCTTCTTCCCTTTAGTACCATGCTTGCTAAGAATTTCATTAAAAACAACCGTTGAGGAATTTGAACCTAAGATTTTACTCTTATAATTCTCATACTCAGCTTTTAAATCTGTAAGTTCTTTATTTAGTAATTCAATTTCAACAAGATAGCTTTTAATGGCATCTTCTTGACTAAAAACCTTAGATTTATATTTCTGAGTATCTAACCGATGAGCCTCAAGATGTTTTTCATAAAGTTTCTCATTAGCTTTTTAGAAATTATTTGACTCGGTTAGTTTTTCATTCTTTTTCCTCAACTCTACGGTTTCATTTTGAAATGCCTTTAGAGATTCAGTTAACTTAATACATGAGATACAATTTAACGGTTCATCATGTACCTCATTCACAATGTGAGCCATCAGACACTGTTGGTAATGCTGGGAGACGGGCGTCCAATCTTGACTTGTAGGCTCAAAGGCAATCAGGGCATTATCAGCAATCCCTTTCTTAGAAACTTCCATTTCTTTGGCCTTTGGAGGAGTAGATGGTGTTGTGAATCCCGATGCTGGCATTTTGGGTTTCTCGCACTCTCTGGCGAAGTGACCCAAATTTTGACAATTGTAACATCGGACCTTACTCTTGTCAAATCCGAAACCAGTCTTTCCATCACCTTCCAAACTTTTACGCCCTGTCCTCTGCAAGAACTTTTGAATTCTTCTGGTGATCATCGCCACATTCCAAGTTAAATCCATTTGCTCCAGATCATCTTCATCAAGCTGAGCATAGTCTTCCTTAGTCAGCTCCAAAGTAAGATTTGGTTGAGTAACCAAATCCTTGTATGAGCTTAAGAAAGCTGTGTAAATGGCAGCTTGCTCCTGAATAGCAGGTGAGACCTGAACCTGTTGTTGATTTGAAGAAGGTCCAGTCATGAAAACAGAATGACTCCCATCGGAAGAAGAAGAAGTCGATGAAGCATTTGTATTTGTTACAAAGGCGACTCCAGATCCATAAGTCTTTCCAGAGTTGATCTGAACACCATACACACTAGGATTCTGAACAGCAGCACCAGACCTAGTTTCTTTCTTCTTAATCTCCATCGCGTGAGCTTGAAGATCCCCTATCAGCGTATCCAAAGACATGTTTGCAAGTTCTTCATTTTCCTTTAAAAATTGAACTTTAACATCCCAAGAACTTGGCAACACATCCAGTAGCTTCTTATTTACTTCAATTGAAGGAAAAGTATAACCCCCTTCAAACAACTCACCAACTAACCGTGAGTACCGAGTGAATAACGAAGTCGTGTCTTCATTTGGAAGGATGTCAAAGATATCGTACTGTTTCTTAATCAGTTCGAGCTTGGCTTCCTTGTACTTATAATTTCCTCCACAACGAGTTTCAATTGCCTTCCACAGATCAAAGGCTGTTTCATGAGTTCTGAAAAGCCAAAGAACATCCTTGGTTAGACACATTTTAATCATTGAAAAAGATTTTCTTTCAGTATCAAAATCTTTCTTCTCCTCGGGAGACATCGCTTTATAGGTCTTAGCAGGACGAATATTACGGTATTCTCCTTCAGCTAATGGAGGTACATAACGTTCGCGTAATGGTCCCCATAATTCTGGACAATGAAAATCAATGTATTGTTCAACTCGGTCTCTCCAGTATACATAATCCATGTCCGCAGTAAATAATGGAGGTTTATTACTTGAACCTATGTCATTACTTTGTTTAATCATTTCTCTTAGACCTCTAATATCCTCTTTATCAGCTGCCATTGTAATTACTTAATCGAAAAACAAACTTCTGATCTTAGCGACGTAGGTGAGTACGTCGCACCAAGATTATGCGACGTTGATAGGTATGTCGCAAAAGCAAAGGATTCAATTAAGAATCAGAAATATGCGACGTTGAGAGGTACGTCGCAGATGACGTCGCAGAGGACGTCGCAGAATCACACTATGCGACGTTGAGAGGTACGTCGCAGATGACGTCGCAGAGGACGTCGCAGAATCACACTACGTCGCAACACGACGTCGCACAGACTAATTAAAGTCCAAATCACTACGTCGCACGCGACGTCGCAGCTTACGTCGCAATGGTACGTCGCAAAACGCGCTGAGCAGCGGCCACAAACCCTAAAAACGAATTTTTAACCCTAAAAACCAAAACCACGAATGCCGAATGACAGAAACCTTCAATTATCCCAGTAATACTGATCGAAAACCTGTAAAAACACAAAACAAATGTGATAAACACAAAAACACGCGAATATCACTTCCTTTTAAAACCCAAACTCGATCCGAATCGCCAAAACGAGCACTTTCTGCTCTGATACCAGTTGTTTGTCCCTAACCTTGGATCTTACGGCACCGAGTCAATCTAATCGCTAGCGGAAATAACAATTAGATCACTAACCAATCACACGAATAATCAAACACAAAGAATACGAATCAAAACGTTGTTTATTCGATTATAGTAAATCAGATTACAGAGATTTCGACTAATGGTGTTTAGGGTTTCGTCAACCCTAAAACAGAAAACGTAAAACGAATTTATACAAAATCTGGCACCTGCGACGTCGCACGCTACGTCGCAGGCCCAAGCCCATGCGACGTTGGCTACGTCGCAGGCCCAAAACCTGACGTCGCACCTGCGACGTTACACGCTACGTCGCAGGAGTCAGGAAACGCAAACACAAATACAAACTACGAGCTAGACCAACTGACATACACTAAACATGTACTAACAATTACCGAAAATTCATTAAAGATTTCTCCAAGATTGCGGGTCCATTGACTAAGCTAACTCGTAAGGATGTAAAATTTCTGTGGAACGATCAACAGGAATTGGCTTTTCAGACCTTGAAACAATTGTTGTGTCAGGCTCCGGTTTTAGCTTTACCTGACGGATCTGAGGATTTTATTGTATATTGTGATGCTTCACATGCGAGTTTAGGTTGTGTTTTGATGCAACGAGACCGTGTTATTGCCTATGCTTCACGTCAGTTGAAACCTCATGAGATTAACTATCCTACCCATGACTTGGAACTCGCAGCTGTGGTTTTTGCCTTAAAAATTTGGAGGCACTACCTTTATGGTACGAAATGTGTTATTTGTACGGATCACAAGAGTCTTCAGTATATGTTCACTCAGAAAGAACTCAATATGCGACAAAGGAGATGGTTGGAACTGATTAAGGATTATGATTGTGAGATTCGTTATCACCAGGGTAAAGCCAATGTTGTGGCTGATGCTTTGAGCCGTAAAGGAAAATCAGAGAGAGTCTATTTTATGCGATTGGAGGTCTTTTCGGATTTGATTGATAAATTGAAATTGGCACAGATGGAGGCATTATTAGATCATAACTTAAAATCCGAGGTTATGCTTAAAAGAAAAGACTTATTGGTCGAGGATTCTCGTGGATTGAAAATGTTTCAGTCTCGAATTTGGGTTCCTTTTATTGGCGGTCTTCGAGATGTAATCTTGTTGGAAGCTCACAAGTCTAGATTGTCGGTTCACCCAGGAAGCACCAAGATGTATCATGATTTGAAACCATTGTATTGGTGGCCTGATAGTCCCGTGCCGTGGGATCTGATCGGATCGCTTGATCGATTGCTATTGCGGAATGATAAACAATCAATATATGAATCACGAACACACAAACGATTCTCTATAATCTTGTATATATTCACAATTGAACGTATAAAGATTACAATCACAAACACAAACTCTAACTCGTTTCTCTGTCTCTCTCACCACAAAAACGGCTCCCTTCAACCTCACCAAGTCCAACCCTAAATCTGACTTGTAACTCACTATTTATATCGACCTAATGGGCCCTGCGACGTTAGGCCCAACGTCGCAGGCCCAACCTAATGCGACGTAGCCCATGTCGTCGCTATGTATATTCTATATAATTACATTTTGTTTACGCACTGAACACTATACATATGCAGACTAATTGACTTTAACAATTACAATAGTTTGACCAACTGACTGACACACAAAATGCACCAACAAACTCCCCCTTGTCAGCAGCTTGGTCAAATAAGTCTTCAATTAGTCTTCATCAACAAACTCTTTCATGTCTTTGACAATCAGAAACTCCCCCTTAGAGATAGCATGGTCTTCCAAGAAATCTTGATGTCCAAATTCATGTGACTGACACAAATTTATCATACAATAAGATCTTCAAACTCAGTGACCATCTCTCAATCATCAGCAGCTTCTCCGATAGAATTATCTTCACAATCTTTGGAGAATAGCTGACATCCTTTGCATCTTCAATAATTGACTTTAACAAGATATGTGATATTGAAGAAAATAACATAGAAATAAAATCTTTTTGTATTTTTCTTTATAAATGAAAAAGTAAATAACAAAGATTAAAATAAATTGGGGATAGGATTGTTTTAAGTCTGCTTAGGGATCATATCAGGTCAACATGCAATTATTAGGAAATAGTAAGTGTTATTTCGATCATCAGTATATTTGTCCACTTTAAATTTACTTGACATATATAAAGCACCTTTTATAAAAATTAGTTCAAGACAATCATCGGTATTGTGTGTCCACTTAAACACATTACATCCGTATCTGTGAGCTAACCTTTATTGTTAGTATGAATATTAATTTTGAGAAACCTATTATATGATATACGTTCCATCTCAGAGGGATGCGGAACAGTACCATCAGAATGCTCAGGCGTCGGACCCCCATCCTGAGGTCCTACAATCGCAATATCTTCAGAATCGGAATCCTCAACCGTATCATGCGATGCTGGATTGTCCGAATCCACATGCCCGAACTGCTCAATGTTCTCCAAAAGGGCATCCACGTTCTCCCCCGCAGCTTGAGCAGGTATGTTCTCCCCCGCAGCTTGAACTGGAATGTTCACAAACGGTTGCTGCGGTTGCTGAGGTGCTGGAACATCCATATACTGAGGATCTGGGGGCGGTACATAATTCTCGTCCACAATTGCACCAAATAAGGGAACATCCGTTGCTGCCGCAACCCCTTTCTCAAAACTTGCACAAATAGTGAAAATCCTACTCATCATCGGTGAAATCTTTAATAGCTGATCAGGATCACCCTGTGCCTGAAGATCTGGATGATGACGATTAATGTGCAACTGAACAAAACGTGGATATAAAATCCATTTCTGATCCCCAGCGTTCGCATTATCAACCATAGCCTTGAAGATAAATCCTGAGAAGTTGAACGGCTTGTTGTATACCAACGCTAACATAGCAGAAGCCAGACTTCGGCTCATACCATCCGTTCCACCTTTCCTATTCCCCAAACAAACGATAATCACGTGCATCAGATATCTCCAAACACGCGTGAGATTCGCTTTCCTGTACTGATCGGAGGGAATTCCTGGATATCCTATTCGTTGCATAGCTCCAGTAACAAAAATATGATCAAAACCGATAGGCATATCCGGCTGATCGTTGAGCTGTAAAAGTTCCCGAATGCTCTGTTCTGTAATAGTGATCTCCGTACCCAGAACAGTAGATACCAATCGCCTAACGTCGTTTTCAGTAACGACAGTTGCGTTCCTCCAAAATGGGTTGATCAGATTTCCAAAAACCACCGTGGTATCGGAAATGACGTGAGATACCCTAGAACGTCTCAAAAATGCAATCATCTGACGATACGGTGCAGCTTTATCAGAAGTGTCAACCAGATAAGCAGTCGTATTGTGACGAGCTTCAAAAGTCAAAGCCATATCTGCAAAAACAGAAACAGATTGCAACTCGAAAAATGTTAGCAAAAAATTTTACATTTTTTGGAAAAAACCTTTATCAAAATTCCTGGAACTAGCGACGTAGCACCGTACGTCGCATAACACAGAGCGACGTAGAACTGTACGTCGCCTAAAATCAAAATAAATTGAAAAGCGACGTAAGCCCGTACGTCGCATAAAAGTCGAGCGACGTAAAGGGTGACGTCGCATTTTGCAATTTATTGTGAATTTAATCACATTAATTAAAATAGCGACGTAGAGTGCTACGTCGCATCGGACGTCGCATAAAAGGCGACGTAGGGAAGGGCGACGTAGGAATTAAATAATTGCTAATTAGAGCGACGTAGGCGACTACGTCGCATCGTACGTCGCACTGACGAACATTCATCCCCAACCCAGAAAACCTAATTGTCGAATTTAGGGGTTTTCAAAATTGATCACACAATAAGGTGCGCCCTACGATGGTGATTGCGAAACCATAAGTTATATCCATTTTAACATCAAATTGACCATCGAATTCTTACCAAAACCAAAACCCTATTAACCCGTAACACATATATAGCGATTAAACATATAATACACGGTGAAAACAGGTAAATATGGTACCTAAGTGTGCGGAATAACGAGTATATGAAAACTACGTGAGTGAATCGGAACGAAAACAGCTACAAATCACGAAAAAACTCGAAGAATTGCTACGTCGCAAATCGCCGGTTGGTACGTCGCAGGCTACGTCGCACTTGAATAGTGAATACTGTGACGAGTTACGTCGCAGTGGATACTATTTAAAGTCTAACCCTATGTGCGACGTAGGCTGGGACGTCGCAGGCGACGTAGAGCCGAACGTCGCATAAAACAGTTGTGATTCAATTTCGAAATTTTCAAACCGTTTACTCGTTATTTTTAGCAAATAATTTCCAAATAACTCGTGACTTGGGAAAATAACCTAGAATAAAAATAAAATAAAATAAAATAACTAAACTATAAAATCTTTTTGGTATTTTCTTTAATTTTACAAAAAATAGAAATAACTAACACTCTATTTTTGGTGACGGAGTTGTTTTGTCTGCTTAGGAATCATATCGGAATAACATGCATTTATTAGGAATAGTAAGTGTTATTTCGATCATCAGTATATTTGTCCACTTTAAATTTACGTGGCACATTTAAAACACCTGTTATAAAAATTATTTCAAGACAATTATTGGTATTGTTTGTCCACCTAAACATGTTACATCCGTATTTGTGAGCTAACCTTTATTGTTAGAATGAATATTAATTTTGTGAAACCTATTATATGATATACTGATAAACTTTAGTAAAACAAACACTGCATATTCATACAAGGTAGAGATTACAAGACCAAGTTTATCTCGGTTTTCTCGTAATATACACTTGATATTTATATTTAGGCATACATCAAACCGACTATGAAGATACTAGTGGCCCCAGATCTGTACTTAGTACAACAGAGGGTCCCTTAGTATGAACATAAGAAGTTTGAGACTATTTGCATAACTAATGGATTCAGGTCTGTACGTGAGTACAACAATAGTCACCATTAGTTAGGCGAATAATCATATTATTACTATATGCCCATTTTACATTTACATAATTATGACAGTGTATGATAGTACTTCCATTTATCAATTAAGACTTATGTCATACATCAGATAACATTTTTCACAAAGTAATAGACAAGTTTTATCATTACTTCTTACTCACTCACAAACCGGTGTGTAGCATGCCTACCAATACATCGTATGATGAATATAATTTAGATAAAAACTGTTTTAAGTGTGTCAGATAAACCTACTGACACATCCAAGATAAACCTTAAAATTCCATTTTGTGCATGTCACCCGATGTACTATCATATCCCAAGTTGTTTACAGACACAACTTCAACGTCTATTTTAAAAAATGTAGCAACCTTGCGTTTTCTTTAATACTGAAGAGCATAAAGAGTGGCTGTTGCGATTTTTTTTTTTTTTTTTTTTTTTTTTTTTTTTTTTTTTTTTTAAATTGAATCTAAAAACTTAAAATTCCAAGTCACAAATCATTTGTTTGACTGAAAGAACCTTAAACCTATCAGATTGACCAGTTCAATAAAACGTGATCGCAAAAAGGCTTTTGTGAAAAGGTCCGCACACTGCTTAAGGGTCTCTATATGTACGACATCTATAAGGTGTTTCTCAAAGCAATCCCGTATAAAGTGGAACCTAAGTTCAATATGTTTGGTCTTAGAGTGCTGTACGGGATTGTGAGTGATAGATATAGCAGCTGTATTATCTATATAAATAGGAGTCATAGAGAGATTGAACCCGTAATCACGCAGCTGATGCTGAATCCAGAGAACTTGAGAACAGCAACTTGCAGCAGCAACATACTCGGCTTCAGCTGTGGAAATAGCAACCGCAGTCTGCTTTTTGCACTGCCAAGAGACTAAGCGCGATCCAAGGAACTGACATCCTCCAGTAGTTGACTTCATATCTATCTTGCAGCCACCAAGATCCGAATCCGAATAGGCAGTTAACTCGAAGTTTTTCTCGTTTGAATACCATAGACCCAGAGATGGCCTAAAAGCGAGATATCCAAAAATGCGTTTTACTGCCTTCATATGAGACACCTTCGGATTTGCTTGAAATCGTGAGCAGAGAGAAACAGCAAACACGATATCTGGTCTTGAGGCAGTCAGGTACATGAGAGAGCCTATCATTGATCGATAGTCTTTCTCCTTGCAGTCTTCATCGTCCTCATTAGGTCCAAGATTGTGTTTTGCTTCAATTGGAGTGCCATAGTGTTTACAATTGAGCAATTCATACCGTTTTAACATGTCAATGACATATTTTGACTGATGGATATAAATTCCATTGTCAGATTGCTCAACCTGTAGTCCCAGAAAGAACGTGAGTTCCCCCATAGCACTCATTTCAAATTCAGATTTCATCAATCTTTCAAAATCCTTGCACAACTGATCATTAGTTGATCCAAAGATTATGTCGTCCACATAGACCTGCACAAGTAACAAATCCGCTCCTTCCCTTTTGATGAAAAGCGTGCTATCAATCTGTCCTCTATCAAAACCATTCTTCAGTAAGTACGTGGCAAGTCGCTCATACCAAAGTCGAGGAGATTGATGAAGACCATACAAAGCTTTCTTCAGCTTGCAAACATGATTAGGATGCTTTGGGTCTTCAAAACCGGGAGGCTGACACACATAGATCACTGCGTCAACATCTCCATATAGAAAAGCACACTTCACGTCAAGTTGATACACTCGGAATCCTTTGAAAGAAGCATAAGCTAGAAAGATCCGAATTGATTCCAAACGAGCAACAGGAGCGAAAACTTCATCATAGTCAATACCCTCTAGTTGACTATATCCTTGAACTACCAGACGGGCTTTGTTTCGAATAACAGCCCCACGATCATCCATTTTGTTACGGAAAACCCAACGAGTACCCGTCAAGTGAGCACCCTTGGGTAGAGGAACAATTTCCCAAACATTCATCTTGTTTATTTGTTGTAGTTCCTCCTGCATAGCCTCGACCCAAGATGGATCCTTTAAGGCTTGATCAACCTTTTTCGGTTCAATTTGAGACAAATGACATGAATCAATATGAGCAATAAGTCCCAAAAGCTGCTGAGCTGAAGTCTGCTTTGTTTGCTGTCGTGTTTGAACAGATGCATGAGGATCACCAATGATATCATCAATGGGGTGATCCTTATGTATACGTGTTTCTGGTATGGTACCTGGCACAAGATCCACACCCAAATTGTTCAAATCTCCCTCAGTTTCAGGAGTAGCAGCAGACTCAGGAATGACTATCTCTTCTTCTTCTCCTTCATCTTCATGAGAAAATAAGTGAGAGTAGTTCATTGTTTCTTCCACTTCATCTTCTTCTTGAGGTTCCTCTAGAGGAGGCATATTTGGATCATATGGAAGCTCCTTTGTATAGTTGTAAACTGTTTTAGAAGGAGCTGCCGAAGATGGTGGAGTAGGAGATGGTGTAGATGGTGGTGATTTGGTAGCTGTTTTCGGTTGTGTGGGTGTTGGTGAAGGAGTAGGTGTAGGTTGTGGAGGTGTAGGATTAGTCGGTGGAGGTGCGGGTGTTGCATTAGGAGATGGGTCGGATGGTTTATTAGTAACGGGTGTATCTTGAGAAATATCAAGCTCATGCAGTATAGAAACCAACTCTTCCGTTTCATCTTCTTCCGGAATATTGAAAGAGTTAAAGAGGTTTCCATAGTTGAAAAACCAATCCGGACCCGTTCCTTGAGGAGGTTCCGTATACCTTAAACACTTCACTTCAAAATGCTCTTCGATCTGATTCGTTGATTTGTTGAAGACTCTTTTGTTCGGAGAGTTGACTGCATATCCAAGAAAAATCCCTTCAACAGCTTTATCACCAAACTTAGAGACCTTATCTTTTGTAATCATGATCAGGCATGGACACCCAAATGGTTCTAGGAACTGTAGATTTGGCTTACGGTTATTAAAAAGTTCATAACACGTTTTGTTCCTTTTCTTAACCGTGAGTACTCTGTTGAGAACATAACAGGCAGTATTAACTGCCTCAGCCCAGAATATGATTGGTAACTTGGAGTCAGCTAACATAGTCCGAGCTGTCTCGATTATTGTCCTGTTCTTCCTTTCTGCAACTCCATTCTGTTGTGGAGTCCTCGGAGCACTAAATTGATGCTCAATACCTCTTGTAGCGCAAAACAATTCGAGAGTTGAGTTCTTGAATTCAGTTCCATTGTCGCTTCTTATCCTTTTCACCTTCAAGTTGCACAGATTTGCCAACTTGTCCAACAAGTACACCAGAATCTCAGGAGTTTCCCCTTTCGTGGTCAAAAAGTAAACCCACGAAAACCGTGAGTAGTCATCAGTAACTACCAAGCAGTAAGACCGACCACCAATGCTCTTTGTAGAAACTGGACCGAAAAGATCCATATGCAGTAGTTCCAATGGAGCATTTATGGAATTCACCTGCTTAGACTTATGGGACTTCTTACGTAACTTTCCTTTTTGGCAGGAGATACAGTCATCCGTTAGAGCAAATGACTGTTTTGGAACTCCTAGCACTAGGTCATTTTTAGTCAAGAAATTCATTTTTCGGAAATGAATGTGTCCCATTCGTCTGTGCCAAAGCAGTGAATCCTTTTCAGAAGCCTTAGACAAGAGACACGTATACTCGTTCGATGTCTCAACAGTTCTCATATTCAAAATGTAGGTGTCATCCTTTCTTGGCGCTCTCAGTAACACCCATTCTTCCGGAATGACATACCCAGGCTTCAGTATCACACACTCAGTCTTTGTGAACGCAGTTGTATAATCCTTATCACAGACCTGTGAAACACTTAGCAAGTTGTGCGTAAGCTGTTCCACATAGTTCACATTTTCAAAACTAACATTGCCGTTAGTTAACGTTCCTCTTCCAGAAATAGTTCCCCCAGAATCTCCAGCAAAGGCAACATAACCTCCTGCATGTGGTTTAATATCCACAAGAAGAGATACATCGCCCGTCATATGTCGCGAGCAGCCGCTATCCAAATACCATTCGCTATCTTTAACGCGTTCTGACTGCTGCAACACATAAACAAAGGAGATTAGTGAGAAACGGTGACCCAAGCCTTTACAGACTTAGGTCGACCGTGGTCATCAACAATAATCACGTCAGATAGAATTTTATCTTTAAACAAATTAGAATTTTTATCTGATGTGTTATTGTTGACGACTAAAGAGTCAACATCAGACTCTTTACGTTTCCAAACTTTTGAAGATTCGGAAATGGTAATAGAAGTAATGTTGGGCTTTTGAAGTGGCAAAGGTTTTTGCTCAACATTACTTGGTTTCGAAACAGGCTTGGGAGAGTTTGAGTGACGCCTAGGTGGAGATTTAGAAAAAGAGTTTTTATAAACAGATGTCCTAGGCATCTCTCTCCCATATCGCTGATTTGACAGCTTTGGACATTCACGGATTAAATGTCCTTGTTTCTTGCAGTAGAAACAAGAACGAGTCTCAACAAACGGTTGAGGCTGAGGAATTACCACAGGATGTGGAGAAACATTTCTAGAACATGAACATTGTGTACACGTCTTAGAAGATGTTTGTTTTGGATGAGAGGTTGAAGTTGAAGGTTTATCATACGAAACATTTTCATTTACTGATTTTCTTTGCAAAATCTTTACAGGTGACTGTAAAGTTTGTTGTTTCGAGTTTAAAACCTTTGCTTTTCCTTTATTTGGTTGAACCTTAATTTCAGGTTCAACCTTTGAAATCACTTTTTCAGGTTTAAATGCAACCTTCTTAACCTCCGGATACTCCTGATCCGTAATGTCCTCAATCTCAACAATCTCCTCAACACTAACAGGAGATTCATTCTTTACTTCAACTTTCTCCTTATCACTAACTGGAGATTCATTCTTAACCTCAACATTCTCCTTAACACTAACAGGAGATTCATGCACTGACTTAACAAACTTTGGCAAGGGGTACTCTGGCCGCATGGTTTTCTCCTTTGCCGGTTTGTTATGTTTGGTCTCTTTAGCATCTTTAGCTTTTAAACCATAGAGCTTGGACCAGTCAACTGGAATCTCTTCAAAGCCTTCCTTAACAGGCAGGGGACAACAAGTAGTAGGAGGAGGAACTGAGTTGTATCCCAATCCCTCATTCTTTTTCCCTTTAGTACCATGCTTGCTAAGGATTTCATTGAAGACAACTGTTGAGGAATTTGAACCTAAGATTTTACTCTTATAATTCTCATACTCAGCTTTTAAATCTGTAAGTTCTTTATTTAAAAGTTCAATTTCAACAAGATAGCTTTTAATGGCATCTTCTTGACTAAAAACCTTAGATTTATATTTTTGAGTATCTAACCGATGAGCCTCAAGATGATTTTCATAAAGTTTCTCATTAGCTTTTAAAAAATTATTTGAGTCGGTTAGTTTTTCATTCTTTTTCCTCAATTCAGCTGTCTCTGTCTGATATGCCTTTAAAGATTCAGTTAACTTTATGCATGAAATACAATTTAACGGTTCATCATGTACCTCATTCACAATGTGAGCCATCAGACACTGTTGGTAATGCTGGGAGATAGGCGTCCAATCTTGACTTGTAGGCTCAAAAGCAATCAGGGCATTGTCAGCAATCCCTCTCTTGTTAACTTCCGTTTCTTTGGCCTTTGGAGGAGTAGACGGTGTTGTAAATCCCGATGCTGGCATTTTGGGTTTCTCGCACTCCCTGGCGAAGTGACCCAAATTTTGACAATTGTAACATCGGACCTTACTCTTGTCAAATCCAAAGCCAGTCTTTCCATCACCCTCCAAGCTTTTACGCCCTGTCCTCTGCAAAAACTTCTGAATTCTGCGGGTGATCATTGCCACATTCCAAGTCAAATCCATTTGCTCCAGATCGTCTTCATCAAGCTGAGCATAGTCCTCCTTAGTCAACTCCAAAGTTAGATTCGGTTGAGTAACCAAATCCTTGTAAGAGCTTAAGAAAGCTGTGTAGATTGCAGCTTGCTCCTGAATAGCAGGTGAGACTTGAACCTGTTGTTGATTTGAAGAAGGTCCAGTCATAAAAACCGAATGAATCCCATCAGAAGAAGAAGAATTCGATGAAGCATTTGTATTTGATACAAAGGCAACTCCAGATCCATAAGTCTTTCCAGAGTTGATCTGAACACCATACACACTAGGATTCTGAACAGCAGAACCAGACCTAGTTTCTTTCTTCTTAATCTCCATAGCGTGAGCTTGAAGATCTCCTATCAGCGTATCCAAAGACATGTTTCCAAGCTCTTCATTTTCCTTTAAAAATTGAACTTTAACATCCCAAGAACTCGGCAACACATCCAGCAGCTTCTTATTTACTTCAATTGAAGGAAAAGTATAACCTCCTTCAAACAGCTCACCAACTAACCGTGAGTACCTTGTGAATAAAGAAGTCATGTCTTCATTAGGAAGGATGTCAAAGATATCGTACTGTTTCTTAATCAGTTCGAGCTTTGCTTCCTTGTACTTATCATTCCCTCCACAACGTGTTTCAATAGCCTTCCACAAATCAAAGGCTGTTTCATGAGTTCTGAAAAGCCATAGCACATCCTTCGTTAGACACATTTTGATCATTGAAAAAGTCTTTCTTTCAGTATCAAAATCTTTCTTCTCTTCGGGAGACATAGCTTTATAGGTCTTAGCAGGACGAATATTACGGTATTCCCCATCAGCTAAAGGAGCTACATAACGCTCACGTAATGGTCCCCATAATTCTGGACAATGAAAGTCAATATATTGCTCAACTCTGTCTCTCCAGTATACGTAATCCATGTCCACAGTAAATAGTGGAGGTTTATTACTTGAACCTATATCATTACTTTGTTTAATCATCTCCCTAAGTCCTCTAATATCCTCTTTATCAGCTGCCATTGTAAATACTTAAACGAAAAATCAAACTTCTGATCTTAGCGACGTAGAAGGGTACGTCGCACAAAGAATATGCGACGTAGATGGGTACGTCGCAAAAAGGATATGCGACGTAGATGGGTACGTCGCAAAAAGCAATATGATTCAATTAAGAATCAGAAAGTGCGACGTAGAGTGGTACGTCGCAGAATCAGGCTACGTCGCAACGCAGCGTCGCAGAAGACTAATTAAAGTCAAAATAGCGACGTAGAGAGGTACGTCGCAACGGTACGTCGCACGAACTAATTAAAGTTCAAAAACACTACGTCGCACGCGACGTCGCAGCTTACGTCGCTTTGCTACGTCGCAAAACGTGCTGAGCAGCGGCCAAAAACCCTAAAAACGAATTTTTAACCCTAAAACCAAAACCACGAATGTCGAACGACTGAAACCTTAAAGAATCCCAATAATACTGATCGAAAACCTGTAAAAACACAAAACAAACGTAATAAACACGAAAACTCACGAATATCACGTCCTTTTAAAACCCAAACTCGATCCGAATCGCCAAAAACGAGCTTCACTGCTTTGATACCAGTTGTTTGTCCCCTACTTAAGATCTAGAACGAACCGAGTCAATCCAATCGATGGCGGAAACAACGATTAGATTATCAAACAATCAAACGAACAATCAATACGCAATCAATATCAAACAAACGTAATATTATTGCTTATAGTCGATCAGATTACAGAGAATTTCGACAAATTGCGTTTGGGGTTTCGTCAACCCTAAAACAGAAAACACAAATCGTTTTTATACAAAAACTGGCACCTGCGACGTAGCACGCTACGTCGCAGGCCCAAGCCCATGCGACGTCTGCTACGTCGCAGGCCCAATACCTGACGTCGCACCTGCGACGTAGTGCGCTACGTCGCAGGAGTCAGAAATGCTAATCTAAATACAAACTACGAGCTAGACCAACTGACAGACACTAAACATGTACTAACAAGTTTCACCTTGGAAGGGTGTTATCAGGTTTGGGAAACGTGGTAAACTAGCTCCTAGATACATCGGACCGTTTAAAATTCGACATGTTGTCAATGATCAAACGGTGTCATTAGATCTTCCTCCTGAATTGTCGGGTATTCATGATACTTTCAATGTGTGCTATTTAAGAAAATGCAATGTGGAGGACCAATCCCAAGTTCTTCCATTGCAAGATTTGCGTGTTGACTTAAGCCAAAGACTTGTAGAAGAACCCGTAGAGCTTTTGGACCGTAAGGCGACTAAACTTCGAAAGAAGGAAATCCCTATGGTATTGGTTAAGTGGAATCATAGTTTGGGTCCGAATCTTACTTGGGAGACCGAGTCTAGCATGAGGACGCGCTATCCCAATCTTTTTGAGCGTGGCGAGATTTCGGGGACGAAATCTTCTTAAGGAGGGAAGATTTGTAACATCCTCAAAATTGGCCTAGTTGAAATACGGTATTTTTCCCTTAATTTAACTGCTATTTAAATTGTATTTTAAATACTTGGTGTATTTTGATAGTTAAATTAATAGGTTAATTGATCAATTAGCTTATTGTGATAAATGAATTATTACATGTTTTAAATTTATTTAGATGACGGTATAATAAAAACTTATTTCTCGCAAATGGTTTTTAGGTTCCAGACAATAGATTTAGGACGGGTATAATTTATACCCAAATTGATGAGTCATAAAGAGCAGGTCGACACCTGTTTCTTCATTTTGACAGAACACCATATGTGTTCCCTGACTTTTGTTTTCATCTCTTGAACACACTTTCTCAAATCAAATACACAATCTGATTTCATCAACTAGGAGGCTGTGATTTTGATTCTATAATGTGCATCATCTTCTTCATCTCATAATTATCCTCATTGTAAGTGAAATCACCTCCATTTTTATGTATGAACTTGAGTTGGTTGAATTGGTTGGATTAATAGGATGGAATGATGAAATAGAGTAAATTCATGTTTGAATGTGTTGTGTATTGATTATAAACTGATTTCATGTTCAATTAAGATGAATCAATTATGTGTTCATATGTGAAGTTGAATGAATTGGGTTTTTGTTGGAACTAGGTTGAAGCATTGATGCATGTATGATTTGTAGTGTTTGATGATGTTAGTTGTTGGTGCAATATGTTTATACATGTTAGTATAGGTCACTTAATTGCTAAATTCGTATGTTGTAGCTGAAACTTGATAATTTGGGTTTTTGGTTCGAGCTGAAACTAGTTGCAGGTCTGAACCATTGTTGAAAAACATTGGAACGCGATCCCGAAACCCTTACCCGGATCGCGTTGCTATGTGTATTTTGATCCCAGGATGATTTTGTACGTATGAACGCGATCCAGTCCCTATCATACGGATCGCGTTAGATAGTGTTAAATTGGGTCAAACGGATTTTGTTCCTTGGAACGCGATCCAGCTCCTTGTCCCGGATCGCGTTTGCAAGTGTATTTTAGCAACAAAATATTTTGGTGTTAAGGAACGCGATCCAGCCACACCCTACCCGGATCGCGTTTGTCAGTTTTACTTTGACGAATTTGACAACTTGTGACTTGTGTGCTTATGTTATTTAACGAGTATTGAAAGTATAGTATGAGCATTATACGGCATTGTTTATGTGAATGTTATACTATAAATTCTAAACATTAGAGTCTAACTCGGGTTTTGATCGTGTTCTCAGATAACCAGAAGACTCAATAAGATAAGATCTTTGAGTGGAGACTACAGTCGACAAGGGTGAGTGGATCTTGGACTTTCAGTCTAATTTGGTTGTAACAATATGGTTACAACGGGTAAATGTGAATTTACTGTTTTCATTGTTAAGTTAATACTTTGCCATGATGGTTATATTTAGCTTAATTATTGGTGTCCTTGATTGCCTTGATGGTTGTGGACTATATGAATGTCGGGGGTCAACGTGTGTTGGGTTTGTGTACTATTACCTTGGACATCATAAGTGCTTTGTACATGTGTTGTTCACTGAAATTATGTTGTAAGTAGTAATAGTACCAAGCTATCGGTTTAGCCACTGATTTGGCCTTCAGTTGGTTTTAAGTGTTACTTGGGGAACCACCGCGGCATGAGGGTACTCCAAGGACCACCGATCCTTCATGATTAACTGTTGCTATGCTTTGTTGTATTCATCTGTTAAGCTAAGTTAGGTGATAGATTGAGATTTATTCACTTAGCTTCGTGCTAACCCCTCATTACTTCTTGCAGGTTTACTTTGGTATGTGGGTGGGCAAGAAGTCCTATAGGAATGGAATGTTTGACAAGCTCACTCTGTTTTGTTAACTCGGTTAATGTTATGACATTATGATGTGGATTTCTATAACACTAAACTTATCGTATGTAATGTCTAGGATAATCTAGTTTAAAGTTTGTATGTATTGGATTGCCATTTTGAAATGTAAATAAGTAATCCAATGGTTTGTATTTAAATCTTGCGCTTCCTTTTATAAAAAAAAAATATATATATCCTTGTATTTTCGAGTTGGGTGTTATAAATTTTTATGTAACACCCCCCTCCATCACCCGCAGGCCCAAGGAGGAATGTTAATATAAGCCATTGGGCCAGGTCTGCAGCCCAATGCACCCCAACCTATCTCCTGAACATCTCAGGTAGGTTGTTGGATTCGAACATGAATCCCTTTAATACTAAGTCTTACCACTTAGTATCACCAATTGAGCTCAGCTCAACTGGTGATACTAAGTGGTAAGACTTAGTATTAAAGGGATTCATGTTCGAATCCAACAACCTACCTGAGATGTTCAGGAGATAGGTTGGGGTGCATTGGGCTGCAGACCTGGCCCAATGGCTTATATTAACATTCCTCCTTGGGCCTGCGGGTGATGGAGGGGGGTGTTACATAAAAAGTGCACTTTTTATGTAACACCCCCCTCCATCACCCGCAGGCCCAAGGAGGAATGTTAATATAAGCCATTGGGCCAGGTCTGCAGCCCAATGCACCCCAACCTATCTCCTGAACATCTCAGGTAGGTTGTTGGATTCGAACATGAATCCCTTTAATACTAAGTCTTACCACTTAGTATCACCAGTTGAGCTGAGCTCAATTGGTGATACTAAGTGGTAAGACTTAGTATTAAAGGGATTCATGTTCGAATCCAACAACCTACCTGAGATGTTCAGGAGATAGGTTGGGGTGCATTGGGCTGCAGACCTGGCCCAATGGCTTATATTAACATTCCTTCCGTGGCTTGCATCTGCGGATGGGCTTTGAGGGAGGGTGTTACATAAAAAGTGCACTTTTTATGTAACACCCCCCTCCATCACCCGCAGGCCCAAGGAGGAATGTTAATATAAGCCATTGGGCCAGGTCTGCAGCCCAATGCACCCCAACCTATCTCCTGAACATCTCAGGTAGGTTGTTGGATTCGAACATGAATCCCTTTAATACTAAGTCTTACCACTTAGTATCACCAATTGAGCTGCAGCTCAATTGGTGATACTAAGTGGTAAGACTTAGTATTAAAGGGATTCATGTTCGAATCCAACAACCTACCTGAGATGTTCAGGAGATAGGTTGGGGTGCATTGGGCTGCAGACCTGGCCCAATGGCTTATATTAACATTCCTCCTTGGGCCTGCGGGTGATGGAGGGGGGTGTTACATTACACCCACAATACGTAAATAAATAAACCTGCCTAACAAACATCATACAAAGCTGTCATCAGATCGATTGGTCCCCACGAGCTAATTAACTAATCGTAGATATATCATATAAAAACTCATAAAATAGATTTACAGATACTCAACAACACGTACACCTCTCGACATATGTACATAACAAATGGTTCATATAAATCACAGAAATATAAACACACTCAAAAACTATAAGGCTGCTGATAAATGCAACATATGTTTTGATTCATACACCAATTTTTGTGCTTTTTGATGCAGTACTGTACAACCCTATGATGCATACTTTGGATGTATTAAACAAATATTTGTTGTATATATGATATATCAACACCCAAAACTAAATTGTATGAACAGTTTAACGACTTGATAACATATTGCCAGATAATGTTCACTTTTTGGTTATGATACAAACAATCATCAACTAATTAAATGCATACATAATTAAAACAATATATATGCAAACTCTCGCTTAATTAGCTCAACTACAATTACGGTACGTATTTGAAGTAGAAACACCAAATTAACACAAGTATAACATTCATTTGGTTTATACAAACCAGACGTATAATCACTCAAAAACTATATATATATAACACCAAGAAGAAGAGAAATAGATACTTTACCATTATAGCGGTAGTTGGATATAAACCCTAACGACCTACTAACTTGTAATCGGGGAACTAATGAACACAACCTGACTAACTTGGTAACAGATTATGGACAACGATGATGGATTTTGGAGGTGGTATTAGCGATTGGTGATGGTTTTCGGTGGTAGCTTAGCTAGGTTTTGCCCGAATGGATGAAATATATGAAAATTTTGGATTTTTGGTGGTAAAGGGGGCTGCGTTATAAGTTATGGCACGTTGCTTGAATTTTTTGGCTAATAGACCACGGGTTTAACAAGCAGAACCGTGTTAAAATGATGAAATGATCACGGTCCTTTTCTAAGAGACCATGGCCCGGTGTTTTTCTTTTAGACTTAATTTTGGCTATTAGACCACGGGTTTACCAAATAAAACCGTGGTAGCCTAATTCATTAAATAGACTGTACAAAAGTAATTAAATAATTGTTACTTTTAAATTCGAAACAACGAGATTGAATAAAAGTACACACACATATATAGTTAGAACCGTGTTAGCCTAATTCATTAATGTCACACCCCCAAATCGGTAATCTCGTTTATTAATAGTTTAGCGGAAGCTTTTAGTTAATTAGCGGAAGCATTTTAATAATAGTTAAGCATCGGGGGCGGACAGATTCGATAGTGCATTCATTGTATCAGAGTATATGATCATACAGAACATACATATATATTTAAGATGCCATAAGTTTAAAGTTATTACAAAAGATACGACTTCATAGAGTCGTACATAAGTAGGGTTGTCAAAGACAACTTAAGTATTTGAAAATACATATTTATAAAAGAGGGATTTCATAAGTATAACCAACGGAGTTGATAATACAAAGGAAATCCAAGTGTCCCAAAAGTGGCATCATAAATAGTCGGGTTGCCTACGTCCGTTATGCATGCAGATGTACCCGAGTCCTAATTCCCTGAAAAACATAGTAAACTGTCAACAATGAATGTTGAGTGAATTCACAGGTTTAGTGTGAATGTAATAAATCAAGTTTTGTATAAATCATTCATGTACACAAACATAATATTTATATGTAAGTAGGAAACACAAGTGTTCTAACTAAAGAAAACATTTCCTATAATTAGTAAGAATGTCAGTCTTACTACAATAATAACTGTGTAGGAAACACAAGTTTAATTCTAAACATTTCCTAATAATTAGTCGCAGGATATACAGGTTTATCAATTTAAGTAAACATATCCATTTCAATAGTTAAGGAAAATCAGGTTTAGCAGTCAAGCAAACATTTTCCAACAGATAGTTAACAGGAACTCAAGTTTAACAATAAGGTAAACATTCCAATAATAGTTGTTGCAGGAAACACATCTCAGATTTTCATATTTTATTACGTGACTACGCTATTTGAAAATATAATCAGACTAGCTTATTTTTGGATATTCCTGTCAATATATAAATAATCTGCTATACAAACGTAATCAACCAAGTATAAATCACTCTCCATTTCCATAACATACAATTTTGTAGGATAGAAACTTGGAACACTTGAAGATTCAACTAGCTGATATAAAGTTGGCCACTGATAATTTTGCCAAAAGATATTTTATTGGGTCAGGCGGATATGGTATGGTGTATAAAGCAGAGCTTGATCATTTTGATATGAAAAGTCTATCTGAAATTGAAGGGAAGAATAAAGGTGAATTTCCAAAAATAAAGAGTACTGTAGCTATAAAACGCATATTTAGTAGAGCAGATGGGCAAGATGAACAAAGTTTTTTTTTCAGAAATTGACTTGCTTAGTCGATGTAAGCATCCAAACATAGTCTCTCTTCTTGGGTTTTGTGATGCAGGTCCTGAACGGATCCTTGTTTATGAGCATATTCCTAACGGAAGTCTTGACGATTATTTGGGAAACACTGATAAGATGACTATATTTAGTTGGGTGGAACATATAAAAATGTCTCTTGATATTGCAAATGGGTTAAACTACCTACACAACACTGTAGAGGATAAACAAATGATAATTCATCGTGACATGAAGAGTGCGAATGTTCTATTGGGTAAGGATTGGGAGGCTAAGATTGCTGACTTTTGACTTTCTAGAATCCAACATGTAAATCAACAAGGAAGTACTCTCAATACTTGTCATATTGCGGGAACAGAATTCTACTTAGATCCTGAATATCTGGAGACCGGTAAGTTGAAAAAGGAATCAGATATTTACTCTTTTGGAGTAGTTTTATTTGAAATCTTGAGTGGAAAGTTGGCATATGATGGAAGTTATAATATCGGCAATGACAAGGGGCTTCCATCTACAGTACAACGACTTTATAATGAGTGAAAACTAAAAGAAATTGTCGACCCTAGAGTAAATGAAGAAACTGATATGAACAGTTTTACTCTAAATAGAGGACCCAATCAAAATTCTTTGGAGGCATTCTTAAATATTGGATATCAATGTTTGGCAGCAACTCGAACTAGCCGTCCAACAATGGAAGTTGTCATCACGGAACTTGAGAAAGCGTTATACTTCCAAGTAAGTCGATATATGTTTTTATTTTCATTACATGCATGTGTTATACTCGTTCATATTGCTTGATCTTAGTTTTGAGTACCCACTACCAAGTATGATCATGTGTAATTTATTTAGAAATGTTGAATTTATATCATGTATAGTAGGTCGATCGGAATACATAAGGCACATATATTAAGTGGCCAATGGGTTAGAAGTTGTTAGAAGATTAAGAAATTAAACACCATGTATGAAAAAGTTCTCTCTTCCCGAACCAAAAGAACTGCAATGCTATACCAAATATTCGATTCATGTGGTGATTTCAAACGGAAAAATCATAAAAATTTGAATTGGGGATCACCAATTAGAAACCTCCATTTCGGAGGGATAAAAGGGACAAATAGATCCGGCTAGCCTATACAAACGCCACTCCACTCACATTATATCTAAAATGCAATATCGTGTAACGTGTGATTTATTAGAAAATTTTAGACGAATATATATATATATATATATATATATAGAAAAGTTCAAAAAAGAATGGTGATAAAAATGAAGAATGGAGGAACCAATAGGATTGCTCCATTTTAAAAACCCATTTTCACTTTTTTTTTCAAAGTTAAATATCTCACAAACCGTATGTCTATAAATTATAAAAATTAAATATTCGGAATCAGCGTCTTTTTCTCTTCGATTCTAGATCGAACAAGATATATTTTCGACAAAGTTTTTTTTTCATCTTTATTTGGTTTTAAAAATTTGTAACGTGAAATCACATGTGATTTAACACTAAAAAATAATGACACCCGCTTATATCTTCGATTAAACTTTAAATTCAAATCATTGATGATTTAAAGCAATTAAAACATGAAAAACTAAGTTGTAATCACATGCGATTGAACATCAAAGTATCAATCACATGTGATTAAAAAGTAATAAAATACGGATTTTTAAATCATTGACTATAATTATACAATTAAGTAAAAATCAAGTTGAAATCATACATGAATTATCATATATTAGTAAATTTCTCCTCAAATATCAATTTTTAAATGAAAATCATATGTGATTATATACAAAATCATATGTGATTATATAACAAATCACTTGTGATTAAATGTACAAATAACAATCACATGTGATTTTTAATTAAAACTAATGCAATTTTTTATTTTTTATTTACAACTATTAATGTGGATGAATATTAAGTTGTAATCACGTGTTAAATAACATTCACTATGAATAAATAATCGTAAACAAATTTTAATTTTTTTATCATAAATCACATGTGATTATATTGTTGAATCCGGTAAAAAAACGAAGAAAAATAAATTCGTCGAAAGTATAGCTTATGACATCTCTAATCGAAGAGAAAAAGACACTGATTCCGAATATGTAATTTTTATAATTTATGGACTTACGGTTTGTGAGATAATTAACCATTGGGGTAAAAATATAATTGGGTTTTGTAAAGAAATGGAGCAATCCTATTGGTTCTCTCATTCTATACTTTTTTTTGCATTCTTAAAAGAACCTACCTCATATATATATATATATATATATATATATATATATATATATATATATATATATATATATATATATGTGAATAGGAGGTGGGTTCAATAAAAACTAACAAAAATTTAAAGAATGGGAGAACCAATGAAATTGCTCCATTATAATTAAGTATGGAAGAGCAAGCTGGTCATTTCATAAATCCCCATAATAATAACAAATAAAACATTATAGAACTGAGTTTAGTCTCCATCAATCACGTTCTTCAATTTCCCCAAATTCTGAAAGTTCGGGTTTCAATTTCCTATCAAATTCAAACATCAAGCTACAACAAACAGGTGATTAACACATAATTAGAACACGATTCAAGCTTTAGAACGTTCTACGAATCAGACATTCTTCATTGAAATCATTCTTCAGTAGAGATTCGATCCTTGTGTTCTTGATCGAACTGGACAAAGTCACAATGTTTTTATGAAATCAAAGATACATAACATGTAATTCGTCCGCGATCGAAGCTTCCATGGCTGCATCCATGGCTCATTCATGGCTCTACCTCTTATCTTAGATGGATCTGTAGAAAGTGATGTGATTGATGAACCTTCCATAAGTCTTTATGGGAGGATATTAAGAAGATGAGGAAGAACAATACTTTGCAATTCATGGTTTGTGTGTGTTATGGAGTTGAATGCTGATAATGATGTATTTGCTATGTTTAAGAAATTGAAGAAGATTACTCTTCACATGAAAGGTTCTTATGAAAAGATGGAAAAATAGGTTAAAGTTGATTAATTTGGATACGATTTGGATGATAAACATAAAACTAAATCACATATTGGTCATCAAACATTCATGAAGGTGGTTGAATTGAAAAAATGAAAGAAACAAACTCAATTATTTTTCTGAATTTTGTAATACTTTTGGTTGCACATCATGTGTTTGATGAAATGCCAGTTAATTTCACATTTAATTTCTATGTGATAATCACATATGATTCATTCACAATTGATTTTCTTTTCAACATTTATGTGATATGGTGAAGTTTATAACGAAATCATGTCTTTCAAATTTTGCTTTTCCAGTGTAAAATTTATATTCAATTACATCTATAGTTACATGTGATTAAAACATCAATAAAAGTATTTGATTCACTTTTAAAGTGTATTCTAAGTTATGAAAAAATGTTGTTTTAGCATTTGAAAATAAAACGCACAGAAAAGATACATAGGCGAGATTAACAGAAGGTAACAAAACCAGAAGCCAGGATGAATGCAAAGGCAAAAGCTTCTCACCAAAAGCAAACTCATACGAAGGACTTGTTGATTCTCCATAGCTAGCTAAAATCACATGTGATTTTAGATATAAACACATATTATACTTGAATAAAAGTCATGGATAAATGTTTATTTCATTTCAATAGTTTATGTGGTAGCATAATTGTTATTGTGAATAATTTTTAATAGTGATTTAACAATAATCTAATGTGGTTTATGAATAATTACATGTGATTTTGGGTAAAAACTCATGTGATTATATGTAAAATCACATGTGATTTTAGGTAAAATCACATTTGATTTTAGGTAAAATCACATGTGATTTTACCTCACATGTGATTTTAAGTGTAAAAACTCATGTGATTATATGTAAAATCACATGTGATTATATGTAAAAAATCACGTGATTGTATGTAAAATCACATTTAATTATGAATAAACACATGTGATTTTATGTGTAAAAACTCATGTGATTATATGTAAAATCACATGTGATTTTAGGTAAAATCACATGTGATTTTAGGTAAAATATCATATGATTATGAATAATTACATGTGATTTTAGATAAAAACACATGTGATGTGATTTTAAGTAAAAACTCATGTGGTATATGAATAATCATATGTGATTTTAGGTAAAATCACATGTGATTATGAGTTGTTGTGAAAGAGATCACATGTTGATATAACTAGTTATGGATGTGATTCTATCTAGAATCATACATGATTTTAGTTGTAATCACGTATAATCGAGCAATTATTAGTTTGAAAATTTACCTTTGCTTACAACCACATTAAAAATTGAATTAAAAAATATATTATATTAGAAAGTTGAATGTGATTTTCCCTTAAATTCTTATAACCATATAATTATATACAAAAACTTCACGTGATTTTATGCTTAATTCGAATAAACATATCATTAAATAAAAAATCACATGTGATTTTACTTACAACTTCACATGTGATTTTACATTACTTACTCAAAAAATAAATGATTCAGTTTAAAAATCACATGTGATATTGTAAAATTCACATATAATGTTATGCATAGATGATATATACTGAAAGATTTAATAATAAAATGTTAATAAATGGGTGAATGAATAAAGATTGTTCTTTCATTCAAATTTATTTTCCTTTTCTTTGATTAATTAATAAAGTTGATTGTTGGTTGTATATATTTTGTACGATAAAAATCACATGTAACTTGTCAAAAATAACAACACCAGAGAAAAGTGACAAACGTATCATCCATATTTGATCCAAAACATGTAACGACCAACAAACATCCAAATGACATTTGTATTACAAGTGTCTTCACAAAAGTCAACATCACAAGTGTAAGCTGAAAGTCAACAAAAGAAGTAGCAAAAGCATAACAAAGAACATGTGATATTCACATACAACATTTACTAAAAATCACAGAGTTGAAGATATATAATATAACAGATGATTAAACACTGATTTCTACAGATGAGGAAGAGAGGTACTGGACCGCTATACACTTAACAGCAGCAAAAAGTTATTCTAAGTAAATAAACTAATTCAAGACAAGCAATGCACAGTTGCACAGAATGAAAAACCGTTTTGCACATCTTGTTAACCAGAACCAATCGTTATGGCCTATATCAGGTTTTGAGAGGTCCAAAACATGTAACGACCAACAAACATCCAAATGACATTTGTATTACAAGTGTCTTCATAAAAGTCAACATCACAAGTGTAAGCTGAAAGTCAACAAAAGAAGTAGCAAAAGCATAACAAAGAACATGTGATATTCACATACAACATTTACTAAAAATCAGAGAGTTGAAGATATATAATATAACATATGATTAAACATTGATTTCTACAGATGAGGAAGAGAGGTACTGGACCGCTATACACTTAACAACAGCAAAAAGTTATTCTAAGTAAATAAACTAATTCAAGACAATCAATGCACAGTTGCACAGAATGAAAAACCGTTTTGCACATCTTGTTAACCAGAACCAATCGTTATGGCCTATATCAGGTTTCGAGAGGAAAAGGTCAAATGGAGCAACCAACAAACATTGCCAAGAGTACACTAGACCCAAAAAACCATTTTGCCCTATGCCTTTACTAAACTTGAACCGATCAGGAAAAATCTACAAAAAAAACTCCATGAGACTAATGATATTATAAAATGGATGTCAGAAGACGAAGAACCAGATTCTCAAAACGTATATATCATAACACAAAAAACTCAAATAATGTGAGTGTACCATCCACATCAAGATTTCAACTAATGCCTACTTGTAGATCAAAATTAAAGAACATACTTTGCGTAATAATAATCATACTGAAGACTGTAATAACAACTAGAAAGAGCCCAGTTGGCAGCTTGATTCTTGATCAGCCATATCAAAAAAATTTGCATTAGAGAGCACCCTTTTAAATGGGAACTAAATGTTCTTCGTCCTAATCCTTCCCTTACCTCGGTACTTCTTTTTGCTCAGTTGCAGTTTCTTTTTCATCTTCCTTCCTATAGGTTTCAACGACTTTTTGTTACCTTCATCCATCTCCACATCTGCCATATCACACAACATTAACAGACAAACAAAATATAAGCAACAAATATCTAAAACATGAAAACATACACACCTAGATAATAGAATAGCAAACCCCTACAAATCAACCGACCCCAAGAATCGAAATTTCTTTTCCTCCTAAAGCAAACACAACAGCTAGCATTCATTCTGATCAAAAAGGGCACTTACAACACACCTTCTGATCTAAATAAATAGTAAAACCGAAATAAAAAAACAGCTATCTGAATCTTTGATTATACAAGGTCCTCAGTTCCTAAATACATTACTCAAATAAAATTATCCATTAACATATTCAAATCCAATTTTTTAGTGCAAGCAGTATCTTCCAACAAACACATACATATAGATATGTATCATCACAAAAGATATAAACCCTAGCCTATAAATTTATAAAAATATAACATAATTAACTTTTTAATTCAGTAAAATATGAACAGAACCAACATATCGAATTTTCAAGATGTAGTTTTGTTGTTGTAATGTTAAATATCTCAACTTTCACAAAACAGAATCATTCTACCCTCTACCTAAAATGTGCTTGTGTGAGAACGAGCTTATTGTTAGCTTAATTAAGCTCAAATAAGCTCTTTTTTCATAAGCTTCTTACTTTATTGATTTTTAATTAGGGAAAACAGTATCACCAACAAAAACTAACTTATAATGATGATATTAACAAAAATTGAAACCGCGCGCTATGAAATTAGGGCAAACAGTTACATATTACCTGCATTTTGCATTTGCAGAAGGAATGTAATCAAGAGGAACCGATGTACTGAAAATCTCTTTAATATGGCTAGATTCAGCCATAAGATGCACAATATCTATGTAATATGAAAAAACGAGTGACGAACTACAATATGGTTTGAAATTCAGTACAAAACTTCATCGCAAAAAAGGATACACTGTGAGAATCGGTTAACGTGCGGGTGTTTACAAGATCAATTGAAGATTGTGGATGATTCGTGAGAGAAATTAGGGCAAAAATGGAGTGATGAACACTCTTGCAGAGAGGAGTTTGATATCTGAAAAGATGATGACATAACACTGATTGAAAAAACCCTCGCAAAGAAAAGTTAATACAGATATGTAAAATGACCAATTTACCCCTCCGCGTTTTTTAAGAACAAAAACATAACAAATTAAAAAATAAATCTGATTTAATTTTAGCCCTTGATTTTGTTGATCTAAGGGTGGAGAATGGTTCCTCCATTCTTCATTTATTTATTGGTCTTCAATGAACTTTCCTCATATGAATAGTTATTAGTTATTACTCATATATACTGATTCACATGTGTTCATTACTTTATATTTATTCACATGTATATACAAATTGATAGTATTTCACATGTATATAAGAGCATTTCCAATCCATTAAACTTGTCGGAGTTTAAAGTGATAACACATCAACTTTGAACTTTGTTTATAAAGTATTTACAATCCATTGAATTTCATAAAGTCTAAAGTAAGAACACATCATCATTCTATTTCTAATAACTTTTCTTTAATTAATATATTAGTGTGTATATATATATATTTGAATGTCTAGAGGGAAGTACATTTTTTGGGGGAAGGGGGAAGGGGGAAGCGTTAGTATACATTAGGAAGCATATTACCTTCACCTATACAAATCTCGAAAAAAACAAACTGAAATTTAGTAAATGTTAATCAGAATCGATGCTATGAATGTTAAGTTTCCTTGATAAATTCTTTCTTCAAGTTATAGCATCGATTGATTTATGAATATTAGATCCAAATCCGTTAATATGCATTGCGGTGTAGTTAATATACATTGTGATGCATATAAACAATAAAAATAACTTTCAAATAATGTGAAGTTTTAATATGCATCGCGATGCATATTAGTTAATATGCATCACATTGCATATTAATAATTTATTAAATAAATATTCATCAATTAATGTTATGACTTAAAAATGAAATTCATTCGTTAAAATATTATTTATAGCACCGATTTTGATTACTATTTACCAATAAAAATAAATTTATATTGACGTTTTGATTGATAATTGTAATATGCTTCTTGATGCATACTAACGCTTCCCCCTTCCCCTCAAAAAAGTACTTCCCTCTTGATCACTACCATATATATATATATATATATATATATATATATATATATATATATATATATATATATATATATATATATATATATATATATATATATGTTTTTATTGAGCAGGATTTTATACAATCAAAATTAGTTATAGCATAACGTCCATAGATAACATTATATTTCATAAAATTACTAGATAAAACTTAAAAACTCATCAATCAAATATATTAGATGAATACGACCACAGTAATACACTTTTTCACGACTTACAGCTCAATATCTGTATACCACTAAAAATTATCCGTACACAAAACAAATTGTTATATATATATTTATATATATTTTTTTAAAAAGTAAATAGAGATTGCATATAAAATTTTAATTTTAATGAAAATGTTTTATTTAATTTTGTATTTTAAATACATAAAGTAAATAATGTGTGGGGTCCAGAAAAACTGAATTGATGTTTACTGTTAGCACTTGTTTTGGTCAAAAAATTACCCTAGGCAATTAAGTGATCAAATTAGTAAAGTGAGGTAGTGTGCTTGTAGTTACTTCCAAGATAATTACGTAGAAACACAATTATCAATATGAGTAAATGATAATTTTGAATGAAAAATATGGTTTATATCTATATAAATGTTGATCCTTGTTAAAGAGATGATTAATAATAAGGACAAGTGTTTGTAAGCGGGATTAATGCAAAAGTTTAAGTTAAATGCAAAGCAATTTCGGGATAATGCTGATTAAATGATAAAAAGTTGATATAATACGAATTTATCCGTGTAAATATGAAGTAAATGCAGATTTTATGATAAAAAGATGATTACAAGCAAGATAAATAAGTATATTTACGATAAATATAAGATAAAATTAGGATAGTGCAGAATATATGATACAAAGATCAATGTAATGCAAATTAAGTAACAAAAACGTAAAATAAATGCGATCAACATAAGGATGTACGAAGAAAGCCCTTGATCTTGTTAGATCGTTGGCATAAAACCTCGGGAAGGAACAATCGTTCCTTGCCTTTGTTAATTTTATTGCTGAAATTCGGGATAATACAATGAAAGAGCACAATATGATCGATCTACAGGGTGTTTGGTGATGAAAGTGATGAATCGGTGAAGAAGATGAAGTAAAAGTGTGTTTTAATCATGAAATGGTGTAGTTGCAGAGTGTTGAAGGTGTTCAAGTCTGTTCCTAACGATCACTGATGTCGTGTGAATAGAGTACAAAATAACAAGTTTTAAATAAATGGAAATACTAAAATAACTATCACACAAGCCAGGCAAGAATAACCCGTTCGTATAATATAGCTTTTAAGTAAGTCCGAGTCGAACACTGGGAATGGTGGTTATAATTAAAATAGAATTTATAATTTAATTAAAATATACAATATACAGATAAGGGGGATACGTTTTAGTTCCGTATTGACGTATTTAAGAATACTAAATTATAACCGATTCAATAGAAAATAACTAACTAAGGATAGTAAACAATTAGAGATACATATGTATTTACTTATATTATTTATTGTTGGTTATTATTATTGGTGAATTAATAACGTAGAAGATCAATTAGGGTTAAGTCTAATCTTCATAATAGCAATACAATCATAAGGTTACGCAAAGTATCACTATATCTTTAAGATTTATCAGCAGTTTATTAATACAATTTCTAAGGTTAGGATTGAATCACAATATTACTTAACATTAATTAATATTCTTCGTCTATCGCATAAGGTTAAGATCAAGGCATAAACATAATCACTTAATTTATAAAACTCAATAAGGTTATTAAAGCTATGATATAAATCAGTTAATCATGTCAAGAATAATCACTAATATAATATAATATAGATAATTCTTGTATAATAAACATTCAATAATATAGTTCCAACAATAATATTAATCTAAGCAAATACAATAAATATTAGTTCATAATTAAGTTAAACATAATCATAATCAATATTCAATAATAAAACACATTCAAAATTAAATAAAGAATAAGATACGCAAACCAAAACCGTGAACTACGCTCCGTACGCTTGATCGTAGACAAACCCTTGCGAACCCGCGACTCTAAATTGCTCCTAAAACCCCTAGAAAGTGTTTCTAGTCGAATTTGGGGTTAATAATTCGTAACCTACGAATTATTAAGGTTATTGAGTTATATTTCGAAGCTGGAAGGTGTTTTCTATTTATAATAGCTGACAGTCGGTCCCAACCGGCGGTTGGAAGGTCCAACCGGCGGTTGGTTACTTTGTCTCCAAGTAAAACTCTTCGTTTCCACCAGATTCTAGAATTTTCGGTTCCAACCGCCGGTTGAAAGGCCCAACCGGTGGTTGAGTTTTTATCCAAATAAGCTGAATTTTGGATATGTTGTAGCTCTATGTGTTAGCTAAATTTGGCCGCTTGAATCAACTCAATTGGACTTCGTATGAGAAAGTTATGGCCAAAATACTAACGCATAGCACAAAACTCATCATTTACACTTTTCTTATGTTCTTGATCTAAATTCCGCTCCTTTTCATCCAAACTTCATTTAAAACACTTATTTGATGCTATCACTCCATTTTTGAGCTATCTTCTTTATAAAATCTTTTCTTGGCCCATTCTTTAAGTCTTTATTGCTTTAGTCTTCAATTCTTTAAGGTTTAAGCTCCTTTTCTTCAAGTACTTTATTTTCTTCAGTTTTGGACTTGTTCGCGTTCCTTTTTCTTCAATCTTTAATTAAAATACATTTCTGCAAATATTAACAAAATAAATATCTAAAATCATATAAATGCATTAAAATGTATATAAATATAGGGATAAATTACTATATAATATACTATCTATTTGATGCTTATCAATCACATTGCCTCAATTATATAGTAAATACAAGATAACTAACTTTCCTAAAAATCTGGGATATCCCGAGATTTTCGGGATCCTCTAGTCTTCCACCTTGACTCATTATCCCACGTTTTCCTTGACTCCTCCACGACTTGGCTAAGCCTTGAACCGAAATTAGTGGCACGATTGACCCACGTTTTAACCCTGCAAGACTTGGTCAAGATACACAACGGTCAAATAAAGATTAGTGGCGTTTTACCCGGGATACCGAATATATCCTGGATCCTGATCACCCGGGATCCTGAATCATCCAAGATCCTGAACATAAGCAGACAAATAATGATTAGTAACATTTAATTCCAGGATATCTAACATATCCGGGATCCTGATCGTCTGGGATCCTATTCATCCAGGATCCTGAACATATAACTGATAAACAAAGATTAATAACATCTGATCCCGGGATACTTAACATATCCGGGATCCTGAGCATTCAAGATACTAAACATATGTGAGATCCTGAGTATATCTGAGATTTCTATAGTACTCAGGATCCTAAATGTACCTAAATACTCATATATAATCGAGATCCTCGATCTAAGCGAGATCCTGAATATATCCAAGATCTTGATAACCTGCATCATATAAATACACAATCTCGGGATCCCTAGTCTTAACTGGGTCCTGAATATATCCGTGATCCTGGATATACTTTACAATAGTAACAAAAGACTTTAGGATCCTGTATCCTGACTGTATAATTTAGCCCCAAACAATTGCCCCCAAGTTGTGTTATCTTCAGGTCCTTGATGGTGACACAACTTCTTAAAATAAGCATTAAATAAGTTAGGCAAGATATTACCGTGCATCCGTAACCATGCCCATGTTGATTGGATTTTTGATAAGTATAAATCCTTTCATGCCTCATTTGCATGACTTCGAGCTTTATAATGGCTTCGGTTACCAGTTCTTCATCGAGTTTCAATGAAAAATAGCACAACGATTTCAAAGAGTGATAAACATACCTGAATCCTATGTTTAATCCGTGACCAAGCTATGTTATTCGCAAACTGTACTCATGGCTTGGCGTAGCTTTTTCGTTTATCCAAAGCACCATGGACTTTCACGACCTTGATCATTGTGTTTCTTTGAAAATCTTCACAAATCAACTATCTTCAAGATCCAGAAGGGATGCATGCCCCCATTCCTGTCAATGTTATACATACGTGGGCTTTGCCAATAATTCATGGTGAGATCAACCTGATACGGTTGGACATGATGATGTTCAAGTGGTTTATGTTGGCCACTTGTTGAACTTTTATTCAAGATAAGCTAATCCCGAGTGTGGGTTGTCTTGGTTCGATTCGTTACTCTCCGTGACTTACGTGGATAACCCGTTGGAATGTATAGAACGAGACCAAGGGTGGTGTGAATCGAATGAATGTCATCTAACGAGATGGGCTTCAGTGATGAGCAAGGCTCAAACTCGGAAGATGAACGTGGAGAGAGAGAGAGAGAAAGCATATAGAGGCTCCTCTTGATTCTCGTTGAACAATCCGAAAAGATAAGTTCTTAGTAGTGAGCAAAACACACCATGGATAAAGACGATGGAGAGAAAGGAAGCAGGAAGGTTGCCTTCTCATTTGATGTGTGTTATCATCTTCTATTTATCTTCTATCTCAAGGATATTGGAGAGATTCCCCCAATATATGTTTATTTCATCCATACGCTCAGAATCTTGAGGAGATTCCCTCAAGATATATTTAGAATAATCGTGTTCCTAGGATTCCAATATTTTAGGATCCTGAAACAGACCTTCAATTGCAAAATTCCTAAGTAATGTCAGGATCTTGAAGGTTATTCAAGACACTCAAAGAAGAAGAAAGCCAAGGAAACCAAGGCTACCAATAAGATTAAGATTTATATATCCTTTGTCTTCAGGATATTGAGGAGATTCCCTCAATATCTCTATATATATATAAAAGAAAAACCCTGGAAGAATCCCACCCCTTTATTTAAAGATAATCCTTCATTAGCTGACCATTAGATATATTAATGACGTCATTAGCCCCAATAATAGTGTTGTAAATTACCTAAATGTCCCTTATTCAAAAATAATCACCATCATGTATGCGAGGGTTTGGCTGTTGGGAGCATAAAAAATCAAACCTACCACCATCACCATCGCCTTATTCAAAATTATTCACCATCATCTGTATACGAGGGTTTTGCGATTGCGAGCATCAAAAATCAAACGTACCACCATCGCCTTAAAAGTCGTCGATTGCAATTGAAACGACACCATCTATCTACATCCCATATAGAGCACATAGAAAGAAGGGTTTTGCTGTTCAACCTACGATTTCTAGGGTTCCTGTATTCAATTGACGAGATCACAGAAAATTAAAATCGGTAAGCAATTTGTTTGATTCAATTTCGATTTCAAACATTCATATGAGAATGATTTACTACTGATTGATCGTATTCCATGTAAGATCCTATATCGAACAAAGTGTACTGTGTTGTGGGTGGATTTTTACTAACCTTTGCAGGATCCTAATTAGCATCATATGTACACCTCGCAGGTATGAAAGTCGTTTATATTTTATATTCGTATCCTAGGATAATGATAGTTTGTAAGTCTGTTTTCGGGATCACAGATATAGATAAGGATCCTGGATATGTCATTATTATTTATCTTGCAGGATCCTGGTCAGGATATATTTATTTAACATAATAGTGCAGGATACTGAATTAGGAAGATCCTTGACTAAGGATCCTAAGTTTATTCTGGAGTATACATAGCTCAGGATCCTGAACCTGTATTAGTTCAGGATCATGCGCTGTTTAACGTGTTTATTTTCTTTGAGTATTGACCAGGTCATAAGAAGAACGCGTTAATGAGATATACTCCGGATTACATGGCGAGGCTTTGATACGATCTGATGAAGACGAAGTCCGCTGCACGTGTAAAATGAAGTCAAAAGAGACGTTGGTGGTCTTCATCCTTCATCGGAGGATCCCAAAAATCTCGGAAATATTGTTATTTTCTCTTAGTATTTAAACGAGGCATGGATGATCATTTAGGTTAACGAATATTCACTATTTTCACCGGCAACTCACACAAACACTCTGTTATTTCTCTCATTTACGCTTATTTCATCAACACTTAGCTAGATTCACACACAAATTCACTTAGCCGATCATCCTTGTGCTCTTAGTTTGTAATCGATTACTTTCATTTTTATTAGATTAACAAAGGCAAGGATCATTTGATCCTTCCCGAGGTTTTGTGCCGGCGATCAACCTTGATCAAGGGCTTTCCTCGTATATCATCGTGTCGTTTTTAATTGTTTATCATTTACATTACTTTGATCGTATTCTTTTTACATTTTTATTGTCAAATTAGCATTATCCTTAATCTGTTCATGAGCTTTGATATTAAAACATTTGTTAAACAAGGACCTACGTATTTAATCAATCATTTTACACAAAATATTTACTTACTAATAGAGATAATCGTGTTTCTACGTAATTATATTGAGAGTAATTTTTACACCTGACCTCACAATCTAAATTTGATCACTTAATTGCTTTTAGTAATTTTTGACCAAAACATACTGTTACGAATTCCAATCTTCAACAATCACAACATGTATGTATTTTTCGTAAGATAGATGTGGTTTATAAGAAAACGAGTGTTAAATAAGATTCAATCAACTGTTTTTGTTACTTTTTTAAGCCATCTAGGTTCTTAATGTGTTTCATAACAATATTGATGAAGCGCACCCCATGTGTTTGATAAAATGCGTAGCTAAGTTAATTAACTTTTTTATTGAAATATTAACTATTTATTGCGAAAATGTGTACTAAATTATCATATAGAAGAAAGGCAAAAGAACTAAAGGCTGCTTCTGAAGTCCAAGATTACATATTTTACTAAACTATACACACACACACACATCTGCATGTATATAGCATATTTATATATATATGGGATTTATAACAATACACATTTCATTAATTCCTTCATATACTATTTAGTTTGTCTTTCTTGCTGATTTTAGCTTTTTGTGAATTTGTGTATCGTTGCATATGGAGTTCATGCTTCAAATTATATTTGACATCAAGAACAACAATAAGAAGCATAAAGAGGATACCTTACAACATATCGATATCAATAACTGGTTTAACAAGGTAATTGACTAATTGTATTTTGCCATATACATGATTGAAACGATTCAGATTTAATAAGTCTCATATAATCAAAGGTTCAATATATATTTTTCTTAGTTATATTATGACCAATTTATTTAGTTGTTGTCATGCTTGAGATTGTTGCATCAGAGGATGTAAAATAATGGAAGTTATATGCTAAAATTAATTATGTCTCATTGTTTATATTTTCTTCATATCAGGTGCACTTTCAAGGTTGTGCTTAAAACTGCTATTCTTATCAGTTCGGATCGGTGTCCAGACCTGTGGTTGATGACAATCGGTATAACTAGGTACAGGTAACAGCTCTTCTTCTTATAGCTAATACTTATAATCTATCCGACTTAATGATATTCCCATGGTACTAATTATTTTCGTGATAATCTTAATTTAATAACTTTATACCAGGTGCAACAATTAGATACAATTAGAATTTAGAACTACAGTTATGGTCTGACCCTGATTTAATAATCGTATAAACATTGTCTATTGACCCTGAATATTTGAATTGAGCTATATATACAACCAATTGCTGCATTGAGAGTCTGTGCTATGACACCTTTTTTGTAAGCCTTCTTAATTATGCAAGTAATTGATATAGTGATTTATGTGTATCAAGAATCTAAGCTTAGTTATAATTCTTATTGATTGGAGAGGAACGTTCTAAAAAGTTGCAGAAACAACACAACCAAGATCTCTCATTGAGATCTTGGACCAGAAAACCTCAGCCCCGGTTAGACGAGTAAATATTTTTTGTCCAGGATTTTAATATATATATGGCATTTACATGTTTTTTGAGTACATAGACCATGTCTTAATTGGAATTGTTGATCAACCTGGGATGAGGTTTTTATGTTCCACAAATTAAGGTACCAACGATTTACTAACTATGAGACACAAGCTATAATTACTCACAATACTCTCTATTACATAGTTGAGTAACTATATTGCACTTAAACATATTATTTGCTCTTGACTTTCAGGTAGAGTTTTATTGTACCCGGTAATTGATGATATCCTTGAGAGTTTAAATGGTAAACAATGGTGTTATTTTGGAATCATTATATGCAGAACAAAATGACGGCCAAGAGAAAGTGGAGGAAACAGTGATAAGTACCAAACATATTGCCTTGGCAGTCAATGAAGAACTTGACCTGCACACCAGACTCATTGTATTTAGGTTGGACTTGCTCATCATTTTGCAGACTACGCATTGTGTTAAGGTGCGTACCCTTGAAAGTGTCGTGGCGGAAGATGGGTGTAAGGAACGTAGTTTTCTTGAATTCGATTTAGGTTGACTGCAAATTGTATACTAAAGAACTTTGAATTACACCAAAATGATTGTACTCAAGTAAAAGTGTCATGGTAAAAAAATTTCACTATAAATGATTGTACTCAAGTAAACATCAAAAGCCATGAATATGTAATTTGGTTAGTCTCTCTATGATCGGTTAACAGCTCTTCTTGCCCTTCTTGAAGTTTGTTTTTCAGCTGGGATGAGGAGCAGCTACATGACCACCATGATTCCGATCGCAAAAAAAGGCATGTTTGGTAAATAGTGTCGGCTTTTCCCTTTTTCGGGCTTATTGGTTAAATAGTATATTGTTTGATTTCCCTTTCGTACCAGAAATCATATGTTTGTACCTGCAGCTAATCCTGGTCTTTTCACATCCAAAAATCTATATATATAAGAAAAACCAATAAGTTTGTAACGTAAAAAATAACCGGTTTGATCCATTGTAAATAAATGATGGACTGCAAATTGTATAATGTTTGTCAATTTGACCACAAAATTGCTCTCACTTTCAGGTGTTCCCTATTTGGATATAGGTTGTTTTAATTTTAAATTATGGGCAACTGAAGATAAAAGATAATCCTGTTAGGAACAACATTAATTAGCCTTGCTGATCAGCCTGGGATGAGGTTTTATGTTCCACAAAAACTTGCTGTTTTTTCTATTCCATGGACGTCATGTGGTATACTCGCCCGTGCCCTTGAAAAGTTGATTAAAAGATGCACCAATGAGAATTGTGAAATATATTTTCTGATGCAATTCTGCAAACATCTATTCGACAACAACTTCTGCAGGTACTTCTATCTCTTTACTTCATTAAATGCTTGTAATTCTATTTTGACTTTTTAAATTGTCATGTGATTTAGTCCACCGTAAAAAAATATTGATGCTCCAGCTCCTCATTGAATGCTTCACTAGATCATGACAATTGGGTACCACAGTTTTTTCAAAAGTTTATATTAGATACGAGAAAACCTGACCTGTTTGCAGAGCCCACTCATTATTTGCTAAGATAAACTGAGTATCTGAAATCCTTTGCTGATATAACATATTTTCTATATGTGTTAACCATACAATACATCTAGATATATGATATCGCGTAAAAAGTCACGTTTTTACCACCGATATCTATCTCATTCTGGAACGATTCTTGGCATATTGACTCAAAAACATTACAAATCAGTAACATTATGCCAAGATGATTGAAACAAGGTTGCACGAGAAAAATCAAGCAAAACGGATGTAAAATGAAGATTCCACACACGTTTGAAGATTCAAGGCACAAAATCGAGATTTCAAGACCAAAATGCCCTCCATCAGTATCCATTATTTTCAAGATGTTCGTTTTCAAAATACGAATCTAACAGAAGAAGAATCAACCAAAACGGGCAAAGAATGAAGATTTCGCGCCCGCCGGAAGATCCAAATGATCCGTACGCAATATCTGGAGCTATGGACCTCATTTTCAGGCATATCCTATGTCAAAATCTTCGTTTTTGAATTACGAATCCAACAAAAAAAGAATCAACTCAAACGGACGTATAACGAAGAAAACACGCACGAATCAAGAAACGAAGCAACAAATCGCGCAACGGGGCGGGGCAGGGCCCACCGCCGCCGGCCACCCTTCCCCCGTCCCGGTTTCCGTTTTTGGCAAGTTTGGTACCTGGTGCGGTCACTTTTCGCGTTGTACAGTACCCGGTGCGGTCACTTTTCGCGTTGTACGATCCACTTTTAGCTAGTCTTTCTAACATGCACCTCAAGGCTTCATGATGCTAAAATGAGCCAAGACTCACCTATAAATAGGTTGTTTGGGTTCATTTGAAACACACACCTCATATGCACACATTCTAGCATATTTCACTCTTTCTTTCTCACTAGATAATCTTTCGTAGTCTTTTAGTCTTTCTCATTCTAGGAATATTGTAATTAGTCCACGGACTAACATAGAAGCTAGGGCGAACGCTAGAGATTCGGAGATCAATCTTTGTACGTGTGAAAGAGTTTGTCAATTATAATAATACGCTGCTACGCATTTAATTCCGGGTGATTTCTAAACCATTATTACACTTGTCTAAATTCATATTTGAATATGTATTATTGCCTGGTATGTGATTTATTTGTTGCCATGAATTGCGAGTAGTTTATTATTGTGATTGCTGTGGATGTAGATAATTATAAGTAAGGATGTCATTACATAACTAATGTACGATAATCGTAAAGTGGTATGACGGCCCCTATTCGACTGTTACTCGGTATAGTGCTGGAAATGCGTTATGCAAAGTACAAACGTACGGAAGCCGGTAAACAACCGAAGGTAGTTATATCATTGGAATCAGCTCTGGTTTAACAGTTGGAATTCCGTAAGGATAATACAACTTCACAACTAACTGGTATATCCTACGAGAATCAATGCATTACAAAATAATGTTCGTTAAATACGTTCAGATAAAATAGGAGATAATAACCCTTGCACTGTTTAGACTTTATGAATTTTAAGTCTAGTTTATGGAGTACCCTTTCCAGTTATCCACGTGACTATAACCTAGTAATTAGGACCTGATCAACCTTAATTATGGTAAGTAGTTATCTGTGCCCATGACATGCAATAAGTAAGACACAGTGAAATCACTCGTTGTATATATTAGGTTTACTTTCCTGCACTGCTTTACATTTAATTAGTTAGAGTGTCACTTTCACCGTCAATTACTCTTGACCGCGTGTTGGATATAAGAAGCAGTGGAAATCTCATGCAAAGTACACTGTCTATTATTGAAAGGCATGGTCCTCGTATGAAACATGTTTTAACAAACTGCGAATAACCTGGGGATGTATAACTTTTTGAAAAGGAGAACTTAAATCATAAGTCGAAGTAATTAAAGCTTAATTGAACGAAAACAAGACTTAGGAATAGGAGTAAAACCCTGGTGACCTATAAACCTTAAAACCCTAAGTTATACATAATCGACGGTCTAAACATTCAAAGTTAATAATCTTCGTGCTAATAGTGTAGTAAACTACCTTAGGGGTCAAGAACGGTCGGACCTATGAGACGATACGCTACTGATTCATGAGCCTCGGTTTAAACCAAGATGTGTTGTTCATCTTTCAACTAGATGAGTATTGGAAATTTGCGTAATGCTCCGACCAGAATCACGATAACCTAGTTCCATGTGACATGCCAATGGGAAACTGAGTTGGTAGGGTTCTAGAGTTTACACCTAGTAGTTTATTGACCACATTAGTATCAACCCTATTCGTTCTGTCATCCTGAAATACTAGTTATCGAAATCTCAGCAATCACATCTTTATCTTTATCTGTTTTCCTGCATTTTAATTTCCTGCAATTTACTTTTCTGTATTTTAAATCCCAAAAAACCTACCTACTTTGTGCCATCCTAAATACTTCCCTACTGAAAGTGTTAACTTTAATCACCCACACGTTTGGATTCGTAGAACGATCTTAGGTCATACTTACCGCTTACTAACCAGAGTAGGTAGTACGTATAATTTAAGCCCCACAAAATATAAATTTAAAAACCCCTGCTGCGCTCGCACCATCTTTTGAAAAACAACGACACGGTGCGTGCACAACAAGTTTTTGGCGCTGCTGCCAGGGAATCTCAAACGTAGATTTAAAGCCACCTTAAGTAGTTGTATTTAGGAGATCCTTCCGATTGAAATCTTCCTAGAAATCCTTCGAAAGTTAATTTGCGTAATTTTAGTTTTAGTTCACGATTAATTTAATACTGGTTAATTAGGATAATATTAGTTTAAATATGACATCTCGAAAACCCACTTCTAGTTGTACTTCAAGGGATGAATTGTATGCTTCCCTAGAAGAATTTAGGATCCCACATCCCATTCCAAACCATTTCCTGAATTTTGATGTCACGGATCGACTACCTGACTTGGCATCATCTCCAGAAGATCACTCTCCAACTTTGCACATACCTGAATTGTCGAAATCTGTCCACTTGGATTATCTTCCCGAAGAAAATCATGAAGTAAAGCCTCCGAAAACATGTGACTTAATTACCCTCATTCCTGAAACATCGGTATATACCCAAACCATATCCGATTATCACAATGACGGTATCTTTCCATTCTCTTCATACGAACCTAAATACACCATTTACCGAGTGGTGGACAAAGTTCCATCAGCTAAGCCAGAAAACCCTTGTTTTGAAGAACGCACCCTAGGCGCATCTTTCAATCCTTCCCGTAGGGCGGACGTTTATAAAGCATTCGTCAAACAATTGACCTATGCCAACCTCCCATTTTCTTTCGACCAACGAGAAACGATTACTGCATTAGAAAAACAAGTGGATCTTCTTCTTCATCTCTCAAATAAAGAATGCGAAAACCCCTCCACAAGTTTCAGAGACCAAGAACTAAAGTTTGTAGCAGATTTAGATCTACTCCTCGAATCATTTGCCGACATGGATTACCTTCCAATATCTATGATATTAATAAATCACAATGTCGCCGCAATGATCGACAAACTTGAGTTCTGGACAGAACAAAACCCGATCACCTTTCTTGGTAAAATTTCATTCATTGTTGACCCCGCTTCTTACCTAATCTCAAAATTGCGAGAAGTTTTCCCTAATTCCACAAAGGATAAAGTCAACACAAGCTTCTTTGAAAAAAGAAAAGACCTCCACGTCAAGCTTGTTCAAATCTTCACCTTCACCAAGTATCCCTTCACTTCCACTCAAAAAGCCGGAATCAGTGAACTCGGTAAATTAGTTAAACTTACAACCGGAGAACCCGATTCCACGGAGGAGAATGCGTTTATGGAAGCAGTGAATAAACTTACTCACAATCTGAACTACAAAAACAAAGGAGAACACGACGGTCTATCAAATCCCAAGAAGATAAGAAAGGCGTACAATAAGTTGATTAACGATCTTGTCAATCTAGGGTATGAGGAACGAGAAATCCTAACGGGTCCAGAAGATCGTCATTTTCTAGTTTACAATGTCATCTGGGAGCTATCAAAGTGTTTTGTACCGAAAAATGTTCAATTAAGGGAGAAAATCTCGACCCTTTCCCTTTGGAGGGATCGGAATGGATCATAAAACAATTCTTTCTGAAAAAGGGCAAGGCTCGCAACCTTAAGTGAGCCAGTTTTAAGTATACATATATAATATAATAAATTTTTGAAAGTTTCCCTTAAAAGAAAAAACGCTTTTAAATGTTTGTCTGGAAACACGTGCGTGACTGAAAGAATGTGAAAACATTTTGGGAATTCTACTTAAACGGATACCCTCAACAAGTCCACGACAGACAAAGATTTTTAAACAACAAAAGTAGTTTAAGTTTAATGTTTAAAAGTTGATTTTAAGTGTTCCGCAAAATTTTGCGCGTTTCTTAAAATATTTGCGACGTAACAAGAAACTAACAAGTAACTAGTTACAAGTAATATATTTAAGATTCACCATCATTATTAGTGGACATTGGAAATTAATTTGAGATATTAGTACTTGACATTTAATTTATCTTAGGGACCATATGAGTACCATAGTACTTAAAGTGAGTACATGTACCCTAATGGACCACTATGAACCTCCTTAACTCCCCATAATTCAAATCATTCAACAAACTTCATCTTCCTCCTCCTCCCTCTCTAAAAACCGGCCACCATGAGTCCACCATGAATCCACCATCAAAACTCCATCAAATCACTTAATCTCTTGTCCTTTCGAGCCCCTCGTCGCATATACTTCTCGGTTGTACTTTCGTTTTTGCATTTCATTCGCTCTAAGCAAGGTATGATCACAAAACCCACTTTGAACTTTTAGGAACTTGTTTCTTGTAGTTATATAGGATAGTAGCTAGGAAATAGTGTTTTCCTTGGTTAAATGCTCTATTACTACACGTTCCTACCACTAATACATGCAAACCTCCACGTTCTAAACCTTGATCAATTGATCTAGCTTAGAACTTTGCTTAATTAAGTGTTAGTATTCCAAGTGCCTAGTAATTGTGGTGCTTTGCATAATCCCTCTGTTAGTTGCTCTATGTGCACAAGTTAGGTTTAGCAATTTTGGCTTTTGAAAATCAACAAAAAAGTGACTAGCTTGCATGAAAAATATGATAAGTTGAAAATTGCATGACCATATTGTACTTGTTTTGACTAGTCAAATTAGGCAATAACTAGAGAATCATCACTCTTGAATAAAAAGACTTGGACCACACCAAATACATGGGCATGATAACCTCTTTTATGCATAACTTAGTTTGCTTATCAAATAGGAAATGCTTAAAATGAATTAGAATATGCATGCATGAATAGGTTAAAATTATGGCATTCGAAAATATCATTTAAAAGCTTTGACCTAAAAGTCAACTTGAAGTATTGAATTTATTTTAAGACAAAATCTTTTATTCAAAAACCTTACTTCAACTTGCACTTCCAAAGTCGAACCTTACCAATAATGATGTTATTCGTGAATTCTCATCATTTCAAACTTGGTCTGCACCAAACTTTGTAAATGACAAGCACTTCACAGTAAAAAGATTGCCATTCCATGACTATACTTTCCTGAGTAATGATATTACCTTGACGATTAACTGTCTGTTACATGGGAGCATTATACGTTCAATGAAATCTTTAGATTGTCTAGAAATTAAAGCCCTCACTTCGAAATTCCCCGAAGCGTGCTTTGAATTTCTCTTTCTTAAAGAATCCATTACTTTAAATGTTCTCAGGTACAATGACACGCAAGAAGAAATTAAATCCAGCACGACCCCTTGCAGGATCTTTAGCATATATGAGTGCCACGCCAGCTTATGACAAGATGGCCCGTATATGGAGGGATAAAAAGTTCGGGCGTCTCAGGCACATTGATTGGGACGTTATGCAAGCTTTAGGACTCAAGCAGCGACTCGAAGACCTGCTTAGCTACACATTGAATGGGCAGCAGTTCGAGCCCTTGAAGAGATTATTTAGCATTGATGAGCCCGTATATGTGGAAATGGTTACGGAATTTATGACCACCTTCAGTTTTCAGGAAAGAGGGAGGATTGAAGATTGTTCATTATCATTTCAGTATTTGGGCAACCCGCACACTCTGTCACTCGCCCAGTTCTCACTCCACATAGGCTTGTACACACCTGAGGAGATACAGTCGCCTTTATTCACCACAGGAGCCACCTCTGTTTCTGTCACCACCAGTTGCATTGAAATATGGAGCCAATGGTCCCCCACACCGTATTTTTCAAGAATCAAGGCAGCCCGACTCAAGGACCCAGTTCTCCAGATTCTTCACAAGCTCATAGCTTGTTCCTTTGACGGGAAACACACCACCAGCGGACGAGTCTCCGGATTCGATGTCGCTCTCATGGCGAGCATTCTCGGAAAGCGAAACATACAGGTTGCCTATTTAGTCGCTCAGAGGCTTCTACAGGAAAAGGATTTTGGCAAGAGAAGATCATACCTGGGAGCAGTAATTACTCGCCTGATCCGAAATATGAGATTGCTTCGAACAGCGGATGTTGAAAGATTCAAGGCAGGATGGAGCTCCAAGCCACTTGACTACCAATTTCTTAGGAGTATGGGTATACTCCGGATCACGGCAGATGGTACAGTCTACATCAAAGCACGGGCAGCAGATCCTGACAGTGTGGACATTTTAATACCAGATTTGGTCCTACCAAGAGAGACAAAGAAAAGGAAACGACAGCAAGGGCCCAGTGAGTCAGATACCGATGAGGATGACAGTGATGACAAGAATGACGATGAAGATGATGACATACCGCCACCACCACGAGTAGAACCACCACGTACTAGGGCAGGACCTTCTACTCCTGCCCCAAGACCGAAAGGGCCTTCATTCATCTATCACTACGGGGCGCCTACAGGTCCCGATTACTGGTACTGGAATATGCAGATGCAGACTAGGATCTATAGAGCATTGCAACAGCAGGCAGCTGGTATACCCATGACCCCACTGCCACACTTACCATGTGGAATGGGTCGAGCACCACCACACCTGTATCCACCTGTAGTTCCTACTCCAGCACCTCGACCACCACCGGGCCGTAGGTATGTTATGCCACCACGGGTTATCATTCCTAGACCTCAGCCACCCCCAGTGCAGATCCCAGTCACCGGACAAACCATTCCGTCAGTTGTTGGTTCATTCAGAGTCCACACATCAAGAGGAAGTAGGACATCCAGAGTATCGGCACGGGCTGTCACAGTTCAGAGCCCCAGAACTGGCAGACAGACCATCCCTTCAGCTACTGTACCTATTCCAGTCTCCTCTCACAGGCAAACAGATCTCTTCCAGGACAACACACACCAAGGGTCAGCCATGTTCCCGTTCGGTAGTTTCGAGATACCATCCGGACCACTTATCGATCAGCTAGTAGACCAAGGAGCTTTTACCATTGGCATGCCAGACGAAGGAGCTAATCATGATGCATCAAACGAAGGCACCAATGATCAGTATGATGACTCCTCATCAGATGAGACTTCTCCTGGACCCACTACATCTACAGCAGCAGTATGACCATGAGCAGAGCAATGGATTGCTCCTCTTTCTGACTTCTTTCTACTTTCTACCAAAACTCTTTACTATTATTGTCTGTATTGATGTACGATTGATGCTTCGACATCACATTTATCTATTTACTATTTTATTATGCTTTCACTTTACTTTTTCTTATTAGCAGCTATTATTTAAATGATTGAGTGGATTGTTTGTTGAACCAAAACGACTATTTATCGGAAACCAAATCAAAGGAAGCAACGGACCCCACGATGGAGAACACGGAGAGACGTAAGCTACAAGCCGCGGACCAGCAAACTTCTAACACACAGCAAACAACGCGTACAGCAAAAGCGGTACACCGTTCCAAAAACCCTTATCCGTTAAAGCTTTGATTATCTCGCCCAATATTCCAACACTAAGTGTGGGATACCTCATACCACATAACACTTATGAAACAATCCAAAGATAAGTAGAATCTCTAAGTGTGGGATACTTCGTCAAGAGGTGCTCAACAAATAGATTCGAACATTAGGGACAATGTTCCTCTAAATGTGGGATATTCGGTCTACAACCGCAAGTTTTACCTCTTGTCCGTAAGCCAAACAATATTTTCATCAAAAGGCTAAAAATGGAAAAATTTTCGGATTCAAAAACATCGTTTTCTGGAAATCCTATCTTTCAAAACTATGAACTATAGCTAGAAACGAGTTTCAACAAAGAAACGAAATTATTTTAGAGTAAGATACTGTAACACCCGGTCAAAAAGTCAAATTTCGCGCCGATTTTAAACTTTGAATAATTACATTTTATAGTTCAAGTGAAATATTTTTATTAAAAATACTTACAAAATAACATAACCAAATTATAGATTTAAAGTAATAAATCTACATTTTAATCAGGTATAAAATCACGGACATTTTGTACTGTGGTTGGAGACCACAGTACACGAGTTAGGGATCTGAGTTCAAATAAAAACCCAAATCCCTCCTCATTCTTTCTCATTCACCACATTTCACTCTCTCTCTCCTCTCAACTTTTCTCTCATCTCTCTCTCTACAACCTACCACCACACCACCGCCACCATAATCCGCCAAAAACCACCGTCAAACGACCTCCAATCTCAAAGCTCCTTTAGGGAAAAACGATCACCACGCAACGATCTACAATCCTATCTTTTCGGATTCTCCTCGCGCGAATTTGTAAGTTTCCGACAATTCTCGAAATCTCTCAAAACTTTGTTATTTTGCTTGTTTGCGGTTTAGATAAGCTTAAAATACTTAATTATGGGTTGGGTAAAAGAATCGGACTCAACGGAGGCCGGAAAACTCGTTTCCGACTCAAACTCCGGCGAACAGTCCGCTACGTCGCAGGGACCAAAAACAGTGCTGCGACGTCGCAGCCAACGTCGCAAAAACATCTCAACGTCGCATGATGCGACGTAACACCCTACGTCGCAGTAAATCTTAAACGTCGCACATTACGACGTAACACGCAATGTCGCATTAAATTGCGACGTCGCACATAGCGACGCAAGACCCTACGTCGCATCTGACGTCGCAGTCGACGTCGCATCTGACGTCGCATCTGACGTCGCAGAACCTTAAAAACCTATGTTTTTCACTAAGTATTGACAACCAAATTTTACCACTCGATTTTACCCGAATTTGGATTTCGAATGCGTTTTCTTTAAAGCAAAGTAGTAGAAATAAAAATTTTCCAAGCTGACCTGGCAGCTCGACCCCAGCCAGGGGCTCTGCCCCTTGGACCCCGCCAGGGGTTGCCACCCCTTGGACCCCGCTATCAGGGGCGCTGCCCCCGAACCCCCGTACACGGTCTTTAAAACCAAGCGACAAACAAACATTCAAACGACTTACTTGGTCAGACTATTTGATCTCGTACTTATACAACCTCACGTGTTTAGGACACTAGAAGGTTACCATTTGGACGACGCACGTATCATCGTATCGTTAACAACTCACAGGTGAGTTTCATAGCCCCACTCTTTCAACTGTTTTACTGTTTTCGGGGTGAAACACATGCTCAATTACTGTTTTTGAATTATATTAACAATTGTTTATAATTCACAACTATTTTATTACTGCATGTAATACAAAATGTGTAATACTTAGGAATTACACCCGTAATATTGTTTTAGAACAATATCAATACTTAATCTAGATAGGTTACAATCGTACCCGGTTAGGTCGTTGGAAAACGATTACCAACACATAACTTGATTAAGTTATCACAATCTTTTTGGCCATATTGTCACGGGACAATATCATTGGATACATTAGAACTAGTTAGTTCTGCCTACACTGGACAACATTTATACTGTTACAAGTTTAGTTATTCTTTAAGAACTAAAACTGTCGACACACTCCATTTCCACTAGAATGGGAACTGAACTTAAGTGAACATTTTCCCAAGACTCCGTTATATATACTTGCTAGGCTTTAGGCTAGGAGTATACAATATCAATACCCGTTAGTACGGACTTCTTATATCAATACGACTCAACTGGTGACGACTCTGGCTCAGGATGTAATCCAACCAGGGATGGTCCCCCGGCCCAGGATGTAATCCAACCGTGGGGGTGTTACCTGATGAATATCTACATACTATTATACGATCTACTTAGTCAGGCATGTCGAGTACTGCTGGCTCTCAAACAACTTAGTCGGGCATGTCGTTGTACTGCCGACTCAATCACAAATTGCTGCGAGCAATTCCAAAAACGATGCTGCGGTATTGCAGCGGGCACCAAACGATGCCACGGTAAAGTGGGCACAAAACGAAACCACGGTATTGCAGTGGACGAAATTTCAATCAATGGATCAGCGAGTGATACTCGGGATTCACAATAAGTTAACGGATCGGTGGTGCTGCCACGCGAGGCCGTTAGCTCAATTCAAGTCCGGGTTAGCTTATGCTAATCGGGTAAACGGACACGTTAAACGTTTTCAAACATAGATCTGCGGATCTACAATCATTTGTTGCTGGATGCAACACATCATATATTAAATCATAGTTCTGCGGGACTATAATTACTTGTTATCATACGACGCGATCATGCAATCAATTAATAGTTATAGGCAGGTATTGCCTTACGTTTATCGACACAACTACCTCTTAGCTATCAAGACATGGAATGCCATATTTATTTATATGTACTTAGGTACATGACTCGAACACTTAGGTATGAGATACCTCGATTAGACGTATACACATTGGTGTTACAAACTTCAATATAATACTTATCAAGCTGGCTTAATTTGAAACGACTTTTCAAAACATACAGAGTTTTATTACATCATGATTTCAACTAACAATCCTATGAACTCACCAGCTTTATAGCTGACCTGTTTTAGCATGTGTTCTCAGGTGCCCCGCAGGATTAGGGATTACTACAAGATTATGCTAGCTCGAGTCGCATGATTTCAAACATTTGGGACAACTCTGCATTTACTTTTGTAATATCAAAATATGTATTTGGAAATTAATGTCAAACTCATAACGTTGTAAACGTTCTATTTTGGGGAATGTATAATTATTTTCAAACGTCTCATTTAGAGTCGTTCATTATGTATCTTATGCTGTGATATTTGATTTAGTAACACCCGACCCGACAACTTCCGCAAACCGAAATTTGAGGGTGTTACAGATTGGTATCAGAGCCTAAGGTTATAGTGAACTAGGTTGCATTTAGTGGGCCTAGCCTATGACCGTTAGGCAGTATTCCTCATTAGGTATGACTGATTCAGGAATTACATCATACGAGTTTAATTTAACATAGAGTAGCTAACTATGTACAATTAAATAAAGATGATGTAAGATCTGAAAGGGGTTATGCTGAAACAGGAATGCGTAGTTGACTCTGATTGTTATGTGCTAGACATCCTAGGCTATTATATGTACTGTAGGTATATATTAATAGGCCTTACATGTATACTACTTCTATGTATCAAATATATACTGGGTATATACAACAAAATTCCGCTGTACTATCATTTACTCGTGAAGAGGCACATCGCCGTCTTCCTAACTATCACGACTCGACACTTTCTCTTTATATACGCATAGGAGGATATCACATATATCACTGAACCTCGGGAAGGAGGTACAACCGTATTCAATGGGAATGGAAACCCACACATGCTAAACGTCTACAAAATTTAAAACAAACAAACAAATCTTTCACCTTTGACCATGCTGGTCATCATTGGATTAGTGTTGACTAAGTCCACAACAAATTAATTATCTCAATCACAACTTGATCATTTAGATCAATAAATTCAATACCTCAGTGCCTTGGTACTCACATTCTAGCATTTGTGCTACATTTGGGAAATCACATAACTTCAACGTATTTTGGCCTTAGGGCTACAATCAAACAACACATGGCACGTGGTGTCACATCATGCTTTCAAGCACAACACATGGTATGTTGATACCACAATATGGGCACGTTAGTGCAAACCTCATAGTATGTCAATACTACAAATCATAGCATGTTGATGCTACATTCACAGTACATGGGTACTGCAATTACGGTGCCGCGGGCACTTCATTACGGCACGTGGTGCTGCATTTCATAGTACTTCGGTACTGCAATCACAATACATTGGTATTTCAATTACTGTGCTGATAGCACTGCATTTCAGTACGTTGTTTCTACACTCCAGTGCTTTAGGCACTGCATGTCAGCACGCTGTGCTACTCCAAGGCTCGATAAGCTACTATCAATATGCATGTAGACCTGTTATAGTTACATGTACGATTTATATATACATATACACTTACTTAACTGGGCACGAGGTGCCACACCTGACTTTTACTACGCACGTATACTTGTATAGTTACGTGTGCACCATATATGTATATACGACTACTCTACTGGACACGAGGTGTCCCACTTGATTTCTTTGTGTAGGAACACTCGCTATAGGCACTTGTACACTTATACGCATACGCAATTACTTTACCAGGCACGAAGTGCCACACCACTACTACTAAGGCATGTGATGCCTCATTCGATGAATACATTCTAATTTATTGGGATTACATCTATAGCACTTTAGTACTACATTACAGTCTGATAGACTACGACGATACCATTAGTTCTGGTCGAACTACATATAATACGCAACTAGGTCGTTAGTACGACTACACATTTAAAATTTCAAAGTCCGAGGACTTTCATACAAATACCTTAAGTGGTTTCTGGATAACTATCACTTTTACATCCGAGTATACAACTATAAAAGTCAAAATCTTTGAATAAAGATCTCACACTTTGTCATTTCATTCTTGTTCAAGAATCATGCCTCCTAAACGACAAACTTTCACTCAAGCTGAGCACGATCAAATTATTAATCAAGCAGTGACTACGACCCTAGCTGCTCAGAACCAAGTAAAGCCTTGCACTTTTAGGGATTTCCTGAGGTGCGAACCACCAAACTTCGTCGGGACTGAAGGAGCTATCGGATTAATTCGATGGTTTCAGAGAATGGAATGTATATTTCACGTTTGCAACTGCCCAGACGACTGCAAAGTCTTGTACGCCACATACACCCTCCAGGATGATGCTTCTACCTGGTGGAATTTTCACGCCCGAACTGTAGGAATCGACACTGCTCACAAACTTCCGTGGGAAGACCTGAAACGAATCATGAAGGACAAGTATTGTCCCATCGAAGTACTTCACAAACTTGAGGACGAACTTTGGCACCTCACCGTAAAAGACAACGATATCGAAACATATACCACTCGTTTCCAACAACTAGCACACTTGTGCCCAACCATAGTAAACCCTGAAAGTCAACAAATCGCAAGGTACACAGGTGGACTCCCGCTACTAATTGAGGGGATGGTCACCGCCTCTAAACCCGCTACTATTGAAGAGGCCATTCGTATGGCCCACAGACTTATGGCACAGAGGGAACGACGCGAAGCCACTGCAACCGAAAACAACCTAACAAAATGGAGTGGGGATCCCAGCTCTAGTCAAAATCCAACCAATCAACCTGAACCCTTGGGGTACTATGCTGTCGAACCCAAGGAAAGACAAGGCTATGCGGGTAACAAACCATTTTGTCACGGCTGTAAACGTCATCATAACGGATTATGCGGATTACCGTGCGAAAGATGCCAACGATACGGACACGTAATCCGGGACTGCAGAGTTCCCGCCAATCCCGACTCTCGAAGGATATGCTTCAAATGTAAGGAACCCGGTCATTACAAGAAGGACTGCCCAAAAAGACGCAAAATTCACTTAATCGACTCCGAGTAAATCAAATAAATCTTCAACGAAAATGTAAGTACAATTTCTCCTCGAAAACATAACTCTTCAATTATAGATTCGCTAAACGTGTACTTATTGTCCCCACCATCATTTTAACGACTTAATGTCGATCACATCTTAGGGCTAGTTGACCTAGGCCCACATAAAACCCAAAGTTTGCTTTCAGCAGACCAATCGATAGAACACTCACCAACCAAACTCAATGTTTACTTTCAGTAGACTAATCGACTCAACGATAAATCGCTCAGCCCTGATATAACAAATTACAAAACAGTCACTATGTGACAACCATCTAATCCCGAATGGACTACGACATAAACGGTTACCGACTAACCATAAAATAATCATACTCTGAACAAACAATATAGTCAGAATGTGACTACAACGATTAAACATGATGCGGTCATGGAGTGACTGCTATTCAACCTCGTTATAGACATCATGTGTCTGCAATCTATTCGACAAATACCTCGTACGTGCATTGCTCCCCAGACCATGCGCAACCCTGACATCACTTTAAATTTCGGGACGAAATTTTCTTAACAGGGGGAGAATGTAACACCCGGTCAAAAAGTCAAATTTCGCGCCGATTTTAAACTTTGAATAATTACATTTTATAGTTCAAGTGAAATATTTTTATTAAAAATACTTACAAAATAACATAACCAAATTATAGATTTAAAGTAATAAATCTACATTTTAATCAGGTATAAAATCACGGACATTTTGTACTGTGGTTGGAGACCACAGTACACGAGTTAGGGATCTGAGTTCAAATAAAAACCCAAATCCCTCCTCATTCTTTCTCATTCACCACATTTCACTCTCTCTCTCCTCTCAACTTTTCTCTCATCTCTCTCTCTACAACCTACCACCACACCACCGCCACCATAATCCGCCAGAAACCACCGTCAAACGACCTCCAATCTCAAAGCTCCTTTAGGGAAAAACGATCACCACGCAACGATCTACAATCCTATCTTTTCGGATTCTCCTCGCGCGAATTTGTAAGTTTCCGACAATTCTCGAAATCTCTCAAAACTTTGTTATTTTGCTTGTTTGCGGTTTAGATAAGCTTAAAATACTTAATTATGGGTTGGGTAAAAGAATCGGACTCAACGGAGGCCGGAAAACTCGTTTCCGACTCAAACTCCGGCGAACAGTCCGCTACGTCGCAGGGACCAAAAACAGTGTTGCGACGTCGCAGCCGACGTCGCAGCCAACGTCGCAAAAACATCTCAACGTCGCATGATGCGACGTAACACCCTACGTCGCAGTAAATCTTAAACGTCGCACATTGCGACGTAACACGCAATGTCGCATTAAATTGCGACGTCGCACATAGCGACGCAAGACCCTACGTCGCATCTGACGTCGCAGTCGACGTCGCATCTGACGTCGCATCTGACGTCGCAGAACCTTAAAAACCTATGTTTTTCACTAAGTATTGACAACCAAATTTTACCACTCGATTTTACCCGAATTTGGATTTCGAATGCGTTTTCTTTAAAGCAAAGTAGTAGAAATAAAAATTTTCCAAGCTGACCTGGCAGCTCGACCCCAGCCAGGGGCTCTGCCCCTTGGACCCCGCCAGGGGTTGCCACCCCTTGGACCCCGCTATCAGGGGCGCTGCCCCCGAACCCCCGTACACGGTCTTTAAAACCAAGCGACAAACAAACATTCGAACGACTTACTTGGTCAGACTATTTGATCTCGTACTTATACAACCTCACGTGTTTAGGACACTAGAAGGTTACCATTTGGACGACGCGCGTATCATCGTATCGTTAACAACTCACAGGTGAGTTTCATAGCCCCACTCTTTCAACTGTTTTACTGTTTTCGGGGTGAAACACATGCTCAATTACTGTTTTTGAATTATATTAACAATTGTTTATAATTCACAACTATTTTATTACTGCATGTAATACAAAATGTGTAATACTTAGGAATTACACCCGTAATATTGTTTTAGAACAATATCAATACTTAACCTAGATAGGTTACAATCGTACCCGGTTAGGTCGTTGGAAAACGATTACCAACACATAACTTGATTTAGTTATCACAATCTTTTTGGCCATATTGTCACGGGACAATATCATTGGATACATTAGAACTAGTTAGTTCTGCCTACACTGGACAACATTTATACTGTTACAAGTTTAGTTATTCTTTAAGAACTAAAACTGTCGACACACTCCATTTCCACTAGAATGGGAACTGAACTTAAGTGAATATTTTCCCAAGACTCCGTTATATATACTTGCTAGGCTTTAGGCTAGGAGTATACAATATCAATACCCGTTAGTACGGACTTCTTATATCAATACGACTCAACTGGTGACGACTCTGGCTCAGGATGTAATCCAACCAGGGATGGTCCCCCGGCCCAGGATGTAATCCAACCGTGGGGGTGTTACCTGATGAATATCTACATACTATTATACGATCTACTTAGTCAGGCATGTCGAGTACTGCTGGCTCTCAAACAACTTAGTCAGGCATGTCGTTGTACTGCCGACTCAATCACAAATTGCTGCGAGCAATTCCAAAAACGATGCCGTGGTATTGCAGCGGGCACCAAACGATGCCACGGTAAAGTGGGCACAAAACGAAACCACGGTATTGCAGTGGACGAAATTTCAATCAATGGATCAGCGAGTGATACTCGGGATTCACAATAAGTTAACGGATCGGTGGTGCTGCCACGCGAGGCCGTTAGCTCAATTCAAGTCCGGGTTAGCTTATGCTAATCGGGTAAACGGACACGTTAAATGTTTTCAAACATAGATCTGCGGATCTACAATCATTTGTTGCTGGATGCAACACATCATATATTAAATCATAGTTCTGCGGGACTATAATTACTTGTTATCATACGACACGATCATGCAATCAATTAATAGTTATAGGCAGGTATTGCCTTACGTTTATCGACACAACTACCTCTTAGCTATCAAGGCATGGAATGCCATATTTATTTATATGTACTTAGGTACATGACTCGAACACTTAGGTATGAGATACCTCGATTAGACGTATACACATTGGTGTTACAAACTTCAATATAATACTTATCAAGCTGGCTGAATTTGAAACGACTTTTCAAAACATACAGAGTTTTATTACATCATGATTTCAACTAACAATCCTATGAACTCACCAGCTTTATAGCTGACCTGTTTTAGCATGTGTTCTCAGGTGCCCCGCAGGATTAGGGATTACTACAAGATTATGCTAGCTCGAGTCGCATGATTTCAAACATTTGGGACAACTCTGCATTTACTTTTGTAATATCAAAATATGTATTTGGAAATTAATGTCAAACTCATAACGTTGTAAACGTTCTATTTTGGGGAATGTATAATTATTTTCAAACGTCTCATTTAGAGTCGTTCATTATGTATCTTATGCTGTGATATTTGATTTAGTAACACCCGACCCGACAACTTCCGCAAACCGAAATTTGAGGGTGTTACAGATACGGACGAAAAAGGTAACACATTGTTAGGCACATACTGACCAAAACATTCGATTCGTGAGGATTGAGACCATAATTAGCATTCATCTTTAATGCTTCACTTTTCGTTTCATGTGTGTGCCGATGTATGCATTTGAATTAGAACTTGCTCTTGTAATACATTTCGAGATCACATCAATGAGTGCCACACGTGGCATAGATACAACCTATCTTGACAGCTTCCAAGGAATCCAAAACACCTTTCCACCATCAAACATCCACCCACTCAACACCTACTCTTCACACTCACTAGAGATTTCCTGTCATTTGTCTCGAACCTCAAGAGTCTCATAAACCATTAGAGACACTCCTAAATTCCCAAAACCTTTGCAAATAAAAGCCAACATAACTCAAGATCATTAGAAACCTTCCAGGCCGCAAAGTACATTATCAAGATCGGCGAAGTAGAAGAAAAGAAATCAAACCAATCACGCCGACACAACTATGAAAAGGGCCAAGGAAAAGGAAGGATCCAAAGAAGGAAGGTTATGTAATCCTTCCAAAAACCTAAGGAATTTCAAATGAAAGCTTCAAGAAAATACAAGGAAAAACCATCACCACTTACATTCTTAAAACCAAAAACCCGATTCCTTCCAAGTTATCTCGACAGGTTAGTATCGTCCTCATCAAAAGTGATGGAGATCTGATTCTCGATCAAGCCTATGACGAGAATGCTGCATGACTGGCTATCCGAGTGATTGACACTAGTAAGTAGGAAACCCTAAACACTTTGAGTGATTTGAGTGACCCACTTGTAAGGATTGCTTAGTCATGATCATCATATAAGTTGCCCAAAGAAGGTATCGAAATTCTATAAACTCATAGTTTCCAGTAAAAACTCTTTCATAACCATAATTTATATCTTCTAAAAATAGTGTTTTCTAACAACTGATGCGATTAGAATCCTTCCAGAAATTTTTATGAATGAGTTTGCTTGAGGACAAGCAAAGTTCTAAGTGTGGGATACTTGATATCGCGTAAAAAGTCACGTTTTTACCACCGATATCTATCTCATTCTGGAACGATTCTTGGCATATTGACTCAAAAACATTACAAATCAGTAACATTATGCCAAGATGATTGAAACAAGGTTGCACGAGAAAAATCAAGCAAAAAGGATGTAAAATGAAGATTCCACACACGTTTGAAGATTCAAGAAACAAAATCGAGATTTTAAGACCAAAATGCCCTCCATCAGTATCCATTATTTTTCAAGATGTTCGTTTTCAAAATACGAATCTAACAGAAGAAGAATCAACCAAAACGGGCAAAGAATGAAGATTTCGCGCCCGCCGGAAGATCCAAATGATCCGTACGCAATATCTGGAGCTATGGACCTCATTTTCAGGCATATCCTATGTCAAAATCTTCGTTTTTGAATTACTAATCCAACAAAAAAAGAATCAACTCAAACGGACGTATAACGAAGAAAACATGCACGAATCAAGAAACGAAGCAACAAATCGCGCAACGGGGCGGGGCAGGGCCCACCACCGCCGGCCACCAGCCCACCGCCGCCGGCCACAGGGCTGGCGCCGCCGGCCACCCTTCCCCCATCCCGGTTTCCGTTTTTGGCAAGTTTTGGTACCTGGTGCGGTCACTTTTCGCGTTGTACAGTACCCGGTGCGGTCACTTTTCGCGTTGTACGATCCACTTTTAGCTAGTCTTTCTAACATGCACCTCAAGGCTTCATGATGCTAAAATGAGCCAAGACTCACCTATAAATAGGTTGTTTGGGTTCATTTGAAACACACACCTCATATGCACACATTCTAGCATATTTCACTCTTTCTTTCTCACTAGATAATCTTTCGTAGTCTTTTAGTCTTTCTCATTCTAGGAATATTGTAATTAGTCCACGGACTAACATAGAAGCTAGGGCGAACGCTAGAGATTCGGAGATCAATCTTTGTACATGTGAAAGAGTTTGTCAATTATAATAATACGTTGCTACGCATTTAATTCCGGGTGATTTCTAAACCATTATTACACTTGTCTAAATTCATATTTGAATATGTATTATTGCGTGGTATGTGATTTATTTGTTGCCATGAATTGCGAGTAGTTTATTATTGTGATTGCTATGGATGTAGATAATTATAAGTAAGGATGTCATTACATAACTAATGTACGATAATCGTAAAGTGGTATGACGGCCCCTATTCGACTGTTACTCGGTATAGTGCTGGAAATGCGTTATGCAAAGTACAAACGTACGGAAGCCGGTAAACGACCGAAGGTAGTTATATCATTGGAATCAGCTCTGGTTTAACAGTTGGAATTCCGTAAGGATAATACAACTTCACAACTAACTGGTATATCCTACGAGAATCAATGCATTACAAAATAATGTTCGTTAAATACGTTCAGATAAAATAGGAGATAATAACCCTTGCACTGTTTAGACTTTATGAATTTTAAGTCTAGTTTATGGAGTACCCTTTCCAGTTATCCACGTGACTATAACCTAGTAATTAGGACCTGATCAACCTTAATTATGGTAAGTAGTTATCTGTGCCCATGACATGCAATAAGTAAGACACAGTGAAATCACTCGTTGTATATATTAGGTTTACTTTCCTGCACTGCTTTACATTTAATTAGTTAGAGTGTCACTTTCACCGTCAATTACTCTTGACCGCGTGTTGGATATAAGAAGCAGTGGAAATCTCATGCAAAGTACACTGTCTATTATTGAAAGGCATGGTCCTCGTATGAAACATGTTTTAACAAACTGCGAATAACCTTGGGATGTATAACTGTTTGAAAAGGAGAACTTAAATCATAAGTCGAAGTAATTAAAGCTTAATTGAACGAAAACAAGACTTAGGAATAGGAGTAAAACCCTGGTGACCTATAAACCTTAAAACCCTAAGTTTTACATAATCGACGGTCTAAACATGCAAAGTTAATAATCTTCGTGCTAATAGTGTAGTAAACTACCTTAGGGGTCAAGAACGGTCGGACCTATGAGACGATACGCTACTGATTCATGCGCCTCGGTTTAAACCAAGATGGGTTGTTCATCTTTCAACTAGATGAGTATTGGAAGTTTGCGTATTGCTCCGACCAGAATCACGATAACCTAGTTCCATGTGACATGCCAATGGGAAACTGAGTTGGTAGGGTTCTAGAGTTTACACCTAGTAGTTTATTGACCACATTAGTATCAACCCTATTCGTTCGGTCATCCTGAAATACTAGTTATCGAAATCTCAGCAATCACATCTTTATCTTTATCTGTTTTCCTGCATTTTAATTTCCTGCAATTTACTTTTCTGTATTTTAAATCCCAAAAAACCTACCTACTTTGTGCCATCCTAAATACTTCCCTACTGAAAGTGTTAACTTTAATCACCCACACGTTTGGATTCGTAGAACGATCTTAGGTCATACTTACCGCTTACTAACCAGAGTAGGTAGTACGTATAATTTAAGCCCCGCAAAATATAAATTTAAAAACCCCTGCTGCGCTCGCACCATCTTTTGAAAAACAACGACACGGTGCGTGCACAACAATATACAAGCAAGATGGCTTCTTCAGTCATTTTATGGACTTATATTCTGATTGTTTTTTTGGCTTCTCCAGTCTCCGGTTCTTAGAGTATCAATTGTGCTTTTATTCCAAAGAACCCGTGTTATGTTGTTTTAAACAGCCCTTGCTTTAAAGGAGTTGTATGGTATATGTCTTTCTTTCTCTTTTGCGCTTGCCTTATCTTTGAACAGGGGATGTTTTGGGCTTTATCTTAATGCTCATGGCTTTATTGTAATGCTACTGGATCAAATGGTTTAGAAAACTTAACTAAAATGGAAATAGGTCAGGTAGGATGAAAAGTTAGCCCATTGCATTATTAATTGTTTGAAACCTCCTAAACATTTGTATTTGATGGATCATTACGTTTTATAATAGTCTTCATAGTCATAAAATATTAGAAAGATAGACAAAAATGTTTTCCCCATTCGAACTTGGCCTATTTTGACCAGTAAAATTAAAGTACCCCTTTTGACACGTTATTAAACCTGCTTGTTTTTCAGTCTTGTCGCATATTGAGGAGTTGTGAACCTGCAGTATCTTTTTGAAAATGTTAGAATCACAACTTATGTTTGTTCAGTATTGTGTGTGACCTGCATTAAGCACCACAAAAGATGCTATATGCCATCACATTGCTACAATCACTTATTGGATCGACATTTGATAGTAGTCAACTTATCTTGATTGCTTGCATGGGTTATCATAATGTAAACGTGCCAAGATTGCAAGTTTTGAGAAACATCGAGATAAAAGCTAGGCAGAGCTAGATGTTCACGAATAGTCAGAGGCGAACAACTTTTCTTGAGCGGGATGTGGATGCATATTTGAGTTTGTAAGCCCTCTAGCTGTAGAAGATGTATTGGATTCATCAGTTAATTGAAGCACATGGTAAAAGTGCTCAACTACCCTTGTACAAGTGGATGGTTTCTCGAAGCCTCTATCGAATTCTTGTCTTATCACATACTAGCAGGTGAAGTACAATAACATTTCTTTTTATTGTACGTGAGATTTTTTATTTTTAAATATTTTAGGTTTAGAAGTTGCAAAATGGGTGGGTCGTGACAGTCGGGTAACATGAAGCTTAACCTGAATTCACCCATAACATTTATTTGTAGTTACTTATTGAAAAAATAAAAATGCATCAATCCAACTATTTTGTTCGTGTCTACAAATGTGGTACGGAAGCTATAATAGCAGTGTCACTTGATGTATGAAATGCATGAACATGAGTGTTTGAGTTACAAAAAAATTATGGTACCACTGATTATTCTTTAATAATCGATACCATTAGGCAACTGATATTGTTAATCCATTTTTGTTCCTATCAACGAGGTGTTTTTTATGTTTCTAAAGGTTTTGATCTCAATTTCTGCTCACGTAATTCTTTGATTTTGATATAGATTCTTCACTTATCTATGTCTCGATCGCCCTTATTAAATTCTTGGTGTGTATTCTCTTTTTAGGAACACATAAAATTGTAACGAAGTGACTTTCACCTGTACCATTGTTGATAACTTGATATGTGTTGGTGTATACATGTGTACTATATCATAATGGATAGTCTACTTTCACGTCAGTAAGACTTAAGGTAACCTTCAACAAGTTTTTAAATATGTACTTTTTGTATTGTGTGATCAGTAAGACTTAATGTACACCACAAGTGTTCTATATATTATTACATGTAAGAATGAATCTATTCGAAACACGGCGCTATATTTGTGAATAAAAAAAATTATGCTTTTAAAGTTTTTTAGCTATGTTACTGGCTTCATGGCCGGTTTCTGTTTTTTTTTTTTTAATGCATTTATTCACACATATCATTTTGGGGTCAATGTGCAGCTATTGTGTTTAGTTTCATATTTCCCTTACTAACGATTAATATAAAATAAACTGTGCATAACTATTGTTTAAACACGCTAACTACAGTAAAACATTGAAGAGGCCTGCAAATTTTTGCAGGTTCTAAACTAGTATATTTATATTATACTGATGACCAGGATCCTGAGGAGATTCCCTCAGGATATACAAGAGATAATCTTATTTTAAAATATTGGGAGATTCCCTCAATACATGCTTACTTTACTTATACCTCCAGGATTCTAAGGAGATTCCCTCATAATATGTCGTATATAAAACATATCGCAGGATAATGGAAAGATTATTCCATTATAAAATTCCAATTCTTAGGATCCTGAGGAGATTCCCTCAGGATAAACTTGGAATAATGTAGATTCCAGGATAATGGGGAGATCCTCCCATTATAGGATCTTAACTTCAGGATTCTGAGGAGATTTCCTCAGAATATCTTGAGACGACACCTAAGTGATCTTGAAATCAGGATTTCAATATTTCAGGATCCTAAAATATATTTGAAATAATAATCAAAAGGAAAACCGCATGGGTAATATCCTGCAATGTAATTTCAATGTGTTATCAAATGTCATTAAATCTTTGAAAAAGTTATTTGTGACATATAAAATGCATAAATCTGTGTAATTATTTTTGAGATCTTTAAACAAGTTTAAAAATAGTTTTGATAAACTCTAAGATCTTTTGAAAGAACACTTTTGATAATGTGAAAACATTATAACCAATAGACTTAAGTTTGGATAAAACCAATAAAATCATGTTTTTGCAATGTGATAACATTACATTAACTCATGGGATACTCCGTGTCTCGGGATAATCCATCTTTTGTATGGTATGAAGATACCAATATCCTTAGGTAATGTGAAAACATTACTAACCTTGTGCGATATTCAGTGTAAAAACATGAAAAGTATAACACCCTACTCGAGAATACAAGGATTTTTTTTTTTTATTTTTATTTTTTTTTTTTTAAAGGAAGCGCAAGTTTAGATACAAAACATTGAATTGCATATTTACATTTCAAAATGGCAATTCAAATACATACAGTCTTTAAGCTAGATTATCCAAGACATTACACACGATAAGTTTGGTGTTATAGAAATCCAAAACATATGTCATAACATTAACATAGTTAACAAAACAGAGTGAGCCTGTCAAACATTCCATTCCTATAGTACTTCTTGCCCACCCACATACCAAAGTAAACCTGCAAGAAGTAATGAGGGGTTAGCACGAAGCTAAGTGAATAAATCTCAAACTATCAACTAACTTAGCTTAACAAATGAATACCGCAAAGCATAGCAACAGTTAATCATGAAGGATCGGTGGTCCTTGGAGTACCCTCATGCCGCGGTGGTTCCCCAAGTAACACTTAAAACCAACTGAAGGCCAAATCAGTGGCTAAACCGATAGCTTGGTACTATTACTACTTACAACATAATTTCAGTGAACAACACATGTACAAAGCACTTATGATGTCCAAAGTAATAGTACACAAACCCAACACACGTTGACCCCCGACATTCATATAGTCCACAACCATCAAGGCAATCAAGGACACCAATAATTAAGCTAAATAAAACCATCATGGCAAAATATTAACTTAACAATGAAAACAGTAAATTCACATTTACCCGTTGTAACCATATTGTTACAACCAAATTAGACTGACAGTCCAAGATCCACTCACCCTTGTCGACTGTAGTCTCCACTCAAAGATCTTATCTTATTGAGTCTTCTGGTTATCTGAGAACACGATCAAAACCCGAGTTAGACTCTCATGTTTAGAATTTATAGTGTAACATTCACATAACAATGCAGTATAATGCTCATAATATAATTTCAATACTCGTTAAATAACATAAACCCACAAGTTACAAGTTGTCAAATTCGTCAAAGTAAAACTGACAAACGCGATCCGGGTAAGGTGTGGCTGGATCGCGTTCCTTAACACCAAAATATTCTGTTGCCAAAATACACTTGCAAAGGCGATCCGGGACAAGGAGCTGGATCGCGTTCCAAGGAACAAAATCCGTTGACCCAATTTAACACTAGCTAACGCGATCCAGATGATAGAGGCTGGATCGCGTTCATACGTACAAAATCATCCTGGGATCAAAATACACATAGCAACGCGATCCGGGCAAGGGTTTCAGGATCGCGTTCATATGTTTTTCAGCAATGGTTCAGACCTGCAACTAGTTTCAGCTCGAACCAAAAACTCAAATTTCGACCAACACAGCATCTAAACTCGATTTTAACATGTAATTGACCACTACAAACATGTTTAAACATTTTGCAACAACAAACAACATCATCTAACACCTAATTACATACATGCATCAATCATTCAACCTAAGGTTCAACCAATTTCAATGATTCAACTAACAACTTGAAGAACACAATCTATTCACCAAGATAAGTATGAAATCAGTTTATAATCAACACACAAACACATTCAAACATAGATTAACTCAAATTCATCATTTCATCCTATTAATTCAACCAATTCAATCAACTCAAGTTCATACATAAAATGGAGGTAATTTCACTTACAATGGAGATGCTTGCTAGATGAAAGAGATGAAGAACACACTATATGCACAATCACAAGCTTCAATTCAAGTTCTAATCTGATTTTTTTTTTTGCTAAATTCTTTTGAGAGCATTTGAGGTGATATGAGCATTTAGGAAGGATGAAGTGTTGTCAAAATGAAATCACAGATGTCAAGTTCCTTATATGACTCAGCTTATTTTGGGTATAAATTATACCCGTCCTAAATCTATTGTCTGGAACCTAAAAACCATTTGCGAGAAATAAGTTTTTATTATACCGTCATCTAAATAAATTTAAAACATGTAATAATTCATTTATCACAATAAGCCAATTGACCAATTGACCTATTAATTTTAGCTATCAAATACACCAAGTATTTAAAATACAATTTAAATAGCAATTAAATTAAGGGAAAATACCGTATTTCAACTAGGCCAATTTTGAGGATGTTACAAATCTTCCCTCCTTAAGAAGATTTCGTCCCCGAAATCTCGTCATGCTCAAAAAGATTTGGATATCGCGTCCTCATGCTAGACTCGGTCTCCCAAGATAAGTTTGGACCCAAACTATGATTCCACTTAACCAATACCATAGGGATCTCCTTCTTTCGAAGTTTAGTCACCTTACGGTCAACAAGTTCTACGGGCTCTTCTACAAGTCTTTGGTTTAAGTCCACACTCAAGTCTTGCAATGGAAGAACTTGGGATTGGTCCTCCACATTGCATTTTCTTAGATAACACACATTAAAAGTATCATGAATACCCGACAATTCAGGAGGAAGATCTAATGACACCGTTTGATCATTGACAACATGTCGAATTTTAAACGGCCCGATGTATCTGGGAGCTAGTTTACCACGTTTCCCAAACCTGATAACACCCTTCCAAGGTGAAACTTTCAAATAAGCTAACTCACCTTCTACAAACGAAACTGGTCGATAACGTGGGTCAGCATACTGTTTCTGTCTATCACGGGCAGCTTTCAATCTATCTCGGGCAATAGCTACCTTATCGGCTGTAATTTGAACTATGTCAGGACCCGCAAACTGCTTTTCACCCGCCTCTAACCAACAAGTGGGTGTTCTACACCTACGACCATACAACATTTCATAGGGTGGCATGCCTATACTAGAATGGAAAGAATTATTATAGGCAAACTCAACTAATGGTAAATGGGAATCCCACGACCCACCAAATTCTAATACACATGCCCGCAACATGTCCTCCAAGGTTTGAATGGTGCGCTCCGACTGACCATCCGTCTGAGGATGATAAGCCGTACTCAAGTTGACCCTAGAACCCAATTCACGCTGTAAATTCTGCCAAAAACCCGACACAAATCGAGAATCTCTGTCCGAAACAATCGACAACGGAATCCCATGTCTAATAACCACTTCATTAATGTACAATTGTGCCAATTTACTTAATGATGCCGTCTCACAAGTAGCAAGAAAGTGAGCACTTTTGGTCAACCTATCGACAATTACCCATATCATATCATTACCCTTAACAGTTCGAGGTAATTTGGTCACAAAATCCATGGTAATATGTTCCCATTTCCACTCGGGAATCTCTAGTTGCTTCAAAGCTCCATAAGGTTTTTGATGCTCGGTTTTTACTTGAGAGCAAATATGGCAAGACTCAACAATTCGTGCGACATCCAACTTCAAAGTAGGCCACCAATACAATGGTTTTAAATCATGATACATTTTGGTGCTTCCTGGATGAACCGACAATCTAGACTTATGTGCCTCCAACAATAACACATCTCGAAGTCCACCAAACGATGGGACCCAAACACGAGACTGAAATGTCTTTAATCCACGAGAATCTTCTACCAATAAATCCTTCCTTTTAAGCATGATTTCAGATTTCAAGTTATGATCCAATAAGGCCTCCATCTGAGCCAATTTCAATTTATCGATCAAGTCTGAAGAGATTTCCAAACGCATTAAACAAACCCTTTCAGATTTACCCTTTCGGCTAAGCGCATCCGCCACCACATTTGCCTTACCCGGATGGTATCGAATCTCGCAATCATAATCCTTAATCAACTCTAACCATCGTCTTTGCCTCATGTTAAGTTCTTTTTGAGTAAACATATACTGAAGACTCTTGTGGTCCGTACAAATAACGCATTTGGTTCCATACAAGTAATGTCTCCAAATCTTTAAGGCAAAAACCACAGCTGCAAGTTCCAAGTCATGGGTAGGATAGTTGATTTCATGAGGTTTCAGCTGACGCGAAGCATAGGCAATAACACGGTCTCGTTGCATCAAAACACAACCTAAACCCGCATGTGAAGCGTCACAATATACAATAAAATCTTCAGATCCGTCAGGTAAAGCTAAAACCGGAGCCTGACACAACAATTGTTTCAAGGTCTGAAAAGCCGATTCCTGTTGGTCACTCCACAGAAAATTCACATCCTTACGAGTTAATTTAGTCAAAGAACCTGCAATCTTGGAGAAATCTTTAATAAATTTTCTGTAATAGCCAGCCAAACCCAGAAAACTCTTGATCTCTGACGGAGATTTAGGTGATTGCCAATTCATGACAGCCTCAATTTTAGATGGATCTACTTTAATCCCATTTTCACAAATGATGTGCCCCAAAAATTGAACTTCACGAAGCCAAAATTCACATTTCGAAAACTTAGCATACAATTTCTCCTTCCTCAAGGTGTCAAGAACTAAACGCAAATGTACTTCATGATCAGATTCAGATTTAGAATAAACTAAAATATCATCAATGAATACAATGACAAATTTATCGAGGAAAGGTCTACAAACCCTGTTCATCAAATCCATGAAAATTGCTGGAGCGTTAGTCAACCCAAAAGGCATAACAAGGAATTCATAATGACCATAGCGAGTGCGAAAAGCTGTTTTAGGGATATCCTCCCCACAAACCCGGACTTGGTGATAACCCGATCTCAAGTCTATCTTAGAGAAAAATGAAGATCCTTGCAATTGATCAAACAATTCATCTATTCGGGGCAAAGGATACTTATTCTTTACGGTCCTCTTATTCAATTCTCTATAATCAATACACATACGAAAAGTGCCATCTTTCTTTTTAACAAATAATACAGGAGCACCCCAAGGAGAAGAACTGGGTCTAACAAAACCCTTATCTAATAATTCCTGAATTTGATTCATCATTTCACGGATTTCGGAGGGAGCTAATCTATAAGGTGCCTTAGCTACCGGAGTAGAACCAGGAATTAACTCAATTTTATATTCTACTTCTCTAACCGGAGGTAAACCAGGCAATTCTTCAGGGAAAACATCCGAATACTCAGAAACAACTCGGACATTACTAATGGCTTTCTTTTCTAGCTTAGCATCGACAACATAGGCTAAATAAGAATCACACCCTTTAGCTAGAGATTTTCTAGCTTTCATCATAGAGATCAAAGGTATACTACCCCTCTCCCTTTCCCCCCGAGCCACGACATATGACTCGTCTGAAATTGGAATTTTTATTAGCTTCTTATGACAATCTATATGGGCTTTATTACGACTCAACCAATCCATGCCTAACACGACATCAAACCCATGAATAGGCATCAACAGAAAAGAAGTAGGGAAGCTATGACCCTCAATCAAAATACTAGCTCCAGTAACCGATGTGGTAACTGAAACTAATTTTCCATCCGCTACCTCAACCTCAATTGGTTGTAAAATACATGTAGGCGTCAATTTAAGTCTATCACAGAATACCAAGGACATAAAGGAACAATTTGCCCCTGAATCAAATAAGGCGCACGCCGGTACTGAATTAATAAGAAAAGTACCAGTGATGACGTCCTCGGCTACAACAGCTTCATCCACGGTCATTCGAAAAGCCCGACCCGTTGGAACTGGAGGATTCTTTCTTTTCTGGCCAGCAGATGATGATGACCCTCCGACCGTTCCCAATTTTTGCTTCCTTTCCTCTGGACACGCACTCGAACGATGTCCTTCCTTGCGACAATTCCAACACACTGGCTTAGGAAAAGGACAATCCTTAATGTCATGACCGAACTGACCACACTTAATACACCTAGCAGTCTGAGGTGTACAATGTCCCGTGTGCCTAGACTTGTAATTCTGGCACCAATTTGATCTATCCACTGCACCACCAATAACATTTGGTTTACGGTTATTACTATTACCTTGCCATTTCTTCTTCCCCTGACCTGACGTAGATTCACCTTTGGGTTTCATTGGGGACTTGTCTTTAATCTCTAAACCATGAGCTCGAATATCACCGTCTACAGAACGAGCCAAATCAAAAGCTTGGTTAAGATCACCTGCAAGTCTCACAGTAGTCCGATAATTATGGGGTAACATTCCAACAAAATGGTCAATCTTTGTCCTTTCATCCGGTACCCATTGATGTACAAATCTCAATTTATCGGTAAACTGGGAGATAAGGTCCTCCATAGTCATACTATCAGTCAATTGCATATCCAAGAATTCACGCCTAATGCGAGTCATGTCATACCCGGAGCAATATTTCTTACAAATCTCGTTATGGAAATCAGACCATGTAATGGAAGCTTTTTGCTGAGGTGTTAAATGAGATGTGATAGAATCCCACCATCCCATTGCCGGACCCTTTAAAAGTTGCACTGCATAAGTTACCTTGATCTCGTCCTCACATCGGCAAACCTCAAATTTTCTTTCGACATCCCTTAACCAATCCATGGTCACAGAAGGATTTGTACTCCCAAAGAAATCTGAAGGTCCACTAGATTTAAAGGTCTTAAATGAACATAGTTTTTGCTGAGATGGAGGAGGAAATACCGGAAACTGAAATCCCGAAGGTCCTGAAGAAGAAAAAGGAGCTGATGTCTGGTAGTAGATAGGCGGTGGCATAGAAAACTGTGATGTCACCAACGGAGGTGTAATCGTACTAACAACCGGAATCTGCCTGGATGTTCTAGCTTGTTGCTCATATAATTCCTTATATTTGTTTAACTCATCCTCTAAATACAAAGTGTACTCATCACGACTCAATTCATTTGCAGGGAGTGTAGTACTAGGCTGACCTTGACTTAGAGACTGAATTTCAGGAGGAGAGTCTCTTGCTCCAGAAGCATTGATCGGGGCACTGGTCGGAGTGTTATTTTCTGCCATGTCCTGTACCACAACATATCTCATAACCCGTTAATTGTTAGTACTTAACAATACTAACCAAATCATATTCACTAGCTCAATCCCCTTCCCTGGAATGTTTGACTAACACAATTAGGTTTGGGATTGAACAATTAACCCATGTTCAATTCACCCAAACCGTTGCTCTGATACCAATTTATAACACCCTACTCGAAAATACAAGGATATTTTTTTTTTTTTTTTTTTTTTTTTTAAAGGAAGCGCAAGTTTAGATACAAAACATTGAATTGCATATTTACATTTCAAAATGGCAATTCAAATACATACAGTCTTTAAGCTAGATTATCCTAGACATTACACACGATAAGTTTGGTGTTATAGAAATCCAAAACATATGTCATAACATTAACATAGTTAACAAAACAGAGTGAGCCTGTCAAACATTCCATTCCTATAGTACTTCTTGCCCACCCACATACCAAAGTAAACCTGCAAGAAGTAATGAGGGGTTAGCACGAAGCTAAGTGAATAAATCTCAAACTATCAACTAACTTAGCTTAACAAATGAATACCGCAAAGCATAGCAACAGTTAATCATGAAGGATCGGTGGTCCTTGGAGTACCCTCATGCCGCGGTGGTTCCCCAAGTAACACTTAAAACCAACTGAAGGCCAAATCAGTGGCTAAACCGATAGCTTGGTACTATTACTACTTACAACATAATTTCAGTGAACAACACATGTACAAAGCACTTATGATGTCCAAAGTAATAGTACACAAACCCAACACACGTTGACCCCCGACATTCATATAGTCCACAACCATCAAGGCAATCAAGGACACCAATAATTAAGCTAAATAAAACCATCATGGCAAAATATTAACTTAACAATGAAAACAGTAAATTCACATTTACCCGTTGTAACCATATTGTTACAACCAAATTAGACTGACAGTCCAAGATCCACTCACCCTTGTCGACTGTAGTCTCCACTCAAAGATCTTATCTTATTGAGTCTTCTGGTTATCTGAGAACACGATCAAAACCCGAGTTAGACTCTCATGTTTAGAATTTATAGTGTAACATTCACATAACAATGCAGTATAATGCTCATAATATAATTTCAATACTCGTTAAATAACATAAACCCACAAGTTACAAGTTGTCAAATTCGTCAAAGTAAAACTGACAAACGCGATCCGGGTAAGGTGTGGCTGGATCGCGTTCCTTAACACCAAAATATTCTGTTGCCAAAATACACTTGCAAACGCGATCCGGGACAAGGAGCTGGATCGCGTTCCAAGGAACAAAATCCGTTGACCCAATTTAACACTAGCTAACGCGATCCAGATGATAGAGGCTGGATCGCGTTCATACGTACAAAATCATCCTGGGATCAAAATACACATAGCAACGCGATCCGGGCAAGGGTTTCAGGATCGCGTTCATATGTTTTTCAGCAATGGTTCAGACCTGCAACTAGTTTCAGCTCGAACCAAAAACTCAAATTTCGACCAACACAGCATCTAAACTCGATTTTAACATGTAATTGACCACTACAAACATGTTTAAACATTTTGCAACAACAAACAACATCATCTAACACCTAATTACATACATGCATCAATCATTCAACCTAAGGTTCAACCAATTTCAATGATTCAACTAACAACTTGAAGAACACAATCTATTCACCAAGATAAGTATGAAATCAGTTTATAATCAACACACAAACACATTCAAACATAGATTAACTCAAATTCATCATTTCATCCTATTAATTCAACCAATTCAATCAACTCAAGTTCATACATAAAATGGAGGTAATTTCACTTACAATGGAGATGCTTGCTAGATGAAAGAGATGAAGAACACACTATATGCACAATCACAAGCTTCAATTCAAGTTCTAATCTGATTTTTTTTTTTGCTAAATTCTTTTGAGAGCATTTGAGGTGATATGAGCATTTAGGAAGGATGAAGTGTTGTCAAAATGAAATCACAGATGTCAAGTTCCTTATATGACTCAGCTTATTTTGGGTATAAATTATACCCGTCCTAAATCTATTGTCTGGAACCTAAAAACCATTTGCGAGAAATAAGTTTTTATTATTCCGTCATCTAAATAAATTTAAAACATGTAATAATTCATTTATCACAATAAGCCAATTGACCAATTGACCTATTAATTTTAGCTATCAAATACACCAAGTATTTAAAATACAATTTAAATAGCAATTAAATTAAGGGAAAATACCGTATTTCAACTAGGCCAATTTTGAGGATGTTACAAAAAGCCTTGTGTTCTTTAGTGACGTGAATATGCCAAAACCTTAGGCAATGTGAAAACATTACAAACCTTTTGCTAAGTGTAATGTGAAAACATTACTATCCTGAGGGGTCGACACCTAGTGCACTCAGTGCCGACAACCAAAAGAATTTGATCTATAGGTCAATGGTCATGAAATTGTCGGGTACCAGAGGCATCACCGGTCCCATAACCCTGATTCTATAATCAAACACGTGCGCTCCAGGCTTGGGTGTGGCAACCCATATGAAAGAGAGGTGATTATGCGTTTTCAGCATCCTCAAAACCTTTAGAGGAATCCCTGGGATTCCTAATCGGGGGAGAGAGGTGGCCAACCTCTTATCCTCGTTGCATGATTCTCAAATGTCTCAACTACAAAAAACACAAAATCTTGGATAAAGGTGGGTGTTAATTTGCCTAACACCCCTCCGATGCTTAAGTTAGTACGAGATTCATATGAAAATAATGAAAAAAGATTAAACGCACACATATATATATGTATATACATATATTAATGGCACACACACACACACACACACACACACACACACACACACACACACATATATATATATATATATATATATATATATATATATATATATATATATATATATATATATATATATATATATATATATATATATATATATATCGGAATAACTTAGCTACACCTTGGTGTAGCCAACTTAGCTACACCAAAACGCCCATTTCAAGCATAAAACTATATTTTTTGATGTTATTTTGTACCCTAAACTTGTTAATATCTCTAATCTATCATAAACAACATCTATAATTGCTCTATTTTTCGTTTTTCATGTGCTCCCTTAAATTTGGCCAAAACCTACATATAAAACACCCATTTTTAGCCAAATTTAAGGAAGCCCATGAAAAACGAAAAATAGTTCAGTTATAGATATTGTTTAGGATAGATTAGAGATATTAACATGTTTAGGATACAAAACAACATCAAAAAATATAGTTTTATGCTTGAAATGGGCGATTTGGTGTAGCTAAGTTGGCTACACCAAGGTGTAGCTAAGTTATTCCGTATATATATATATATATATATATATATTGACAAGAGAAATAAATACAATGAAAAGTCAGGGATCACAGGAATACCTTTTATGTCAAATATAAATATTTAACTTACACTTGATAGAGCTTTAGATTAATAGAATTCCAAGATCTCGGAAGTAACTCTCCATCCATGTTTGCTAACCAATATGCCCCTTTTCCAGCATTTGAATCAATCAAATAAGGACCTTCCCACTTTGGTGCTAATTTGCCCACAGTAGGATTTTTAGTGTTTTGAAACACCTTTCTTAATACTAGATCCCTAACTTGAAATCTTCTTATCCTGATATTTTTGTTGTAGGATCTTGAAATCCTTTATTGATAAGCTGCAATCCTGAATTTAGCACGATCCCTAATTTCATCCGCAGTGTCCAGATCCTGAATCAATGCTTCTTTATTTGCTTCTTCAGTCTGCATTCGGGATCTTGCCGTCGGGATCACCATTTCTGTAGGGATCATAGCTTCAGATCCAAACACCAGAGCACAAGGAGTTTGTTTGGTCGCTTGTTTTTTAGTAGTCCTATCAGCCCATAGAACAAAAGGTAACTCCTCAGCCCATCTCCCTTTCTTGGCATCCAGCCTCTTTTTAAGGTTGTTGATGATAATCTTGTTACCGGACTCCGCTTGTTAGTTAGCTTGGGGATGAACTGGTGTTGAAGTTCTCATCTTAATGCCCCAACTCTCACAAAACTTGGTTGTTCTATTTCCAATAAACTGAGATACTATCTCTGCCGGGATCCCGAACCTGGTCAGGATATTTATTTTGATGAACGAGATCACATCCTTTTCTTTTACTTGCACCAATGCTTCAGCTTCAATCCACTTCGAAAAGTAATCTGTCATTGCAAGCATAAAGACTTTTCCTCCAGGAGCAGTAGGTAGCTTTTCAACAATATCCATTCCCCACTTCATAAATGGCCATGAAGAAATAATTGGATACATCGGTTCTGTCGGTTGATGATGGATGTTCCCCCGTCTTTGACAAGCATCACATTTACGAGCGAAATCCATGGAATCCTTCCTCATAGTGGGCCAAAAGTAACATGTTCTTAAAGTTTTTGAGAATAGTGCTCTGCCCCTAGAATGATTTCCACAATCTCCCTCATGTATATCCTTAAGTACTGCTTGTGCTTCAGGATCCTCAAGGCATCGTAATAATGGTCCTACAAGAGATTTACAATACGATATCCCATTTTGAATAATAAAACGAGATACCTTAAGCTTGAAAATTCTAGGATTTGGTTTATCCTTTGGGATCACGTCATATTGTAAGTATTCCATAATTGGTTGCATCCATGATCCCGATTTGCCCCCCAGAAGCTGATGTATCTAAATTATCTCTAATTTCAGGATCATCAATTCCGCATACTTGCTATTCTCCCTTATTTTCTATAGCGGGTGACAAAATATGAACAATAGAGATCCTGATGTCTGGTGGGATCCTGAGAGCTAATCCTAGATTCGCTAAGACATCAACCTCAAAATTATCCTCTCATAGTACCTGCTCAATGTTAGATATCTCGAAAACACCTGCAAGCTTTTCATTGTATCTAAACACAATACTAATTTCTCACGCTTAACAGCACAAGAATCATTATAATGGTTAGCAATTAATAAGGAATCAACAGATTATTGAAGATGCTTTATTCCTATATTTCTAGGCAATTATAATCAACTAATTAAAGCTTCACATGTTGATTCATTATTTGTAGCATGAAATTCACAAGTAACTGATTTTAATATGATACCTATTCCAGTTCCCTTTTATATTAGAGGCACCATCAATATCTAGTGTCCATATATCTTTTACTTTATCTCGTTGTAGGACTTCTAAATCTACTTCATCTTAAAGATCATTAGTGAAGTCAACTATAAACATTGCTAAGGCTTTACGATTTTATAGCATTCCTAGGTTTATATATAAGGTTATAAGTATTTAGTGCTACCGACCATTTAGTCATTCTACCTGACATTTCTAGTTTACATAAAGCTGATTTAATAGGATAATTAGATTTAATATGTATAGAATGTGTTTCAAAATACTGTCTAAATTTCCCAGATACCACAATTAATGCAAGTATAAGTTTTTCAAGATGAAATACCTGGTCTAGGCATCTAGACTTTTACTTACATAGTAAATTCTTGTTGTCCCTCATAATCCTTGACCATCACATCACTCACTGCATTTCGGGATACCGCCACGTATAGGAATGATGGCTTCCCATCTTCTGGTTTTATTAACGACGTTACTGATGATGAATAACTCTTTAATCCTTGAAATGCAGCTTCAAGCTTCTCTCCACATTCAAACATTTTGTCTTCTATTCCTCTTTTAGCCATTATATAGCCATAGAGCTTTATTGCCCCCACTCCAAAGTGACATTTAGTGGGGTTAAACTTCATGTTGTACTGATCCAAGATATCAAAGGTCACTTGGAAATCCTGGAAATGATCCTCAGCTCTCGTTGACTTCGTAATCATAAGTACCTCCTAGTTGTCCTTTGAATATCGTGTCGACCACCATTTGGTAGGTAGCGCCTGCATTGTTAAAACCAAAGGGCATAGCAATATAACAATATATACCTATACGGGTTATGAATGCATTATCCTCCTGGTTAGATGGTTCCATTTAAATTTGCTGAAATCCTGATGATGCATCCATGAAGGTTAGGATCTCGTGCCTAGCAGTAGCATCCACCATTGAATCATTCTTCTCCTGAACTACCCCCACGTTTGCCAACCATCTCGGGAATTTAACTTACCGAATCATACCAGACTTGAGCAACCTTTCAACATCAGCTTGTATAGTTGCATTTCTTTCCGGAGCAAACTTTCTCCATTTTTGCTGTCATATCCAGGCAAAGGTTGCTTTTCTATCCTTCAGGAACTTCACAACATCTTGTTCAAGATCCCTAGGAATTGCGGATCCTACAAGTACTTTCTCTTCAGCATCATCAATGTTTAGCGGCACTTCTTTGACATCCTGTTCAATTGCTTCCAAGATGCCCCGTGCTCGCGTCTTTAATTGCTATGCTGGCGTAGGCTTGGTAGTAGATTTCATTGTTGTAGTATATCATTCCTTAATATATCTTATAGCTGCAGAGAAAGATGTGCCACACATGTAAGAAACACCAGATATAAAATTTATTACAACCCTCGTTAGGCGGTTGAAATCCTGTTGTGTGCAGGATCCTGAAATTATCCTGAACTCCGGGATCCTGAGCCTCCTAGAAATCCCTTATGAGATCCTTTCTTTACGAACAGTTCCCTTAAGTATCCCTTGCTAAACAGAACGCTGATTTCTTTTCTAAGAGCTACACAATTTTCGGTGACATGACCAAAATCCTCATGGAACGCACACCATTTGGATTTATCTTTCCAAGCAATATTCCTAACTTTTTTCTTTGGCCATCTCACTTTATCTCCAAGATTTTGCATAGCACACAAGATACCTGTAGCATTAGCATAAAAATAATAATCAGTTGGCTTAGAATACTCTTTACCATCCTTTTCAACTGTGTTGTTCTTGTGATCCTCGCTCCTTGAGTACGGCTTAGCCCTGTTTGACCTATATGATGGTGGTTCCGCCTTCCTGTTTGGTTTATCATAAGTGGATGAAATTCTAATCCTCTTATGGATCACATCATCCTCTTCCAGCCTAATAAACATCAAAGCCCTATTTCTGACTTCATCTAGGTTCCTGCATGGGTTTATAACGAGATCTTGATAAAATGGAGAATCTATCTTGATCCCCATCTTGAAAGATTGCGTAGCAGTTGACATATCCAGATTAGGGATCCTCAAGGATTCTCGTTCAAACCTGCTTACAAAATCTCTTAAGGTTTCATTAGACTTTCGAACGACCCTATACAAATCATCGGTTAAGCTTTCAAAGGCCCCACTAGATGAAAACAGATTATAAAATAGATTAACTATATGAGCAAAAGAAGTAATAAAGTAAGAAGGAATATTCAGTAACCACTTTAGTGCGGATCCTGTTAAGGTGGAGACGAAACATTTACACGAACACGCCTCCTTAAGATCTGCAGGGATGGGGATAATCTCCATCCTTTCTCGATATTTAGCTATATGTTCTTCAGGATCCATAGTACCATCATATAGCTTCAGGTCAAGATTTCAAAATCCCTCTGGGATCTCAGCATCATAGATTGAAGGTGCAAATCTTGGGATCCTGTGAGCTGTTGGTGCGACCTCAGGTATAGGTTGCACAACTCCAGGAACGTTGAATATCATATCTTTCAAAATTTGCAACTCTCTATCCATAACATGGCTTACTCCAAGATCCTGCAAAATGTTAGTTCCAAATGTATTATCAGCAGAATAATTAGTAAATATGTTACTATCATTTGGGATCCTAAATGAGGATCCTGGATTTCGTTCATGATCCCTTGTCGTGGGGATCCTTGTAGCATAAACTGGATCTGTGATCCCGGTACTTCCTTGCATGGCAATAAAATCTTCTCGGTATTCTGAGGAAGGTGAAGTGTCAGAATCCGAGATCCTGCTCTGGATGGGAATAGTAACTTGAGTAATAGGGATATCAGCCCTCGTCCTCAAATTCTCCATATCTTTTAGGATCTCGTTGCTCCGTTCCACTCGTCCAATCTGATCCCTAACCTGTGCAAACATAGTCAAAATATCCCAGTTAGAAATAATAATGGGATCCGAATCTGGTATCCCGGATCCTGAGAAAGTAAAGTCCACGGAGACCATCCTTCTGTTCGTATTTTCCGGCCTCGATTGTGATGATGCGAGAAGTGAGGCGGGAGGTAGACCTGTCATCACATAGGTTGATGATGGCATTTTAGAAGAGAAAGACCGTCCTTGTGTCGACATTTTTGACAAAAACTTTTGGAAAATATGATTTAAAAAGGGTTTTAGCGAAAAATTGATTATGAAAAGCACCACTTGCCCCACGGTGGGCGCCAAATTGTTTTGGTCAAAAAATTACCCTGGGCAATTAAGTGATCAAATTAGTAAAGTGAGGTAGTGTGCTTGTAGTTACTTCCAAGATAATTACGTAGAAACACGATTATCTATATGAGTAGATGATAATTTTGAATGAAAAATATGGTTTATATCTATATAAATGTTGATCCTTGTTAAAGAGATGGTTAATAATAAGGACAAGTGTTTTTAAACAGGATTAATGCAAAAGTTTAAGAAAAATGCAAAGCAATTTCGGGATAATGCTGATTAAATGATAAAAAGTTGATATAATACGAATTTATCCGTGTAAATATGAAGTAAATGCAGATTTTATGATAAAAAGATGATTACAAGCAAGATAAATAAGTATATTTACGATAAATATAAGAAAAAATTAGGATAGTGCAGAATATATGATCAAAAGATCAATGTAATGCAAATTAAGTAACAAAAACGTAAAATAAATGCGATCGACACAAGGATGTACGACGAAAGCCCTTGATCTTGTTAGATCGCAGGCATAAAACCTCGGGAAGGAACAATCGTTCCTTGCCTTTGTTAATTTTATTGCTGAAATTCGGGATAATACAATGAAAGAGCACAATATGATCGATCTAAAGGGTGTTTGGTGATGAAAGTGATGAATCGGTGAAGAAGATGAAGTAAAAGTGTGTTTTGATCATGAAATGGTGTAGTTGCAGAGTGTTGAAGGTGTTCAACCTTTGTTGGGACATGTATTTGTGACAACAGATCTAGCTTGTAATAGTACTAGTGATTATTGTAATCAAGTGTGTACAATTGATTTTGAATTGTAATGAAAAATATGATAGTTTGTTGTTAATATTCGTTAAATATATTAGTAAGATAAAGTGTTAGACGAATATCGAGAATAAAAATGCAAACTAAAGTCTGTCTGCGAGATGAGATCTCAAGTCGCAGAACTTAGTCCTGCGAGATGAGATCTGGGCTCGCAGAGGTGGCAACGAACCGAGATCAGAATGGGCTTGGTTTTGGGCTGCGAAGTCAGTCGACTCGCAGAGCCCATCGGGCTGCGAGTCGAGTCGGCTGAATTCATATATATACAAAATTTAGGGTTTAAACAAAGTAGACTTTTGTCATTCGATTTCCAGAGCATTATTTTGTAATTCTAAGCATTGTTAGGCTAGGTATTGATAGATTAACATTCGTTATAATCAATACAAAGCAAAACGTTAATCAATTCGCTATTATCTTGCGAAACAATTTGTTCACAATCCGTGAACCAAGTATTGAGGAATTCCGCGCCTTAATACCGAAAGATAACCTCGTTATCGATCCTAAGAACTAGGGACTTACAACCTTGACTCATTATCCCACGTTTTCCTTGACTCCTCCATGACATGGCTAAGCCTTGAACCGAAATTAGTGGCACGATTGACCCACGTTTTAACCCTGCAAGACTTGGTCAAGATACACAACGGTCAAATAAAGATTAGTGGCGTTTTACCCGGGATACCGAATATATCCTGGATCCTGATCACCCTGGATCCTGAATCATCCAAGATCCTGAACATAAGCAGACAAATAATGATTAGTAACATTTAATTCCAAGATATCTAACATATCCGGGATCCTGATCGTCTGGGATCCTATTCATCCAGGATCCTGAACATATAACTGATAAACAAAGATTAATAACATCTTATCCCGGGATACTTAACATATCCGGGATCCTGAGCATTCAAGATACTAAACATATGTGAGATCCTGAGTATATCTGAGATTTCTATAGTACTCAGGATCCTAAATGTACCTAAATACTCATATATAATCGAGATCCTCGATCTAAGCGAGATCCTGAATATATCCAAGATCTTGATAACCTGCATCATATAAATACAAAATCTCGGGATCCCTAGTCTTAACTGGATCCTAAATATATCCGTGATCCTGGATATACTTTTCAACAGTAACAAAAGACTTCAGGATCCTGTATCCTGAATGTAAAATTTAGCCCCAAACAGCACTGTAGTGTCAGTTTTTTATCAGTTTTGATAAGTGTTGACGTGGTGCTTATTTAGCACCAATTGATGCGTCAGTTTGTGTCACGATTGAGAGGGGTCTAAGTATAAAGAGAAAAGTTCAATAAGGAATGCTAAAAAATAAAAAATGAAAAATGAAAGAAACAATAGGATTGCGTCATTTCAATTATCCATTTCCACCTTTTATTTATGAAATTTAGATATCTTGCAAATCGTACATCTATAAATTATAAAAATTACACCGTTGAAATCGGCGTCCTTTTATCATTAACTAGAGATCTAACATGACATACTTTCATCGAACTTTTTTTTCATTTTCTAATGGGTATGTGAAATTCATAATGTTAGATCTCATGTGATTTATGATGTTTGCAAACTACAAGTAATAAAATCTATCTAACAACTATCAATCAACTAACACACAATTTAGGCAAGAGGACCTATCGTATGTATAGTATAGTATTGGTAGTAATTTCCTAGGTTCTCTCCGGAATTTAGAGTAAAATAGTTGAGATCGTTGTTTCCAATGATAAAACGAGCATTCATTTTAGAATCAATTCACTATAGATAATTTATTACAGCAATCATAAATTGACTTGTAAATGCAACCGATAATACAAATAGGTAATGGCCTCTTATATTAAGGATTACAATTTACTTTTCCTTAACTGATAAATAGTGTATTAAGATTAAAAATGTTTTAGTAACATGTCACTAATAATTCAAAACACTTAACTTGCCGAATAATAGCTCTTTACTCGCCGAGTTTCTAAAAACAGATGAATATTTGATTATTCTGGTTTAAATCATTAACAATAGACGTCATCTTCATTAGCAACTTTCACTCGATCATAAATTATAATCACTAATTAATCAACCACTTATATGCAATCATTAATCAATAATAATCAGAACAACGATAGAATATAATCAAATATGCAAATGTTACTCGGAAAATCAAGTAAATCAATATTGTCAATAAATCATATACATATAGATTCAATCATCTAAATGAATATACGATTCTGGCCCTTAATCAAACTAGAACAAGACATAATAGTGCAAACCATAATAGATGAATGAAGATTCATCTTCTGGAGAATTCTGTCGCCCAGTTTACTCGTAGAGTTCAGGGAAGACTTGGCGAGTTTCTTCACTTCAGTTCCTGCTTATAGCTAGTTTCTTCTTTGAATTCTAGATAATTATTCTGAAACCCGACCCCTGTATTTATAGGTAGATTAGATTGGTTTGGATCAAGAGTTATGGTTGAGTAAAACTCTCAAGCTTTGTTGAAAATTGGTTGTGAATAGATAGCGTCGTAAGTTGACTTAAATTCTGCTTCTTCGGTTATCTGCTATCCACAACTCTGCGAGTTATTATGGAGTGACTCGGCGGGCTCTTAACACAGCTTCCTTCAAAAGTTACATTTTAATCCCTGATTTCCTTCCTTTTCTGCATCTCTTCCACAAACTATAATTCATTCACACTTTAAGCTTATAAGTATCGTTTACTCAGCATTTTATTCAATAAACACACTTAAAAATTATACAAATAGATATAGTAATTTAACACTTATCAATTTAGCACTCACGTGTGATTCTATTTACAATCTAATTATAAGAGTTAAATCACTAGCTATAATCACATGTGAATAATTAAATTTACAAATTATAAGTTTAAAATCACATGAAAATAATTCATTTCATTATTTAATAAACCTAAAGAAAGAAAATTAGTTGTAATCACATGTAATTAAAGTTTAAATATATAATCACGGGTGATAGTGTAAATAAATAAAAATTTTAACAATTTTCTATAATTATGCATGTAAATAAATGTAAAGGTGAATTCACATGTGATTTATCAGTTATTATCACATAATTCAATTGAAAAACAAATGTGATTATACCTCAAATCAATAATCACGTGTGATTTTGGCTGTAAACGAATGCATTTATTAAAACCTTATTTATAGTTTTTTATATGTGGATGAATCTTAAGTTGTAATCATGTGTGAGTTAACATCCACCATTGATGAATAATTGTATACCAATCATATATTTTCATCATACATCACATGTAATTATACATAAAATCACATGTGATTATATAAGTCGCATTTTTTAAGACCAGGCAAAATGAAAGAAACAAAAAGCTTGTCGAAAGTATAACTTGTGACATCTCTTATCGAAGAGAAAAAGGCGCTGATTTCGAATACATAATTTTTATAATTTTTAGTCAATCCGTTTGTGAGATATTTGATTTAGAAAATTCGAGTGAAAATTGAGTTTTTAAAGAAATAAAGCAATCATATTGATTCTCTATTTTTCACTTTTTTTTATAATTCTTTATTGAACTCACCTCTAAATATAAATAAGGTTTTAAAATTTACATTTGATTACAGTTATAATCACATGTGATTTTATGTATAATTACATGTGATTGTTAAGGTTTTAATCAGATTTGGTTACAATCGATTGGTTTTTGGATTTTTCAGAAAAAATCTTTATATGTGATTGTTGATATTTGATATTGTGATTATAATAAGAGATTTAAAATTCGCTTTTATAGTAGATACTAGATCATAACCCGCAATATTTGCGGGCTTAACTATATTTTTTAGCCAAAATTATAGTGTTAACTAATTATCTTGGATAACGCTATAATGCATATGTTACTTTTTTGACGTTGAATGTGTATTTATAAATAAAGAAAATGCTATAATATAACAAAATGCAAAAAACTGGGCACGTTTAATACTAAAAAAGGAGTTACTACATATGAATGCTATGTTTTAAATTAAATAGTTTGACGTTATAATTTTTAAAATGAACTACATGCATGTACATTTACCTAGACAATAAGCTTTACTATTACTATTATGTTTTACTTTGTCATTGTCTCATTGACACGTGGGATGAAAAAAGATGAGGAACTATAGTAACATTGGTTTGACTCCCTTAGTTGATGAACCACATTAGCTTTCGCGTAATCATCCCGTCATATATTTTTAACACAATAATAACTTGTTTTCTATCAGCGTAGAATAAAGTTCTAAGATAACTCGAATAAGGTGCATCGGCAAGTAATTTAGTTTGTCACAATAACCTACATTATGGTTTAAGAACATTTGCCTAATTAGTTGATCTATCAATAAAATGTCTAATTACTTTTTACCACTTCCGAAACGTTGACTAAACTGTCTAATAAATTATAAATGACAACATCATGCTGGAGAAAAGTTAACTTTTAGCCATTTAGGGGGAAAAAAGAACAACTGGAGGCATTAATTATTTCTACAAAATGATCGTATTTGTATCCATCAATAGAAACTTGCACCAACTTTTCTCTATAATTAATGTCAATATGATCCAACAATATTACCTATTATAAATGTAGAATTATCATATCTCTTAAGTAGTAAAAGGATTTGTAAGTGGCATATATAGAGTTTTAACTATTTTGATAGTTACGCAACTTGAGCAATTCAATATTTATAAAACTTGTCTGACCCGCTCATTTAGCTAATTTTACTTCCAAACAATTAAAGATACACAGTTTTGAACATGCTACATTAGAAATCAAGTCCACATTTTAAACTTTTATGTGCCTTAATTGATAAAGAAAACAATATCCAAAGGTCTCTACCATTGTTATATATATACAACATCTTGAAGGTTATAGCATATGCATAAGAACGAAAACAAATAGGTAATTCTAATAGAATAGAGTAAAACAGGAAGTGCATTATATTGGACTAATAGCATATTCTCCTCTAATTCTTTGCAAAATTGCATTCATGAATTTTTCCTTAGAGTGAATATGCTACATTAGAAACCAAGCACATCATTTTTATTTTATCATGGAAGAAGGAAAAAGTTGGCCAAAAGAACCCACAAAAACACACAGAGCTAGCTAAAAAGTTGGCCAAAAGAACACACAGAGCTAGGTAATCTTATGTTTTATCAGGTTGCGTTGTATGAAGTACTAACAAATAAGGATTCTTTACTCATTATTATTTCAAGTTCTATTATTAATTTTTGTATAAAACATAAGTCAATATCCTAGAAACAACATCATTCTAATCTATTTTTAGTTTGTTTTTATTTCCTTATACAAGATGTCACAAAAATCTTCAATCCATAAGCTTCAAGAAAGGTATGTAGAGATAGAAACTTTATATTGACCCGCCCATTATTTCACTCGAGTTCATATGCACACTCAGTGCCATCTTGTCAAAAATGTTGAAAAGCTTTGTATTCTTACATCACATAACTCACCTATATAAACATATCGGTTTACCAAAAAAGAAGAAAAAACAAAATCAATAGAAAGCCAGGTCATGACCTAAGTGAGAAAAAGGAGTTACATGGTCAAGGGTAAGAGGCAAATTCAGAATCCTTTGATTAGATAGACACTCATTCTGTCTCGATCAAGAACTATGGATATGGCCTAAGGTAAAAAAAAATCAATATAACTTCTACTGATATGGAATTCAATTCACATGCATGTAACATCAACTGATGTCGATATAGAATTACATGGCATTATACAAGTACCTAGCAGAACAAAACCAAAAAAATTAAAATTGCACACGATCATCATTGAATACAGCATGCAAGTGAAAAATTTAAAAGCATAATGGCTTTATAGTCGGAAACAATTTGGAAACTTGAAATTGACAGAAACAGAAACACATTTACATCCAAGATTATCGTGTCTAAACTTGCAACCTGGGAATATTAGAGGTGGCAAAATGAGCGGGTTGGGCATATATGGGTTATGAGTCAAAACGGGCTCGGGTCATAACAGGTTCCGGTCAATACGGGTAATTTAAATTTTCTGTCAAACAAATTTTTCATTAACAAAATATGTTTTAATGAAGTAAAATATATTTTCATTTCCTTGCGAATCCCTTATACAATTGCCATTTATAAATTATGAATTATATAAACGACATCATTACTAAATAAATAAGTCATTTTCAAGTCTAACGAAAATAGAATGAAATAAAAGTATAGAAAGAAAAATATATAATTTAATATACATATTAAGTTATTAAACACGATAATAGTAGTAATTGTCGTGTAGTTTCTATGAAATCGAAATAACATCCGTACATCACCACTTGATCCATCGGACAATCACATAGATATGGTTGCTTCTAAACAAATTTGTATAACATAAAAATCAAGGAAATTATATCAGTGAATAAAACTCAGCCTGAAGAAAGCTAAAGGTGGTTGTGGCATTTGTTTGAAGTTCTTTTGTGTTTTTGTAAGTAGCTAGCAGTGGCTAGTATGGTAGACTTGAGATACTTTCTTCATGGAAAAGTTTTGGGTTATTTTATAATACATTTTGATGTTAAAAAAAAGATTAATTAATGATTAAAAACATAACTTATTTAAAAATAAAGACTATAAACTCAATATCAGCATTATGAAAATGGCAAAAGAATTTTACTACTCTTTCATTAAATCAATCATTTGTGTTCCTCATGGAAATCTGTGTCATTCATAATCATTTGATTACCCAGTTGAACTCGTACAGAGGTTTTAAAGACACCCACTTAAACCCGGATAGACAATCTCCCCCACCTAAAACAACCCAAACTCACAACGGAAAATAACCAAATAGACCCAAATGTGAGTATCTTGGCATAGATTGCCAGCTCTATTTGGGATGGTTAAATCTTGTATGTCTCTTTCCATGACATAAATACCTTAAAACAGATAGAAATAAGAAAATCTCACCAGCAAGTAACACCATTCATGCTAGACTAATAAGTTTAATGTATTTTTTGAACCACCTAGCAACTGCTTCTGTAGAAATATGTCTCAAGCCTGCATCATGGAGAAGTGATTGCAAAGGTGTAGGTCAAACGATTCTATGAAGTCTAATAAGGCTGCTACAAATCAATAAACCAAGTTTAGCATTTCAGAAAGTAACCTGAAGGTCTTCATTGCTAGTCACTAATTGCACAATACGAAACTCTATTGTCACAGACACGGTCTCTCACTTTGTCAATCACCTGAAAAATAATATCCACATACCTAAATAGTCATTTAGGATATGAAAAAGATATTGAATAATGATGAAAAAATCTGCGACGAGGCCTGTTGCCCAACTGCAAATAAGTGGACCCAAAACGCAAAAGGAAAAAAAAGGATATTGTTTCATCTCGATTAAGAGAGACATAACTTAAACTTACAACTAATTTAATTACCTGTCAAGAAAATCAAAGAAAGTAGAATCTGCCCAGCTCCAGCAACTTTAGCTTAGCGCTTGCGATTGATGGAAATCGAGAACCTAAGGCTGTTGCAGACCGATAGAAAGTCCTAAGAATCCTTGAATGCTCAATCTGGGTCCTGAGATCGTTTAACCAAGCTGATGCTGTGACCTATACAAACAAAAAAAAACTGTTACAGTAATGTCCCTAAAAACATTCCAATGACTACGATTTAGCAGTCAAAATAGTCGACTTCACCTCTGCACGTAAAGTATCCACTGAAGCAGCTGAAAATGTTGGGACCAGATTAGCCCCATTTATAACAGATGTGATAAATTCATTACCAGAATCCGCCAATTCCCATGTCAGACAAGCACCTAATCATATTAATAGCTATAATAAACATGGTCAACAAATGCGATGAAACAATACGAGAACCAAAAGACATTCATAGGACGATATAAATAAGCAAAACGAACAAAATACTTTTAAAAGGGGCATCTGCAAGATAGCGGATCCATTCTTAGTATAGGGTCAGGTCCGATTAATAGACCCAATAACAACATCTGGCCCTTAAAAAACTTCATAAAATGAAAGCATTAAACAGAATAACAGAGCAAAAATATTAAAGTAATGATTCAAATACTTATAAAGGTCAGTTACAAGAAAAAACACCCTTTTTAGCTTAAAAAAACTACAAAAGATTAAGAATAACCAAACCTGACCCATTTGTGAGTGAATGGGCCAAAAATAGCCACCCCTAATTCCATAAAGATGATAACTCAGAACACACGGAACATAATAGATCACAAACCTAGAGCAAACGTAACACAAGTAGTTGTAGAGAGTTCTTTCTGCTCCCGCAACACATAAGTTAAAATTGCAGCAGTTCCACCACCTAAAGAATGTCCGACAATCTGTTCCGAAAATTAGCTTTTAGAGATGCATACAACAACACAATTTGATAAAGATAATGGTATTAGGTTATGGTCAATACCTGAAGCTTATAATCAGGATGATCTTGCAATGCTTTCAGAAGAATTGGAGTTGCAAGTTTTGCAATCCATCGAGCAGCTGCAACCATTCCACAGTGAGCATAACCTAATACCAAATCACTAACTCCTCCTTCCTACACAACATTATGATGGAGTGGTACCACCGCTCCAGTTGCAGCAGTTAGAGTATCCTTTATGCTGTGAGCTCCACGAATCAATAAAAGCATAGTTTTCGTCTAGTGGTTGACTAATATTGTAAAAGCCGGTTTCAAAATCTGCAAGCAAAATAAAATTAGACCAACTAACATGTCAGATGTACCCTAATAACATATATTCCAGTTGTGATCTATGAGCCGGTAGTCACCTTCTAATTTTACAACACCAAACTTATGCATTACAAAATAGTCCCCCTCCTTGATGGTATCCTCAAACTCAGGGAAAAGGAAACTTTTGACGGTTGCCACTATTTTGTTACCCTGTAATCAATATGGTAGAAATTAAAATTAGCTACCGCTTATGTACATATAAGTACTCATTCTATTTTGATGTATCGCTATGTATAAAGGATCGGATATGAATTATCACACATAGTATACAGTCCATTTAGCAGATGAAATGTAAACCCCAAAGCCTCATCTTACAATGGTACTAATAAACGTTTGTTTTGTATGTGTGAAATCAAAGATACAATTAAGAAACATATATTTCAGATATAACGTTGATTTCAAACAGGCCTTGCAATCTGAACAATTGCAACAATTGCAAAGAATGACCATTGTTAACGATCCTTCAAGACCCCCTTATATTATGATATAGTACAAAACAGTACCGTATGGTTAATTTTAAACCCCTAAACATTTAAATCGATGCTATATCAAATATAAACCCCAGAAACACTGGTTAACATCAATGTACGTATTGTATGTAAAAGATAAGACTAATAAAGGGTTAATTTTACCTGATGATCGATGAGGATCATATCCATGGACGCGATTTGATTCGGTGTGTTCTTGTAACTTTGTTTCCACAGCAGAAGAAATTTTACCCTAATCACCCAGTCACTTTTATATTTTGTGATTTCGTCTAATGGCGTGAAAACTATTTCCGCCGCCATCGGCGATGGTTTCCTTGTCTGTAGGTGCGGCTATTGCAGAATAATGGATAGGCCGGTAACATTGGTGAGAATTAACGATATGCAGAGGGGATGGAGACAAGGAAAGTGTGACACATAAGGAAATCTATTAAAATAATTAATGTTGACCATGAATATGAAATTTCTTCCATTTTTGGATTCTTAATTTGGGTATGGAATTGGAAATGCAGTACGTGAAATTGAATAGATACCTAGGTATACATCAGGGAAGGGTAGAAAGGGAATTTAATAATGAGGGCATGTCTTTATTTGCTAATCAAATTTAGGGGAGGCTAGATTACTTAAAGTTAATTAAAGAGGGATTACCAAATCAAATCCTCTTATAATATATAACAGAGATTAGAATATGTGATTATTAATTGGTGTTTAAATCAATCTCATCTTGAAAATATAAATTACTAATTTCAACACCCGTTAAAATAGAGGAAAAGAAAATTTTATCAAGGGAAATATCATGCGAGATGTTTATTAAAAGGGCATTAGTTAACACTTCTATATTTATTCAAAAACTATTTAATAAACACAAAGTTACCGTATTTATAACACATCTTAAGATAATATGATGATGATTCTAATTATTTATAGCAAGTATTAATTTTATACATGATAGGTGATAGTTCATTTAATGCATTTTGATTATATTTAGAAGTCTTAAACATTGCCCTAAGGGCATTATTAATCAAAATCCTTATTAAAAAAGAAGTTAATTATAATGATGTAATTTGTTTGATTTATACGTTTATTTTTTAGATATTTAATTTAAAAATTAAATGAATAAAAGTAGGCTTTGAAATGAAGGTTTATGATTGGTTTCTCAATTCCTATGTTTTTTTATTACACTAAGACCACTCCCAACAGTTGTTTCGTTACTTATTTCGTTAGTTGTGCCACATCAACAAATCAAAAACTGACAAAAGACAGACACAATGGTGCCAATGGTGGTTTCATCACTTCAATTTTTGAACCCCATATTTACCAATATACCTACATTTACATACATTAAACAAAAAATAACAATACATTAAATATAAGCTAGGTTCTGCGAAAAACCCCTCTCCTTTCTTCGGTTTACCAAAGAAGGAGGAAGTGATGAAAAGAAAGAATTGATGGTGCCAATGGGGACGAAAGCAATGGCTTCGTCGGCCCCCAATCGACAAATGCCGATGGCAGTGGTCTAAGAGTCTAAGAGTACTCATGTAGAGCAATAGTGACAAATAAAGTCACATGTTTGATTATATAGGCTATTAATAATTTTATAATTGTGAGGAAAGGGGAAAATATGCCAATGTCAAAAATTTTATTTTAAAACTCAAGTGATAGCGTCTAAATGAATTGGTAATCTTTATATTTATTCTATAAAAGTTCCATTGAAATGATATGAAAAATATTTTAGAGTATGATTTGCAAAGTTTATAGTAGAAGGTTGTTGTGAATAGATTTTAAAAATCAATGGTTAATTTGAAAAGATTGAAATAATTAGTTAATTTGGGAGAGCAATTTAATTTTTAGACATTGTTGAATATAATTTTAAGATAATGATGGAGATGTTTTACGTGTAGTTAATATAAGATATTATCGAGTTAACATAAAAATTATCAATATCGTTAGAATAGATAATTGAAATTCTATTTAGACATGTGAAAGTAAACCAACAAATTATAGGGGGTTATGGTACAGTTAATATTTGATCGATGATGATATATCGGTACGTGAACGTGGGACAAAAGAGAGTTTACTTTTTAAATCCGAAAAGCATGGGGTGAAAGGAAGTTATTTTATGGTTTTATAGTGATAGCAACGTAAAATAAATTTGAAATACCATTTATAGTATGATTATTACCATCTACGATATATATAGTTAGTATATATACTAAACAAAATATGACCTATGATTTCAAGATAAATTTACAAAATAACCTGCAAATTTTTTTTTATTAAAACGTTATGTGATAACGATTATATAATTTCATTTCGTAAAATACAATATATTTTGTTATTACGTACTACACGATTAACTACATCATCTATTATATTTATACATATATAGAGTAAGGTTCAAATGAGTACACCAATTTTGAGTGAGAATGAGGAACCAACAGATTTCTGTCATGTGTCACTTTATTCTCTCTCCTCCACAATTTATTCTCTCTCCTCCACATTTTTAAAAATTAAATATCTCACAAACGGTAAGTCGAAAAATCATGAAAATTGCACCATAAAATTCAGCGTTTTCTCCTCTTCGATTTGCCGTCCCTCAAGGCATACTTTTGACAACCTTTTTTTTTCTCATTTTTTGGTGGGTTTCACAAATTAGTAACACATATGTTAGTGATTAGTTGTACATTTAATTTGTGGTTAAGGTTAGGGTTTAGGGTTAGGTTTAGGGTTTAGTAGGGTTTATGGTTTAGGGTTTATAAGGGTTTAGGGTTTAGAAGGGGTTCAAGGTTTAGGGTTTAGAAAGATTTAGGGTTTAGCGTTTTTTAAAGCGTTTAGGGTTTAGGGTTTGGGGTTTAGGGGTTAGGGTTTAGGGTTTAGGGTTTGAGGTTTGGGGTTTCAGCCTAAACCCTAAACGCAACACTTTAACACATGTGTTAGTAAATGTGAAACCTAACAAAAAAATGAAAAAAAAAAACTTTTCGAAAGTATGTCTTGAGGGACGGCAAATCGAAGAGGAGAAAACGACGAATTTAATGGTGCAATTTTCATAATTTTTCGATTTGTCGTTTGTGAGATAATTGATGTTGGGGGTAAATGGGTTTTGTACATGTGGAACATTCTCTTTGTACACATGACTTGATATCATTGGTTCCCTCATTCTCACACAAATTCCTATTCTCATTTGAACCCTACCCTACATATATATTATAGCATTAAGAGATAATTTTTACTTAGATGATAGATATCTACATATGTGTTTATACTTACAACAATAATTCAAATTCAATTTAGTGATATAACTAAGTCATATTGCAAGATACTATTTCTATTTTATACTCATCATGTCCCGTGTGTATAATGAATACTTTTAAATTTAGTATTTGTTAATTTTATTGTTCTTATATAATTACATGTGCTAATAAGCATAATGCTTGTTTATATGTTTAGACTTTAGAGAATAATTTAGGCATTTTGAAAATGGGGTAAAATCTAATTATCTAATTATCAAAATGTAAAGAAAAAGAATGAAATAAAAAGCAAATCAGAAGATTCTTTCAAGTTCCAAAGGCTTGGACTGTGGTACGGTAATGGATCAATCATTTTCACATGGGCATATAAGTAATTAAAGCTTCAGCTAAATCCCAAGGAGGTGATAAATACACCACATAATTTTGATTCCAACACCAAAAGTATGCTATAATGAGTTGTACTGCGAGTTATGACTGCTGTACAGTGTGTTGTACTAATCATTTTTTGTGTTATATCTATCAACTCCCTCAATCCTAAGGCTACTCTTTCAAGCGTTTCACTTTGGAGCTTTTGAGACAATTTAAAAGGTTAGAGCTGAACCATCCAAACACATCCTCTTTTAAATAGTAGCTTTTTAATTTAAATTCGAAAACCTAAAACTCTTGGAAGCTTCGAAAAGCTTATTGCCAAACAAACCCTGGGTATTTTAAAAAATAAATGTCAATCTCTTATCTACTGTCACACCCCCTAATTCGGGTTGCGGAAGCGAACCGGGTTGGGGCGTGACTAATCAATAACCAAAGCACAAGATATATAGTAAATGACTTTAAATAAGACGTTTTAGAAAATACATTGCAATACAGTATATTACATAAGTTTTCAAAAGTAATAAGTCATAAAGATACATCATTAGTGAGTTCGCAAATTTATTCTAAAGATTTTAGTTACATAATCATAGTACAAAAGATAATGCCAGTAAAATCTTCATAAGTGTATATGCATGCGACTCGTACTAGCTTAGCATATAAGTAGATCCTGCTGAACATCCCTACTCAAGCTGCATACCTGAGAATGCATCACTAAAAAGGTCAACCAAAAGGTTGGTGAATCTCACAGGTGTATAGTAAGTAACAGTTTTGAACACATCAAGTAGTAAAAGTAAGTAATGATTGCACGTATGCAATAGTTTCGATATACATTGCCATGAGCATCATAGTTGAAGCTTAACAGTAAGTAAGGGTACAATCAAGTACCTAGTAATTGCCCTCGTGAATGCTAATCCAAAAACATTCATATGAAACGAGTAAGAAACACTCATTTATACCTGTATGTTCGTGGTAGTGCGTGCTACCCTGGGCGGGGATTGTCAGTCCCAAATGGATCCATTTACTAAAACTCGCGCTTAAGTTGATAACTAACAACTATGATTAAAGGGACTTCATTGGATTAAGTAAAACCAATGCAATCGATATAGCAATAAATCAGTAAGAAATCAAGTAAGTAAGTACATGTGTTCGAGTAAAACAAGTAATGCATCTCCCCCAAAATAGTAAAACGGTAAAAAGGGGCCGTGAGACTCACCTGAGTCTAGTAGTATCAAGCAGTAAATCAAGCAATGAGGTTCTCCAAACCAGTAACCTCTAGCGTCCTAAACACGTAAGGTTAAGTAAGTAAATGGATATCATTAAGTTTATCCACGCTAGTTGTCCACTACTTAATGTCCATTAGTATGTTATTTGTATTTGTTCGTATTTGTAGTCTGTCGTTGTGTATATATGGCCCCTTGGTGACGGTGTGTAATAATAATTCAAGTATTATTATTATGTATTTCACTGTATCGTATACTTGTAAAGTATATTTGTAAGTCTGTTTATGGTACCGCGACGTGAAAGTGTTATTCGAGTGTAAGCTTGTAGTAGTTCGAGTGTAAGCTCGTTGTAGTGTGGGTGTAATCCCATTTAAGTGTGAGTGTAATCTCACATGTAATTTTGAGTGAAATCTCGTGCATGTATGAGTGTAATCTCATAGTGGTTTCGAGTGTAATCTCGTATTTAAGTTATAGCGTATACTTCCCAAAGTATAGTAGTTTTCATTTAAGTGTAGTGTCGTATAAGGTACAGTTGTTGTATGTATCCAATACTTAGTGTAAAAAGTATTTTAAAGTTTCTGTTTTGTGTAACGATATGTAATCATGCGACAATTGCCTTTCGGAGTACTTTTCATGCGACAATGATATTGTCGTAGTACTGTTCATGTGTCAATGATATTGTCGTAGGCAGAAAAGACTTATGCGACAATGGTATTGTCGCAGGTGTGATTTCCGATTTCGTTTAAGTGCTCGTTTTCGTTTACAAGGTCAGACACGTTCGGTTTGATTTAAAACTTTTAGGGAAGTCTTATAATGGTAAAATGAGTTTATAAAAGTTGTCGTTACGTTACGTGGGTGTCTCGAAGTGTCACTTTTACAAAATTATCAAAACAGCCCTTGTAGTTATGTTTTCCAGATTTTGTACTTGATTGAGCTCTCGATTTGACCCGTTTTTAGTCAGAATCAAGCCTAACAAAAAATCACACATATTCTCCTAGGTGTCTAGTTCATTTCTGCACTTTATGATATTTTTATAAGTTCATTTACTATTTTAAACAAAAATGGAAATGAAAAGTGCTCAGGTTGAGTCTAAGAACGAGCTCAGTCCATAGATCGGTTCCTACACAAAATTCAGTGGGGATCTGGTCAAAGTGGTAAATATAAAAGTTGTAGCCAACATCTTAACGGTCATTTTTCGTTTGGACTTCGTGAGTTGATTCTTCCTAGAACTCAAAATATGGTCTCGAGAAGGAGGTGGATGTTCCTGTCTGCCGGAACAGTAACGCGCACCTTAACGGAAATATTATTTTAAAATAGCAAACGAAGTCGAAATGTTACGAAATTGGTGTCGTTGGAAAGCTAACATCACGAACTACATTTTAGGCTTAAGATTCGTTCATTTTTATATAATTCGTTGAAGTGGGTTATTTTTCAGGACAGCAAGTATATCTCATGATTTCGAGTTTAAAAACATGTTTCGGTTTAAGTTTTGGACATTATGTTGTTGGATAAACTAACTAACATGTAAATACATATAATACAAGTAAATATACTTGAGTCATGAAGTTCTTACAATAGTCGTATGAAGAAACGAAGACGGTAGAATTACTCCTCGTGTCGTGGTGAACGTTTTGGTGTCCTCCTCTTCGATTTAGCTCCAAGAATTAGGTGGTGGCTAGTGGTGGAATGTGATGGTGTTGTGGTGGCTGGCCTTTGGCCGAAATTCCCAAGAGAGAGAGAGAGGAGGTAGAGTGAGGAGAGGGTGGATGAATGATGAGGTATGTTGTTGGTTTGGGAATGTTTATAAGTCAAAAGATCAAGAGAACATGGGGGTGGCATGGGGCTGGTTCCCCAGCAGATTTCATGGGCCCCACACCCCACATGGGTGTGTAAATCATTTCCTCAAAGTTTCGTTGCGCGCGGTGCCCGTTTACCCGTTCGTTTCGTCGTCCGTTTAAACGTTATACGTTTAATGAAATACGTTTCGTTCACGTTTAAAAATACAATATTTTTGATGAAAGTTTTACTCAAGTAACCTCTTTTAAGTTACTAAAATAATATTCGAGTTTTCGTTTGGTCGTCGGTTGCGAATCGTGTGTTTATTCGAATTGTGTAACGCTTTTAAACGTTATGATTATACGCGTGTAATCGCGTTATTTTTACTTGAAGTATTTTATCAAAATACTTAATAATAAGTTATTAAAATATAACTTTAGTTTATTTCGTCGGTCGGACGCGTTTAGTGCATTTTCGTCGCGTTCGGTTACGTTTTAAGAAAAACGTACGTGTTCGTTATATTATAAACATTATATAAAGTAATAATTGACGTTATTAAATACTTCCATATCATTTAATAATAGTTTCACCAACTTTCATTTTAAGTTTCTGCGTTCTGTCAGATTCGCATATACACGATTATTAAACAATCGTTTAACGTTATTATATATATTTATATGTATAATAATTGTACACTTCAGTAGTTTGAGTATATAATACTTGAAATAAAAGTTTAAATTTTGACCAAATTTTGGGTCATTTTTGACCTGGTGGTTCCCATGTTCATTGGTGGGGTGCTGCTGGTGACTCTTATGATAATTTAACATCTGGGTTTGTTATATCTCATGACAAATTCAACACAACCACTTACAAAAATGAAACCTTTACTGTTAATTTAATGAGTAATGTAACTTGGGACGACATTAAGGTTGTTTCGATTTGGGAAACAACGATGGCTTCCGATTACGGACATGTGGTGTTCAAAGAAATGAGTGAATCTCCCAGCCCGACCCCTTCCATGGACCCTGCCCCGGCCCCACCAACTCGTAATTTAACTGGGAGTAAGATTGTTGAGATTGATGGAGAGCCTACAATGTTTGATAATTGTATAAAGTTGTCGGAATCATATAGGTTACGATGGACGTTGAGAGCAGAAGACAATGTAATTGATATTGGATTAGAAGGGCGATTGATATTGAGAATTATATGGCTTTTGGGTGGTTGGATCCTTATAAAGAACATGATCATATGATTGGTGCTGATGTGGTGGTGACGTGTTTTACTGATGCGGGATGCCGTTTGTGGATGATTAATTACCATATTACGGATGTGGTGGTGACGTGTTTTACTGATGCGGGATGCCGTTTGTGAATGATTAATTACCATATTACGGAGTAGTAAAAATAAATATAGCGAGTGTAACAGGCCCTGAGTGTACAACTATTCTCTTTCTATAGAAAAACAGCATAAATATATATCAAACCAAAAAAAAAAAATCACAAAGGATCCGATGCTATGTACAGAAACTTTCGAGCTCTGCTTCTGGCCTTCAACTCTTCTCTAATTGAGTGACTAACCCACTTTTGATATTTGCATTCTTGTTCTCAGATGACTTTAACCTTCAACATTTATTCTATTAGAGTGAAATATATAGTTGTTTAATAAATAAAACGAGACGAAAATGATAGGTGAATATAGTCTTGGTTTTTATTAAGAAGCTGAAAATGTGAGGAACATACATTAATATGTACATAATTACAAATTGAGTTTTTACCTTTTACCCATTAACTCAAATTATCATATTGGCCATTTCATTTTCATTAAAAGGCATATCAATATATATAGTACTGTATATATGTTTTAAGTTCGGGTTTATTGTTTCATTATGTATTAAATTTTACAGACATACTTCCATTTATTTTATTGTATGTATTCAACTTGTAAATATTATCTATTGTATTATGTAAGTTTTCCTTTTTGGATGAGGTCAAAAACTGAAACTTTCCAATTTTAGCTTTATCCAAAAAGGAAAAATTTACATATTTACATATTTACGATATTCAATACATACAATAGAAGTTTTCAAAGTTCGACTCCTACAATAGTAAAACGTGTAAAGTTTAATACATAACAAAACTGTAAACCGTTTAAGTTATCGAAAGAGCTACTCTTTTTCCAACACCTATTTCTAAGGAAGCAAATTTTGTTAATAATAGCTCTATCAAATATATTAATTGAAAAAAAAAAGGTTAGAAAAAATAGAGAAAACTGAAAATGATAATAAATAATAGGGTAAATGACAAAAATCGATAACGAACTGCCAAAATTTGTTCCAAGTATGCAACATGTTAACTTAATTACCCAAGTATGCAACAAACCGGATAGTTTTGTGTTTGGATCAGTAATATGGTAACCAGCTACCAGTTTGACCGGTCAACTTCTATTTGAATTTTTTTTTTTTTAATAAATGTGACAAAATCGGCAACAAACTGCCAAAATTTGTTCCAAGTATGCAACATACTAACTTAATTACCCAAGTATGAAACAAACCGGATAGTTTTGTATTTGGATTAATAATATGGTAACCAGCTACACGTGGCACAATTTTGACGTGATGGTCCACGTGTAAGGTGACTCAGCCTTTTCAAACATAATCCGGTAAAAAATGACTTTTCAAAGATCAAAACACGAAACTATCCGGTTTGTTGAATACTTAAGTAATTAAGTTGGTATGTTGCATACTTGGAACAAATTTTGGTAGTTCGTTGCCGATTTTTGTCATTTACCCTAAATAATATTATTATGGATTCATTATGGTAATAGAATGAGACATATATGAATAGTCTAAAACAAAGACTATATATGTTGCATGTACTAGTCCACCATACTACCACTTGACCACTTCCTTTCAAGCGGATAGCTGATTCTTCAAAACAAATCTGTGGCGTGTACTATTCTACCACTAGACCACTCGTTTTCTAGCGGGCAGGTAGTTGTTTCCTACTATCCTTCATGTGAGAGGAGCAATTCGTACTCCATCTGCTTTTAGTCGTACACCACCAAACATGTTTTATAGTGTTGTATGGCAAAAAATAGGTAGTGAATCACCACCCTTCATGCAATGATAGCCTTCAAAAAATAAATAAATACAGTTGACTTGAATTTTCAAACAAGCAAATCCAAATATTGAAACCCCTTATATACCTCATTATTTTTTTCTTTCTAAAATAAGCACCTATTAAATTAAACAAAAAAATTTTTAGCACCAACTTAATTATTTTACGAAGCAAATAAGCACTTTCAATAAGCAATTCCGAACAATATTTGTGTTTACTTAATTTCTAGTGTGTGTATTTATCATCCTATACTAACAATGTATAATTAAATTTCAACAGTAAACACTGGATATTGTTCATTTTACACCTTGAATCAAATCAGGTTTACATACTCGACTCCATTGCGCGCCCTTCCAAATCTGACGTGACAACACATTACAGAATTGTGAAGTGTCTTAACGAGTAAGGATTCTCTCTAACATATAAAGCTAGAAATATGCACATCTTATTATTAAAACTAACACTTTGCTTCATTATAATTCTTAGTGCATGGATGCAGATGTTTTCCATGTTACCCGAGTACACCTGGGTTAATTCGTGTAATCAACAAAGAGGAAGATGGGAATGTGGATACTATGTCATGAATTGAATTTTTTACTTCGTGACTGTCCAACAGTTTGATTTTTCATCAAACGTAAGTATTATTTATGTACATTCAGTTCCTTCAAATAAATTTTATCTTACATCATATAACATTTTTCCTTTTAACTAATATGAATATAGGTTTCAGAATTGTGGCAAGACAAAACTCCACTATCGCAAAGAGACCTCGATAATGTTGTGGTGAGGTGGTGTGCATGGTTCCAGGAACAAACTCTTTTAATGAAATAGGTGAATACGTTATACCTTTTACTTAAATGCTTTACATATTTTTTGAATGTTTAACTTCTTATGTGCTAAAATGTTAATTATATGCTTAGATGCTTGAATATATATAATGGTTACAAAAATATTCACGGTGGGTTAGGGGTGTTTAGGTTTGCTTATTTCTAATGCTTAAAATATAAGTAGGTGACCCCTTACTTATTTTTAAGAGCTTATTCCTTAGTAAGTAAGCATATACGCAGTTTTCATAGAGGTGTTTGGATCTGCTTATCTCCTGTCAAAATAAGCAGATAAGCGCTTATTTAAATACTTATCGTGGTGGGGTGGTGGATCAACATAAACATGTGCCCGGCCTATGGTTCTTTCAAGATCAAAATAGAATGATGAGATGTGCCCAATGATAAAATCTCTTATTAAATATTTATCGTGGTGATGGCATATATATATAGTCTTGTTGAGTTGGCAGTCTTTAAATCGATTACCACTTACAAGCTAAGTTTACGCAACACCATTTGATAAAAGAGTACTACTGAGGGGTGAGGGCATCTCGACTACTGTTTTTATATGATGAAATTATTTGAGTTAGAAATACTGCTTGAAACGGGTTTTGAAAGTATTTTTGTAAAAAAAAAATCTATTAAATAAACTCACAGTCCATTAAGAGAACCGTGGTAGAGCCAAATTTTTTTTAATAAATAAATTCAGGCGGACCACAGTTCCCACACGTAGAGCCGTGGTCTGACAGTTTGGCCGATCCATTGTTGTCTGCGGTTATCTATTACTAATCGTGGTCCATGTGGTTATAGACCACGAATTTCGGACCGTGGTCCTTTTGTTGTGCAAATAGACTTCTCCCCCTTAGCCCACCTCTCGTTTTCCGTGATCCATATAGGGTTTTAACCGTGTGCAATTTGTGTTTGTGTAGTAGTGCAGGGGGAGTACTAGCATTACTTAAGCTTTCTATATTCATATAGTTTCTTACTTTATCCTCATTATGGTTTACGTTAGGTGGTGTGTTACTGTTGGCACAAGGGACCTCCTCATTATTACCACCTTTATCAGATTCTTCATCACAATCTGGCAACACGTTTTGGACATCCGGTGACTTCTTTTTCTTATTATGTTGCTTAGCATTTTCCTCATTGCACCCCATCAAATTAAAAGGATCGATGTTTTGTGTTTTGTCTTTTGTGGATGAATGTCTGTCATTATTTGAAACACATTTTTCTTCAATATTAAAATCAAATTGTTCATGACACATAGAACCTTTCAAGACTGATCCCTCCATTGAATCCGAATATGAAGATTCAACAGATTCATCTACCATATCTGAGTCAAAGTTAGGGACCCAATAAGCAAACTCATTCACGAATACTTCATATGTGTCCCCTTGAACCTCCACGCATATTTGTTCTTGTATTTTCCTCATGTGACTTGTGAGAATACAAACTTTGCTATGGGCCAACGTTTCACCTTTAGCCATGTCCACATAAATACTTTCACCCCATACCCCTCCAATCGTTGTAAATGCCTTTTCAGTCCAAGCACAAAGAGGAACCCCGACTAATAACAATCCATATAACACGTTCATCAATAACAAATCCCTTGTCAATCACTTTAAAATCTGAAAACAGTCTGTTCATTTCCATCGAAAGTTTAAAAGATGATAATGAATTCGCAGCATCTAGTTCCACCCAAATCCATCTTCCTCCAACATAAACAATATTGAAATCCAAGAAACCGTTCAATTTAAAAATATCGTGTAAATTTGAAATAACCTGGACATCTACGACTTTAGCAAGAAAGGAAGATGATTCAGCGCCCAAAGTCATGCAATCTTCTTCTACAAGTTTCACCTTCTTCAGTGCAGTTTTAGTATTATGTTGAGATGAATCGCTATGCTTCTTGTAAACATTTGGGTAGCTAGTGCTTCGATTATAATCATTATCCTTATTAACTTTTTTTTTTTTGAAAGGCATTATCCTTATTAACTTGATTCCTTTGTTTAAGAACCTCCACGAACGTCTTTGTTTCCGCCATGTTATTAGTGCCCCTAACATTAACAGGCTATGAACTCTTCTTGTTCAAGTTATTATTATCGCCACGGAAAACTGAACCTCTAGTATTCCGAGCCATGTCCGCAAATATGTGAAAATTGCCCATCCGCAGAGATCGAAGTTTAGTAATCAAATCGACCACATCTTTAACTGGTATGAAACGAACGAAACCAAACCTTGCACCCGCCTTAGATAATTTCCTCGATATATAAACGTCAACAACTGTGCCCCACTTCTTACAAGCCTCCCAAACATCCTTCGTCGTCACATTCCACAGGATATTGGTGATATATACCGAGGTAGAAAGTTTCTCTATGGCAATAAAATTAGGGTTTGAGTTACCTGGTTGATTACGATTCCTATTAACCAAAACGTTGGATATATTATGTAGAGTGTTAGATCGATGATTTCTTCTATAATCAACCTTAGTCCACCTAGCCAGAATTGAGACTTTAGCTACGACCAAAAATCGTCTCTAAATGCTCAAAAGTCGTTCCTAAAGGTCTATAGAGACGAGAAATCGTCCCTGATGTATCGTCCCTATACTTCCGTATCTAAAGACTATCAGGGACGCCTTTCATGGCTTTTAGAGACGATTTGGATCAACATGAACATTTCAGTGGGCTTTAGAGACGATTTGGGTGGTCTCTAAAGGCTTTTCGTCTCCTTTGCTCCATTTTCTTGTAAGGGGCCTTGGTTGTCTTCCTCTTGTCGATGTTGCAAACGATCGCCTCCTTTTGCCTCCATCCGTTTTTATATTTTTTCACTTTTTTATTTATATTTTCCTTTTTTCTGTTTCATTATTATTATTATTATTATTATTATTATTATTATTATTATTATTATTATTATTATTATTATTATTATTTTTCTTGCATATTCATTAATTATTATTATAGTATAAGAGAAAAGTTCAAAAAAGAACGGTAAAAAAATTGGAGAATGGAGGAACCAATAGGATTGCTCTATTTCAAAAACCTATTTTCACTTTTTTTTTTCAAAGTTAAATATCTCACAAACCGTATGTCTATAAATTATAAAAATTGAATATTTGAAATCAGTGTCTTTTTCTCTTCGATTCTAGATCTAACAGGAAATACTTTTAACAAAAAAAAATTTTTTCATTTTTGTTGGGTTTTAAAAATTGGGAAAATTACATATATCCCCCTCAAAACTTGTCAAAATATCATATATACCCAAATACAAGTTTTTATTGCATGATGTACAATGATTTTAATGCATGATTGGGTATATATGTTATTTTGCCAAATGTTAGGGGGAAATATGTAATTGCCCCGTAAAAATTTGTATTGTGAAATCAAAGGTGGTTTAACACTAAAAAATAATCACACCCGCTTATATCTCTTATTAAACTTTAAATCCAACTACCTGAAGGTAACTAATTTATTTCTTTTGCTTTTGCCAAATTGTGTTATTTTATATAGAAGAGTGATATGCGGCCATCATACTGTTGGTAGTAAATTATACCAATACAGTTTTCTTTCCTTTTTTTTCGTTTTACCTTTAGGTTTTTGCAACCGATTAATATGTTATGTTCTCTCAGATTTTAATATTTTATTACATGACTACACTATTTGAAAATATAATTAGTTCCTGTCAGTATATAAATAATCCGCTATACAAACGTAATCAACCAAGTATAAATCACTCCATAACATACAATTTTGTAGGATAGAAACTTGGAACACTTGAAGATTCAACTAGCTGATATAAAGTTGGCTACTGATAATTTTGACAAAACATACTTTATTGGGTCAGGCGGATATGGTATGGTTTATAAAGCAGAGCTTGATCATTTTGATATGAATAGTCTGTCTGAGATTGAAGGGAAGAATAAAGGCAAATTTCCAAAAATACACAGTACTGTAGCTATAAAACGCATCATTAGTAGAGCAGATGGGCAAGGAGAACAGAGTTTTTTTTTCAGAAATTGACTTGCTTAGTCGATGTAAGCATCCAAACATAGTCTCTCTTCTTGGGTTTTGTGATGAAGGTCCTGAACGGATCCTTGTTTATGAACATATTCCTAATGGAAGTCTTGACGATTATTTGGGAAGCACTGATAAGATGACTATATTTAGTTGGGTGGAACGTATAAAAATGTCTCTTGATATTGCAAATGGGTTAAACTACCTACACAGCACTGTAGAGGAGAAACAAATGATAATTCATCGTGACATGAAGAGTGCGAACGTTCTATTGGGTAAGGATTGGGAAGCTAAGATTGCTGACTTTGGACTTTCTAGAATCCAACAAACAAAACAACTCGGAAGCACACTGAATACTTACCATATTGCAGGAACAGAAATTTATTTAGATCCTGAATATTTGAAGACCGGTAAGTTGAAAAAGGAATCAGATATTTATTCTTTTGGAGTAGTTTTATTTGAAATCTTGAGTGGAAAGTTGGCATATGATGAAAGTTATAATATCGGCAATGACAAGGGGCTTCCATCTACAGTACGACGACTTTATAATGAGGGAAAACTAAAGGAAATTGTCGATCCTAGAGTATATGAAGAAACTGTTGTGAACAGTTTTACTCTAGATAGAGGACCCAATCAAAATTCTTTGGAGGCATTTTTAAATATCGGATATCAATGTTTGGCAGAAACTCGAACTAGTCGTCCAACAATGGAAGTCATCATCATGGAACTTAAGAAAGTGTTATACTTCCAAGTAAGTCAATGTTTCTATCAATATTACCTTTGTTATTTACATTCATATTCTTGATCTTAGTTTTGAATACATAGTAAGATCATGCATTATTTTTTAATAAAAATGTTGAATTTATTATCATGAATAGTCGAAAATAGGGTGTGTTTAGTTGAAGAAAAAATTGGGCACTTTTCCAGAAAAATTTTCTAAGAAAAATAGAAAATTAGTTAACGCGTTCATAATGAGTATTTTTGTTTTTAGAAAACTCATTTTTCTATATTACAACTACAAGTTGGAAAACAAAAGTTTTCCACCTTTTTCCTTTATACCACCACCTACTGTTTTTTAAAGTTTTTCAGAAACATTCTATTAACATCATTATTCCAAAATGAAGCATACATCAACTTTAGAGACGATTTGGGTGGTCTCTAAAGGCTTTTCGTCTCCTTTGCTCCATTTTCTTGTAAGGGGCCTTGGTTGTCTTCCTCTTGTCGATGTTGCAAACGATCGCCTCCTTTTGCCTCCATCCGTTTTTATATTTTTTCACTTTTTTATTTATATTTTCCTTTTTTCTGTTTCATTATTATTATTATTATTATTATTATTATTATTATTATTATTATTATTATTATTATTATTATTATTATTATTATTATTATTATTTTTCTTGCATATTCATTAATTATTATTATAGTATAAGAGAAAAGTTCAAAAAAGAACGGTAAAAAAATTGGAGAATGGAGGAACCAATAGGATTGCTCTATTTCAAAAACCTATTTTCACTTTTTTTTTTCAAAGTTAAATATCTCAAAAACCGTATGTCTATAAATTATAAAAATTGAATATTTGAAATCAGTGTCTTTTTCTCTTCGATTCTAGATCTAACAGGAAATACTTTTAACAAAAAATTTTTTTTTCATTTTTGTTGGGTTTTAAAAATTGGGAAAATTACATATATCCCCCTCAAAACTTGTCAAAATATCATATATACCCAAATACAAGTTTTTATTGCATGATGTACAATGATTTTAATGCATGATTGGGTATATATGTTATTTTGCCAAATGTTAGGGGGAAATATGTAATTGCCCCGTAAAAATTTGTATTGTGAAATCAAAGGTGGTTTAACACTAAAAAATAATCACACCCGCTTATATCTCTTATTAAACTTTAAATCCAACTACCTGAAGGTAACTAATTTATTTCTTTTGCTTTTGCCAAATTGTGTTATTTTATATAGAAGAGTGATATGCGGCCATCATACTGTTGGTAGTAAATTATACCAATACAGTTTTCTTTCCTTTTTTTTCGTTTTACCTTTAGGTTTTTGCAACCGATTAATATGTTATGTTCTCTCAGATTTTAATATTTTATTACATGACTACACTATTTGAAAATATAATTAGTTCCTGTCAGTATATAAATAATCCGCTATACAAACGTAATCAACCAAGTATAAATCACTCCATAACATACAATTTTGTAGGATAGAAACTTGGAACACTTGAAGATTCAACTAGCTGATATAAAGTTGGCTACTGATAATTTTGACAAAACATACTTTATTGGGTCAGGCGGATATGGTATGGTTTATAAAGCAGAGCTTGATCATTTTGATATGAATAGTCTGTCTGAGATTGAAGGGAAGAATAAAGGCAAATTTCCAAAAATACACAGTACTGTAGCTATAAAACGCATCATTAGTAGAGCAGATGGGCAAGGAGAACAGAGTTTTTTTTTCAGAAATTGACTTGCTTAGTCGATGTAAGCATCCAAACATAGTCTCTCTTCTTGGGTTTTGTGATGAAGGTCCTGAACGGATCCTTGTTTATGAACATATTCCTAATGGAAGTCTTGACGATTATTTGGGAAGCACTGATAAGATGACTATATTTAGTTGGGTGGAACGTATAAAAATGTCTCTTGATATTGCAAATGGGTTAAACTACCTACACAGCACTGTAGAGGAGAAACAAATGATAATTCATCGTGACATGAAGAGTGCGAACGTTCTATTGGGTAAGGATTGGAAAGCTAAGATTGCTGACTTTGGACTTTCTAGAATCCAACAAACAAAACAACTCGGAAGCACACCGAATACTTACCATATTGCAGGAACAGAAATTTATTTAGATCCTGAATATTTGAAGACCGGTAAGTTGAAAAAGGAATCAGATATTTATTCTTTTGGAGTAGTTTTATTTGAAATCTTGAGTGGAAAGTTGGCATATGATGAAAGTTATAATATCGGCAATGACAAGGGGCTTCCATCTACAGTACGACGACTTTATAATGAGGGAAAACTAAAGGAAATTGTCGATCCTAGAGTATATGAAGAAACTGTTGTGAACAGTTTTACTCTAGATAGAGGACCCAATCAAAATTCTTTGGAGGCATTTTTAAATATCGGATATCAATGTTTGGCAGAAACTCGAACTAGTCGTCCAACAATGGAAGTCATCATCATGGAACTTAAGAAAGTGTTATACTTCCAAGTAAGTCAATGTTTCTATCAATATTACCTTTGTTATTTACATTCATATTCTTGATCTTAGTTTTGAATACATAGTAAGATCATGCATTATTTTTTAATAAAAATGTTGAATTTATTATCATGAATAGTCGAAAATAGGGTGTGTTTAGTTGAAGAAAAAATTGGGCACTTTTCCAGAAAAATTTTCTAAGAAAAATAGAAAATTAGTTAACGCGTTCATAATGAGTATTTTTTTTTTAGAAAACTCATTTTTCTATATTACAACTACAAGTTGGAAAACAAAAGTTTTCCACCTTTTTCCTTTATACCACCACCTACTGTTTTTTAAAGTTTTTCAGAAACATTCTATTAACATCATTATTCCAAAATGAAGCATACATCAACTTTAGAGACGATTTGGGTGGTCTCTAAAGGCTTTTCGTCTCCTTTGCTCCATTTTCTTGTAAGGGGCCTTGGTTGTCTTCCTCTTGTCGATGTTGCAAACGATCGCCTCCTTTTGCCTCCATCCGTTTTTATATTATTTCACTTTTTTATTTATATTTTCCTTTTTTCTGTTTCATTATTATTATTATTATTATTATTATTATTATTATTATTATTATTATTATTATTATTATTATTATTATTATTATTATTATTATTATTATTATTATTTTTCTTGCATATTCATTAATTATTATTATAGTATAAGAGAAAAGTTCAAAAAAGAACGGTAAAAAAATTGGAGAATGGAGGAACCAATAGGATTGCTCTATTTCAAAAACCTATTTTCACTTTTTTTTTTCAAAGTTAAATATCTCACAAACCGTATGTCTATAAATTATAAAAATTGAATATTTGAAATCAGTGTCTTTTTCTCTTCGATTCTAGATCTAACAGGAAATACTTTTAACAAAAAAAATTTTTTTCATTTTTGTTGGGTTTTAAAAATTGGGAAAATTACATATATCCCCCTCAAAACTTGTCAAAATATCATATATACCCAAATACAAGTTTTTATTGCATGATGTACAATGATTTTAATGCATGATTGGGTATATATGTTATTTTGCCAAATGTTAGGGGGAAATATGTAATTGCCCCGTAAAAATTTGTATTGTGAAATCAAAGGTGGTTTAACACTAAAAAATAATCACACCCGCTTATATCTCTTATTAAACTTTAAATCCAACTACCTGAAGGTAACTAATTTATTTCTTTTGCTTTTGCCAAATTGTGTTATTTTATATAGAAGAGTGATATGCGGCCATCATACTGTTGGTAGTAAATTATACCAATACAGTTTTCTTTCCTTTTTTTTCGTTTTACCTTTAGGTTTTTGCAACCGATTAATATGTTATGTTCTCTCAGATTTTAATATTTTATTACATGACTACACTATTTGAAAATATAATTAGTTCCTGTCAGTATATAAATAATCCGCTATACAAACGTAATCAACCAAGTATAAATCACTCCATAACATACAATTTTGTAGGATAGAAACTTGGAACACTTGAAGATTCAACTAGCTGATATAAAGTTGGCTACTGATAATTTTGACAAAACATACTTTATTGGGTCAGGCGGATATGGTATGGTTTATAAAGCAGAGCTTGATCATTTTGATATGAATAGTCTGTCTGAGATTGAAGGGAAGAATAAAGGCAAATTTCCAAAAATACACAGTACTGTAGCTATAAAACGCATCATTAGTAGAGCAGATGGGCAAGGAGAACAGAGTTTTTTTTTCAGAAATTGACTTGCTTAGTCGATGTAAGCATCCAAACATAGTCTCTCTTCTTGGGTTTTGTGATGAAGGTCCTGAACGGATCCTTGTTTATGAACATATTCCTAATGGAAGTCTTGACGATTATTTGGGAAGCACTGATAAGATGACTATATTTAGTTGGGTGGAACGTATAAAAATGTCTCTTGATATTGCAAATGGGTTAAACTACCTACACAACACTGTAGAGGAGAAACAAATGATAATTCATCGTGACATGAAGAGTGCGAACGTTCTATTGGGTAAGGATTGGAAAGCTAAGATTGCTGACTTTGGACTTTCTAGAATCCAACAAACAAAACAACTCGGAAGCACACTGAATACTTACCATATTGCAGGAACAGAAATTTATTTAGATCCTGAATATTTGAAGACCGGTAAGTTGAAAAAGGAATCAGATATTTATTCTTTTGGAGTAGTTTTATTTGAAATCTTGAGTGGAAAGTTGGCATATGATGAAAGTTATAATATCGGCAATGACAAGGGGCTTCCATCTACAGTACGACGACTTTATAATGAGGGAAAACTAAAGGAAATTGTCGATCCTAGAGTATATGAAGAAACTGTTGTGAACAGTTTTACTCTAGATAGAGGACCCAATCAAAATTCTTTGGAGGCTTTTTTAAATATCGGATATCAATGTTTGGCAGAAACTCGAACTAGTCGTCCAACAATGGAAGTCATCATCATGGAACTTAAGAAAGTGTTATACTTCCAAGTAAGTCAATGTTTCTATCAATATTACCTTTGTTATTTACATTCATATTCTTGATCTTAGTTTTGAATACATAGTAAGATCATGCATTATTTTTTAATAAAAATGTTGAATTTATTATCATGAATAGTCGAAAATAGGGTGTGTTTAGTTGAAGAAAAAATTGGGCACTTTTCCAGAAAAATTTTCTAAGAAAAATAGAAAATTATTTAACGCGTTCATAATGAGTATTTTTTTTTTAGAAAACTCATTTTTCTATATTACAACTACAAGTTGGAAAACAAAAGTTTTCCACCTTTTTCCTTTATACCACCACCTACTGTTTTTTAAAGTTTTTCAGAAACATTCTATTAACATCATTATTCCAAAATGAAGCATACATCAACTTTAGAGACGATTTGGGTGGTCTCTAAAGGCTTTTCGTCTCCTTTGCTCCATTTTCTTGTAAGGGGCCTTGGTTGTCTTCCTCTTGTCGATGTTGCAAACGATCGCCTCCTTTTGCCTCCATCCGTTTTTATATTTTTTCACTTTTTTATTTATATATTATCCTTTTTTCTGTTTCATTATTATTATTATTATTATTATTATTATTATTATTATTATTATTATTATTATTATTATTATTATTATTATTATTATTATTATTATTATTATTATTATTATTTTTCTTGCATATTCATTAATTATTATTATAGTATAAGAGAAAAGTTCAAAAAAGAACGGTAAAAAAATTGGAGAATGGAGGAACCAATAGGATTGCTCTATTTCTAAAACCTATTTTCACTTTTTTTTTTCAAAGTTAAATATCTCACAAACCGTATGTCTATAAATTATAAAAATTGAATATTTGAAATCAGTGTCTTTTTCTCTTCGATTCTAGATCTAACAGGAAATACTTTTAACAAAAATTTTTTTTTCATTTTTGTTGGGTTTTAAAAATTGGGAAAATTACATATATCCCCCTCAAAACTTGTCAAAATATCATATATACCCAAATACAAGTTTTTATTGCATGATGTACAATGATTTTAATGCATGATTGGGTATATATGTTATTTTGCCAAATGTTAGGGGGAAATATGTAATTGCCCCGTAAAAATTTGTATTGTGAAATCAAAGGTGGTTTAACACTAAAAAATAATCACACCCGCTTATATCTCTTATTAAACTTTAAATCCAACTACCTGAAGGTAACTAATTTATTTCTTTTGCTTTTGCCAAATTGTGTTATTTTATATAGAAGAGTGATATGCGGCCATCATACTGTTGGTAGTAAATTATACCAATACAGTTTTCTTTCCTTTTTTTTCGTTTTACCTTTAGGTTTTTGCAACCGATTAATATGTTATGTTCTCTCAGATTTTAATATTTTATTACATGACTACACTATTTGAAAATATAATCAGTTCCTGTCAGTATATAAATAATCCGCTATACAAACGCAATCAACCAAGTATAAATCACTCCATAACATACAATTTTGTAGGATAGAAACTTGGAACACTTGAAGATTCAACTAGCTGATATAAAGTTGGCTACTGATAATTTTGACAAAACATACTTTATTGGGTCAGGCGGATATGGTATGGTTTATAAAGCAGAGCTTGATCATTTTGATATGAATAGTCTGTCTGAGATTGAAGGGAAGAATAAAGGCAAATTTCCAAAAATACACAGTACTGTAGCTATAAAACGCATCATTAGTAGAGCAGATGGGCAAGGAGAACAGAGTTTTTTTTCAGAAATTGACTTGCTTAGTCGATGTAAGCATCCAAACATAGTCTCTCTTCTTGGGTTTTGTGATGAAGGTCCTGAACGGATCCTTGTTTATGAACATATTCCTAATGGAAGTCTTGACGATTATTTGGGAAGCACTGATAAGATGACTATATTTAGTTGGGTGGAACGTATAAAAATGTCTCTTGATATTGCAAATGGGTTAAACTACCTACACAGCACTGTAGAGGAGAAACAAATGATAATTCATCGTGACATGAAGAGTGCGAACATTCTATTGGGTAAGGATTGGGAAGCTAAGATTGCTGACTTTGGACTTTCTAGAATCCAACAAACAAAACAACTCGGAAGCACACTGAATACTTACCATATTGCAGGAACAGAAATTTATTTAGATCCTGAATATTTGAAGACCGGTAAGTTGAAAAAGGAATCAGATATTTATTCTTTTGGAGTAGTTTTATTTGAAATCTTGAGTGGAAAGTTGGCATATGATGAAAGTTATAATATCGGCAATGACAAGGGGCTTCCATCTACAGTACGACGACTTTATAATGAGGGAAAACTAAAGGAAATTGTCGATCCTAGAGTATATGAAGAAACTGTTGTGAACAGTTTTACTCTAGATAGAGGACCCAATCAAAATTCTTTGGAGGCATTTTTAAATATCGGATATCAATGTTTGGCAGAAACTCGAACTAGTCGTCCAACAATGGAAGTCATCATCATGGAACTTAAGAAAGTGTTATACTTCCAAGTAAGTCAATGTTTCTATCAATATTACCTTTGTTATTTACATTCATATTCTTGATCTTAGTTTTGAATACATAGTAAGATCATGCATTATTTTTTAATAAAAATGTTGAATTTATTATCATGAATAGTCGAAAATAGGGTGTGTTTAGTTGAAGAAAAAATTGGGCACTTTTCCAGAAAAATTTTCTAAGAAAAATAGAAAATTAGTTAACGCGTTCATAATGAGTATTTTTTTTTTAGAAAACTCATTTTTCTATATTACAACTACATGTTGGAAAACAAAAGTTTTCCACCTTTTTCCTTTATACCACCTCCTACTGTTTTTTAAAGTTTTTCAGAAACATTCTATTAACATCATTATTCCAAATTGAAGCATACATCAACTTTAGAGACGATTTGGGTGGTCTCTAAAGACTTTTCGTCTCCTTTGCTCCATTTTCTTGTAAGGGGCCTTGGTTGTCTTCCTCTTGTCGATGTTGCAAACGATCGCCTCCTTTTGCCTCCATCCGTTTTTATATTTTTTCACTTTTTTATTTATATTTTCCTTTTTTCTGTTTCATTATTATTATTATTATTATTATTATTATTATTATTATTATTATTATTATTATTATTATTATTATTATTATTATTATTATTATTATTATTATTATTATTATTATTTTTCTTGCATATTCATTAATTATTATTATAGTATAAGAGAAAAGTTCAAAAAAGAACGGTAAAAAAATTGGAGAATGGAGGAACCAATAGGATTACTCTATTTCAAAAACCTATTTTCACTTTTTTTTTTCAAAGTTAAATATCTCACAAACCGTATGTCTATAAATTATAAAAATTGAATATTTGAAATCAGTGTCTTTTTCTCTTCGATTCTAGATCTAACAGGAAATACTTTTAACAAAAAAAATTTTTTCATTTTTGTTGGGTTTTAAAAATTGGGAAAATTACATATATCCCCCTCAAAACTTGTCAAAATATCATATATACCCAAATACAAGTTTTTATTGCATGATGTACAATGATTTTAATGCATGATTGGGTATATATGTTATTTTGCCAAATGTTAGGGGGAAATATGTAATTGCCCCGTAAAAATTTGTATTGTGAAATCAAAGGTGGTTTAACACTAAAAAATAATCACACCCGCTTATATCTCTTATTAAACTTTAAATCCAACTACCTGAAGGTAACTAATTTATTTCTTTTGCTTTTGCCAAATTGTGTTATTTTATATAGAAGAGTGATATGCGGCCATCATACTGTTGGTAGTAAATTATACCAATACAGTTTTCTTTCCTTTTTTTTCGTTTTACCTTTAGGTTTTTGCAACCGATTAATATGTTATGTTCTCTCAGATTTTAATATTTTATTACATGACTACACTATTTGAAAATATAATCAGTTCCTGTCAGTATATAAATAATCCGCTATACAAACGCAATCAACCAAGTATAAATCACTCCATAACATACAATTTTGTAGGATAGAAACTTGGAACACTTGAAGATTCAACTAGCTGATATAAAGTTGGCTACTGATAATTTTGACAAAACATACTTTATTGGGTCAGGCGGATATGGTATGGTTTATAAAGCAGAGCTTGATCATTTTGATATGAATAGTCTGTCTGAGATTGAAGGGAAGAATAAAGGCAAATTTCCAAAAATACACAGTACTGTAGCTATAAAACGCATCATTAGTAGAGCAGATGGGCAAGGAGAACAGAGTTTTTTTTCAGAAATTGACTTGCTTAGTCGATGTAAGCATCCAAACATAGTCTCTCTTCTTGGGTTTTGTGATGAAGGTCCTGAACGGATCCTTGTTTATGAACATATTCCTAATGGAAGTCTTGACGATTATTTGGGAAGCACTGATAAGATGACTATATTTAGTTGGGTGGAACGTATAAAAATGTCTCTTGATATTGCAAATGGGTTAAACTACCTACACAGCACTGTAGAGGAGAAACAAATGATAATTCATCGTGACATGAAGAGTGCGAACGTTCTATTGGGTAAGGATTGGGAAGCTAAGATTGCTGACTTTGGACTTTCTAGAATCCAACAAACAAAACAACTCGGAAGCACACTGAATACTTACCATATTGCAGGAACAGAAATTTATTTAGATCCTGAATATTTGAAGACCGGTAAGTTGAAAAAGGAATCAGATATTTATTCTTTTGGAGTAGTTTTATTTGAAATCTTGAGTGGAAAGTTAGCATATGATGAAAGTTATAATATCGGCAATGACAAGGGGCTTCCATCTACAGTACGACGACTTTATAATGAGGGAAAACTAAAGGAAATTGTCGATCCTAGAGTATATGAAGAAACTGTTGTGAACAGTTTTACTCTAGATAGAGGACCGAATCAAAATTCTTTGGAGGCATTTTTAAATATCGGATATCAATGTTTGGCAGAAACTCGAACTAGTTGTCCAACAATGGAAGTCATCATCATGGAACTTAAGAAAGTGTTATACTTCCAAGTAAGTCAATGTTTCTATCAATATTACCTTTGTTATTTACATTCATATTCTTGATCTTAGTTTTGAATACATAGTAAGATCATGCATTATTTTTTAATAAAAATGTTGAATTTATTATCATGAATAGTCGAAAATAGGGTGTGTTTAGTTGAAGAAAAAATTGGGCACTTTTCCAGAAAAATTTTCTAAGAAAAATAGAAAATTAGTTAACGCGTTCATAATGAGTATTTTTTTTTAGAAAACTCATTTTTCTATATTACAACTACAAGTTGGAAAACAAAAGTTTTCCACCTTTTTCCTTTATACCACCACCTACTGTTTTTTAAAGTTTTTCAGAAACATTCTATTAACATCATTATTCCAAAATGAAGCATACATCAACTTTAGAGACGATTTGGGTGGTCTCTAAAGGCTTTTCGTCTCCTTTGCTCCATTTTCTTGTAAGGGGCCTTGGTTGTCTTCCTCTTGTCGATGTTGCAAACGATCGCCTCCTTTTGCCTCCATCCGTTTTTATATTTTTTCACTTTTTTATTTATATTTTCCTTTTTTCTGTTTCATTATTATTATTATTATTATTATTATTATTATTATTATTATTATTATTATTATTATTATTATTATTATTATTATTATTATTTTTCTTGCATATTCATTAATTATTATTATAGTATAAGAGAAAAGTTCAAAAAAGAACGGTAAAAAAATTGGAGAATGGAGGAACCAATAGGATTGCTCTATTTTCAAAAACCTATTTTCACTTTTTTTTTTTCAAAGTTAAATATCTCACAAACCGTATATCTATAAATTATAAAAATTGAATATTTGAAATCAGTGTCTTTTTCTCTTCGATTCTAGATCTAACAGGAAATACTTTGAACAAAAATTTTTTTTTTCATTTTTGTTGGGTTTTAAAAATTGGGAAAATTACATATATCCCCCTCAAAACTTGTCAAAATATCATATATACCCAAATACAAGTTTTTATTGCATGATGTACAATGATTTTAATGCATGATTGGGTATATATGTTATTTTGCCAAATGTTAGGGGGAAATATGTAATTGCCCCGTAAAAATTTGTAATGTGAAATCAAAGGTGGTTTAACACTAAAAAATAATCACACCCGCTTATATCTCTTATTAAACTTTAAATCCAACTACCTGAAGGTAACTAATTTATTTCTTTTGCTTTTGCCAAATTGTGTTATTTTATATAGAAGAGTGATATGCGGCCATCATACTGTTGGTAGTAAATTATACCAATACAGTTTTCTTTCCTTTTTTTTCGTTTTACCTTTAGGTTTTTGCAACCGATTAATATGTTATGTTCTCTCAGATTTTAATATTTTATTACATGACTACACTATTTGAAAATATAATCAGTTCCTGTCAGTATATAAATAATCCGCTATACAAACGCAATCAACCAAGTATAAATCACTCCATAACATACAATTTTGTAGGATAGAAACTTGGAACACTTGAAGATTCAACTAGCTGATATAAAGTTGGCTACTGATAATTTTGACAAAACATACTTTATTGGGTCAGGCGGATATGGTATGGTTTATAAAGCAGAGCTTGATCATTTTGATATGAATAGTCTGTCTGAGATTGAAGGGAAGAATAAAGGCAAATTTCCAAAAATACACAGTACTGTAGCTATAAAACGCATCATTAGTAGAGCAGATGGGCAAGGAGAACAGAGTTTTTTTTCAGAAATTGACTTGCTTAGTCGATGTAAGCATCCAAACATAGTCTCTCTTCTTGGGTTTTGTGATGAAGGTCCTGAACGGATCCTTGTTTATGAACATATTCCTAATGGAAGTCTTGACGATTATTTGGGAAGCACTGATAAGATGACTATATTTAGTTGGGTGGAACGTATAAAAATGTCTCTTGATATTGCAAATGGGTTAAACTACCTACACAGCACTGTAGAGGAGAAACAAATGATAATTCATCGTGACATGAAGAGTGCGAACGTTCTATTGGGTAAGGATTGGGAAGCTAAGATTGCTGACTTTGGACTTTCTAGAATCCAACAAACAAAACAACTCGGAAGCACACTGAATACTTACCATATTGCAGGAACAGAAATTTATTTAGATCCTGAATATTTGAAGACCGGTAAGTTGAAAAAGGAATCAGATATTTATTCTTTTGGAGTAGTTTTATTTGAAATCTTGAGTGGAAAGTTGGCATATGATGAAAGTTATAATATCGGCAATGACAAGGGGCTTCCATCTACAGTACGACGACTTTATAATGAGGGAAAACTAAAGGAAATTGTCGATCCTAGAGTATATGAAGAAACTGTTGTGAACAGTTTTACTCTAGATAGAGGACCCAATCAAAATTCTTTGGAGGCATTTTTAAATATCGGATATCAATGTTTGGCAGAAACTCGAACTAGTCGTCCAACAATGGAAGTCATCATCATGGAACTTAAGAAAGTGTTATACTTCCAAGTAAGTCAATGTTTCTATCAATATTACCTTTGTTATTTACATTCATATTCTTGATCTTAGTTTTGAATACATAGTAAGATCATGCATTATTTTTTAATAAAAATGTTGAATTTATTATCATGAATAGTCGAAAATAGGGTGTGTTTAGTTGAAGAAAAAATTGGGCACTTTTCCAGAAAAATTTTCTAAGAAAAATAGAAAATTAGTTAACGCGTTCATAATGAGTATTTTTTTTTAGAAAACTCATTTTTCTATATTACAACTACAAGTTGGAAAACAAAAGTTTTCCACCTTTTTCCTTTATACCACCACCTACTGTTTTTTAAAGTTTTTCAGAAACATTCTATTAACATCATTATTCCAAAATGAAGCATACATCAACTTTAGAGACGATTTGGGTGGTCTCTAAAGGCTTTTCGTCTCCTTTGCTCCATTTTCTTGTAAGGGGCCTTGGTTGTCTTCCTCTTGTCGATGTTGCAAACGATCGCCTCCTTTTGCCTCCATCCGTTTTTATATTTTTTCACTTTTTTATTTATATTTTCCTTTTTTCTGTTTCATTATTATTATTATTATTATTATTATTATTATTATTATTATTATTATTATTATTATTATTATTATTATTATTATTATTATTATTTTTCTTGCATATTCATTAATTATTATTATAGTATAAGAGAAAAGTTCAAAAAAGAACGGTAAAAAAATTGTAGAATGGAGGAACCTATAGGATTGCTCTATTTTCAAAAACCTATTTTCACTTTTTTTTTTTCAAAGTTAAATATCTCACAAACCGTATATCTATAAATTATAAAAATTGAATATTTGAAATCAGTGTCTTTTTCTCTTCGATTCTAGATCTAACAGGAAATACTTTGAACAAAAATTTTTTTTTTCATTTTTGTTGGGTTTTAAAAATTGGGAAAATTACATATATCCCCCTCAAAACTTGTCAAAATATCATATATACCCAAATACAAGTTTTTATTGCATTATGTACAATGATTTTAATGCATGATTGGGTATATATGTTATTTTGCCAAATGTTAGGGGGAAATATGTAATTGCCCCATAAAAATTTGTAATGTGAAATCAAAGGTGGTTTAACACTAAAAAATAATCACACCCGCTTATATCTCTTATTAAACTTTAAATCCAACTACCTGAAGGTAACTAATTTATTTCTTTTGCTTTTGCCAAATTGTGTTATTTTATATAGAAGAGTGATATGCGGCCATCATACTGTTGGTAGTAAATTATACCAATACAGTTTTCTTTCCTTTTTTTTCGTTTTACCTTTAGGTTTTTGCAACCGATTAATATGTTATGTTCTCTCAGATTTTAATATTTTATTACATGACTACACTATTTGAAAATATAATCAGTTCCTGTCAGTATATAAATAATCCGCTATACAAACGCAATCAACCAAGTATAAATCACTCCATAACATACAATTTTGTAGGATAGAAACTTGGAACACTTGAAGATTCAACTAGCTGATATAAAGTTGGCTACTGATAATTTTGACAAAACATACTTTATTGGGTCAGGCGGATATGGTATGGTTTATAAAGCAGAGCTTGATCATTTTGATATGAATAGTCTGTCTGAGATTGAAGGGAAGAATAAAGGCAAATTTCCAAAAATACACAGTACTGTAGCTATAAAACGCATCATTAGTAGAGCAGATGGGCAAGGAGAACAGAGTTTTTTTTTTCCAGAAATTGACTTGCTTAGTCGATGTAAGCATCCAAACATAGTCTCTCTTCTTGGGTTTTGTGATGAAGGTCCTGAACGGATCCTTGTTTATGAACATATTCCTAATGGAAGTCTTGACGATTATTTGGGAAGCACTGATAAGATGACTATATTTAGTTGGGTGGAACGTATAAAAATGTCTCTTGATATTGCAAATGGGTTAAACTACCTACACAGCACTGTAGAGGAGAAACAAATGATAATTCATCGTGACATGAAGAGTGCGAACGTTCTATTGGGTAAGGATTGGGAAGCTAAGATTGCTGACTTTGGACTTTCTAGAATCCAACAAACAAAACAACTCGGAAGCACACTGAATACTTACCATATTGCAGGAACAGAAATTTATTTAGATCCTGAATATTTGAAGACCGGTAAGTTGAAATAGGAATCAGATATTTATTCTTTTGGAGTAGTTTTATTTGAAATCTTGAGTGGAAAGTTGGCATATGATGAAAGTTATAATATCGGCAATGACAAGGGGCTTCCATCTACAGTACGACGACTTTATAATGAGGGAAAACTAAAGGAAATTGTCGATCCTAGAGTATATGAAGAAACTGTTGTGAACAGTTTTACTCTAGATAGAGGACCCAATCAAAATTCTTTGGAGGCATTTTTAAATATCGGATATCAATGTTTGGCAGAAACTCGAACTAGTCGTCCAACAATGGAAGTCATCATCATGGAACTTAAGAAAGTGTTATACTTCCAAGTAAGTCAATGTTTCTATCAATATTACCTTTGTTATTTACATTCATATTCTTGATCTTAGTTTTGAATACATAGTAAGATCATGCATTATTTTTTAATAAAAATGTTGAATTTATTATCATGAATAGTCGAAAATAGGGTGTGTTTAGTTGAAGAAAAAATTGGGCACTTTTCCAGAAAAATTTTCTAAGAAAAATAGAAAATTAGTTAACGCGTTCATAATGAGTATTTTTTTTTAGAAAACTCATTTTTCTATATTACAACTACAAGTTGGAAAACAAAAGTTTTCCACCTTTTTCCTTTATACCACCACCTACTGTTTTTTAAAGTTTTTCAGAAACATTCTATTAACATCATTATTCCAAAATGAAGCATACATCAACTTTAGAGACGATTTGGGTGGTCTCTAAAGGCTTTTCGTCTCCTTTGCTCCATTTTCTTGTAAGGGGCCTTGGTTGTCTTCCTCTTGTCGATGTTGCAAACGATCGCCTCCTTTTGCCTCCATCCGTTTTTATATTTTTTCACTTTTTTATTTATATTTTCCTTTTTTCTGTTTCATTATTATTATTATTATTATTATTATTATTATTATTATTATTATTATTATTATTATTATTATTATTATTATTATTATTATTATTATTTTTCTTGCATATTCATTAATTATTATTATAGTATAAGAGAAAAGTTCAAAAAAGAACGGTAAAAAAATTGTAGAATGGAGGAACCTATAGGATTGCTCTATTTTCAAAAACCTATTTTCACTTTTTTTTTTTCAAAGTTAAATATCTCACAAACCGTATATCTATAAATTATAAAAATTGAATATTTGAAATCAGTGTCTTTTTCTCTTCGATTCTAGATCTAACAGGAAATACTTTGAACAAAAATTTTTTTTTTCATTTTTGTTGGGTTTTAAAAATTGGGAAAATTACATATATCCCCCTCAAAACTTGTCAAAATATCATATATACCCAAATACAAGTTTTTATTGCATTATGTACAATGATTTTAATGCATGATTGGGTATATATGTTATTTTGCCAAATGTTAGGGGGAAATATGTAATTGCCCCATAAAAATTTGTAATGTGAAATCAAAGGTGGTTTAACACTAAAAAATAATCACACCCGCTTATATCTCTTATTAAACTTTAAATCCAACTACCTGAAGGTAACTAATTTATTTCTTTTGCTTTTGCCAAATTGTGTTATTTTATATAGAAGAGTGATATGCGGCCATCATACTGTTGGTAGTAAATTATACCAATACAGTTTTCTTTCCTTTTTTTTCGTTTTACCTTTAGGTTTTTGCAACCGATTAATATGTTATGTTCTCTCAGATTTTAATATTTTATTACATGACTACACTATTTGAAAATATAATCAGTTCCTGTCAGTATATAAATAATCCGCTATACAAACGCAATCAACCAAGTATAAATCACTCCATAACATACAATTTTGTAGGATAGAAACTTGGAACACTTGAAGATTCAACTAGCTGATATAAAGTTGGCTACTGATAATTTTGACAAAACATACTTTATTGGGTCAGGCGGATATGGTATGGTTTATAAAGCAGAGCTTGATCATTTTGATATGAATAGTCTGTCTGAGATTGAAGGGAAGAATAAAGGCAAATTTCCAAAAATACACAGTACTGTAGCTATAAAACGCATCATTAGTAGAGCAGATGGGCAAGGAGAACAGAGTTTTTTTTTTCCAGAAATTGACTTGCTTAGTCGATGTAAGCATCCAAACATAGTCTCTCTTCTTGGGTTTTGTGATGAAGGTCCTGAACGGATCCTTGTTTATGAACATATTCCTAATGGAAGTCTTGACGATTATTTGGGAAGCACTGATAAGATGACTATATTTAGTTGGGTGGAACGTATAAAAATGTCTCTTGATATTGCAAATGGGTTAAACTACCTACACAGCACTGTAGAGGAGAAACAAATGATAATTCATCGTGACATGAAGAGTGCGAACGTTCTATTGGGTAAGGATTGGGAAGCTAAGATTGCTGACTTTGGACTTTCTAGAATCCAACAAACAAAACAACTCGGAAGCACACTGAATACTTACCATATTGCAGGAACAGAAATTTATTTAGATCCTGAATATTTGAAGACCGGTAAGTTGAAATAGGAATCAGATATTTATTCTTTTGGAGTAGTTTTATTTGAAATCTTGAGTGGAAAGTTGGCATATGATGAAAGTTATAATATCGGCAATGACAAGGGGCTTCCATCTACAGTACGACGACTTTATAATGAGGGAAAACTAAAGGAAATTGTCGATCCTAGAGTATATGAAGAAACTGTTGTGAACAGTTTTACTCTAGATAGAGGACCCAATCAAAATTCTTTGGAGGCATTTTTAAATATCGGATATCAATGTTTGGCAGAAACTCGAACTAGTCGTCCAACAATGGAAGTCATCATCATGGAACTTAAGAAAGTGTTATACTTCCAAGTAAGTCAATGTTTCTATCAATATTACCTTTGTTATTTACATTCATATTCTTGATCTTAGTTTTGAATACATAGTAAGATCATGCATTATTTTTTAATAAAAATGTTGAATTTATTATCATGAATAGTCGAAAATAGGGTGTGTTTAGTTGAAGAAAAAATTGGGCACTTTTCCAGAAAAATTTTCTAAGAAAAATAGAAAATTAGTTAACGCGTTCATAATGAGTATTTTTTTTAGAAAACTCATTTTTCTATATTACAACTACAAGTTGGAAAACAAAAGTTTTCCACCTTTTTCCTTTATACCACCACCTACTGTTTTTTAAAGTTTTTCAGAAACATTCTATTAACATCATTATTCCAAAATGAAGCATACATCAACTTTAGAGACGATTTGGGTGGTCTCTAAAGGCTTTTCGTCTCCTTTGCTCCATTTTCTTGTAAGGGGCCTTGGTTGTCTTCCTCTTGTCGATGTTGCAAACGATCGCCTCCTTTTGCCTCCATCCGTTTTTATATTTTTTCACTTTTTTATTTATATTTTCCTTTTTTCTGTTTCATTATTATTATTATTATTATTATTATTATTATTATTATTATTATTATTATTATTATTATTATTATTATTATTATTATTATTATTATTTTTCTTGCATATTCATTAATTATTATTATAGTATAAGAGAAAAGTTCAAAAAAGAACGGTAAAAAAATTGGAGAATGGAGGAACCAATAGGATTGCTCTATTTTCAAAAACCTATTTTCACTTTTTTTTTTTCAAAGTTAAATATCTCACAAACCGTATATCTATAAATTATAAAAATTGAATATTTGAAATCAGTGTCTTTTTCTCTTCGATTCTAGATCTAACAGGAAATACTTTGAACAAAAATTTTTTTTTTCATTTTTGTTGGGTTTTAAAAATTGGGAAAATTACATATATCCCCCTCAAAACTTGTCAAAATATCATATATACCCAAATACAAGTTTTTATTGCATGATGTACAATGATTTTAATGCATGATTGGGTATATATGTTATTTTGCCAAATGTTAGGGGGAAATATGTAATTGCCCCGTAAAAATTTGTAATGTGAAATCAAAGGTGGTTTAACACTAAAAAATAATCACACCCGCTTATATCTCTTATTAAACTTTAAATCCAACTACCTGAAGGTAACTAATTTATTTCTTTTGCTTTTGCCAAATTGTGTTATTTTATATAGAAGAGTGATATGCGGCCATCATACTGTTGGTAGTAAATTATACCAATACAGTTTTCTTTCCTTTTTTTTCGTTTTACCTTTAGGTTTTTGCAACCGATTAATATGTTATGTTCTCTCAGATTTTAATATTTTATTACATGACTACACTATTTGAAAATATAATCAGTTCCTGTCAGTATATAAATAATCCGCTATACAAACGCAATCAACCAAGTATAAATCACTCCATAACATACAATTTTGTAGGATAGAAACTTGGAACACTTGAAGATTCAACTAGCTGATATAAAGTTGGCTACTGATAATTTTGACAAAACATACTTTATTGGGTCAGGCGGATATGGTATGGTTTATAAAGCAGAGCTTGATCATTTTGATATGAATAGTCTGTCTGAGATTGAAGGGAAGAATAAATGCAAATTTCCAAAAATACACAGTACTGTAGCTATAAAACGCATCATTAGTAGAGCAGATGGGCAAGGAGAACAGAGTTTTTTTTCAGAAATTGACTTGCTTAGTCGATGTAAGCATCCAAACATAGTCTCTCTTCTTGGGTTTTGTGATGAAGGTCCTGAACGGATCCTTGTTTATGAACATATTCCTAATGGAAGTCTTGACGATTATTTGGGAAGCACTGATAAGATGACTATATTTAGTTGGGTGGAACGTATAAAAATGTCTCTTGATATTGCAAATGGGTTAAACTACCTACACAGCACTGTAGAGGAGAAACAAATGATAATTCATCGTGACATGAAGAGTGCGAACGTTCTATTGGGTAAGGATTGGGAAGCTAAGATTGCTGACTTTGGACTTTCTAGAATCCAACAAACAAAACAACTCGGAAGCACACTGAATACTTACCATATTGCAGGAACAGAAATTTATTTAGATCCTGAATATTTGAAGACCGGTAAGTTGAAAAAGGAATCAGATATTTATTCTTTTGGAGTAGTTTTATTTGAAATCTTGAGTGGAAAGTTGGCATATGATGAAAGTTATAATATCGGCAATGACAAGGGGCTTCCATCTACAGTACGACGACTTTATAATGAGGGAAAACTAAAGGAAATTGTCGATCCTAGAGTATATGAAGAAACTGTTGTGAACAGTTTTACTCTAGATAGAGGACCGAATCAAAATTCTTTGGAGGCATTTTTAAATATCGGATATCAATGTTTGGCAGAAACTCGAACTAGTCGTCCAACAATGGAAGTCATCATCATGGAACTTAAGAAAGTGTTATACTTCCAAGTAAGTCAATGTTTCTATCAATATTACCTTTGTTATTTACATTCATATTCTTGATCTTAGTTTTGAATACATAGTAAGATCATGCATTATTTTTTAATAAAAATGTTGAATTTATTATCATGAATAGTCGAAAATAGGGTGTGTTTAGTTGAAGAAAAAATTGGGCACTTTTCCAGAAAAATTTTCTAAGAAAAATAGAAAATTAGTTAACGCGTTCATAATGAGTATTTTTTTTTAGAAAACTCATTTTTCTATATTACAACTACAAGTTGGAAAACAAAAGTTTTCCACCTTTTTCCTTTATACCACCACCTACTGTTTTTTAAAGTTTTTCAGAAACATTCTATTAACATCATTATTCCAAAATGAAGCATACATCAACTTTAGAGACGATTTGGGTGGTCTCTAAAGGCTTTTCGTCTCCTTTGCTCCATTTTCTTGTAAGGGGCCTTGGTTGTCTTCCTCTTGTCGATGTTGCAAACGATCGCCTCCTTTTGCCTCCATCCGTTTTTATATTTTTTCACTTTTTTATTTATATTTTCCTTTTTTCTGTTTCATTATTATTATTATTATTATTATTATTATTATTATTATTATTATTATTATTATTATTATTATTATTATTATTATTATTATTATTATTATTATTATTATTATTATTATTATTATTATTATTTTTCTTGCATATTCATTAATTATTATTATAGTATAAGAGAAAAGTTCAAAAAAGAACGGTAAAAAAATTGGAGAATGGAGGAACCAATAGGATTGCTCTATTTTCAAAAACCTATTTTCACTTTTTTTTTTCAAAGTTAAATATCTCACAAACCGTATATCTATAAATTATAAAAATTGAATATTTGAAATCAGTGTCTTTTTCTCTTCGATTCTAGATCTAACAGGAAATACTTTTAACAAAATTTTTTTTTTTCATTTTTGTTGGGTTTTAAAAATTGGGAAAATTACATATATCCCCCTCAAAACTTGTCAAAATATCATATATACCCAAATACAAGTTTTTATTGCATGATGTACAATGATTTTAATGCATGATTGGGTATATATGTTATTTTGCCAAATGTTAGGGAGAAATATGTAATTGCCCCGTAAAAATTTGTATTGTGAAATCAAAGGTGGTTTAACACTAAAAAATAATCACACCCGCTTATATCTCTTATTAAACTTTAAATCCAACTACCTGAAGGTAACTAATTTATTTCTTTTGCTTTTGCCAAATTGTGTTATTTTATATAGAAGAGTGATATGCGGCCATCATACTGTTGGTAGTAAATTATACCAATACAGTTTTCTTTCCTTTTTTTTCGTTTTACCTTTAGGTTTTTGCAACCGATTAATATGTTATGTTCTCTCAGATTTTAATATTTTATTACATGACTACACTATTTGAAAATATAATCAGTTCCTGTCAGTATATAAATAATCCGCTATACAAACGCAATCAACCAAGTATAAATCACTCCATAACATACAATTTTGTAGGATAGAAACTTGGAACACTTGAAGATTCAACTAGCTGATATAAAGTTGGCTATTGATAATTTTGACAAAACATACTTTATTGGGTCAGGCGGATATGGTATGGTTTATAAAGCAGAGCTTGATCATTTTGATATAAATAGTCTGTCTGAGATTGAAGGGAAGAATAAAGGCAAATTTCCAAAAATACACAGTACTGTAGCTATAAAACGCATCATTAGTAGAGCAGATGGGCAAGGAGAACAGAGTTTTTTTTTCAGAAATTGACTTGCTTAGTCGATGTAAGCATCCAAACATAGTCTCTCTTCTTGGGTTTTGTGATGAAGGTCCTGAACGGATCCTTGTTTATGAACATATTCCTAATGGAAGTCTTGACGATTATTTGGGAAGCACTGATAAGATGACTATATTTAGTTGGGTGGAACGTATAAAAATGTCTCTTGATATTGCAAATGGGTTAAACTACCTACACAGCACTGTAGAGGAGAAACAAATGATAATTCATCGTGACATGAAGAGTGCGAACGTTCTATTGGGTAAGGATTGGAAAGCTAAGATTGCTGACTTTGGACTTTCTAGAATCCAACAAACAAAACAACTCGGAAGCACACTGAATACTTACCATATTGCAGGAACAGAAATTTATTTAGATCCTGAATATTTGAAGACCGGTAAGTTGAAAAAGGAATCAGATATTTATTCTTTTGGAGTAGTTTTATTTGAAATCTTGAGTGGAAAGTTGGCATATGATGAAAGTTATAATATCGGCAATGACAAGGGGCTTCCATCTACAGTACGACGACTTTATAATGAGGGAAAACTAAAGGAAATTGTCGATCCTAGAATATATGAAGAAACTGTTGTGAACAGTTTTACTCTAGATAGAGGACCCAATCAAAATTCTTTGGAGGCATTTTTAAATATCGGATATCAATGTTTGGCAGAAACTCGAACTAGTCGTCCAACAATGGAAGTCATCATCATGGAACTTAAGAAAGTGTTATACTTCCAAGTAAGTCAATGTTTCTATCAATATTACCTTTGTTATTTACATTCATATTCTTGATCTTAGTTTTGAATACATAGTAAGATCATGCATTATTTTTTAATAAAAATGTTGAATTTATTATCATGAATAGTCGAAAATAGGGTGTGTTTAGTTGAAGAAAAAAATGGGCACTTTTCCAGAAAAATTTTCTAAGAAAAATAGAAAATTAGTTAACGCGTTCATAATGAGTATTTTTTTTTTAGAAAACTCATTTTTCTATATTACAACTACAAGTTGGAAAACAAAAGTTTTCCACCTTTTTCCTTTATACCACCACCTACTGTTTTTTAAAGTTTTTCAGAAACATTCTATTAACATCATTATTCCAAAATGAAGCATACATCAACTTTAGAGACGATTTGGGTGGTCTCTAAAGACTTTTCGTCTCCTTTGCTCCATTTTCTTGTAAGGGGCCTTGGTTGTCTTCCTCTTGTCGATGTTGCAAACGATCGCCTCCTTTTGCCTCCATCCGTTTTTATATTTTTTCACCTTTTTATTTATATTTTCCTTTTTTCTGTTTCATTATTATTATTATTATTATTATTATTATTATTATTATTATTATTATTATTATTATTATTATTATTATTATTTTTCTTGCATATTCATTAATTATTATTATAGTATAAGAGAAAAGTTCAAAAAAGAACGGTAAAAAAATTGGAGAAAATGGAGGAACCAATAGGATAACTCTATTTCAAAAACCTATTTTCACTTTTTTTTTCAAAGTTAAATATCTCACAAACCGTATGTCTATAAATTATAAAAATTGAATATTTGAAATCAGTGTCTTTTTCTCTTCGATTCTAGATCTAACAGGAAATACTTTTAACAAAATTTTTTTTTTCATTTTTGTTGGGTTTTAAAAATTGGGAAAATTACATATATCCCCCTCAAAACTTGTCAAAATATCATATATACCCAAATACAAGTTTTTATTGCATGATGTACAATGATTTTAATGCATGATTGGGTATATATGTTATTTTGCCAAATGTTAGGGGGAAATATGTAATTGCCCCGTAAAAATTTGTAATGTGAAATCAAAGGTGGTTTAACACTAAAAAATAATCACACCCGCTTATATCTCTTATTAAACTTTAAATCCAACTACCTGAAGGTAACTAATTTATTTCTTTTGCTTTTGCCAAATTGTGTTATTTTATATAGAAGAGTGATATGCGGCCATCATACTGTTGGTAGTAAATTATACCAATACAGTTTTCTTTCCTTTTTTTTCGTTTTACCTTTAGGTTTTTGCAACCGATTAATATGTTATGTTCTCTCAGATTTTAATATTTTATTACATGACTACACTATTTGAAAATATAATCAGTTCCTGTCAGTATATAAATAATCCGCTATACAAACGCAATCAACCAAGTATAAATCACTCCATAACATACAATTTTGTAGGATAGAAACTTGGAACACTTGAAGATTCAACTAGCTGATATAAAGTTGGCTACTGATAATTTTGACAAAACATACTTTATTGGGTCAGGCGGATATGGTATGGTTTATAAAGCAGAGCTTGATCATTTTGATATGAATAGTCTGTCTGAGATTGAAGGGAAGAATAAAGGCAAATTTCCAAAAATACACAGTACTGTAGCTATAAAACGCATCATTAGTAGAGCAGATGGGCAAGGAGAACAGAGTTTTTTTTTCAGAAATTGACTTGCTTAGTCGATGTAAGCATCCAAACATAGTCTCTCTTCTTGGGTTTTGTGATGAAGGTCCTGAACGGATCCTTGTTTATGAACAAATTCCTAATGGAAGTCTTGACGATTATTTGGGAAGCACCGATAAGATGACTATATTTAGTTGGGTGGAACGTATAAAAATGTCTCTTGATATTGCAAATGGGTTAAACTACCTACACAGCACTGTAGAGGAGAAACAAATGATAATTCATCGTGACATGAAGAGTGCGAACGTTCTATTGGGTAAGGATTGGGAAGCTAAGATTGCTGACTTTGGACTTTCTAGAATCCAACAAACAAAACAACTCGGAAGCACACTGAATACTTAACATATTGCAAGAACAGAAATTTATTTAGATCCTGAATATTTGAAGACCGGTAAGTTGAAAAAGGAATCAGATATTTATTCTTTTGGAGTAGTTTTATTTGAAATCTTGAGTGGAAAGTTGGCATATGATGAAAGTTATAATATCGGCAATGACAAGGGGCTTCCATCTACAGTACGACGACTTTATAATGAGGGAAAACTAAAGGAAATTGTCGATCCTAGAGTATATGAAGAAACTGTTGTGAACAGTTTTACTCTAGATAGAGGACCCAATCAAAATTCTTTGGAGGCATTTTTAAATATCGGATATCAATGTTTGGCAGAAACTCGAACTAGTCGTCCAACAATGGAAGTCATCATCATGGAACTTAAGAAAGTGTTATACTTCCAAGTAAGTCAATGTTTCTATCAATATTACCTTTGTTATTTACATTCATATTCTTGATCTTAGTTTTGAATACATAGTAAGATCATGCATTATTTTTTAATAAAAATGTTGAATTTATTATCATGAATAGTCGAAAATAGGGTGTGTTTAGTTGAAGAAAAAATTGGGCACTTTTCCAGAAAAATTTTCTAAGAAAAATAGAAAATTAGTTAACGCGTTCATAATGAGTATTTTTTTTTTAGAAAACTCATTTTTCTATATTACAACTACAAGTTGGAAAACAAAAGTTTTCCTCCTTTTTCCTTTATACCACCACCTACTGTTTTTTAAAGTTTTTCAGAAACATTCTATTAACATCATTATTCCAAAATGAAGCATACATCAACTTTAGAGACGATTTGGGTGGTCTCTAAAGGCTTTTCGTCTCCTTTGCTCCATTTTCTTGTAAGGGGCCTTGGTTGTCTTCCTCTTGTCGATGTTGCAAACGATCGCCTCCTTTTGCCTCCATCCGTTTTTATATTTTTTCACTTTTTTATTTATATTTTCCTTTTTTCTGTTTCATTATTATTATTATTATTATTATTATTATTATTATTGTTATTATTTTTCTTGCATATTCATTAATTATTATTATAGTATAAGAGAAAAGTTCAAAAAAGAACGGTAAAAAAATTGGAGAATTGAGGAACCAATAGGATTGCTCTATTTCAAAAACCTATTTTCACTTTTTTTTTTCAAAGTTAAATATCTCACAAACCGTATGTCTATAAATTATAAAAATTGAATATTTGAAATCAGTGTCTTTTTCTCTTCGATTCTAGATCTAACAGGAAATACTTTTAACAAAAATTTTTTTTTTCATTTTTGTTGGGTTTTAAAAATTGGGAAAATTACATATATCCCCCTCAAAACTTGTCAAAATATCATATATACCCAAATACAAGTTTTTATTGCATGATGTACAATGATTTTAATGCATGATTGGGTATATATGTTATTTTGCCAAATGTTAGGGGGAAATATGTAATTGCCCCGTAAAAATTTGTATTGTGAAATCAAAGGTGGTTTAACACTAAAAAATAATCACACCCGCTTATATCTCTTATTAAACTTTAAATCCAACTACCTGAAGGTAACTAATTTATTTCTTTTGCTTTTGCCAAATTGTGTTATTTTATATAGAAGAGTGATATGCGGCCATCATACTGTTGGTAGTAAATTATACCAATACAGTTTTCTTTCCTTTTTTTTCGTTTTACCTTTAGGTTTTTGCAACCGATTAATATGTTATGTTCTCTCAGATTTTAATATTTTATTACATGACTACACTATTTGAAAATATAATCAGTTCCTGTCAGTATATAAATAATCCGCTATACAAACGCAATCAACCAAGTATAAATCACTCCATAACATACAATTTTGTAGGATAGAAACTTGGAACACTTGAAGATTCAACTAGCTGATATAAAGTTGGCTACTGATAATTTTGACAAAACATACTTTATTGGGTCAGGCGGATATGGTATGGTTTATAAAGCAGAGCTTGATCATTTTGATATGAATAGTCTGTCTGAGATTGAAGGGAAGAATAAAGGCAAATTTCCAAAAATACACAGTACTGTAGCTATAAAACGCATCATTAGTAGAGCAGATGGGCAAGGAGAACAGAGTTTTTTTTTCAGAAATTGACTTGCTTAGTCGATGTAAGCATCCAAACATAGTCTCTCTTCTTGGGTTTTGTGATGAAGGTCCTGAACGGATCCTTGTTTATGAACAAATTCCTAATGGAAGTCTTGACGATTATTTGGGAAGCACCGATAAGATGACTATATTTAGTTGGGTGGAACGTATAAAAATGTCTCTTGATATTGCAAATGGGTTAAACTACCTACACAGCACTGTAGAGGAGAAACAAATGATAATTCATCGTGACATGAAGAGTGCGAACGTTCTATTGGGTAAGGATTGGGAAGCTAAGATTGCTGACTTTGGACTTTCTAGAATCCAACAAACAAAACAACTCGGAAGCACACTGAATACTTACCATATTGCAGGAACAAAAATTTATTTAGATCCTGAATATTTGAAGACCGTTAAGTTGAAAAAGGAATCAGATATTTATTCTTTTGGAGTAGTTTTATTTGAAATCTTGAGTGGAAAGTTGGCATATGATGAAAGTTATAATATCGGCAATGACAAGGGGCTTCCATCTACAGTACGACGACTTTATAATGAGGGAAAACTAAAGGAAATTGTCGATCCTAGAGTATATGAAGAAACTGTTGTGAACAGTTTTACTCTAGATAGAGGACCCAATCAAAATTCTTTGGAGGCATTTTTAAATATCGGATATCAATGTTTGGCAGAAACTCGAACTAGTCGTCCAACAATGGAAGTCATCATCATGGAACTTAAGAAAGTGTTATACTTCCAAGTAAGTCAATGTTTCTATCAATATTACCTTTGTTATTTACATTCATATTCTTGATCTTAGTTTTGAATACATAGTAAGATCATGCATTATTTTTTAATAAAAATGTTGAATTTATTATCATGAATAGTCGAAAATAGGGTGTGTTTAGTTGAAGAAAAAATTGGGCACTTTTCCAGAAAAATTTTCTAAGAAAAATAGAAAATTAGTTAACGCGTTCATAATGAGTATTTTTTTTTTAGAAAACTCATTTTTCTATATTACAACTACAAGTTGGAAAACAAAAGTTTTCCACCTTTTTCCTTTATACCACCATCTACTGTTTTTTTAAGTTTTTCAGAAACATTCTATTAACATCATTATTCCAAAATGAAGCATACATTAACTTTAGAGACGATTTGGGTGGTCTCTAAAGGCTTTTCGTCTCCTTTGCTCCATTTTCTTGTAAGGGGCCTTGGTTGTCTTCCTCTTGTCGATGTTGCAAACGATCACCTCCTTTGCCTCCATCCGTTTTTATATTTTTTCACTTTTTTATTTATATTTTCCTTTTTTCTGTTTCATTATTATTATTATTATTATTATTATTATTATTATTATTATTATTATTATTATTATTATTATTATTATTATTATTATTATTATTATTTTTCTTGCATATTCATTAATTATTATTATAGTATAAGAGAAAAGTTCAAAAAAGAACGGTAAAAAAATTGTAGAATGGAGGAACCAATAGGATTGCTCTATTTCAAAAACCTATTTTCACTTTTTTTTTTCAAATTTAAATATCTCACAAACCGTATGTCTATAAATTATAAAAATTGAATATTTGAAATCAGTGTCTTTTTCTCTTCGATTCTAGATCTAACAGGAAATACTTTTAACAAAAAAAAAATTTTTCATTTTTGTTGGGTTTTAAAAATTGGGAAAATTACATATATCCCCCTCAAAACTTGTCAAAATATCATATATACCCAAATACAAGTTTTTATTGCATGATGTACAATGATTTTAATGCATGATTGGGTATATATGTTATTTTGCCAAATGTTAGGGGGAAATATGTAATTGCCCCGTAAAAATTTGTATTGTGAAATCAAAGGTGGTTTAACACTAAAAAATAATCACACCCGCTTATATCTCTTATTAAACTTTAAATCCAACTACCTGAAGGTAACTAATTTATTTCTTTTGCTTTTGCCAAATTGTGTTATTTTATATAGAAGAGTGATATGCGGCCATCATACTGTTGGTAGTAAATTATACCAATACAGTTTTCTTTCCTTTTTTTTTGTTTTACCTTTAGGTTTTTGCAACCGATTAATATGTTATGTTCTCTCATATTTTAATATTTTATTACATGACTACACTATTTGAAAATATAATCAGTTCCTGTCAGTATATAAATAATCCGCTATACAAACGCAATCAACCAAGTATAAATCACTCCATAACATACAATTTTGTAGGATAGAAACTTGGAACACTTGAAGATTCAACTAGCTGATATAAAGTTGGCTACTGATAATTTTGACAAAACATACTTTATTGGGTCAGGCGGATATGGTATGGTTTATAAAGCAGAGCTTGATCATTTTGATATGAATTGTCTGTCTGAGATTGAAGGGAAGAATAAAGGCAAATTTCCAAAAATACACAGTACTGTAGCTATAAAACGCATCATTAGTAGAGCAGATGGGCAAGGAGAACAGAGTTTTTTTTTTTTTCAGAAATTGACTTGCTTAGTCGATGTAAGCATCCAAACATAGTCTCTCTTCTTGGGTTTTGTGATGAAGGTCCTGAACGGATCCTTGTTTATGAACATATTCCTAATGGAAGTCTTGACGATTATTTGGGAAGCACTGATAAGATGACTATATTTAGTTGGGTGGAACGTATAAAAATGTCTCTTGATATTGCAAATGGGTTAAACTACCTACACAGCACTGTAGAGGAGAAACAAATGATAATTCATCGTGACATGAAGAGTGCGAACGTTCTATTGGGTAAGGATTGGGAAGCTAAGATTGCTGACTTTGGACTTTCAAGAATCCAACAAACAAAACAACTCGGAAGCACACTGAATACTTACCATATTGCAGGAACAGAAATTTATTTAGATCCTGAATATTTGAAGACCGGTAAGTTGAAAAAGGAATCAGATATTTATTCTTTTGGAGTAGTTTTATTTGAAATCTTGAGTGGAAAGTTGGCATATGATGAAAGTTATAATATCGGCAATGACAAGGGGCTTCCATCTACAGTACGACGACTTTATAATGAGGGAAAACTAAAGGAAATTGTCGATCCTAGAGTATATGAAGAAACTGTTGTGAACAGTTTTACTCTAGATAGAGGACCCAATCAAAATTCTTTGGAGGCATTTTTAAATATCGGATATCAATGTTTGGCAGAAACTCGAACTAGTCGTCCAACAATGGAAGTCATCATCATGGAACTTAAGAAAGTGTTATACTTCCAAGTAAGTCAATGTTTCTATCAATATTACCTTTGTTATTTACATTCATATTCTTGATCTTAGTTTTGAATAGATAGTAAGATCATGCATTATTTTTTAATAAAAATGTTGAATTTATTATCATGAATAGACGAAAATAGGGTGTGTTTAGTTGAAGAAAAAATTGGGCACTTTTCCAGAAAAATTTTAACGCGTTCATAATGAGTATTTTTTTTTTAGAAAACTCATTTTTCTATATTACAACTACAAGTTGGAAAACAAAAGTTTTCCACCTTTTTCCTTTATACCACCATCTACTGTTTTTTAAAGTTTTTCAGAAACATTCTATTAACATCATTATTCCAAAATGAAGCATACATCAACTTTAGAGACGATTTGGGTGGTCTCTAAAGGCTTTTCGTCTCCTTTGCTCCATTTTCTTGTAAGGGGCCTTGGTTGTCTTCCTCTTGTCGATGTTGCAAACGATCGCCTCCTTTTGCCTCCATCCGTTTTTATATTTTTTCACTTTTTTATTTATATTTTCCTTTTTTCTGTTTCATTATTATTATTATTATTATTATTATTATTATTATTATTATTATTATTATTATTATTATTATTATTATTATTATTATTATTATTATTATTATTATTATTATTATTATTATTATTATTATTATTTTTCTTGCATATTCATTAATTATTATTATAGTATAAGAGAAAAGTTCAAAAAAGAACGGTAAAAAAATTGGAAAATGGAGGAACCAATAGGATTGCTCTATTTCAAAAACCTATTTCACTTTTTTTTTTCAAAGTTAAATATCTCACAAACCGTATGTCTATAAATTATAAAAATTGAATATTTGAAATCAGTGTCTTTTTCTCTTTGATTCTAGATCTAACAGGAAATACTTTTAACAAAAAATTTTTTTTTTCATTTTTGTTGGGTTTTAAAAATTGGGAAAATTACATATATCCCCCTCAAAACTTGTCAAAATATCATATATACCCAAATACAAGTTTTTATTGCATGATGTACTATGATTTTAATGCATGATTTGGTATATATGTTATTTTGCCAAATGTTAGGGGGAAATATGTAATTGCCCCGTAAAAATTTGTATTGTGAAATCAAAGGTGGTTTAACACTAAAAAATAATCACACCCGCTTATATCTCTTATTAAACTTTAAATCCAACTACCTGAAGGTAACTAATTTATTTTTTTTGCTTTTGCCAAATTGTGTTATTTTATATAGAAGAGTGATATGCGGCCATCATACTGTTGGTAGTAAATTATACCAATACAGTTTTCTTTCCTTTTTTTTCGTTTTACCTTTAGGTTTTTGCAACCGATTAATATGTTATGTTCTCTCAGATTTTAATATTTTATTACATGACTTCACTATTTGAAAATATAATCAGTTCCTGTCAGTATATAAATAATCCGCTATACAAACGCAATCAACCAAGTATAAATCACTCCATAACATACAATTTTGTAGGATAGAAACTTGGAACACTTGAAGATTCAACTAGCTGATATAAAGTTGGCTACTGATAATGTAACACCCGTCAAATTAGGACTAGTATTTAGTGCCTAATCAGATGTTAATACATGTAATTAGTTCCTTGTTAGGCTAATTAATGTATCGAATTATATATATTGTTGAATATATACGAAAATGCGATTTGGTTAAATCGTACGCAATTTAAATCGAATGTATTTCGATTCAATTTAATACGGACGTTGGTGACAAATTTTATTAAATAACGGGTTATGTCAAAAATATTATTATTATAATATTTCGTATTCATTCGTATCTTACAATCAGAAAGTTACAAAATTTAAAATGTAAAACGCGCAAACTAAATAAACCAACTTACATTTATAACTCAAACGTAATCTTATTTGTAAAATAATTAAATAAAATATCGCGTAATAATTTGTATTTAAAATGTACTTATTAATATTTAAAATGATTAATTAACGTTTAAACGACGGAGCAAACGAACACCGCACGGAGAGCGGGGATTGGAAGTTGGAGGTTAACACCCCCAACTCCCTCCTTTTTCTTTCATTTTCTTCTTTCTCTTTCTCTATCTTTCTCTTTTTCTCTCAAATCTCACCAACCACACCACCTCCTAAAAACGCACTAAATCGCAAAATAAACATATCAAACGACTTCGGATCTTCAAGATTTTTAGAGATTCACGACCACCGCGACACGATCTATCATCCTATCTTTTCGGATTTTTAATCCGACACCTTGTAAGTTTCCGACAATTCCCGAAATCTCTCGTTTTTAAATGTTTTCACTTGTTAGTAGTTTGTAACAACTTATAATGTCCCTATAAGGGTTGGGTAAAAGTTTTGGACCGAACGGAAACCGAAAAACTCGTTTTTGACACATTTTCCGGCCAACAGACCGCTACGTCGCATTTGGCCCAGAATTTATGCGACGTCAGCTTCTACGTCGCAAAACCCCTCGTGACGTCGCATAGTGCGACGTCAGTCACAACGTCGCATTAAATTGCGACGTCGCATATAGCGACGTCAGCCTTAACGTCGCCAATACCTCGCCACGTCGCACTTAGCGACGCAAGCCCCTACGTCGCAGAAATCACCTACGTCGCATTAGCGACGCAGCACCCTACGTCGCATTAAATTGCGAAACGTCGCCTTTAGCGACGTCATACTCAACGTCGCAGTCCTACCTGCGACGTCGCACCCAACGTCGCACAAACCAGAACCTCAAAAACACAGATTTTTACTAAGTGTCGAGACTCGAAATTTATCACTCGATTTTACCCAATTTCAGATCCCAGATGCGTTTTTCGTCAAAGCAATATAGTAGAAATAAAAATTTTCCAAGCTGACCTGGCAGCTCGACCCCAGCCAGGGGCTCTGCCCCTTGGACCCCGCCAGGGGCTGCCGCCCCTTGGACCCCGCTACCAGGGGCGCTGCCCCCGGACCCCCGTACTTAGATTCCGTAACGGCTTCTAAAACACAATCAAAACACATTTTTCAAGTAAAACGACACGAAATCAAAATGATAATAGTTGAGATTATTATTACAAATCCGTCACCAACGGGCCGTACATATTTTCAAACATTCGAATAAATCAACTAAATGTAATTTGGACATTATAGTTGGACGAACAACTACAAGGTAGTCTTATTAGATACCTTCGCATATTATAACCATCGCGTGTCGTGGACACCCTCAGGTTACAAGTCTTTGGACTTCATTTCGGCTAATCAACTTACGTTTGTTTAAACGCATTCAGACTCAGGTGAGTCTCATGGCCCCTCTTTTTACTGTTTTACTCAGGGGTGTGATATATTGCTCAATTTTAACATGTGAACGCAAGTACAAACATTTCATATACTACATGAGTTTTTCGAAACTAATCATTTTAAAGTCCTCCGTCAGCATAGTTGTTAATACGTTGTAGCATGAATATTAGTATATGGTACCATATAGGATTGACCCTCCTCGTTCGGGTTAGCAAGCACTAACCGGGTAAACGGACGTACTAATATTTGGGAAGACGAATGTTGATTAGGCATTCGTGGAGGCACCTCGCCCGGAATTCTCTATAGGGGACCCGGCCCTCGAGTTAAGCTCAACTATGTGCTCATGGCTGTATACACGATGATTATCATTTAATTGCTGGATGCAATTCATTATTTAATTGCTGGATGCAATTCACTATTTAATTGCTGGATGCAATTCATTATTTAAATCTTGCGGTTCATACGATATTACTTGATTTCAAACCTGTGAGCTCACCAGCTTTATAGCTGACCTTTTAGCATATATCGCAGGTACCCAGCAGTAGGATGTTTCTGCTTCAGGAGTTAGCTCGAGTCAGCATACAGACGATTGAGATTTTCTTGCATTAGTATATTTTGTACAAGTACTTATGTACTGAAATCTCATTTTATTTAACTCGAGCTATGTAAATGCTTTAAATGTTGTAAACGTTTCTATTATCAATATATTTTGTTAAAACGACGCATATAGAGTCGTTTGCTATTTATCTTTGTGCTTTGTTATTGATTAGTAACACCCAAATCAAGCTTCCGCAAATCATCAAATTTGGGGGTGTTACAGATTGGTATCAGAGCCTAAGGTTATAGTGAACTAGGTTGCATTTAGTGGGCCTAGACTATGACCATTAGGCGGTATTCCTTATTAGGTATAACTGGTTCAGTGATTACGTCATACGAGTTTAATTTAACATAGCCTGATCAACTATGTACAATTAAGCAAAGATGATGTAAGATCTGAAAGTAGTTATGGCTGAACAGGGTACAATAGAAGACTCTGAACTCGAGAGAACCGAGACTTAAACATGTTTATGCTAGACACTCAATAGGCTATATTATATAGGAACTATATGATTATAGGCCTCAATCTTACTAACGCTTTGTTTCAGAAATGGCAAACATCCCATCAAATTCATCTCGCTCTCAATCCGGGTCGCAGAACCCAAGGGTAGCAAGGAGGAACAACAGGTTGCCTCGAGCTGGCCCGTATCCCACTCACATCGCCTTACCGGCTTTAGCCGCTAGGGTAAACCAACACGAGCAGCGACTTCGCACCATGGATGTCGTGCTGCAGGAAACGAACGAAAAATTGGAGGCTTACATCCTTTGAACGCATAGAACAAGTCTCCGACGATCTTGAAACCACAAACAACAACATGGATGTCCTTCGCAACCAAATAATAGAAATAAGGGTGGAAAATGCCCTTCTGCAACAAAGGATGGAAGAATGTGAACAGCGCTCACTTGAAGCAGAAGAGTATGCGCGTGGACTAACACAACGACTAGCACTCGCAGAAGACAACGCCCGTCAAGCTAGCAGGCTTGCAAACACTGTGGACCGTCTTGTCACGATGATGGAACAAATTGATCTACGTTAAGACTAGTGTAGTCTTTGTCTTGTAATCTATCCTGTAATCTAGTAACTATCTACGCGCTACTCTATAACTCGGTCGGATGTAACAATTCCCGACGCCTTTTGTAATACATCTGTAGGATGTAACCTTTGAACTCGTATTAGCTATCAAATATTTCTTGTTGTTCAACTCATATTAATTGTCATAATTCTTTTTCATATTGATGTTATGTATTACCACCTTTATACATGTACATCTGAAATAAATACAACTTTCTTACAAAATCTCATGTATGTTCATTTCTTTTATTGAAGAATCATGCCGCCAAAGACACGACCTTACACAGATGCTCAGATCACGTCACTCATAACCCAGGCTGTTACTGAAGCCTTGGCTCGGAATACCCCACCCAACTCCACAAGAAACAGCGATACCGCTGGAACCTCTGCCGTCAAACCTTGTTCTTACAAGGACTTCCAAAGCTGCAAACCCTCGAGCTTCAAGGGTTCCGAAGGAGCCATCGGACTTATCAGATGGTTCGAGAAAATGGAAACTGTTTTCCGTGTTAGTAAATGCGCGGAGAACGACAAAGTAAACTTCGCCACCTGCTCTCTTGAAGATGATGCCCACTCTTGGTGGAATTCATATACCCAATCAGTGGGTGCTGACATTGCATACCAACTCACTTGGGAGGAAGTGAAGGCAAAACTCACTGCCAAATACTGCTCTATCGCCAAACTCCAAAAGCTGGATGAGGAGTTCTGGAACTTAAAGGTTCAGGGTGGTGATATCGATGGTTATACCACCAGGTTTCAACAACTAGCTGCCCTCCGCCCAGCTATGGTTAGCACTGAACCTGATAAAATCAGGAAGTACACCCTTGGTCTCCCTGATCCTGTTAGGGGACATGTCATCTCTTCAAAACCAACCACCATTGACGGTGCAATCCTATTGGCCCAAGACTTGATGTCAATGAGCCAAGATTCTGAACCACCCACTTCATCCTCTCACACAAACAAGCGCAAGTGGTCTGACTACCACAACAACCACTCAAACCAACAAAACAAGAAACCCGACACCATCAAAGCTTACAACACCACCACTGACATCGTCCGGGGCTACACTGGGAGCAAACCCTATTGTTCCAAGTGCAGTCGCCACCATGAAGGCTCCTGTGGTCCCTTTTGCAACAACTGCAAGAGGTACGGCCACCTCACAAAAGATTGCCGCTCTCCTACCAACAACAATTCCAACAACAACACCAGACCACCTAAAGTATGCTTTGAGTGTGGGAAACCTGGGCATTTCAGAGACTCGTGCCCAAAACTGAAGAACAACAACAACAACCGCAACAACAGCAACAACAACAACAACACCCGAAGCAGAGCTTTCGTCATCAAATCTGGGGACGCCCGCCAAGACCCGAATGTGGTCTCGGGTATGTTCCTCCTCAACAACTTAAATGCTTCTGTTCTATTTGATACTGGTGCTGATAGAAGCTTTATCTCTGATGACTTTTGCCCACTACTTGACATCAATCCTGTTGCCTTAGATGTTAAGTACACTGTAGAACTAGCAAATGGCGAACTTATAGAAACCGATAGTGTGATACCAAATTGCACTTTAAACCTAGCTGACGAAACCTTCCCAATCGATCTCGTACCCGTTGAAATCGGAAGTTTCGACGTCATCATTGGAATGGACTGGTTGTCCAAACACCGAGCTGAAATCGTTTGTTACGATAAGATCGTCCGCATTCCACTCGCTGCCGGTGGAACCTTGATCATACAGGGGGAGACCGGTGGGACGGGACTCAATATCATCTCTTGCTTAAAAACCCGAAAATTTCTGAGAAAGGGTTACCCTGCAATACTCGCACACATCACAGAGAAAAAGTCGGAGGAGAAGCGAGTTAAGGATGTGCCAATTGTTAGAGACTTTCCCGAAGTCTTTCCGGAAGAACTACCTAGTTTACCTCCGCCTAGACAGGTTGAATTCTCAATTGATCTCGTGCCGGGTGCCACACCGGTGGCCCGTGCACCGTACCGTTTAGCCCCATCCGAACTTCAGGAGTTGTCCTCTCAGTTACAGGAACTTCTGGATAGAGGATTCATTAGGCCGAGTTCTTCGCCTTGGGGAGCTCCGGTCTTATTTGTTAAAAAGAAGGACGGTTCATTTCGAATGTGCATCGACTACCGAGAGTTGAACAAATTGACCGTCAAGAACCGTTATCCACTTCCTCGCATTGATGATCTATTCGACCAACTTCAGGGTTCAAGCTTCTACTCAAAAATCGACCTGCGATCAGGCTATCATCAGTTACGAGTTCGCGACACCGATATTCCAAAAACTGCTTTCAGAACTCGTTACGGGCACTACGAATTCCACGTGATGCCCTTTGGTCTAACCAACGCACCGGCTGTATTCATGGACCTCATGAATCGGGTGTGCAAACCTTACCTCGATAAGTTTGTCATCGTCTTTATTGATGACATACTCATTTACTCGCGCAACGAGCAAGAACATGCGCAACACCTCAGAACCATCCTTGAACTACTTAGACACGAGGAGCTGTATGCAAAATTCTCTAAGTGTGAGTTCTGGATCCGAACTGTTCAATTCCTTGGTCACGTGATCGACAGTCAAGGAATTCACGTTGACCCATCAAAAATCGAGGCTATCAAAGACTGGCAAGCACCCACCTCTGCAACTGAAGTGCGACAATTCTTGGGTCTTGCTGGGTATTATCGACGATTTATCGAAAATTTCTCTAAAATAGCTCAACCACTCACGGTACTGACTCAGAAGGATAAAAGGTTCGATTGGACCGAGAAACAAGAGTCAGCATTTCAACTTCTGAAACAAAAGCTTTGCAGTGCTCCAATCCTATCCTTACCCGAAGGCACCGATGACTTCGTGGTATACTGCGATGCTTCTCACCAAGGTCTTGGTTGCGTACTGATGCAACGGGACAAAGTTATTGCCTATGCCTCACGACAGCTGAAAATTCACGAAAAGAACTACACCACTCATGATCTCGAACTTGGAGCTGTCGTTTTTGCTCTCAAGATCTGGAGACATTATCTCTACGGCACTAAGTGCACAATCTTTACCGAACATAAAAGTCTCCAACATATCTTCGATCAGAAGGATCTCAATATGAGGCAACGTCGATGGGTCGAGTTGCTTACCGATTATGATTGCGAGATCAAGTACCATCCAGGGAAGGCTAATGTTGTAGCCGATGCCCTCAGCCGAAAGGAATGACCAAAACCACTTCGAGTCCGAGCCCTCAGTATGACCATCCATAACGATCTTACTAATCAAATTCATACCGCTCAGATCGAAGCCCTGAAATCTGAACACATCAAAAATGAAGCCTTACGGGGTATTGACAAACAATTCGAAATCAGACCTAACGGGATTAGGTGCTTCTCAAACCGAATCTGGTTGCCTAGTTTTGGGAACCTCCGAGACTTGGTGATGGACGAGGCTCACAAGTCTAAATATTCTATTCATCCGGGATCCGATAAGATGTACCACGGCATCAAGGAATTTTACTGGTGGCCGAACATGAAAGCCGAAATCGCCACTTATGTCAGCAAGTGTCTTACTTGCTCGAAGGTCAAAACCGAACAACAGAAACCTCCTGGTTTACTCCAACAACCTGAAGTCCCTGAATGGAAATGGGATCAAATTGCCATGGATTTCATAACCAAACTACCCAAGTCGTCGAACGGTTGCGATACCATTTGGGTGATCGTTGACCGCCTCACCAAATCTGCTCATTTCCTTGCAATCAAGGAAAGCGATAAAATGGAACGCCTTACACAGATATACATCAAGGAAATCGTTTCTCATCACGGTGTTCCAATCTCGATCATCTCTGACAGAGATGCCCGTTTCACCTCTCACTTTTGGCAATCACTTCAAAAAGCTTTGGGTACCCGTCTCGATATGAGTACCGCGTACCATCCTCAAACCGATGGCCAAAGTGAACGAACCATTCAAACCTTGGAAGATATGCTACGCGCCTGCGTAGTTGATTTCGGTACAAACTGGGAAAAACATCTACCGTTGTGCGAATTCTCGTACAATAACAGCTATCACGCCAGCATTAGGGCTGCATCTTTTGAGGCACTGTACGGTCGTAAGTGCCGATCACCGATCTGTTGGACTGAAGTGGGAGATAGTCAACTCACTGGTCCTGAACTCATTCACGCCACCACTGAGAAAATTGTGGAAATCCAAAACAGACTCAAAGCCGCACGTGATCGTCAGAAAAGTTATGCTGACGTGAGACGCAAACCACTCGAGTTCCAAGTTGGGGATCGAGTACTCTTAAAAGTATCGCCGTGGAAAGGCGTCATCCGTTTTGGCAAACGCGGGAAGTTGAATCCCCGGTACATCGGGCCTTTTGAGATCCTCGAACGGATTGGCCCCGTAGCTTATCGATTGCAGCTGCCATCCGAACTCAGCAGCGTGCACCCTACTTTTCATATTTCAAATCTGAAGAAGTGTCTATCTGATGAGACACTTATCATTCCATTAGATGAAATTCGTGTTGACGATAAACTTCACTTCGTTGAGGAACCCGCTGAAATTATGGACCGTGAGGTCAAACAACTGAAACAAAGTCGTATTCCCATCGTCAAGGTCAGATGGAATTCGCGGCGTGGTCCGGAATTCACCTGTGAACGGGAAGACCAAATGCGACTCAAATATCCTCAACTCTTCACTGATTCTACATCAAACACGACTTCGAGCTAAATTTCGGGACGAAATTCTTCTAACAGGGGGAGAATGTAACACCCGCCAAATTAGGACTAGTATTTAGTGCCTAATCAGATGTTAATACATGTAATTAGTTCCTTGTTAGGCTAATTAATGTATCGAATTATATATATTGTTGAATATATACGAAAATGCGATTTGGTTAAATCGTACGCAATTTAAATCGAATGTATTTCGATTCAATTTAATACGGACGTTGGTGACAAATTTTATTAAATAACGGGTTATGTCAAAAATATTATTATTATAATATTTCGTATTCATTCGTATCGTACAATCAGAAAGTTACAAAATTTAAAATGTAAAACGCGCAAACTAAATAAACCAACTTACATTTATAACTCAAACGTAATCTTATTTGTAAAATAATTAAATAAAATATCGCGTAATAATTTGTATTTAAAATGTACTTATTAATATTTAAAATGATTAATTAACGTTTAAACGACGGAGAAAACGAACACCGCACGGAGAGCGGGGATTGGAAGTTGGAGGTTAACACCCCCAACTCCCTCCTTTTTCTTTCATTTTCTTCTTTCTCTTTCTCTCTCTTTCTCTTTTTCTCTCAAATCTCACCAACCACACCACCTCCTAAAAACGCACTAAATCGCAAAATAAACATATCAAACGACTTCGGATCTTCAAGATTTTTAGAGATTCACGACCACCGCGACACGATCTATCATCCTATCTTTTCGGATTTTTAATCCGACACCTTGTAAGTTTCCGACAATTCCCGAAATCTCTCGTTTTTAAATGTTTTCACTTGTTAGTAGTTTGTAACAACTTATAATGTCCCTATAAGGGTTGGGTAAAAGTTTTGGACCGAACGGAAACCGAAAAACTCGTTTTCGACACATTTTCCGGCCAACAGACCGCTACGTCGCATTTGGCCCAGAATTTATGCGACGTCAGCTTCTACGTCGCAAAACCCCTCGTGACGTCGCATAGTGCGACGTCAGTCACAACGTCGCATTAAATTGCGACGTCGCATATAGCGACGTCAGCCTTAACGTCGCCAATACCTCGCCACATCGCACTTAGCGACGCAAGCCCCTACGTCGCAGAAATCACCTACGTCGCATTAGCGACGCATCACCCTACGTCGCATTAAATTGCGAAACGTCGCCTTTAGCGACGTCATACTCAACGTCGCAGTCCTACCTGCGACGTCGCACCCAACGTCGCACAAACCAGAACCTCAAAAACACAGATTTTTACTAAGTGTCGAGACTCGAAATTTATCACTCGATTTTACCCAATTTCAGATCCCAGATGCGTTTTTCGTCAAAGCAATATAGTAGAAATAAAAATTTTCCAAGCTGACCTGGCAGCTCGACCCCAGCCAGGGGCTCTGCCCCTTGGACCCCGCCAGGGGCTGCCGCCCCTTGGACCCCGCTACCAGGGGCGCTGCCCCCGGACCCCCGTACTTAGATTCCGTAACGGCTTCTAAAACACAATCAAAACACATTTTTCAAGTAAAACGACACGAAATCAAAATGATAATAGTTGAGATTATTATTACAAATCCGTCACCAACGGGCCGTACATATTTTCAAACATTCGAATAAATCAACTAAATGTAATTTGGACATTATAGTTGGACGAACAACTACAAGGTAGTCTTATTAGATACCTTCGCATATTATAACCATCGCGTGTCGTGGACACCCTCAGGTTACAAGTCTTTGGACTTCATTTCGGCTAATCAACTTACGTTTGTTTAAACGCATTCAGACTCAGGTGAGTCTCATGGCCCCTCTTTTTACTGTTTTACTCAGGGGTGTGATATATTGCTCAATTTTAACATGTGAACGCAAGTACAAACATTTCATATACTACATGAGTTTTTCGAAACTAATCATTTTAAAGTCCTCCGTCAGCATAGTTGTTAATACGTTGTAGCGTGAATATTAGTATATGGTACCATATAGGATTGACCCTCCTCGTTCGGGTTAGCAAGCACTAACCGGGTAAACGGACGTACTAATATTTGGGAAGACGAATGTTGATTAGGCATTCGTGGAGGCACCTCGCCCGGAATTCTCTATAGGGGACCCGGCCCTCGAGTTAAGCTCAACTATGTGCTCATGGCTGTATACACGATGATTATCATTTAATTGCTGGATGCAATTCATTATTTAATTGCTGGATGCAATTCACTATTTAATTGCTGGATGCAATTCATTATTTAAATCTTGCGGTTCATACGATATTACTTGATTTCAAACCTGTGAGCTCACCAGCTTTATAGCTGACCTTTTAGCATATATCGCAGGTACCCAGCAGTAGGATGTTTCTGCTTCAGGAGTTAGCTCGAGTCAGCATACAGACGATTGAGATTTTCTTGCATTAGTATATTTTGTACAAGTACTTATGTACTGAAATCTCATTTTATTTAACTCAAGCTATGTAAATGCTTTAAATGTTGTAAACGTTTCTATTATCAATATATTTTGTTAAAACGACGCATATAGAGTCGTTTGCTATTTATCTTTGTGCTTTGTTATTGATTAGTAACACCCAAATCAAGCTTTCGCAAATCATCAAATTTGGGGGTGTTACATATAATTTTGACAAAACATACTTTATTGGGTCAGGCGGATATGGTATGGTTTATAAAGCAGAGCTTGATCATTTTGATATGAATAGTCTGTCTGAGATTGAAGGGAAGAATAAAGGCAAATTTCCAAAAATACACAGTACTGTAGCTATAAAACGCATCATTAGTAGAGCAGATGGGCAAGGAGAACAGAGTTTTTTTTCAGAAATTGACTTGCTTAGTCGATGTAAGCATCCAAACATAGTCTCTCTTCTTGGGTTTTGTGATGAAGGTCCTGAACGGATCCTTGTTTATGAACATATTCCTAATGGAAGTCTTGACGATTATTTGGGAAGCACTGATAAGATGACTATATTTAGTTGGGTGGAACGTATAAAAATGTCTCTTGATATTGCAAATGGGTTAAACTACCTACACAGCACTGTAGAGGAGAAACAAATGATAATTCATCGTGACATGAAGAGTGCGAACGTTCTATTGGGTAAGGATTGGGAAGCTAAGATTGCTGACTTTGGACTTTCTAGAATCCAACAAACAAAACAACTCGGAAGCACACTGAATACTTACCATATTGCAGGAACAGAAATTTATTTAGATCCTGAATATTTGAAGACCGGTAAGTTGAAAAAGGAATCAGATATTTATTCTTTTTGAGTAGTTTTATTTGAAATCTTGAGTGGAAAGTTGGCATATGATGAAAGTTATAATATCGGCAATGACAAGGGGCTTCCATCTACAGTACGACGACTTTATAATGAGGGAAAACTAAAGGAAATTGTCGATCCTAGAGTATATGAAGAAACTGTTGTGAACAGTTTTACTCTAGATATAGGACCCAATCAAAATTCTTTGGAGGCATTTTTAAATATCGGATATCAATGTTTGGCAGAAACTCGAACTAGTCGTCCAACAATGGAAGTCATCATCATGGAACTTAAGAAAGTGTTATACTTCCAAATAAGTCAATGTTTCTATCAATATTACCTTTGTTATTTACATTCATATTCTTGATCTTAGTTTTGAATACATAGTAAGATCATGCATTATTTTTTAATAAAAATGTTGAATTTATTATCATGAATAGTCGAAAATAGGGTGTGTTTAGTTGAAGAAAAAATTGGGCACTTTTCCAGAAAAATTTTCTAAGAAAAATAGAAAATTAGTTAACGCGTTCATAATGAGTATTTTTTTTTAGAAAACTCATTTTTCTATATTACAACTACAAGTTGGAAAACAAAAGTTTTCCACCTTTTTCCTTTATACCACCACCTACTGTTTTTTAAAGTTTTTCAGAAACATTCTATTAACATCATTATTCCAAAATGAAGCATACATCAACTTTAAAGACGATTTGGGTGGTCTCTAAAGGCTTTTCCTCTCCTTTGCTCCATTTTCTTGTAAGGGGCCTTGGTTGTCTTCCTCTTGTCGATGTTGCAAACGATCGCCTCCTTTTGCCTCCATCCGTTTTTATATTTTTTCACTTTTTTATTTATATTTTCCTTTTTTCTGTTTCATTATTATTATTATTATTATTATTATTATTATTATTATTATTATTATTATTATTATTATTATTATTATTATTTTTCTTGCATATTAATTAATTATTATTATAGTATAAGAGAAAAGTTCAAAAAAGAACGGTAAAAAAATTGGAGAATGGAGGAACCAATAGGATTGCTCTATTTCAAAAACCTATTTTCACTTTTTTTTTCAAAGTTAAATATCTCACAAACCGTATGTCTATAAATTATAAAAATTGAATATTTGAAATCAGTGTCTTTTTCTCTTCGATTCTAGATCTAACAGGAAATACTTTTAACAAAAAATTTTTTTTTTCATTTTTGTTGGGTTTTAAAAATTGGGAAAATTACATATATCCCCCTCAAAACTTGTCAAAATATCATATATACCCAAATACAAGTTTTTATTGCATGATGTACAATGATTTTAATGCATGATTGGGTATATATGTTATTTTGCCAAATGTTATGGGGAAATATGTAATTGCCCCGTAAAAATTTGTATTGTGAAATCAAAGGTGGTTTAATACTAAAAAATAATCACACCCGCTTATATCTCTTATTAAACTTTAAATCCAACTACCTGAAGGTAACTAATTTATTTCTTTTGCTTTTGCCAAATTGTGTTATTTTATATAGAAGAGTGATATGCGGCCATCATACTGTTGGTAGTAAATTATACCAATACAGTTTTCTTTCCTTTTTTTTCGTTTTACCTATAGGTTTTTGCAACCGATTAATATGTTATGTTCTCTCAGATTTTAATATTTTATTACATGACTACACTATTTGAAAATATAATCAGTTCCTGTCAGTATATAAATAATCCGCTATACAAACGCAATCAACCAAGTATAAATCACTCCATAACATACAATTTTGTAGGATAGAAACTTGGAACACTTGAAGATTCAACTAGCTGATATAAAGTTGGCTACTGATAATTTTGACAAAACATACTTTATTGGGTCAGGCGGATATGGTATGGTTTATAAAGCAGAGCTTGATCATTTTGATATGAATTGTCTGTCTGAGATTGAAGGGAAGAATAAAGGCAAATTTCCAAAAATACACAGTACTGTAGCTATAAAACGCATCATTAGTAGAGCAGATGGGCAAGGAGAACAGAGTTTTTTTTTTTTTTTTCAGAAATTGACTTGCTTAGTCGATGTAAGCATCCAAACATAGTCTCTCTTCTTGGGTTTTGTGATGAAGGTCCTGAACGGATCCTTGTTTATGAACATATTCCTAATGGAAGTCTTGACGATTATTTGGGAAGCACTGATAAAATGACTATATTTAGTTGGGTGGAACGTATAAAAATGTCTCTTGATATTGCAAATGGGTTAAACTACCTACACAGCACTGTAGAGGAGAAACAAATGATAATTCATCGTGACATGAAGAGTGCGAACGTTCTATTGGGTAAGGATTGGGAAGCTAAGATTGCTGACTTTGGACTTTCTAGAATCCAACAAACAAAACAACTCGGAAGCACACTGAATACTTACCATATTGCAGGAACAGAAATTTATTTAGATCCTGAATATTTGAAGACTGGTAAGTTGAAAAAGGAATCAGATATTTATTCTTTTGGAGTAGTTTTATTTGAAATCTTGAGTGGAAAGTTGGCATATGATGAAAGTTATAATATCGGCAATGACAAGGGGCTTCCATCTACAGTACGACGACTTTATAATGAGGGAAAACTAAAGGAAATTGTCGATCCTAGAGTATATGAAGAAACTGTTGTGAACAGTTTTACTCTAGATAGAGGACCCAATCAAAATTCTTTGGAGGCATTTTTAAATATCGGATATCAATGTTTGGCAAAAACTCGAACTAGTCGTCCAACAATGGAAGTCATCATCATGGAACTTAAGAAAGTGTTATACTTCCAAGTAAGTCAATGTTTCTATCAATATTACCTTTGTTATTTACATTCATATTCTTGATCTTAGTTTTGAATACATAGTAAGATCATGCATTATTTTTTAATAAAAATGTTGAATTTATTATCATGAATAGTCGAAAATAGGGTGTGTTTAGTTGAAGAAAAAATTGGGCACTTTTCCTGAAAAATTTTCTAAGAAAAATAGAAAATTAGTTAACGCGTTCATAATGAGTATTTTTTTTTAGAAAACTCATTTTTCTATATTACAACTACAAGTTGGAAAACAAAAGTTTTCCACCTTTTTCCTTTATACCCCCACCTACTGTTTTTTAAAGTTTTTCAGAAACATTCTATTAACATCATTATTCCAAAATGAAGCATACATCAACTTTAAAGACGATTTGGGTGGTCTCTAAAGGCTTTTCGTCTCCTTTGCTCCATTTTCTTGTAAGGAGCCTTGGTTGTCTTCCTCTTGTCGATGTTACAAACGATCGCCTCCTTTTGCCTCCATCCGTTTTTATATTTTTTCACTTTTTTATTTATACTTTCCTTTTTTCTGTTTCATTATTATTATTATTATTATTATTATTATTATTATTATTATTATTATTATTATTATTATTATTATTATTATTATTATTATTATTATTATTATTATTATTATTTTTCTTGCATATTCATTAATTATTATTAAAGTATAAGAGAAAAGTTCAAAAAAGAACGGTAAAAAAATTGGAGAATGGAGGAACCAATAGGATTGCTCTATTTCAAAAACCTATTTTCACTTTTTTTTTTCAAAGTTAAATATCTCACAAACCGTATGTCTATAAATTATAAAAATTGAATATTTGAAATCAGTGTCTTTTTCTCTTCGATTCTAGATCTAACAGGAAATACTTTTAACAAAATTTTTTTTTTCATTTTTGTTGGGTTTTAAAAATTGGGAAAATTACATATATCCCCCTCAAAACTTGTCAAAATATCATATATACCCAAATACAAGTTTTTATTGCATGATGTACAATGATTTTAATGCATGATTGGGTATATATGTTATTTTGCCAAATGTTAGGGGGAAATATGTAATTGCCCCGTAAAAATTTGTATTGTGAAATCAAAGGTGGTTTAATACTAAAAAATAATCACACCCGCTTATATCTCTTATTAAACTTTAAATCCAACTACCTGAAGGTAACTAATTTATTTCTTTTGCTTTTGCCAAATTGTGTTATTTTATATAGAAGAGTGATATGCGGCCATCATACTGTTGGTAGTAAATTATACCAATACAGTTTTCTTTCCTTTTTTTCGTTTTACCTTTAGGTTTTTGCAACCGATTAATATGTTATGTTCTCTCAGATTTTAATATTTTATTACATGACTACACTATTTGAAAATATAATCAGTTCCTGTCAGTATATAAATAATCCGCTATACAAACGCAATCAACCAAGTATAAATCACTCCATAACATAAAATTTTGTAGGATAGAAACTTGGAACACTTGAAGATTCAACTAGCTGATATAAAGTTGGCTACTGATAATTTTGACAAAACATACTTTATTGGGTCAGGCGGATATGGTATGGTTTATAAAGCAGAGCTTGATCATTTTGATATGAATAATCTGTCTGAGATTGAAGGGAAGAATAAAGGCAAATTTCCAAAAATACACACTACTGTAACTATAAAACGCATCATTAGTAGAGCAGATGGGCAAGGAGAACCGAGTTTTTTTTTTCAGAAATTGACTTGCTTAGTCGATGTAAGCATCCAAACTTAGTCTCTCTTCTTGGGTTTTGTGATGAAGGTCCTGAACGGATCCTTGTTTATGAACATATTCCTAATGGAAGTCTTGACGATTATTTGGGAAGCACTGATAAGATGACTATATTTAGTTGGGTGGAACGTATAAAAATGTCTCTTGATATTGCAAATGGGTTAAACTACCTACACAGCACTGTAGAGGAGAAACAAATGATAATTCATCGTGACATGAAGAGTGCGAACGTTCTATTGGGTAAGGATTGGGAAGCTAAGATTGCTGACTTTGGACTTTCTAGAATCCAACAAACAAAACAACTCGGAAGCACACTGAATACTTACCATATTGCAGGAACAGAAATTTATTTAGATCCTGAATATTTGAAGACCGGTAAGTTGAAAAAGGAATCAGATATTTATTCTTTTGGAGTAGTTTTATTTGAAATCTTGAGTGGAAAGTTGGCATATGATGAAAGTTATAATATCGGCAATGACAAGGGGCTTCCATCTACAGTACGACGACTTTATAATGAGGGAAAACTAAAGGAAATTGTCGATCCTAGAGTATATGAAGAAACTGTTGTGAACAGTTTTACTCTAGATAGAGGACCCAATCAAAATTCTTTGGAGGCATTTTTAAATATCGGATATCAATGTTTGGCAGAAACTCGAACTAGTCGTCCAACAATGGAAGTCATCATCATGGAACTTAAGAAAGTGTTATACTTCCAAGTAAGTCAATGTTTCTATCAATATTACCTTTGTTATTTACATTCATATTCTTGATCTTAGTTTTGAATACATAGTAAGATCATGCATTATTTTTTAATAAAAATGTTGAATTTATTATCATGAATAGTCGAAAATAGGGTGTGTTTAGTTGAAGAAAAAATTGGGCACTTTTCCAGAAAAATTTTCTAAGAAAAATAGAAAATTAGTTAATGCGTTCATAATGAGTATTTTTTTTTAGAAAACTCATTTTTCTATATTACAACTACAAGTTGGAAAACAAAAGTTTTCCACCTTTTTCCTTTATACCACCACCTACTGTTTTTTAAAGTTTTTCAGAAACATTCTATTAACATCATTATTCCAAAATGAAGCATACATCAACTTTAAAGACGATTTGGGTGGTCTCTAAAGGCTTTTCGTCTCCTTTGCTCCATTTTCTTGTAAGGGGCCTTGGTTGTCTTCCTCTTGTCGATGTTGCAAACGATCGCCTCCTTTTGCCTCCATCCGTTTTTATATTTTTTCACTTTTTTATTTATATTTTCCTTTTTTCTGTTTCATTATTATTATTATTATTATTATTATTATTATTATTATTATTATTATTATTATTATTATTATTATTATTATTATTATTATTATTATTTTTCTTGCATATTCATTAATTATTATTATAGTATAAGAGAAAAGTTCAAAAAAGAACGGTAAAAAAATTGGAGAATGGAGGAACCAATAGGATTGCTCTATTTCAAAAACCTATTTTCACTTTTTTTTTTCAAAGTTAAATATCTCACAAACCGTATGTCTATAAATTATAAAAATTGAATATTTGAAATCAGTTTCTTTTTCTCTTCGATTCTAGATCTAACAGGAAATACTTTTAACAAAATTTTTTTTTTTCATTTTTGTTGGGTTTTAAAAATTGGGAAAATTACATATATCCCCCTCAAAACTTGTCAAAATATCATATATACCCAAATACAAGTTTTTATTGCATGATGTACAATGATTTTAATGCATGATTGGGTATATATGTTATTTTGCCAAATGTTAGGGGGAAATATGTAATTGCCCCGTAAAAATTTGTATTGTGAAATCAAAGGTGGTTTAACACTAAAAAATAATCACAACCGCTTATATCTCTTATTAAACTTTAAATCCAACTACCTGAAGGTAACTAATTTATTTCTTTTGCTTTTGCCAAATTGTGTTATTTTATATAGAAGAGTGATATGCGGCCATCATACTGTTGGTAGTAAATTATACCAATACAGTTTTCTTTCCTTTTTTTCGTTTTACCTTTAGGTTTTTGCAACCGATTAATATGTCATGTTCTCTCAGATTTTAATATTTTATTACATGACTACACTATTTGAAAATATAATCAGATCCTGTCAGTATATAAATAATCCGCTATACAAACGCAATCAACCAAGTATAAATCACTCCATAACATACAATTTTGTAGGATAGAAACTTGGAACACTTGAAGATTCAACTCGCTGATATAAAGTTGGCTACTGATAATTTTGACAAAACATACTTTATTGGGTCAGGAGGATATGGTATGGTTTATACAGCAGAGCTTGATCATTTTGATATGAATAGTCTGTCTGAGATTGAAGGGAAGAATAAAGGCAAATTTCCAAAAATACACAGTACTGTAGCTATAAAACGCATCATTAGTAGAGCAGATGGGCAAGGAGAACATAGTTTTTGTTTTTTTTTCAGAAATTGACTTGCTTAGTCGATGTAAGCATCCAAACATAGTCTCTCTTCTTGGGTTTTGTGATGAAGGTCCTGAACGGATCCTTGTTTATGAACATATTCCTAATGGAAGTCTTGACGATTATTTGGGAAGCACTGATAAGATGACTATATTTAGTTGGGTGGAACGTATAAAAATGTCTCTTGATATTGCAAATGGGTTAAACTACCTACACAGCACTGTAGAGGAGAAACAAATGATAATTCATCGTGACATGAAGAGTGCGAACGTTCTATTGGGTAAGGATTGGGAAGCTAAGATTGCAGACTTTGGACTTTCTAGAGTCCAACAAACAAAACAACTCGGAAGCACACTGAATACTTACCATATTGCAGGAACAGAAATTTATTTAGATCCTGAATATTTGAAGACCGGTAAGTTGAAAAAGGAATCAGATATTTATTCTTTTGGAGTAGTTTTATTTGAAATCTTGAGTGGAAAGTTGGCATATGATGAAAGTTATAATATCGGCAATGACAAGGGGCTTCCATCTACAGTACGACGACTTTTTAATGAGGGAAAACTAAAGGAAATTGTCGATCCTAGAGTATATGAAGAAACTGTTGTGAACAGTTTTACTCTAGATAGAGGACCCAATCAAAATTCTTTGGAGGCATTTTTAAATATCGGATATCAATGTTTGGCAGAAACTCGAACTAGTCGTCCAACAATGGAAGTCATCATCATGGAACTTAAGAAAGTGTTATACTTCCAAGTAAGTCAATGTTTCTATCAATATTACCTTTGTTATTTACATTCATATTCTTGATCTTAGTTTTGAATACATAGTAAGATCATGCATTATTTTTTAATAAAAATGTTGAATTTATTATCATGAATAGTCGAAAATAAGGTGTGTTTAGTTGAAGAAAAAATTGGGCACTTTTCCAGAAAAATTTTCTAAGAAAAATAGAAAATTAGTTAATGCGTTCATAATGAGTATTTTTTTTTAGAAAACTCATTTTTCTATATTACAACTACAAGTTGGAAAACAAAAGTTTTCCACCTTTTTCCTTTATACCACCACCTACTGTTTTTTAAAGTTTTTCAGAAACATTCTATTAACATCATTATTCCAAAATGAAGCATACATCAACTTTAAAGACGATTTGGGTGGTCTCTAAAGGCTTTTCGTCTCCTTTGCTCCATTTTCTTGTAAGGGGCCTTGGTTGTCTTCCTCTTGTCGATGTTGCAAACGATCGCCTCCTTTTGCCTCCATCCGTTTTTATATTTTTTCACTTTTTTATTTATATTTTCCTTTTTTCTGTTTCATTATTATTATTATTATTATTATTATTATTATTATTATTATTATTATTATTATTATTATTATTATTATTATTATTATTATTATTATTATTATTATTTTTCTTGCATATTCATTAATTATTATTATAGTATAAGAGAAAAGTTCAAAAAAGAACAGTAAAAAAATTGGAGAATGGAGGAACCAATAGGATTGCTCTATTTCAAAAACCTATTTTCACTTTTTTTTTTCAAAGTTAAATATCTCACAAACCGTATGTCTATAAATTATAAAAATTGAATATTTGAAATCAGTTTCTTTTTCTCTTCGATTCTAGATCTAACAGGAAATACTTTTAACAAAAAAAATTTTTTTCATTTTTGTTGGGTTTTAAAAATTGGGAAAATTACATATATCCCCCTCAAAACTTGTCAAAATATCATATATACCCAAATACAAGTTTTTATTGCATGATGTACAATGATTTTAATGCATGATTGGGTATATATGTTATTTTGCCAAATGTTAGGGGGAAATATGTAATTGCCCCGTAAAAATTTGTATTGTGAAATCAAAGGTGGTTTAACACTAAAAAATAATCACAACCGCTTATATCTCTTATTAAACTTTAAATCCAACTACCTGAAGGTAACTAATTTATTTCTTTTGCTTTTGCCAAATTGTGTTATTTTATATAGAAGAGTGATATGCGGCCATCATACTGTTGGTAGTAAATTATACCAATACAGTTTTCTTTCCTTTTTTTCATTTTACCTTTAGGTTTTTGCAACCGATTAATATGTCATGTTCTCTCAGATTTTAATATTTTATTACATGACTACACTATTTGAAAATATAATCAGATCCTGTCAGTATATAAATAATCCGCTATACAAACGCAATCAACCAAGTATAAATCACTCCATAACATACAATTTTGTAGGATAGAAACTTGGAACACTTGAAGATTCAACTCGCTGATATAAAGTTGGCTACTGATAATTTTGACAAAACATACTTTATTGGGTCAGGAGGATATGGTATGGTTTATACAGCAGAGCTTGATCATTTTGATATGAATAGTCTGTCTGAGATTGAAGGGAAGAATAAAGGCAAATTTCCAAAAATACACAGTACTGTAGCTATAAAACGTATCATTAGTAGAGCAGATGGGCAAGGAGAACAGAGTTTTTTTTTTCAGAAATTGACTTACTTAGTCGATGTAAGCATCCAAACATAGTCTCTCTTCTTGGGTTTTGTGATGAAGGTCCTGAACGGATCCTTGTTTATGAACATATTCCTAATGGAAGTCTTGACGATTATTTGGGAAGCACTGATAAGATGACTATATTTAGTTGGGTGGAACGTATAAAAATGTCTCTTGATATTGCAAATGGGTTAAACTACCTACACAGCACTGTAGAGGAGAAACAAATGATAATTCATCGTGACATGAAGAGTGCGAACGTTCTATTGGGTAAGGATTGGGAAGCTAAGATTGCTGACTTTGGACTTTCTAGAATCCAACAAACAAAACAACTCGGAAGCACACTGAATACTTACCATATTGCAGGAACAGAAATTTATTTAGATCCTGAATATTTGAAGACCGGTAAGTTGAAAAAGGAATCAGATATTTATTCTTTTGGAGTAGTTTTATTTGAAATCTTGAGTGGAAAGTTGGCATATGATGAAAGTTATAATATCGGCAATGACAAGGGGCTTCCATCTACAGTACGACGACTTTATAATGAGGGAAAACTAAAGGAAATTGTCGATCCTAGAGTATATGAAGAAACTGTTGTGAACAGTTTTACTCTAGATAGAGGACCCAATCAAAATTCTTTGGAGGCATTTTTAAATATCGGATATCAATGTTTGGCAGAAACTCGAACTAGTCGTCCAACAATGGAAGTCATCATCATGGAACTTAAGAAAGTGTTATACTTCCAAGTAAGTCAATGTTTCTATCAATATTACCTTTGTTATTTACATTCATATTCTTGATCTTAGTTTTGAATACATAGTAAGATCATGCATTATTTTTTAATAAAAATGTTGAATTTATTATCATGAATAGTCGAAAATAGGGTGTGTTTAGTTGAAGAAAAAATTGGGCACTTTTCCAGAAAAATTTTCTAAGAAAAATAGAAAATTAGTTAATGCGTTCATAATGAGTATTTTTTTTTAGAAAACTCATTTTTCTATATTACAACTACAAGTTGGAAAACAAAAGTTTTCCACCTTTTTCCTTTATACCACCACCTACTGTTTTTTAAAGTTTTTCAGAAACATTCTATTAACATCATTATTCCAAAATGAAGCATACATCAACTTTAAAGACGATTTGGGTGGTCTCTAAAGGCTTTTCGTCTCCTTTGCTCCATTTTCTTGTAAGGGGCCTTGGTTGTCTTCCTCTTGTCGATGTTGCAAACGATCGCCTCCTTTTGCCTCCATCCGTTTTTATATTTTTTCACTTTTTTATTTATATTTTCCTTTTTTCTGTTTCATTATTATTATTATTATTATTATTATTATTATTATTATTATTATTATTATTATTATTATTATTATTATTATTATTATTATTATTATTATTATTATTTTTTTTTTTTTCTTGCATATTCATTAATTATTATTATAGTATAAGAGAAAAGTTCAAAAAAGAACGGTAAAAAAATTGGAGAATGGAGGAACCAATAGGATTGCTCTATTTCAAAAACCTATTTTCACTTTTTTTTTTCAAAGTTAAATATCTCACAAACCGTATGTCTATAAATTATAAAAATTGAATATTTGAAATCAGTGTCTTTTTCTCTTCGATTCTAGATCTAACAGGAAATACTTTTAACAAAAAATTTTTTTTTCATTTTTGTTGGGTTTTAAAAATTGGGAAAATTACATATATCCCCCTCAAAACTTGTCAAAATATCATATATACCCAAATACAAGTTTTTATTGCATGATGTACAATGATTTTAATGCATGATTGGGTATATATGTTATTTTGCCAAATGTTAGGGGGAAATATGTAATTGCCCCGTAAAAATTTGTATTGTGAAATCAAAGGTGGTTTAACACTAAAAAATAATCACAACCGCTTATATCTCTTATTAAACTTTAAATCCAACTACCTGAAGGTAACTAATTTATTTCTTTTGCTTTTGCCAAATTGTGTTATTTTATATAGAAGAGTGATATGCGGCCATCATACTGTTGGTAGTAAATTATACCAATAAAGTTTTCTTTCCTTTTTTTCGTTTTACCTTTAGGTTTTTGCAACCGATTAATATGTCATGTTCTCTCAGATTTTAATATTTTATTACATGACTACACTATTTGAAAATATAATCAGATCCTGTCAGTATATAAATAATCCGCTATACAAACGCAATCAACCAAGTATAAATCACTCCATAACATACAATTTTGTAGGATAGAAACTTGGAACCCTTGAAGATTCAACTCGCTGATATAAAGTTGGCTACTGATAATTTTGACAAAACATACTTTATTGGGTCAGGAGGATATGGTATGGTTTATACAGCAGAGCTTGATCATTTTGATATGAATAGTCTGTCTGAGATTGAAGGGAAGAATAAAGGCAAATTTCCAAAAATACACAGTACTGTAGCTATAAAACGCATCATTAGTAGAGCAGATGGGCAAGGAGAACATAGTTTTTTTTTTTTTTTCAGAAATTGACTTGCTTAGTCGATGTAAGCATCCAAACATAGTCTCTCTTCTTGGGTTTTGTGATGAAGGTCCTGAACGGATCCTTGTTTATGAACATATTCCTAATGGAAGTCTTGACGATTATTTGGGAAGCACTGATAAGATGACTATATTTAGTTGGGTGGAACGTATAAAAATGTCTCTTGATATTGCAAATGGGTTAAACTACCTACACAGCACTGTAGAGGAGAAACAAATGATAATTCATCGTGACATGAAGAGTGCGAACGTTCTATTGGGTAAGGATTGGGAAGCTAAGATTGCAGACTTTGGACTTTCTAGAATCCAACAAACAAAACAACTCGGAAGCACACTGAATACTTACCATATTGCAGGAACAGAAATTTATTTAGATCCTGAATATTTGAAGACCGGTAAGTTGAAAAAGGAATCAGATATTTATTCTTTTGGAGTAGTTTTATTTGAAATCTTGAGTGGAAAGTTGGCATATGATGAAAGTTATAATATCGGCAATGACAAGGGGCTTCCATCTACAGTACGACGACTTTTTAATGAGGGAAAACTAAAGGAAATTGTCGATCCTAGAGTATATGAAGAAACTGTTGTGAACAGTTTTACTCTAGATAGAGGACCCAATCAAAATTCTTTGGAGGCATTTTTAAATATCGGATATCAATGTTTGGCAGAAACTCGAACTAGTCGTCCAACAATGGAAGTCATCATCATGGAACTTAAGAAAGTGTTATACTTCCAAGTAAGTCAATGTTTCTATCAATATTACCTTTGTTATTTACATTCATATTCTTGATCTTAGTTTTGAATACATAGTAAGATCATGCATTATTTTTTAATAAAAATGTTGAATTTATTATCATGAATAGTCGAAAATAGGGTGTGTTTAGTTGAAGAAAAAATTGGGCACTTTTCCAGAAAAATTTTCTAAGAAAAATAGAAAATTAGTTAACGCGTTCATAATGAGTATTTTTTTTTAGAAAACTCATTTTTCTATATTACAACTACAAGTTGGAAAACAAAAGTTTTCCACCTTTTTCCTTTATACCACCACCTACTGTTTTTTAAAGTTTTTCAGAAACATTCTATTAACATCATTATTCCAAAATGAAGCATACATCAACTTTAAAGACGATTTGGGTGGTCTCTAAAGGCTTTTCGTCTCCTTTGCTCCATTTTCTTGTAAGGGGCCTTGGTTGTCTTCCTCTTGTCGATGTTGCAAACGATCGCCTCCTTTTGCCTCCATCCGTTTTTATATTTTTTCACTTTTTTATTTATACTTTCCTTTTTTCTGTTTCATTATTATTATTATTATTATTATTATTATTATTATTATTATTATTATTATTATTATTATTATTATTATTATTATTATTATTATTATTATTATTATTATTATTATTATTATTTTTCTTGCATATTCATTAATTATTATTATAGTATAAGAGAAAAGTTCAAAAAAGAACGGTAAAAAAATTGGAGAATGGAGGAACCAATAGGATTGCTCTATTTCAAAAACCTATTTTCACTTTTTTTTTTCAAAGTTAAATATCTCACAAACCGTATGTCTATAAATTATAAAAATTGAATATTTGAAATCAGTGTCTTTTTCTCTTCGATTCTAGATCTAACAGGAAATACTTTTAACAAAAAAAAAATTTTCATTTTTGTTGGGTTTTAAAAATTGGGAAAATTACATATATCCCCCTCAAAACTTGTCAAAATATCATATATACCCAAATACAAGTTTTTATTGCATGATGTACAATGATTTTAATGCATGATTGGGTATATATGTTATTTTGCCAAATGTTAGGGGGAAATATGTAATTGCCCCGTAAAAATTTGTATTGTGAAATCAAAGGTGGTTTAACACTAAAAAATAATCACACCCGCTTATATCTCTTATTAAACTTTAAATCCAACTACCTGAAGGTAACTAATTTATTTCTTTTGCTTTTGCCAAATTGTGTTATTTTATATAGAAGAGTGATATGCGGCCATCATACTGTTGGTAGTAAATTATACCAATACAGTTTTCTTTCCTTTTTTTTGTTTTACCTTTAGGTTTTTGCAACCGATTAATATGTTATGTTCTCTCAGATTTTAATATTTTATTACATGACTACACTATTTGAAAATATAATCAGTTCCTGTCAGTATATAAATAATCCGCTATACAAACGCAATCAACCAAGTATAAATCACTCCATAACATAAAATTTTGTAGGATAGAAACTTGGAACACTTGAAGATTCAACTAGCTGATATAAAGTTGGCTACTGATAATTTTGACAAAACATACTTTATTGGGTCAGGCGGATATGGTATGGTTTATAAAGCAGAGCTTGATCATTTTGATATGAATAATCTGTCTGAGATTGAAGGGAAGAATAAAGGCAAATTTCCAAAAATACACAGTACTGTAACTATAAAACGCATCATTAGTAGAGCAGATGGGCAAGGAGAACAGAGTTTTTTTTTTCAGAAATTGACTTGCTTAGTCGATGTAAGCATCCAAACTTAGTCTCTCTTCTTGGGTTTTGTGATGAAGGTCCTGAACGGATCCTTGTTTATGAACATATTCCTAATGGAAGTCTTGACGATTATTTGGGAAGCACTGATAAGATGACTATATTTAGTTGGGTGGAACGTATAAAAATGTCTCTTGATATTGCAAATGGGTTAAACTACCTACACAGCACTGTAGAGGAGAAACAAATGATAATTCATCGTGACATGAAGAGTGCGAACGTTCTATTGGGTAAGGATTGGGAAGCTAAGATTGCTGACTTTGGACTTTCTAGAATCCAACAAACAAAACAACTCGGAAGCACACTGAATACTTACCATATTGCAGGAACAGAAATTTATTTAGATCCTGAATATTTGAAGACCGGTAAGTTGAAAAAGGAATCAGATATTTATTCTTTTGGAGTAGTTTTATTTGAAATCTTGAGTGGAAAGTTGGCATATGATGAAAGTTATAATATCGGCAATGACAAGGGGCTTCCATCTACAGTACGACGACTTTATAATGAGGGAAAACTAAAGGAAATTGTCGATCCTAGAGTTTATGAAGAAACTGTTGTGAACAGTTTTACTCTAGATAGAGGACCCAATCAAAATTCTTTGGAGGCATTTTTAAATATCGGATATCAATGTTTGGCAGAAACTCGAACTAGTCGTCCAACAATGGAAGTCATCATCATGGAACTTAAGAAAGTGTTATACTTCCAATTAAGTCAATGTTTCTATCAATATTACCTTTGTTATTTACATTCATATTCTTGATCTTAGTTTTGAATACATAGTAAGATCATGCATTATTTTTTAATAAAAATGTTGAATTTATTATCATGAATAGTCGAAAATAGGGTGTGTTTAGTTGAAGAAAAAATTGGGCACTTTTCCAGAAAAATTTTCTAAGAAAAATAGAAAATTAGTTAACGCGTTCATAATGAGTATTTTTTTTTAGAAAACTCATTTTTCTATATTACAACTACAAGTTGGAAAACAAAAGTTTTCCACCTTTTTCCTTTATACCACCACCTACTGTTTTTTAAAGTTTTTCAGAAACATTCTATTAACATCATTATTCCAAAATGAAGCATACATCAACTTTAAAGACGATTTGGGTGGTCTCTAAAGGCTTTTCGTCTCCTTTGCTCCATTTTCTTGTAAGGGGCCTTGGTTGTCTTCCTCTTGTCGATGTTGCAAACGATCGCCTCCTTTTGCCTCCATCCGTTTTTATATTTTTTCACTTTTTTATTTATATTTTCCTTTTTTCTGTTTCATTATTATTATTATTATTATTATTATTATTATTATTATTGTTATTATTATTTTTCTTGCATATTCATTAATTATTATTATAGTATAAGAGAAAAGTTCAAAAAAGAACGGTAAAAAAATTGGAGAATGGAGGAACCAATAGGATTGCTCTATTTCAAAAACCTATTTTCACTTTTTTTTTTCAAAGTTAAATATCTCACAAACCGTATGTCTATAAATTATAAAAATTGAATATTTGAAATCAGTGTCTTTTTCTCTTCGATTCTAGATCTAACAGAAAATACTTTTAACAAAAATTTTTTTTTTCATTTTTGTTGGGTTTTAAAAATTGGGAAAATTACATATATCCCCCTCAAAACTTGTCAAAATATCATATATACCCAAATACAAGTTTTTATTGCATGATGTACAATGATTTTAATGCATGATTGGGTATATATGTTATTTTGCCAAATGTTAGGGGAAATATGTAATTGCCCCGTAAAAATTTGTATTGTGAAATCAAAGGTGGTTTAACACTAAAAAATAATCACAACCGCTTATATCTCTTATTAAACTTTAAATCCAACTACCTGAAGGTAACTAATTTATTTCTTTTGCTTTTGCCAAATTGTGTTATTTTATATAGAAGAGTGATATGCGGCCATCATACTGTTGGTAGTAAATTATACCAATACAGTTTTCTTTCCTTTTTTTCGTTTTACCTTTAGGTTTTTGCAACCGATTAATATGTCATGTTCTCTCAGATTTTAATATTTTATTACATGACTACACTATTTGAAAATATAATCAGATCCTGTCAGTATATAAATAATCCGCTATACAAACGCAATCAACCAAGTATAAATCACTCCATAACATACAATTTTGTAGGATAGAAACTTGGAACACTTGAAGATTCAACTCGCTGATATAAAGTTGGCTACTGATAATTTTGACAAAACATACTTTATTGGGTCAGGAGGATATGGTATGGTTTATACAGCAGAGCTTGATCATTTTGATATGAATAGTCTGTCTGAGATTGAAGGGAAGAATAAAGGCAAATTTCCAAAAATACACAGTACTGTAGCTATAAAACGCATCATTAGTAGAGCAGATGGGCAAGGAGAACAGAGTTTTTTTTTCAGAAATTGACTTGCTTAGTCGATGTAAGCATCCAAACATAGTCTCTCTTCTTGGGTTTTGTGATGAAGGTCCTGAACGGATCCTTGTTTATGAACATATTCCTAATGGAAGTCTTGACGATTATTTGGGAAGCACTGATAAGATGACTATATTTAGTTGGGTGGAACGTATAAAAATGTCTCTTGATATTGCAAATGGGTTAAACTACCTACACAACACTGTAGAGGAGAAACAAATGATAATTCCTCGTGACATGAAGAGTGCGAACGTTCTATTGGGTAAGGATTGGGAAGCTAAGATTGCTGACTTTGGACTTTCTAGAATCCAACAAACAAAACAACTCGGAAGCACACTGAATACTTACCATATTGCAGGAACAGAAATTTATTTAGATCCTGAATATTTGAAGACCGGTAAGTTGAAAAAGGAATCAGATATTTATTCTTTTGGAGTAGTTTTATTTGAAATCTTGAGTGGAAAGTTGGCATATGATGAAAGTTATAATATCGGCAATGACAAGGGGCTTCCATCTACAGTACGACGACTTTTTAATGAGGGAAAACTAAAGGAAATTGTCGATCCTAGAGTATATGAAGAAACTGTTGTGAACAGTTTTACTCTAGATAGAGGACCCAATCAAAATTCTTTGGAGGCATTTTTAAATATCGGATATCAATGTTTGGCAGAAACTCGAACTAGTCGTCCAACAATGGAAGTCATCATCATGGAACTTAAGAAAGTGTTATACTTCCAAGTAAGTCAATGTTTCTATCAATATTACCTTTGTTATTTACATTCATATTCTTGATCTTAGTTTTGAATACATAGTAAGATCATGCATTATTTTTTAATAAAAATGTTGAATTTATTATCATGAATAGTCGAAAATAGGGTGTGTTTAGTTGAAGAAAAAATTGGGCACTTTTCCAGAAAAATTTTCTAAGAAAAATAGAAAATTAGTTAACGCGTTCATAATGAGTATTTTTTTTTAGAAAACTCATTTTTCTATATTACAACTACAAGTTGGAAAACAAAAGTTTTCCACCTTTTTCCTTTATACCACCACCTACTGTTTTTTAAAGTTTTTCAGAAACATTCTATTAACATCATTATTCCAAAATGAAGCATACATCAACTTTAAAGACGATTTGGGTGGTCTCTAAAGGCTTTTCGTCTCCTTTGCTCCATTTTCTTGTAAGGGGCCTTGGTTGTCTTCCTCTTGTCGATGTTGCAAACGATCGCCTCCTTTTGCCTCCATCCGTTTTTATATTTTTTCACTTTTTTATTTATATTTTCCTTTTTTCTGTTTCATTATTATTATTATTATTATTATTATTATTATTATTATTATTATTATTATTTTTCTTGCATATTCATTAATTATTATTATAGTATAAGAGAAAAGTTCAAAAAAGAACGGTAAAAAAATTGGAGAATGGAGGAACCAATAGGATTGCTCTATTTCAAAAACCTATTTTCACTTCTTTTTTTCAAAGTTAAATATCTCACAAACCGTATGTCTATAAATTATAAAAATTGAATATTTGAAATCAGTGTCTTTTTCTCTTCGATTCTAGATCTAACAGGAAATACTTTTAGCAAAAAAATTTTTTTTTCATTTTTGTTGGGTTTTAAAAATTGGGAAAATTACATATATCCCCCTCAAAACTTGTCAAAATATCATATATACCCAAATACAAGTTTTTATTGCATGATGTACAATGATTTTAATGCATGATTGGGTATATATGTTATTTTGCCAAATGTTAGGGGGAAATATGTAATTGCCCCGTAAAAATTTGTATTGTGAAATCAAAGGTGGTTTAACACTAAAAAATAATTACACCCGCTTATATCTCTTATTAAACTTTAAATCCAACTACCTGAAGGTAACTAATTTATTTCTTTTGCTTTTGCCAAATTGTGTTATTTTATATAGAAGAGTGATATGCGGCCATCATACTGTTGGTAGTAAATTATACCAATACAGTTTTCTTTCCTTTTTTTCGTTTTACCTTTAGGTTTTTGCAACCGATTAATATGTTATGTTCTCTCAGATTTTAATATTTTATTACATGACTACACTATTTGAAAATATAATCAGTTCCTGTCAGTATATAAATAATCCGCTATACAAATGCAATCAACCAAGTATAAATCACTCCATAACATACAATTTTGTAGGATAGAAACTTGGAACACTTGAAGATTCAACTAGCTGATATAAAGTTGGCTACTGATAATTTTGACAAAACATACTGTATTGGGTCAGGCGGATATGGTATGGTTTATAAAGCAGAGCTTGATCATTTTGATATGAATAGTCTGTCTGAGATTGAAGGGAAGAATAAAGGCAAATTTCCAAAAGTACACAGTACTGTAGCTATTAAACGCATCATTAGTAGAGCAGATGGGCAAGGAGAACAGAGTTTTTTTTCAGAAATTGACTTGCTTAGTCGATGTAAGCATCCAAACATAGTCTCTCTTCTTGGGTTTTGTGATGAAGGTCCTGAACGGATCCTTGTTTATGAACATATTCCTAATGGAAGTCTTGACGATTATTTGGGAAGCACTGATAAGATGACTATATTTAGTTGGGTGGAACGTATAAAAATGTCTCTTGATATTGCAAATGGGTTAAACTACCTACACAGCACTGTAGAGGAGAAACAAATGATAATTCATCGTGACATGAAGAGTGCGAACGTTCTATTGGGTAAGGATTGGGAAGCTAAGATTGCTGACTTTGGACTTTCTAGAATCCAACAAACAAAACAACTCGGAAGCACACTGAATACTTACCATATTGCAGGAACAGAAATTTATTTAGATCCTGAATATTTGAAGACCGGTAAGTTGAAAAAGGAATCAGATATTTATTCTATTGGAGTAGTTTTATTTGAAATCTTGAGTGGAAAGTTGGCATATGATGAAAGTTATAATATCGGCAATGACAAGGGGCTTCCATCTAAAGTACGACGACTTTATAATGAGGGAAAACTAAAGGAAATTGTCGATCCTAGAGTATATGAAGAAACTGTTGTGAACAGATTTACTCTAGATAGAGGACCCAATCAAAATTCTTTGGAGGCATTTTTAAATATCGGATATCAATGTTTGGCAGAAACTCGAACTAGTCGTCCAACAATGGAAGTCATCATCATGGAACTTAAGAAAGTGTTATACTTCCAAGTAAGTCAATGTTTCTATCAATATTACCTTTGTTATTTACATTCATATTCTTGATCTTAGTTTTGAATACATAGTAAGATCATGCATTATTTTTTAATAAAAATGTTGAATTTATTATCATGAATAGTCGAAAATAGGGTGTGTTTAGTTGAAGAAAAAATTGGGCACTTTTCCAGAAAAATTTTCTAAGAAAAATAGAAAATTAGTTAACGCGTTCATAATGAGTATTTTTTTTTTAGAAAACTCATTTTTCTATATTACAACTACAAGTTGGAAAACAAAAGTTTTCCACCTTTTTCCTTTATACCACCACCTACTGTTTTTTAAAGTTTTTCAGAAACATTCTATTAACATCATTATTCCAAAATGAAGCATACATCAACTTTAAAGACGATTTGGGTGGTCTCTAAAGGCTTTTCGTCTCCTTTGCTCCATTTTCTTGTAAGGGGCCTTGGTTGTCTTCCTCTTGTCGATGTTGCAAACGATCGCCTCCTTTTGCCTCCATCCGTTTTTATATTTTTTCACTTTTTTATTTATATTTTCCTTTTTTCTGTTTCATTATTATTATTATTATTATTATTATTATTATTATTATTATTATTATTATTATTATTATTATTATTATTATTTTTCTTGCATATTCATTAATTATTATTATAGTATAAGAGAAAAGTTCAAAAAAGAACGGTAAAAAAATTGGAGAATGGAGGAACCAATAGGATTGCTCTATTTCAAAAACCTATTTTCACTTTTTTTTTTCAAAGTTAAATATCTCACAAACCGTATGTCTATAAATTATAAAAATTGAATATTTGAAATCAGTGTCTTTTTCTCTTCGATTCTAGATCTAACAGGAAATACTTTTAACAAAATTTTTTTTTTTTCATTTTTGTTGGGTTTTAAAAATTGGGAAAATTACATATATCCCCCTCAAAACTTGTCAAAATATCATATATACCCAAATACAAGTTTTTATTGCATGATGTACAATGATTTTAATGCATGATTGGGTATATATGTTATTTTGCCAAATGTTAGGGGGAAATATGTAATTGCCCCGTAAAAATTTGTATTGTGAAATCAAAGGTGGTTTAACACTAAAAAATAATCACACCCGCTTATATCTCTTATTAAACTTTAAATCCAACTACCTGAAGGTAACTAATTTATTTCTTTTGCTTTTGCCAAATTGTGTTATTTTATATAGAAGAGTGATATGCGGCCATCATACTGTTGGTAGTAAATTATACCAATACAGTTTTCTTTCCTTTTTTTCGTTTTACCTTTAGGTTTTTGCAACCGATTAATATGTTATGTTCTCTCAGATTTTAATATTTTATTACATGACTACACTATTTGAAAATATAATCAGTTCCTGTCAGTATATAAATAATCCGCTATACAAACGCAATCAACCAAGTATAAATCACTCCATAACATACAATTTTGTAGGATAGAAACTTGGAACACTTGAAGATTCAACTAGCTGATATAAAGTTGGCTACTGATAATTTTGACAAAACATACTTTATTGGGTCAGGCGGATATGGTATGGTTTATAAAGCAGAGCTTGATCATTTTGATATGAATAGTCTGTCTGAGATTGAAGGGAAGAATAAAGGCAAATTTCCAAAAATACACAGTACTGTAGCTATAAAACGCATCATTAGTAGAGCAGATGGGCAAGGAGAACAGAGTTTTTTTTTCAGAAATTGACTTGCTTAGTCGATGTAAGCATCCAAACATAGTCTCTCTTCTTGGGTTTTGTGATGAAGGTCCTGAACGGATCCTTGTTTATGAACATATTCCTAATGGAAGTCTTGACGATTATTTGGGAAGCACTGATAAGATGACTGTATTTAGTTGGGTGGAACGTATAAAAATGTCTCTTGATATTGCAAATGGGTTAAACTACCTACACAGCACTGTAGAGGAGAAACAAATGATAATTCATCGTGACATGAAGAGTGCGAACGTTCTATTGGGTAAGGATTGGGAAGCTAAGATTGCTGACTTTGGACTTTCTAGAATCCAACAAACAAAACAACTCGGAAGCACACTGAATACTTACCATATTGCAGGAACAGAAATTTATTTAGATCATGAATATTTGAAGACCGGTAAGTTGAAAAAGGAATCAGATATTTATTCTTTTGGAGTAGTTTTATTTGAAATCTTGAGTGGAAAGTTGGCATATGATGAAATTATAATATCGGCAATGACAAGGGGCTTCCATCTACAGTACGACGACTTTATAATGAGGGAAAACTAAAGGAAATTGTCGATCCTAGAGTATATGAAGAAACTGTTGTGAACAGTTTTACTCTAGATAGAGGACCCAATCGAAATTCTTTGGAGGCATTTTTAAATATCGGATATCAATGTTTGGCAGAAACTCGAACTAGTCATCCAACAATGGAAGTCATCATCATGGAACTTAAGAAAGTGTTATACTTCCAAGTAAGTCAATGTTTCTATCAATATTACCTTTGTTATTTACATTCATATTCTTGATCTTAGTTTTGAATACATAGTAAGATCATGCATTATTTTTTAATAAAAATGTTGAATTTATTATCATGAATAGTCGAAAATAGGGTGTGTTTAGTTGAAGAAAAAATTGGGCACTTTTCCAGAAAAATTTTCTAAGAAAAATAGAAAATTAGTTAACGCGTTCATAATGAGTATTTTTTTTTTAGAAAACTCATTTTTCTATATTACAACTACAAGTTGGAAAACAAAAGTTTTCCACCTTTTTCCTTTATACCACCACCTACTGTTTTTTAAAGTTTTTCAGAAACATTCTATTAACATCATTATTCCAAAATGAAGCATACATCAACTTTAAAGACGATTTGGGTGGTCTCTAAAGGCTTTTCGTCTCCTTTGCTCCATTTTCTTGTAAGGGGCCTTGGTTGTCTTCCTCTTGTCGATGTTGCAAACGATCGCCTCCTTTTGCCTCCATCCGTTTTTATATTTTTTCACATTTTTATTTATATTTTCCTTTTTTCTTTTTCATTATTATTATTATTATTATTATTATTATTATTATTATTATTATTATTATTATTATTATTATTATTATTATTATTATTATTATTATTATTATTATTATTATTATTATTATTATTATTTTTCTTGCATATTCATTAATTATTATTATAGTATAAGAGAAAAGTTCAAAAAAGAACGGTAAAAAAATTGGAGAATGGAGGAACCAATAGGATTGCTCTATTTCAAAAACCTATTTTCACTTTTTTTTTTCAAAGTTAAATATCTCACAAACCGTATGTCTATAAATTATAAAAATTGAATATTTGAAATCAGTGTCTTTTTCTCTTCGATTCTAGATCTAACAGGAAATACTTTTAACAAATTTTTTTTTTTCATTTTTGTTGGGTTTTAAAAATTGGGAAAATTACATATATCCCCCTCAAAACTTGTCAAAATATCATATATACCCAAATACAAGTTTTTATTGCATGATGTACAATGATTTTAATGCATGATTGGGTATATATGTTATTTTGCCAAATGTTAGGGGGAAATATGTAATTGCCCCGTAAAAATTTGTATTGTGAAATCAAAGGTGGTTTAACACTAAAAAATAATCACACCCGCTTATATCTCTTATTAAACTTTAAATCCAACTACCTGAAGGTAACTAATTTATTTCTTTTGCTTTTGCCAAATTGTGTTATTTTATATAGAAGAGTGATATGCGGCCATCATACTGTTGGTAGTAAATTATACCAATACAGTTTTCTTTCCTTTTTTTCGTTTTACCTTTAGGTTTTTGCAACCGATTAATATGTTATGTTCTCTCAGATTTTAATATTTTATTACATGACTACACTATTTGAAAATATAATCACTGTAAGTATATAAATAATCCGCTATACAAACGCAATCAACCAAGTATAAATCACTCCATAACATAAAATTTTGTAGGATAGAAACTTGGAACACTTGAAGATTCAACTAGCTGATATAAAGTTGGCTACTGATAATTTTGACAAAACATACTTTATTGGGTCAGGCGGATATGGTATGGTTTATAAAGCAGAGCTTGATCATTTTGATATGAATAATCTGTCTGAGATTGAAGGGAAGAATAAAGGCAAATTTCCAAAAATACACAGTACTGTAACTATAAAACGCATCATTAGTAGAGCAGATGGGCAAGGAGAACAGAGTTTTTTTTTTCAGAAATTGACTTGCTTAGTCGATGTAAGCATCCAAACTTAGTCTCTCTTCTTGGGTTTTGTGATGAAGGTCCTGAACGGATCCTTGTTTATGAACATATTCCTAATGGAAGTCTTCACGATTATTTGGGAAGCACTGATAAGATGACTATATTTAGTTGGGTGGAACGTATAAAAATGTCTCTTGATATTGCAAATGGGTTAAACTACCTACACAGCACTGTAGAGGAGAAACAAATGATAATTCATCGTGACATGAAGAGTGCGAACGTTCTATTGGGTAAGGATTGGGAAGCTAAGATTGCTGACTTTGGACTTTCTAGAATCCAACAAACAAAACAACTCGGAAGCACACTGAATACTTACCATATTGCAGGAACAGAAATTTATTTAGATCCTGAATATTTGAAGACCGGTAAGTTGAAAAAGGAATCAGATATTTATTCTTTTGGAGTAGTTTTATTTGAAATCTTGAGTGGAAAGTTGGCATATGATGAAAGTTATAATATCGGCAATGACAAGGGGCTTCCATCTACAGTACGACGACTTTATAATGAGGGAAAACTAAAGGAAATTGTCGATCCTAGAGTATATGAAGAAACTGTTGTGAACAGTTTTACTCTAGATAGAGGACCCAATCAAAATTCTTTGGAGGCATTTTTAAATATCGGATATCAATGTTTGGCAGAAACTCGAACTAGTCGTCCAACAATGGAAGTCATCATCATGGAACTTAAGAAAGTGTTATACTTCCAAGTAAGTCAATGTTTCTATCAATATTACCTTTGTTATTTACATTCATATTCTTGATCTTAGTTTTGAATACATAGTAAGATCATGCATTATTTTTTAATAAAAATGTTGAATTTATTATCATGAATAGTCGAAAATAGGGTGTGTTTAGTTGAAGAAAAAATTGGGCACTTTTCCAGAAAAATTTTCTAAGAAAAATAGAAAATTAGTTAACGCGTTCATAATGAGTATTTTTTTTTAGAAAACTCATTTTTCTATATTACAACTACAAGTTGGAAAACAAAAGTTTTCCACCTTTTTCCTTTATACCACCACCTACTGTTTTTTAAAGTTTTTCAGAAACATTCTATTAACATCATTATTCCAAAATGAAGCATACATCAACTTTAAAGACGATTTGGGTGGTCTCTAAAGGCTTTTCGTCTCCTTTGCTCCATTTTCTTGTAAGGGGCCTTGGTTGTCTTCCTCTTGTCGATGTTGCAAACGATCGCCTCCTTTTGCCTCCATCCGTTTTTATATTTTTTCACTTTTTTATTTATATTTTCCTTTTTTCTGTTTCATTATTATTATTATTATTATTATTATTATTATTATTATTATTATTATTATTATTATTATTATTATTATTATTATTATTATTATTATTATTATTATTATTATTATTTTTCTTGCATATTCATTAATTATTATTATAGTATAAGAGAAAAGTTCAAAAAAGAACGGTAAAAAAATTGGAGAATGGATGAACCAATAGGATTGCTCTATTTCAAAAACCTATTTTCACTTTTTTTTTTCAAAGTAAAATATCTCACAAACCGTATGTCTATAAATTATAAAAATTGAATATTTGAAATCAGTGTCTTTTTCTCTTCGATTCTAGATCTAACAGGAAATACTTTTAACAAAATTTTTTTTTTTTTCATTTTTGTTGGGTTTTAAAAATTGGGAAAATTACATATATCCCCCTCAAAACTTGTCAAAATATCATATATACCCAAATACAAGTTTTTATTGCATGATGTACAATGATTTTAATGCATGATTGGGTATATATGTTATTTTGGTAAATGTTAGGGGGAAATATGTAATTGCCCCGTAAAAATTTGTATTGTGAAATCAAAGGTGGTTTAACACTAAAAAATAATCACACCCGCTTATATCTCTTATTAAACTTTAAATCCAACTACCTGAAGGTAACTAATTTATTTCTTTTGCTTTTGCCAAATTGTGTTATTTTATATAGAAGAGTGATATGCGGCCATCATACTGTTGGTAGTAAATTATACCAATACAGTTTTCTTTCCTTTTTTTCGTTTTACCTTTAGGTTTTTGCAACCGATTAATATGTTATGTTCTCTCAGATTTTAATATTTTATTACATGACTACACTATTTGAAAATATAATCAGTTCCTGTCAGTATATAAATAATCCGCTATACAAACGCAATCAACCAAGTATAAATCACTCCATAACATACAATTTTGTAGGATAGAAACTTGGAACACTTGAAGATTCAACTAGCTGATATAAAGTTGGCTACTGATAATTTTGACAAAACATACTTTATTGGGTCAGGCGGATATGGTATGGTTTATAAAGCAGAGCTTGATCATTTTGATATGAATAGTCTGTATGAGATTGAAGGGAAGAATAAAGGCAAATTTCCAAAAATACACAGTACTGTAGCTATAAAACGCATCATTAGTAGAGCAGATGGGCAAGGAGAACAGAGTTTTTTTTCAGAAATTGACTTGCTTAGTCGATGTAAGCATCCAAACATAGTCTCTCTTCTTGGGTTTTGTGATGAAGGTCCTGAACGGATCCTTGTTTATGAACATATTCCTAATGGAAGTCTTGACGATTATTTGGGAAGCACTGATAAGATGACTATATTTAGTTGGGTGGAACGTATAAAAATGTCTCTTGATATTGCAAATGGGGTTTATAAAGCAGAGCTTGATCATTTTGATATGAATAGTCTGTATGAGATTGAAGGGAAGAATAAAGGCAAATTTCCAAAAATACACAGTACTGTAGCTATAAAACGCATCATTAGTAGAGCAGATGGGCAAGGAGAACAGAGTTTTTTTTCAGAAATTGACTTGCTTAGTCGATGTAAGCATCCAAACATAGTCTCTCTTCTTGGGTTTTGTGATGAAGGTCCTGAACGGATCCTTGTTTATGAACATATTCCTAATGGAAGTCTTGACGATTATTTGGGAAGCACTGATAAGATGACTATATTTAGTTGGGTGGAACGTATAAAAATGTCTCTTGATATTGCAAATGGGTTAAACTACCTACACAACACTGTAGAGGAGAAACAAATGATAATTCATCGTGACATGAAGAGTGCGAACGTTCTATTGGGTAAGGATTGGGAAGCTAAGATTGCTGACTTTGGACTTTCTAGAATCCAACAAACAAAACAACTCGGAAGCACACTGAATACTTACCATATTGCAGGAACAGAAATTTATTTAGATCATGAATATTTGAAGACCGGTAAGTTGAAAAAGGAATCATATATTTATTCTTTTGGAGTAGTTTTATTTGAAATCTTGAGTGGAAAGTTGGCATATGATGAAAGTTATAATATCGGCAATGACAAGGGGCTTCCATCTACAGTACGACGACTTTATAATGAGGGAAAACTAAAGGAAATTGTCGATCCTAGAGTATATGAAGAAACTGTTGTGAACAGTTTTACTCTAGATAGAGGACCCAATCAAAATTCTTTGGAGGCATTTTTAAATATCGGATATCAATGTTTGGCAGAAACTCGAACTAGTCGTCCAACAATGGAAGTCATCATCATGGAACTTAAGAAAGTGTTATACTTCCAAGTAAGTCAATGTTTCTATCAATATTACCTTTGTTATTTACATTCATATTCTTGATCTTAGTTTTGAATACATAGTAAGATCATGCATTATTTTTTAATAAAAATGTTGAATTTATTATCATGAATAGTCGAAAATAGGGTGTGTTTAGTTGAAGAAAAAATTGGGCACTTTTCCAGAAAAATTTTCTAAGAAAAATAGAAAATTAGTTAACGCGTTCATAATGAGTATTTTTTTTTAGAAAACTCATTTTTCTATATTACAACTACAAGTTGGAAAACAAAAGTTTTCCACCTTTTTCCTTTATACCACCACCTACTGTTTTTTAAAGTTTTTCAGAAACATTCTATTAACATCATTATTCCAAAATGAAGCATACATCAACTTTAAAGACGATTTGGGTGGTCTCTAAAGGCTTTTCGTCTCCTTTGCTCCATTTTCTTGTAAGGGGCCTTGGTTGTCTTCCTCTTGTCGATGTTGCAAACGATCGCCTCCTTTTGCCTCCATCCGTTTTTATATTTTTTCACCTTTTTATTTATATTTTCCTTTTTTATGTTTCATTATTATTATTATTATTATTATTATTATTATTATTATTATTATTATTATTATTATTATTATTATTATTATTATTATTATTATTATTATTATTATTTTTCTTGCATATTCATTAATTATTATTATAGTATAAGAGAAAAGTTCAAAAAAGAACGGTAAAAAAATTGGAGAATGGAGGAACCAATAGGATTGCTCTATTTCAAAAACCTATTTTCACTTTTTTTTTCAAAGTTAAATATCTCACAAACCGTATGTTTATAAATTATAAAAATTGAATATTTGAAATCAGTGTCTTTTTCTCTTCGATTCTAGATCTAACAGGAAATACTTTTAACAAAAAATTTTTTTTTCATTTTTGTTGGGTTTTAAAAATTGGGAAAATTACATATATCCCCCTCAAAACTTGTCAAAATATCATATATACCCAAATACAAGTTTTTATTGCATGATGTACAATGATTTTAATGCATGATTGGGTATATATGTTATTTTGGCAAATGTTAGGGGGAAATATGTAATTGCCCCGTAAAAATTTGTATTGTGAAATCAAAGGTGGTTTAACACTAAAAAATAATCACACCCGCTTATATCTCTTATTAAACTTTAAATCCAACTACCTGAAGGTAACTAATTTATTTCTTTTGCTTTTGCCAAATTGTGTTATTTTATATAGAAGAGTGATATGCGGCCATCATACTGTTGGTAGTAAATTATACCAATACAGTTTTCTTTCCTTTTTTTCGTTTTACCTTTAGGTTTTTGCAACCGATTAATATGTTATGTTCTCTCAGATTTTAATATTTTATTACATGACTACACTATTTGAAAATATAATATGTTCCTGTCAGTATATAAATAATCCGCTATACAAACGCAATCAACCAAATATAAATCACTCCATAACATACAATTTTGTAGGATAGAAACTTGGAACACTTGAAGATTCAACTAGCTGATATAAAGTTGGCTACTAATAATTTTGACAAAACATACTTTATTGGGTCAGGCGGATATGGTATGGTTTATAAAGCAGAGCTTGATCATTTTGATATGAATAGTCTGTCTGAGATTGAAGGGAAGAATAAAGGCAAATTTCCAAAAATACACAGTACTGTAGCTATAAAACGCATCATTAGTAGAGCAGATGGGCAAGGAGAACATAGTTTTTTTTTTCAGAAATTGACTTGCTTAGTCGATGTAAGCATCCAAACATAGTCTCTCTTCTTGGGTTTTGTGATGAAGGTCCTGAACGGATCCTTGTTTATGAACATATTCCTAATGGAAGTCTTGACGATTATTTGGGAAGCACTGATAAGATGACTATATTTAGTTGGGTGGAACGTATAAAAATGTCTCTTGATATTGCAAATGGGTTAAACTACCTACACAACACTGTAGAGGAGAAACAAATGATAATTCATCGTGACATGAAGAGTGCGAACGTTCTATTGGGTAAGGATTGGGAAGCTAAGATTGCTGACTTTGGACTTTCTAGAATCCAACAAACAAAACAACTCGGAAGCACACTGAATACTTACCATATTGCAGGAACAGAAATTTATTTAGATCATGAATATTTGAAGACCGGTAAGTTGAAAAAGGAATCATATATTTATTCTTTTGGAGTAGTTTTATTTGAAATCTTGAGTGGAAAGTTGGCATATGATGAAAGTTATAATATCGGCAATGACAAGGGGCTTCCATCTACAGTACGACGACTTTATAATGAGGGAAAACTAAAGGAAATTGTCGATCCTAGAGTATATGAAGAAACTGTTGTGAACAGTTTTACTCTAGATAGAGGACCCAATCAAAATTCTTTGGAGGCATTTTTAAATATCGGATATCAATGTTTGGCAGAAACTCGAACTAGTCGTCCAACAATGGAAGTCATCATCATGGAACTTAAGAAAGTGTTATACTTCCAAGTAAGTCAATGTTTCTATCAATATTACCTTTGTTATTTACATTCATATTCTTGATCTTAGTTTTGAATACATAGTAAGATCATGCATTATTTTTTAATAAAAATGTTGAATTTATTATCATGAATAGTCGAAAATAGGGTGTGTTTAGTTGAAGAAAAAATTGGGCACTTTTCCAGAAAAATTTTCTAAGAAAAATAGAAAATTAGTTAACGCGTTCATAATGAGTATTTTTTTTTAGAAAACTCATTTTTCTATATTACAACTACAAGTTGGAAAACAAAAGTTTTCCACCTTTTTCCTTTATACCACCACCTACTGTTTTTTAAAGTTTTTCAGAAACATTCTATTAACATCATTATTCCAAAATGAAGCATACATCAACTTTAAAGACGATTTGGGTGGTCTCTGAAGGCTTTTCGTCTCCTTTGCTCCATTTTCTTGTAAGGGGCCTTGGTTGTCTTCCTCTTGTCGATGTTGCAAACGATCGCCTCCTTTTGCCTCCATTCGTTTTTATATTTTTTCACTTTTTTATTTATATTTTCCTTTTTTCTGTTGCATTATTATTATTATTATTATTATTATTATTATTATTATTATTATTATTATTATTATTATTATTATTATTATTATTATTATTATTATTATTATTATTATTATTATTATTTTTCTTGCATATTCATTAATTATTATTATAGTATAAGAGAAAAGTTCAAAAAAGAACGGTAAAAAAATTGGAGAATGGAGGAACTAATAGGATTGCTCTATTTCAAAAACCTATTTTCTCTTTTTTTTTTCAAAGTTAAATATCTCACAAACCGTATGTCTATAAATTATAAAAATTGAATATTTGAAATCAGTGTCTTTTTCTCTTCGATTCTAGATCTAACAGGAAATACTTTTAACAAAAAAAAAATTTTTCATTTTTGTTGGGTTTTAAAAATTGGGAAAATTACATATATCCCCCTCAAAACTTGTCAAAATATCATATATATACCCAAATACAAGTTTTTATTGCATGATGTACAATGATTTTAATGCATGATTGGGTATATATGTTATTTTGGCAAATGTTAGGGGGAAATATGTAATTGCCCCGTAAAAATTTGTATTGTGAAATCAAAGGTGGTTTAACACTAAAAAATAATCACACCCGCTTATATCTCTTATTAAACTTTAAATCCAACTACCTGAAGGTAACTAATTTATTTCTTTTGCTTTTGCCAAATTGTGTTATTTTATATAGAAGAGTGATATGCGGCCATCATACTGTTGGTAGTAAACTATACCAATACAGTTTTCTTTCCTTTTTTTCGTTTTACCTTTAGGTTTTTGCAACCGATTAATATGTTATGTTCTCTCAGATTTTAATATTTTATTACATGACTACACTATTTGAAAATATAATATGTTCCTGTCAGTATATAAATAATCCGCTATACAAACGCAATCAACCAAATATAAATCACTCCATAACATACAATTTTGTAGGATAGAAACTTGGAACACTTGAAGATTCAACTAGCTGATATAAAGTTGGCTACTAATAATTTTGACAAAACATACTTTATTGGGTCAGGCGGATATGGTATGGTTTATAAAGCAGAGCTTGATCATTTTGATATGAATAGTCTGTCTGAGATTGAAGGGAAGAATAAAGGCAAATTTCCAAAAATACACAGTACTGTAGCTATAAAACGCATCATTAGTAGAGCAGATGGGCAAGGAGAACATAGTTTTTTTTTTCAGAAATTGACTTGCTTAGTCGATGTAAGCATCCAAACATAGTCTCTCTTCTTGGGTTTTGTGATGAAGGTCCTGAACGGATCCTTGTTTATGAACATATTCCTAATGGAAGTCTTGACGATTATTTGGGAAGCACTGATAAGATGACTATATTTAGTTGGGTGGAACGTATAAAAATGTCTCTTGATATTGCAAATGGGTTAAACTACCTACACAACACTGTAGAGGAGAAACAAATGATAATTCATCGTGACATGAAGAGTGCGAACGTTCTATTGGGTAAGGATTGGGAAGCTAAGATTGCTGACTTTGGACTTTCTAGAATCCAACAAACAAAACAACTCGGAAGCACACTGAATACTTACCATATTGCAGGAACAGAAATTTATTTAGATCATGAATATTTGAAGACCGGTAAGTTGAAAAAGGAATCATATATTTATTCTTTTGGAGTAGTTTTATTTGAAATCTTGAGTGGAAAGTTGGCATATGATGAAAGTTATAATATCGGCAATGACAAGGGGCTTCCATCTACAGTACGACGACTTTATAATGAGGGAAAACTAAAGGAAATTGTCGATCCTAGAGTATATGAAGAAACTGTTGTGAACAGTTTTACTCTAGATAGAGGACCCAATCAAAATTCTGTTGAGGCATTTTTAAATATCGGATATCAATGTTTGGCAGAAACTCGAACTAGTCGTCCAACAATGGAAGTCATCATCATGGAACTTAAGAAAGTGTTATACTTCCAAGTAAGTCAATGTTTCTATCAATATTACCTTTGTTATTTACATTCATATTCTTGATCTTAGTTTTGAATACATAGTAAGATCATGCATTATTTTTTAATAAAAATGTTGAATTTATTATCATGAATAGTCGAAAATAGGGTGTGTTTAGTTGAAGAAAAAATTGGGCACTTTTCCAGAAAAATTTTCTAAGAAAAATAGAAAATTAGTTAACGCGTTCATAATGAGTATTTTTTTTTAGAAAACTCATTTTTCTATATTACAACTACAAGTTGGAAAACAAAAGTTTTCCACCTTTTTCCTTTATACCACCACCTACTGTTTTTTAAAGTTTTTCAGAAACATTCTATTAACATCATTATTCCAAAATGAAGCATACATCAACTTTAAAGACGATTTGGGTGGTCTCTGAAGGCTTTTCGTCTCCTTTGCTCCATTTTCTTGTAAGGGGCCTTGGTTGTCTTCCTCTTGTCGATGTTGCAAACGATCGCCTCCTTTTGCCTCCATTCGTTTTTATATTTTTTCACTTTTTTATTTATATTTTCCTTTTTTCTGTTGCATTATTATTATTATTATTATTATTATTATTATTATTATTATTATTATTATTATTATTATTATTATTATTATTATTATTATTATTTTTCTTGCATATTCATTAATTATTATTATAGTATAAGAGAAAAGTTCAAAAAAGAACGGTAAAAAAATTGGAGAATGGAGGAACCAATAGGATTGCTCTATTTCAAAAACCTATTTTCACTTTTTTTTTTCAAAGTTAAATATCTCACAAACCGTATGTCTATAAATTATAAAAATTGAATATTTGAAATCAGTGTCTTTTTCTCTTCGATTCTAGATCTAACAGGAAATACTTTTAACAAAATTTTTTTTTTTTCATTTTTGTTGGGTTTTAAAAATTGGGAAAATTACATATATCCCCCTCAAAACTTGTCAAAATATCATATATACCCAAATACAAGTTTTTATTGCATGATGTACAATGATTTTAATGCATGATTGGGTATATATGTTATTTTGGTAAATGTTAGGGGGAAATATGTAATTGCCCCGTAAAAATTTGTATTGTGAAATCAAAGGTGGTTTAACACTAAAAAATAATCACACCCGCTTATATCTCTTATTAAACTTTAAATCCAACTACCTGAAGGTAACTAATTTATTTCTTTTGCTTTTGCCAAATTGTGTTATTTTATATAGAAGAGTGATATGCGGCCATCATACTGTTGGTAGTAAATTATACCAATACAGTTTTCTTTCCTTTTTTTCGTTTTACCTTTAGGTTTTTGCAACCGATTAATATGTTATGTTCTCTCAGATTTTAATATTTTATTACATGACTACACTATTTGAAAATATAATCTGTTCCTGTCAGTATATAAATAATCCGCTATACAAACGCAATCAACCAAGTATAAATCACTCCATAACATACAATTTTGTAGGATAGAAACTTGGAACCCTTGAAGATTCAACTCGCTGATATAAAGTTGGCTACTCATAATTTTGACAAAACATACTTTATTGGGTCAGGCGGATATGGTATGGTTTATAAAGCAGAGCTTGATCATTTTGATATGAATAGTCTGTCTGAGATTGAAGGGAAGAATAAAGGCAAATTTCCAAAAATACACAGTACTGTAGCTATAAAACGCATCATTAGTAGAGCAGATGGGCAAGGAGAACAGAGTTTTTTTTCAGAAATTGACTTGCTTAGTCGATGTAAGCATCCAAACATAGTCTCTCTTCTTGGGTTTTGTGATGAAGGTCCTGAACGGATCCTTGTTTATGAACATATTCCTAATGGAAGTCTTGACGATTATTTGGGAAGCACTGATAAGATGACTGTATTTAGTTGGGTGGAACGTATAAAAATGTCTCTTGATATTGCAAATGGGTTAAACTACCTACACAGCACTGTAGAGGAGAAACAAATGATAATTCATCGTGACATGAAGAGTGCGAACGTTCTATTGGGTAAGGATTGGGAAGCTAAGATTGCTGACTTTGGACTTTCTAGAATCCAACAAACAAAACAACTCGGAAGCACACTGAATACTTACCATATTGCAGGAACAGAAATTTATTTAGATCATGAATATTTGAAGACCGGTAAGTTGAAAAAGGAATCAGATATTTATTCTTTTGGAGTAGTTTTATTTGAAATCTTGAGTGGAAAGTTGGCATATGATGAAATTATAATATCGGCAATGACAAGGGGCTTCCATCTACAGTACGACGACTTTATAATGAGGGAAAACTAAAGGAAATTGTCGATCCTAGAGTATATGAAGAAACTGTTGTGAACAGTTTTACTCTAGATAGAGGACCCAATCGAAATTCTTTGGAGGCATTTTTAAATATCGGATATCAATGTTTGGCAGAAACTCGAACTAGTCATCCAACAATGGAAGTCATCATCATGGAACTTAAGAAAGTGTTATACTTCCAAGTAAGTCAATGTTTCTATCAATATTACCTTTGTTATTTACATTCATATTCTTGATCTTAGTTTTGAATACATAGTAAGATCATGCATTATTTTTTAATAAAAATGTTGAATTTATTATCATGAATAGTCGAAAATAGGGTGTGTTTAGTTGAAGAAAAAATTGGGCACTTTTCCAGAAAAATTTTCTAAGAAAAATAGAAAATTAGTTAACGCGTTCATAATGAGTATTTTTTTTTTAGAAAACTCATTTTTCTATATTACAACTACAAGTTGGAAAACAAAAGTTTTCCACCTTTTTCCTTTATACCACCACCTACTGTTTTTTAAAGTTTTTCAGAAACATTCTATTAACATCATTATTCCAAAATGAAGCATACATCAACTTTAAAGACGATTTGGGTGGTCTCTAAAGGCTTTTCGTCTCCTTTGCTCCATTTTCTTGTAAGGGGCCTTGGTTGTCTTCCTCTTGTCGATGTTGCAAACGATCGCCTCCTTTTGCCTCCATCCGTTTTTATATTTTTTCACATTTTTATTTATATTTTCCTTTTTTCTGTTTCATTATTATTATTATTATTATTATTATTATTATTATTATTATTATTATTATTATTATTATTATTATTATTATTATTATTATTATTATTTTTCTTGCATATTCATTAATTATTATTATAGTATAAGAGAAAAGTTCAAAAAAGAACGGTAAAAAAATTGGAGAATGGAGGAACCAATAGGATTGCTCTATTTCAAAAACCTATTTTCACTTTTTTTTTTCAAAGTTAAATATCTCACAAACCGTATGTCTATAAATTATAAAAATTGAATATTTGAAATCAGTGTCTTTTTCTCTTCGATTCTAGATCTAACAGGAAATACTTTTAACAAATTTTTTTTTTTCATTTTTGTTGGGTTTTAAAAATTGGGAAAATTACATATATCCCCCTCAAAACTTGTCAAAATATCATATATACCCAAATACAAGTTTTTATTGCATGATGTACAATGATTTTAATGCATGATTGGGTATATATGTTATTTTGCCAAATGTTAGGGGGAAATATGTAATTGCCCCGTAAAAATTTGTATTGTGAAATCAAAGGTGGTTTAACACTAAAAAATAATCACACCCGCTTATATCTCTTATTAAACTTTAAATCCAACTACCTGAAGGTAACTAATTTATTTCTTTTGCTTTTGCCAAATTGTGTTATTTTATATAGAAGAGTGATATGCGGCCATCATACTGTTGGTAGTAAATTATACCAATACAGTTTTCTTTCCTTTTTTTCGTTTTACCTTTAGGTTTTTGCAACCGATTAATATGTTATGTTCTCTCAGATTTTAATATTTTATTACATGACTACACTATTTGAAAATATAATCACTGTAAGTATATAAATAATCCGCTATACAAACGCAATCAACCAAGTATAAATCACTCCATAACATAAAATTTTGTAGGATAGAAACTTGGAACACTTGAAGATTCAACTAGCTGATATAAAGTTGGCTACTGATAATTTTGACAAAACATACTTTATTGGGTCAGGCGGATATGGTATGGTTTATAAAGCAGAGCTTGATCATTTTGATATGAATAATCTGTCTGAGATTGAAGGGAAGAATAAAGGCAAATTTCCAAAAATACACAGTACTGTAACTATAAAACGCATCATTAGTAGAGCAGATGGGCAAGGAGAACAGAGTTTTTTTTTTCAGAAATTGACTTGCTTAGTCGATGTAAGCATCCAAACTTAGTCTCTCTTCTTGGGTTTTGTGATGAAGGTCCTGAACGGATCCTTGTTTATGAACATATTCCTAATGGAAGTCTTGACGATTATTTGGGAAGCACTGATAAGATGACTATATTTAGTTGGGTGGAACGTATAAAAATGTCTCTTGATATTGCAAATGGGTTAAACTACCTACACAGCACTGTAGAGGAGAAACAAATGATAATTCATCGTGACATGAAGAGTGCGAACGTTCTATTGGGTAAGGATTGGGAAGCTAAGATTGCTGACTTTGGACTTTCTAGAATCCAACAAACAAAACAACTCGGAAGCACACTGAATACTTACCATATTGCAGGAACAGAAATTTATTTAGATCCTGAATATTTGAAGACCGGTAAGTTGAAAAAGGAATCAGATATTTATTCTTTTGGAGTAGTTTTATTTGAAATCTTGAGTGGAAAGTTGGCATATGATGAAAGTTATAATATCGGCAATGACAAGGGGCTTCCATCTACAGTACGACGACTTTATAATGAGGGAAAACTAAAGGAAATTGTCGATCCTAGAGTATATGAAGAAACTGTTGTGAACAGTTTTACTCTAGATAGAGGACCCAATCAAAATTCTTTGGAGGCATTTTTAAATATCGGATATCAATGTTTGGCAGAAACTCGAACTAGTCGTCCAACAATGGAAGTCATCATCATGGAACTTAAGAAAGTGTTATACTTCCAAGTAAGTCAATGTTTCTATCAATATTACCTTTGTTATTTACATTCATATTCTTGATCTTAGTTTTGAATACATAGTAAGATCATGCATTATTTTTTAATAAAAATGTTGAATTTATTATCATGAATAGTCGAAAATAGGGTGTGTTTAGTTGAAGAAAAAATTGGGCACTTTTCCAGAAAAATTTTCTAAGAAAAATAGAAAATTAGTTAACGCGTTCATAATGAGTATTTTTTTTTAGAAAACTCATTTTTCTATATTACAACTACAAGTTGGAAAACAAAAGTTTTCCACCTTTTTCCTTTATACCACCACCTACTGTTTTTTAAAGTTTTTCAGAAACATTCTATTAACATCATTATTCCAAAATGAAGCATACATCAACTTTAAAGACGATTTGGGTGGTCTCTAAAGGCTTTTCGTCTCCTTTGCTCCATTTTCTTGTAAGGGGCCTTGGTTGTCTTCCTCTTGTCGATGTTGCAAACGATCGCCTCCTTTTGCCTCCATCCGTTTTTATATTTTTTCACTTTTTTATTTATATTTTCCTTTTTTCTGTTTCATTATTATTATTATTATTATTATTATTATTATTATTATTATTATTATTATTATTATTATTATTATTATTATTATTATTATTATTATTATTTTTCTTGCATATTCATTAATTATTATTATAGTATAAGAGAAAAGTTCAAAAAAGAACGGTAAAAAAATTGGAGAATGGATGAACCAATAGGATTGCTCTATTTCAAAAACCTATTTTCACTTCTTTTTTTCAAAGTAAAATATCTCACAAACCGTATGTCTATAAATTATAAAAATTGAATATTTGAAATCAGTGTCTTTTTCTCTTCGATTCTAGATCTAACAGGAAATACTTTTAACAAAATTTTTTTTTTTTCATTTTTGTTGGGTTTTAAAAATTGGGAAAATTACATATATCCCCCTCAAAACTTGTCAAAATATCATATATACCCAAATACAAGTTTTTATTGCATGATGTACAATGATTTTAATGCATGATTGGGTATATATGTTATTTTGGTAAATGTTAGGGGGAAATATGTAATTGCCCCGTAAAAATTTGTATTGTGAAATCAAAGGTGGTTTAACACTAAAAAATAATCACACCCGCTTATATCTCTTATTAAACTTTAAATCCAACTACCTGAAGGTAACTAATTTATTTCTTTTGCTTTTGCCAAATTGTGTTATTTTATATAGAAGAGTGATATGCGGCCATCATACTGTTGGTAGTAAATTATACCAATACAGTTTTCTTTCCTTTTTTTCGTTTTACCTTTAGGTTTTTGCAACCGATTAATATGTTATGTTCTCTCAGATTTTAATATTTTATTACATGACTACACTATTTGAAAATATAATCAGTTCCTGTCAGTATATAAATAATCCGCTATACAAACGCAATCAACCAAGTATAAATCACTCCATAACATACAATTTTGTAGGATAGAAACTTGGAACACTTGAAGATTCAACTAGCTGATATAAAGTTGGCTACTGATAATTTTGACAAAACATACTTTATTGGGTCAGGCGGATATGGTATGGTTTATAAAGCAGAGCTTGATCATTTTGATATGAATAGTCTGTATGAGATTGAAGGGAAGAATAAAGGCAAATTTCCAAAAATACACAGTATTGTAGCTATAAAACGCATCATTAGTAGAGCAGATGGGCAAGGAGAACAGAGTTTTTTTTCAGAAATTGACTTGCTTAGTCGATGTAAGCATCCAAACATAGTCTCTCTTCTTGGGTTTTGTGATGAAGGTCCTGAACGGATCCTTGTTTATGAACATATTCCTAATGGAAGTCTTGACGATTATTTGGGAAGCACTGATAAGATGACTATATTTAGTTGGGTGGAACGTATAAAAATGTCTCTTGATATTGCAAATGGGGTTTATAAAGCAGAGCTTGATCATTTTGATATGAATAGTCTGTATGAGATTGAAGGGAAGAATAAAGGCAAATTTCCAAAAATACACAGTACTGTAGCTATAAAACGCATCATTAGTAGAGCAGATGGGCAAGGAGAACAGAGTTTTTTTTCAGAAATTGACTTGCTTAGTCGATGTAAGCATCCAAACATAGTCTCTCTTCTTGGGTTTTGTGATGAAGGTCCTGAACGGATCCTTGTTTATGAACATATTCCTAATGGAAGTCTTGACGATTATTTGGGAAGCACTGATAAGATGACTATATTTAGTTGGGTGGAACGTATAAAAATGTCTCTTGATATTGCAAATGGGTTAAACTACCTACACAACACTGTAGAGGAGAAACAAATGATAATTCATCGTGACATGAAGAGTGCGAACGTTCTATTGGGTAAGGATTGGGAAGCTAAGATTGCTGACTTTGGACTTTCTAGAATCCAACAAACAAAACAACTCGGAAGCACACTGAATACTTACCATATTGCAGGAACAGAAATTTATTTAGATCATGAATATTTGAAGACCGGTAAGTTGAAAAAGGAATCATATATTTATTCTTTTGGAGTAGTTTTATTTGAAATCTTGAGTGGAAAGTTGGCATATGATGAAAGTTATAATATCGGCAATGACAAGGGGCTTCCATCTACAGTACGACGACTTTATAATGAGGGAAAACTAAAGGAAATTGTCGATCCTAGAGTATATGAAGAAACTGTTGTGAACAGTTTTACTCTAGATAGAGGACCCAATCAAAATTCTTTGGAGGCATTTTTAAATATCGGATATCAATGTTTGGCAGAAACTCGAACTAGTCGTCCAACAATGGAAGTCATCATCATGGAACTTAAGAAAGTGTTATACTTCCAAGTAAGTCAATGTTTCTATCAATATTACCTTTGTTATTTACATTCATATTCTTGATCTTAGTTTTGAATACATAGTAAGATCATGCATTATTTTTTAATAAAAATGTTGAATTTATTATCATGAATAGTCGAAAATAGGGTGTGTTTAGTTGAAGAAAAAATTGGGCACTTTTCCAGAAAAATTTTCTAAGAAAAATAGAAAATTAGTTAACGCGTTCATAATGAGTATTTTTTTTTAGAAAACTCATTTTTCTATATTACAACTACAAGTTGGAAAACAAAAGTTTTCCACCTTTTTCCTTTATACCACCACCTACTGTTTTTTAAAGTTTTTCAGAAACATTCTATTAACATCATTATTCCAAAATGAAGCATACATCAACTTTAAAGACGATTTGGGTGGTCTCTAAAGGCTTTTCGTCTCCTTTGCTCCATTTTCTTGTAAGGGGCGTTGGTTGTCTTCCTCTTGTCGATGTTGCAAACGATCGCCTCCTTTTGCCTCCATCCGTTTTTATATTTTTTCACCTTTTTATTTATATTTTCCTTTTTTATGTTTCATTATTATTATTATTATTATTATTATTATTATTATTATTATTATTATTATTATTATTATTATTATTATTATTTTTCTTGCATATTCATTAATTATTATTATAGTATAAGAGAAAAGTTCAAAAAAGAACGGTAAAAAAATTGGAGAATGGAGGAACCAATAGGATTGCTCTATTTCAAAAACCTATTTTCACTTTTTTTTTCAAAGTTAAATATCTCACAAACCGTATGTTTATAAATTATAAAAATTGAATATTTGAAATCAGTGTCTTTTTCTCTTCGATTCTAGATCTAACAGGAAATACTTTTAACAAAAAAAATTTTTTTCATTTTTGTTGGGTTTTAAAAATTGGGAAAATTACATATATCCCCCTCAAAACTTGTCAAAATATCATATATACCCAAATACAAGTTTTTATTGCATGATGTACAATGATTTTAATGCATGATTGGGTATATATGTTATTTTGGCAAATGTTAGGGGGAAATATGTAATTGCCCCGTAAAAATTTGTATTGTGAAATCAAAGGTGGTTTAACACTAAAAAATAATCACACCCGCTTATATCTCTTATTAAACTTTAAATCCAACTACCTGAAGGTAACTAATTTATTTCTTTTGCTTTTGCCAAATTGTGTTATTTTATATAGAAGAGTGATATGCGGCCATCATACTGTTGGTAGTAAATTATACCAATACAGTTTTCTTTCCTTTTTTTCGTTTTACCTTTAGGTTTTTGCAACCGATTAATATGTTATGTTCTCTCAGATTTTAATATTTTATTACATGACTACACTATTTGAAAATATAATATGTTCCTGTCAGTATATAAATAATCCGCTATACAAACGCAATCAACCAAATATAAATCACTCCATAACATACAATTTTGTAGGATAGAAACTTGGAACACTTGAAGATTCAACTAGCTGATATAAAGTTGGCTACTAATAATTTTGACAAAACATACTTTATTGGGTCAGGCGGATATGGTATGGTTTATAAAGCAGAGCTTGATCATTTTGATATGAATAGTCTGTCTGAGATTGAAGGGAAGAATAAAGGCAAATTTCCAAAAATACACAGTACTGTAGCTATAAAACGCATCATTAGTAGAGCAGATGGGCAAGGAGAACATAGTTTTTTTTTTCAGAAATTGACTTGCTTAGTCGATGTAAGCATCCAAACATAGTCTCTCTTCTTGGGTTTTGTGATGAAGGTCCTGAACGGATCCTTGTTTATGAACATATTCCTAATGGAAGTCTTGACGATTATTTGGGAAGCACTGATAAGATGACTATATTTAGTTGGGTGGAACGTATAAAAATGTCTCTTGATATTGCAAATGGGTTAAACTACCTACACAACACTGTAGAGGAGAAACAAATGATAATTCATCGTGACATGAAGAGTGCGAACGTTCTATTGGGTAAGGATTGGGAAGCTAAGATTGCTGACTTTGGACTTTCTAGAATCCAACAAACAAAACAACTCGGAAGCACACTGAATACTTACCATATTGCAGGAACAGAAATTTATTTAGATCATGAATATTTGAAGACCGGTAAGTTGAAAAAGGAATCATATATTTATTCTTTTGGAGTAGTTTTATTTGAAATCTTGAGTGGAAAGTTGGCATATGATGAAAGTTATAATATCGGCAATGACAAGGGGCTTCCATCTACAGTACGACGACTTTATAATGAGGGAAAACTAAAGGAAATTGTCGATCCTAGAGTATATGAAGAAACTGTTGTGAACAGTTTTACTCTAGATAGAGGACCCAATCAAAATTCTTTGGAGGCATTTTTAAATATCGGATATCAATGTTTGGCAGAAACTCGAACTAGTCGTCCAACAATGGAAGTCATCATCATGGAACTTAAGAAAGTGTTATACTTCCAAGTAAGTCAATGTTTCTATCAATATTACCTTTGTTATTTACATTCATATTCTTGATCTTAGTTTTGAATACATAGTAAGATCATGCATTATTTTTTAATAAAAATGTTGAATTTATTATCATGAATAGTCGAAAATAGGGTGTGTTTAGTTGAAGAAAAAATTGGGCACTTTTCCAGAAAAATTTTCTAAGAAAAATAGAAAATTAGTTAACGCGTTCATAATGAGTATTTTTTTTTAGAAAACTCATTTTTCTATATTACAACTACAAGTTGGAAAACAAAAGTTTTCCACCTTTTTCCTTTATACCACCACCTACTGTTTTTTAAAGTTTTTCAGAAACATTCTATTAACATCATTATTCCAAAATGAAGCATACATCAACTTTAAAGACGATTTGGGTGGTCTCTGAAGGCTTTTCGTCTCCTTTGCTCCATTTTCTTGTAAGGGGCCTTGGTTGTCTTCCTCTTGTCGATGTTGCAAACGATCGCCTCCTTTTGCCTCCATTCGTTTTTATATTTTTTCACTTTTTTATTTATATTTTCCTTTTTTCTGTTGCATTATTATTATTATTATTATTATTATTATTATTATTATTATTATTATTATTATTATTATTATTATTATTATTATTATTATTATTTTTCTTGCATATTCATTAATTATTATTATAGTATAAGAGAAAAGTTCAAAAAAGAACGGTAAAAAAATTGGAGAATGGAGGAACTAATAGGATTGCTCTATTTCAAAAACCTATTTTCACTTTTTTTTTTCAAAGTTAAATATCTCACAAACCGTATGTCTATAAATTATAAAAATTGAATATTTGAAATCAGTGTCTTTTTCTCTTCGATTCTAGATCTAACAGGAAATACTTTTAACAAAAAAAAAATTTTTCATTTTTGTTGGGTTTTAAAAATTGGGAAAATTACATATATCCCCCTCAAAACTTGTCAAAATATCATATATACCCAAATACAAGTTTTTATTGCATGATGTACAATGATTTTAATGCATGATTGGGTATATATGTTATTTTGGCAAATGTTAGGGGGAAATATGTAATTGCCCCGTAAAAATTTGTATTGTGAAATCAAAGGTGGTTTAACACTAAAAAATAATCACACCCGCTTATATCTCTTATTAAACTTTAAATCCAACTACCTGAAGGTAACTAATTTATTTCTTTTGCTTTTGCCAAATTGTGTTATTTTATATAGAAGAGTGATATGCGGCCATCATACTGTTGGTAGTAAATTATACCAATACAGTTTTCTTTCCTTTTTTTCGTTTTACCTTTAGGTTTTTGCAACCGATTAATATGTTATGTTCTCTCAGATTTTAATATTTTATTACATGACTACACTATTTGAAAATATAATATGTTCCTGTCAGTATATAAATAATCCGCTATACAAACGCAATCAACCAAATATAAATCACTCCATAACATACAATTTTGTAGGATAGAAACTTGGAACACTTGAAGATTCAACTAGCTGATATAAAGTTGGCTACTAATAATTTTGACAAAACATACTTTATTGGGTCAGGCGGATATGGTATGGTTTATAAAGCAGAGCTTGATCATTTTGATATGAATAGTCTGTCTGAGATTGAAGGGAAGAATAAAGGCAAATTTCCAAAAATACACAGTACTGTAGCTATAAAACGCATCATTAGTAGAGCAGATGGGCAAGGAGAACATAGTTTTTTTTTTCAGAAATTGACTTGCTTAGTCGATGTAAGCATCCAAACATAGTCTCTCTTCTTGGGTTTTGTGATGAAGGTCCTGAACGGATCCTTGTTTATGAACATATTCCTAATGGAAGTCTTGACGATTATTTGGGAAGCACTGATAAGATGACTATATTTAGTTGGGTGGAACGTATAAAAATGTCTCTTGATATTGCAAATGGGTTAAACTACCTACACAACACTGTAGAGGAGAAACAAATGATAATTCATCGTGACATGAAGAGTGCGAACGTTCTATTGGGTAAGGATTGGGAAGCTAAGATTGCTGACTTTGGACTTTCTAGAATCCAACAAACAAAACAACTCGGAAGCACACTGAATACTTACCATATTGCAGGAACAGAAATTTATTTAGATCATGAATATTTGAAGACCGGTAAGTTGAAAAAGGAATCATATATTTATTCTTTTGGAGTAGTTTTATTTGAAATCTTGAGTGGAAAGTCGGCATATGATGAAAGTTATAATATCGGCAATGACAAGGGGCTTCCATCTACAGTACGACGACTTTATAATGAGGGAAAACTAAAGGAAATTGTCGATCCTAGAGTATATGAAGAAACTGTTGTGAACAGTTTTACTCTAGATAGAGGACCCAATCAAAATTCTGTTGAGGCATTTTTAAATATCGGATATCAATGTTTGGCAGAAACTCGAACTAGTCGTCCAACAATGGAAGTCATCATCATGGAACTTAAGAAAGTGTTATACTTCCAAGTAAGTCAATGTTTCTATCAATATTACCTTTGTTATTTACATTCATATTCTTGATCTTAGTTTTGAATACATAGTAAGATCATGCATTATTTTTTAATAAAAATGTTGAATTTATTATCATGAATAGTCGAAAATAGGGTGTGTTTAGTTGAAGAAAAAATTGGGCACTTTTCCAGAAAAATTTTCTAAGAAAAATAGAAAATTAGTTAACGCGTTCATAATGAGTATTTTTTTTTAGAAAACTCATTTTTCTATATTACAACTACAAGTTGGAAAACAAAAGTTTTCCACCTTTTTCCTTTATACCACCACCTACTGTTTTTTAAAGTTTTTCAGAAACATTCTATTAACATCATTATTCCAAAATGAAGCATACATCAACTTTAAAGACGATTTGGGTGGTCTCTGAAGGCTTTTCGTCTCCTTTGCTCCATTTTCTTGTAAGGGGCCTTGGTTGTCTTCCTCTTGTCGATGTTGCAAACGATCGCCTCCTTTTGCCTCCATTCGTTTTTATATTTTTTCACTTTTTTATTTATATTTTCCTTTTTTCTGTTGCATTATTATTATTATTATTATTATTATTATTATTATTATTATTATTATTATTATTATTATTTTTCTTGCATATTCATTAATTATTATTATAGTATAAGAGAAAAGTTCAAAAAAGAACGGTAAAAAAATTGGAGAATGGAGGAACCAATAGGATTGCTCTATTTCAAAAACCTATTTTCACTTTTTTTTTTCAAAGTTAAATATCTCACAAACCGTATGTCTATAAATTATAAAAATTGAATATTTGAAATCAGTGTCTTTTTCTCTTCGATTCTAGATCTAACAGGAAATACTTTTAACAAAATTTTTTTTTTTTCATTTTTGTTGGGTTTTAAAAATTGGGAAAATTACATATATCCCCCTCAAAACTTGTCAAAATATCATATATACCCAAATACAAGTTTTTATTGCATGATGTACAATGATTTTAATGCATGATTGGGTATATATGTTATTTTGGTAAATGTTAGGGGGAAATATGTAATTGCCCCGTAAAAATTTGTATTGTGAAATCAAAGGTGGTTTAACACTAAAAAATAATCACACCCGCTTATATCTCTTATTAAACTTTAAATCCAACTACCTGAAGGTAACTAATTTATTTCTTTTGCTTTTGCCAAATTGTGTTATTTTATATAGAAGAGTGATATGCGGCCATCATACTGTTGGTAGTAAATTATACCAATACAGTTTTCTTTCCTTTTTTTCGTTTTACCTTTAGGTTTTTGCAACCGATTAATATGTTATGTTCTCTCAGATTTTAATATTTTATTACATGACTACACTATTTGAAAATATAATCTGTTCCTGTCAGTATATAAATAATCCGCTATACAAACGCAATCAACCAAGTATAAATCACTCCATAACATACAATTTTGTAGGATAGAAACTTGGAACCCTTGAAGATTCAACTCGCTGATATAAAGTTGGCTACTCATAATTTTGACAAAACATACTTTATTGGGTCAGGCGGATATGGTATGGTTTATAAAGCAGAGCTTGATCATTTTGATATGAATAGTCTGTCTGAGATTGAAGGGAAAAATAAAGGCAAATTTCCAAAAATACATAGTACTGTAGCTATAAAACGCATCATTAGTAGAGCAGATGGGCAAGGAGAACAGAGTTTTTTTTCAGAAATTGACTTGCTTAGTCGATGTAAGCATCCAAACATAGTCTCTCTTCTTGGGTTTTGTGATGAAGGTCCTGAACGGATCCTTGTTTATGAACATATTCCTAATGGAAGTCTTGACGATTATTTGGGAAGCACTGATAAGATGACTATATTTAGTTGGGTGGAACGTATAAAAATGTCTCTTGATATTGCAAATGGGTTAAACTACCTACACAGCACTGTAGAGGAGAAACAAATGATAATTCATCGTGACATGAAGAGTGCGAACGTTCTATTGGGTAAGGATTGGGAAGCTAAGATTGCTGACTTTGGACTTTCTAGAATCCAACAAACAAAACAACTCGGAAGCACACTGAATACTTACCATATTGCAGGAACAGAAATTTATTTAGATCCTGAATATTTGAAAACTGGTAAGTTGAAAAAGGAATCAGATATTTATTCTTTTGGAGTAGTTTTATTTGAAATCTTGAGTGGAAAGTTGGCATATGATGAAAGTTATAATATCGGCAATGACAAGGGGCTTCCATCTACAGTACGACGACTTTATAATGAGGGAAAACTAAAGGAAATTGTCGATCCTAGAGTATATGAAGAAACTGTTGTGAACAGTTTTACTCTAGATAGAGGACCCAATCAAAATTCTTTGGAGGCATTTTTAAATATCGGATATCAATGTTTGGCAGAAACTCGAACTAGTCGTCCAACAATGGAAGTCATCATCATGGAACTTAAGAAAGTGTTATACTTCCAAGTAAGTCAATGTTTCTATCAATATTACCTTTGTTATTTACATTCATATTCTTGATCTTAGTTTTGAATACATAGTAAGATCATGCATTATTTTTTAATAAAAATGTTGAATTTATTATCATGAATAGTCGAAAATAGGGTGTGTTTAGTTGAAGAAAAAATTGGGCACTTTTCCAGAAAAATTTTCTAAGAAAAATAGAAAATTAGTTAACGCGTCCATAATGAGTATTTTTTTTTTGAAAACTCATTTTTCTATATTACAACTACAAGTTGGAAAACAATAGTTTTCCACCTTTTTCCTTTATACCACCACCTACTGTTTTTTAAAGTTTTTCAGAAACATTCTATTAACATCATTATTCCAAAATGAAGCATACATCAACTTTAAAGACGATTTGGGTGGTCTCTAAAGGCTTTTCGTCTCCTTTGCTCCATTTTCTTGTAAGGGGCGTTGGTTGTCTTCCTCTTGTCGATGTTGCAAACGATCGCCTCCTTTTGCCTCCATCCGTTTTTATATTTTTTTACTTTTTTATTTATATTTTCCTTTTTTCTGTTTCATTATTATTATTATTATTATTATTATTATTATTATTATTATTATTATTATTATTATTATTATTATTATTATTATTATTCTTGCATTTTCATTAATTATTATTATAGTATAAGAGAAAAGTTCAAAAAAGAACGGTAAAAAAATTGGAGAATGGAGGAACCAATAGGATTGCTCTATTTCAAAAACCTATTTTCACTTTTTTTTTTCAAAGTTAAATATCTCACAAACCGTATGTCTATAAATTATAAAAATTGAATATTTGAAATCAGTGTCTTTTTCTCTTCGATTCTAGATCTAACAGGAAATACTTTTAACAAAAAAAAATTTTTTCATTTTTGTTGAGTTTTAAAAAGTGGGAAAATTACATATATCCCCCTCAAAACTTGTCAAAATATCATATATACCCAAATACAAGTTTTTATTGCATGATGTACAATGATTTTAATGCATGATTGGGTATATATGTTATTTTGCAAAATGTTAGGGGGAAATATGTAATTGCCCCGTAAAAATTTGTATTGTGAAATCAAAGGTGGTTTAACACTAAAAAATAATCACACCGCTTATATCTCTTATTAAACTTTAAATCCAACTACCTGAAGGTAACTAATTTATTTCTTTTGCTTTTGCCAAATTGTGTTATTTTATATAGAAGAGTGATATGCGGCCATCATACTGTTGGTAGTAAATTATACCAATACAGTTTTCTTTCCTTTTTTTCGTTTTACCTTTAGGTTTTTGCAACCGATTAATATGTTATGTTCTCTCAGATTTTAATATTTTATTACATGACTACACTATTTGAAAATATAATCAGTTCCTGTCAGTATATAAATAATCCGCTATACAAACGCAATCAACCAAGTATAAATCACTCCATAACATACAATTTTGTAGGATAGAAACTTGGAACACTTGAAGATTCAACTAGCTGATATAAAGTTGGCTACTAATAATTTTGACAAAACATACTTTATTGGGTCAGGCGGATATGGTATGGTTTATAAAGCAGAGCTTGATCATTTTGATATGAATAGTCTGTCTGAGATTGAAGGGAAGAATAAAGGCAAATTTCCAAAAATACACAGTACTGTAGCTATAAAACGCATCATTAGTAGAGCAGATGGGCAAGGAGAACATAGTTTTTTTTTTCAGAAATTGACTTGCTTAGTCGATGTAAGCATCCAAACATAGTCTCTCTTCTTGGGTTTTGTGATGAAGGTCCTGAACGGATCCTTGTTTATGAACATATTCCTAATGGAAGTCTTGACGATTATTTGGGAAGCACTGATAAGATGACTATATTTAGTTGGGTGGAACGTATAAAAATGTCTCTTGATATTGCAAATGGGTTAAACTACCTACACAACACTGTAGAGGAGAAACAAATGATAATTCATCGTGACATGAAGAGTGCGAACGTTCTATTGGGTAAGGATTGGGAAGCTAAGATTGCTGACTTTGGACTTTCTAGAATCCAACAAACAAAACAACTCGGAAGCACACTGAATACTTACCATATTGCAGGAACAGAAATTTATTTAGATCCTGAATATTTGAAAACTGGTAAGTTGAAAAAGGAATCAGATATTTATTCTTTTGGAGTAGTTTTATTTGAAATCTTGAGTGGAAAGTTGGCATATGATGAAAGTTATAATATCGGCAATGACAAGGGGCTTCCATCTACAGTACGACGACTTTATAATGAGGGAAAACTAAAGGAAATTGTCGATCCTAGAGTATATGAAGAAACTGTTGTGAACAGTTTTACTCTAGATAGAGGACCCAATCAAAATTCTTTGGAGGCATTTTTAAATATCGGATATCAATGTTTGGCAGAAACTCGAACTAGTCGTCCAACAATGGAAGTCATCATCATGGAACTTAAGAAAGTGTTATACTTCCAAGTAAGTCAATGTTTCTATCAATATTACCTTTGTTATTTACATTCATATTCTTGATCTTAGTTTTGAATACATAGTAAGATCATGCATTATTTTTTAATAAAAATGTTGAATTTATTATCATGAATAGTCGAAAATAGGGTGTGTTTAGTTGAAGAAAAAATTGGGCACTTTTCCAGAAAAATTTTCTAAGAAAAATAGAAAATTAGTTAACGCGTCCATAATGAGTATTTTTTTTTTGAAAACTCATTTTTCTATATTACAACTACAAGTTGGAAAACAATAGTTTTCCACCTTTTTCCTTTATACCACCACCTACTGTTTTTTAAAGTTTTTCAGAAACATTCTATTAACATCATTATTCCAAAATGAAGCATACATCAACTTTAAAGACGATTTGGGTGGTCTCTAAAGGCTTTTCGTCTCCTTTGCTCCATTTTCTTGTAAGGGGCGTTGGTTGTCTTCCTCTTGTCGATGTTGCAAACGATCGCCTCCTTTTGCCTCCATCCGTTTTTATATTTTTTTACTTTTTTATTTATATTTTCCTTTTTTCTGTTTCATTATTATTATTATTATTATTATTATTATTATTATTATTATTATTATTATTATTATTATTATTATTATTATTATTATTCTTGCATTTTCATTAATTATTATTATAGTATAAGAGAAAAGTTCAAAAAAGAACGGTAAAAAAATTGGAGAATGGAGGAACCAATAGGATTGCTCTATTTCAAAAACCTATTTTCACTTTTTTTTTTCAAAGTTAAATATCTCACAAACCGTATGTCTATAAATTATAAAAATTGAATATTTGAAATCAGTGTCTTTTTCTCTTCGATTCTAGATCTAACAGGAAATACTTTTAACAAAAAAAAATTTTTTCATTTTTGTTGAGTTTTAAAAAGTGGGAAAATTACATATATCCCCCTCAAAACTTGTCAAAATATCATATATACCCAAATACAAGTTTTTATTGCATGATGTACAATGATTTTAATGCATGATTGGGTATATATGTTATTTTGCAAAATGTTAGGGGGAAATATGTAATTGCCCCGTAAAAATTTGTATTGTGAAATCAAAGGTGGTTTAACACTAAAAAATAATCACACCGCTTATATCTCTTATTAAACTTTAAATCCAACTACCTGAAGGTAACTAATTTATTTCTTTTGCTTTTGCCAAATTGTGTTATTTTATATAGAAGAGTGATATGCGGCCATCATACTGTTGGTAGTAAATTATACCAATACAGTTTTCTTTCCTTTTTTTCGTTTTACCTTTAGGTTTTTGCAACCGATTAATATGTTATGTTCTCTCAGATTTTAATATTTTATTACATGACTACACTATTTGAAAATATAATCAGTTCCTGTCAGTATATAAATAATCCGCTATACAAACGCAATCAACCAAGTATAAATCACTCCATAACATACAATTTTGTAGGATAGAAACTTGGAACACTTGAAGATTCAACTAGCTGATATAAAGTTGGCTACTGATAATTTTGACAAAACATACTTTATTGGGTCAGGCGGATATGGTATGGTTTATAAAGCAGAGCTTGATCATTTTGATATGAATAGTCTGTCTGAGATTGAAGGGAAGAATAAAGGCAAATTTCCAAAAATACACAGTACTGTAGCTATAAAACGCATCATTAGTAGAGCAGATGGGCAAGGAGAACAGAGTTTTTTTTCAGAAATTGACTTGCTTAGTCGATGTAAGCATCCAAACATAGTCTCTCTTCTTGGGTTTTGTGATGAAGGTCCTGAACGGATCCTTGTTTATGAACATATTCCTAATGGAAGTCTTGACGATTATTTGGGAAGCACTGATAAGATGACTATATTTAGTTGGGTGGAACGTATAAAAATGTCTCTTGATATTGCAAATGGGTTAAACTACCTACACAGCACTGTAGAGGAGAAACAAATGATAATTCATCGTGACATGAAGAGTGCGAACGTTCTATTGGGTAAGGATTGGGAAGCTAAGATTGCTGACTTTGGACTTTCTAGAATCCAACAAACAAAACAACTCGGAAGCACACTGAATACTTACCATATTGCAGGAACAGAAATTTATTTAGATCCTGAATATTTGAAGACCGGTAAGTTGAAAAAGGAATCAGATATTTATTCTTTTGGAGTAGTTTTATTTGAAATCTTGAGTGGAAAGTTGGCATATGATGAAAGTTATAATATCGGCAATGACAAGGGGCTTCCATCTACAGTACGACGACTTTATAATGAGGGAAAACTAAAGGAAATTGTCGATCCTAGAGTATATGAAGAAACTGTTGTGAACAGTTTTACTCTAGATAGAGGACCCAATCAAAATTCTTTGGAGGCATTTTTAAATATCGGATATCAATGTTTGGCAGAAACTCGAACTAGTCGTCCAACAATGGAAGTCATCATCATGGAACTTAAGAAAGTGTTATACTTCCAAGTAAGTCAATGTTTCTATCAATATTACCTTTGTTATTTACATTCATATTCTTGATCTTAGTTTTGAATACATAGTAAGATCATGCATTATTTTTTAATAAAAATGTTGAATTTATTATCATGAATAGTCGAAAATAGGGTGTGTTTAGTTGAAGAAAAAATTGGGCACTTTTCCAGAAAAATTTTCTAAGAAAACTCATTTTTCTATATTACAACTACAAGTTGGAAAACAAAAGTTTTCCACCTTTTTCCTTTATACCACCACCTACTGTTTTTTAAAGTTTTTCAGAAACATTCTATTAACATCATTATTCCAAAATGAAGCATACATCAACTTTAAACACATTTTCTGTATTTTTAAAAACGTTTCTAGAGAATGACAACACTTTTTATTCTTTAAATGATTTCAAAAGAAAAAATTGTGAAATTTTTTCTACAACTGAATACTCCCTAATTTCTTTCTTTTAAGTGTTTAAGAGCACCCACAATAGTGGTGGGCCACCTTTAATTTCTTCCTTCCTTCCTATTAAAATGAGTAATTCTATTTTGTTGTAAAACACTAAAACTAATATAACATGTCTCGTTCGATCATTTTTCTTTTGTTTTGTTATGCAAATGACCTCTAGTTTTGTGTTATATAGCCAAATTAGATTTATGATATAAGATAAGTTAACATTGTTTTTAACAAATTTCACAATTATTTAAACAGTAATTAGTAAATACAATTAATAATAAGAGATAATTCGTCCCAATATTATTGTCCACCTTATCATTTTTGTTTGTCCCAAAATAATTTTTTACTTGAAAAAAGTAAGTATTAAAAAGTATTAAACTCCATAATTTACCCTCATTTATTACTCTCAATCATTTATTTAAGAAAAAATTTCGGTCAAATTTATCTTAAGTATAAAAGCAAAATTGACATTCAACCAAACTATCTTAAATCGAACAAATTTTCCTGTGAGACAATAAAAGTGAAACGGAGGTAGTAAATAGTTTATATAAATATAAATATATAGGGTTAATAATGGTTTAATCTTCAAAGTTTCACATTTTTTTTCGTTTTAACCACTCAAGTTTTTTCTAATTCCAAATTTTTATGGAGTCGAAAGTTTGATTATATTTCAAAAACTTGATGGTTTAGTCCCTAAAGTTTTTCTTTTATAATGATTTTTCCATTTTAAGTTTTTATAGTTTAATCATTCAACTTTCAAAAATTTAATTGTTTAACACTTTGAAAGGTTAAACCAATAAGTAAATGCAAACTTGAAGAATTGAATCACTAGAAAAAAACTTGAATGGTTAAAACGAAAAAAAAACTTTGGGAATTAAACCTTTATTAACCTCAAATATATATTATTTATAATGAAAAATAAAAGTAAGTGCGCCCCTGAATTGAGGTATATTGTTGGAGGGGATTTGGTGTTTGAAAAGAGGTTGTGTGGGTGAATGACGTGGCAATAAGGTGCCGGTCAATAACCCGAGTAAAACTGATGTGGATGATCTAAGTTACATATATGAAGTGGCAAGCGGTAGGGATGTTCAAAATATTCCAAAACCAGAAAATCGAACCGTAAACCGGTTGAATCGAAACGAAGTTTTTTCATTTTTCGGTTTGAGGTAAACTGAACCGATATTTTTTTGATTTTTCGGTTTCGATTTCGGTTTATGATTTTGGGATTGACATAATAAATGGTTAACCAAAAAGTTTATATATAGTTTTAAATATATATATATATATATATATATATATATATATATATATATATATATATATATATATATATTATATTTATATATAGATATTTACACTTGTATTTTACTAAAATCATCTGTATTTCTTTTTCTTTTAGTTTAATGCATACTAGCTTAATTTTGTCCTAATATACTAACTATTACTTCCTTGTTCTAATTATCTCCGAACGATTAACATACGTATAACATAAATACATAATTATAAAGAGTAAAACGCTTATCATTTAATACTCTTATTATCAAAATATTTTAAATATAGTGAACACTTATTAATGATAATGTATTTCTGTGTTATTAATTACTTTTTAAAATGTGAATTAATTAATAAACGGTTAATTGATTAACTGAACTGAAAAATCGGTTAACCGATTACCGGTTAACCGAACTATTCGGTTTCGATTTACGTTCAAGAAATTTATGAACCTAATTTTCAGTTAACCGAACCTCCCGTTAACCGTCCGTAAACACCCCTAGCCAGTGGAATAAAAGTTGTTCAAGATCATGAAACCAAACACCATGTAATGTATGCGACTTAACACCAATTCATAAATCGAATTAATTAATACTCCTTTTGTTTCAAAATAATTGTCCCGTTTTAACCTTTTGAAATATTTTCATTTTTAACTTTGATCTAAAATTTTGTTTGTGTTATATAATAGTACTTGATACAAAAAAATAAATGGATTAAGTTTTAAATGAATTTTCATTAGTATAATTTTCATCAACTATTACATAACACAAACAAAAATATTTAAGGTCAAAGATGAAAAAGAAAAACTTCAAAAAGTCAAAACAGGACAATTATTTTGGGACGGGGGAGTAAGTGGATATATATACCTTTGATGTCTTAGATTATCTTTCAGAGTTTTATCGTTTATGGCTAATATTATTTTTAAACCGGTTAAATAAAGTCACTAATTAATGTAAATGTATCATAACTTTAAGGAAGATAATATTAGTACACACTCCATATTGATCTAGCAACCCGTTAAGAGAAGTAGCAGTCCATCCTTCCATATTAGGAAATGTTGAGAAACATGACCTAATTTGATTGAGCAAACACAAGAACAAACGCAATAAACGTAACGAAAATAATTAAAAAACACGCAGAATTAACGTGGTTATATCCAATCGATGTGATTGATTTAATCCACGGGCAAGAACCGAGTAACCTTCTTTTATTGACAGTGGCACCAAGAAATTTCGTACCTTAGGTTTACAATGAGTAAGGGTTATATTTATAGGAAATAAAGAAACTTATCCTACAAGCAAAAAACCCCAACTATGTGTCTAATATGATCCCATCGGGATTCCTTTTGATCCCACCGGAATAAAATCCTCTGTCACAATTTTCACTCACAATCCCACCGGGATCGAACCCATATCACCAGGATCACATGAAAGTCATTAAAACCCAACAAATCTACATCTTGACTTGAATTTTCTTCAACCGTTAAAGCCTTAGATTCAACTTCTTCACCATTATTTACAAACTCAAGCATCTTCGTTCTTGACCACTCACCCCCTCGGGGCTAACCTCATGCGAATATTCACCAAGTCCAAGCGTAGTTGGAACTTGTCTCTGTTGGAATAGTGTCCAAGGTCATAACTAATTGGTAAGACTAATCGTTAAAAGTATGGTCCTTTTTGGGTTGCCCTCAATGAACAGTTAAGAGAAATAATTAAAGGAGAGATAATATTAATTAGAATTAATATTATATATATAATTGATTAATTGGTTTATTAATTTATCATAGTTGGTAAATTAATTAGAAACTGAATAATTAATTATAAAGAAACAAGAAAGAGCTTAACAAGTTCCAGGAAGGTGCCTGGAAATAACCTAGCAAGTTATAGGAAGGTTCCTAGAAAGAGGCTAGCTAGTTCCATGAAGGTTCATGGAAGGAGCCTAGCAACTTCCATGAAGGTTCCTGGAAGGAGCCTAAGGAGCCTATCTCCCCCTATAAATAGAGGGGCTTGCCATGGTTTAAATTGTACCATTTCTTAAGCATTCTCTCTTATCTCATTTCGTACTCCTTGTAAGAGTTTACTCGATAAGCATCGGGACCTTAGGAGTTGGAATTTCTCTTTGGTTCGTGGGTGTGAGCTATTAGAGGTATTCTGGTTTGGATACTTGCCTCCAAGTCAACAAGGTCGTGCAAGGTGTCTGCGTGTGAGAAATCCGATTTTCTCAAAGGTTAGTAATTTCTCATTTATCTTAATTATTTTATTGCTTTTATTTATTCAAGTTAAGATCCCTTAGGGTTTAGTTTCCTAATTGCCTTAGATTAATTTTTGTTATAATTCCGCTGTGCATATTAATCTAGTTAGGGAATAGAAAACCCAACAGTGGTATCAGAGCCTTAGCTTGATAAATATTAGCATTTAATTATCTGCAATAGTATGTAGGTAAAGATAAATTGGAAATAGGTTTGTCTAAATTGGTAAAAAGAATTTACATTTAGATCCTTGTATTTTAAATTCTCTTAAAATAGAACTGCAGACCTTAATAGTTAAGAAAGACTTTACATATATTATGAGTTATATATATGTATCATTAAAGTTAAATACATCGTTAGTCAATTGATAAATCGGCTCACCCATAGTGGACAAACTATAAGAGAGGTATAAGGCGGGTTGCTCTGCTTCCCTAAAGAAGTCAGGTTTTTAATAGGCTTCGCGCTGACCTGCTTCTCCGCTTCTTTGTGCGTTCAATGGAGCTACCGAGGACTTTTGATAGGATGATGTCAAGATCAAAAGTATGACCTAAAAGTACTAAAACAAAATTCCGTTCTAGATACTAAAAACGTGAATAGTATGCAAACCCATGAAAACCGCACATCTCTCGTATGGTCTGTTAATGGAGCGTGTGTGGTTTACCGGCACATTAATATGAGATCATATTGAGAGGTGATGTGGAACTCGCGATTCTCGAGCGTACTCGGGCCGGGGACCACGCGGGTTTTGCATGGTTAAGTTCACCATCTTGTTCATGATCCTCGGCATACCAGTCATGAATAGTAGATGAGCATATCCGAGATTAACATGCCGTTGATGGAAATCAATGAATCTCAAAAGAACTAGGAATTTCATAGAGAATGAAATTGACAAAAGCATTGTCTACCTAAAATAAATTCGTGATGTGGCAAACCTCTTCATAAACCGAATCTAAAATATGGATCCTATCCTTAATTTTAAATTGGGTTAATTAATTAAGGAATATTCAAACTAACTAAAATTGTTTATCTTATAGATGTCTTCTACAAATGGTAATAATCCTCCCGTCCCCAATCCCGCACATAACTCGAACTTCTCACTACTCTCGGTTCTTGGAAGGGAAAGGCTTACCGGTCCAAACTATATGGACTGGATGAGAAATCTTAGGTTCACTCTGAGGTACGAGAACAAGGAGTATGTTCTCGATGAGCAAATTCCTACCATTGATAATGATTCAACCCAAGAGGAGATCGATACACACCGAAAACATTATGATGATGCAAATAAAGTATCATGCATCATGGCATCTTCCATGTGCCCAGAATTACAAAAGACTTTTGAAAACACTTGGGCTTATGAAATGAACCAACAGCTGAAAGAAATATTTCAGGCAAAGGCTAGCAAGCAACGCCTTGATGTGGTTAGATCCCTCATGGCTTGCAAACCTAAGCCCGGAGCCTCTATCTGTGCTTTCGTCTTAGAGATGAAAGGGTACTTTGATAGGTTGGAATCATTAAATATGATGTTTGATACAGAACTTTCCATCAACATAATCTTGTCCGGTCTACCAGCTGTTTACAATCAATTTGTAATGTCATACCAAATGAGTCTTAATGAGAAAGAAAGCTCTATAATGGAACTCCATAATTTGCTTCAAACTGCTGAGCAAGGGATCAAGAAGATTGATGTGCCCTCCAGCTCAACAGCTCCTGTGTTGGCAATTGGTCAGAATGCAAAGAAAAGAAAGAGGTCTAATTGGAAAGGAAAGGCTGCGATTGGAAAGTCCAATCGTGGTTCCAAAAGTAAGACCGACTCTGATATTGCACCTGCAAGTGATCCAAAGGAAGCAGTGTGCTTTTATTGTAACACAAAGGGGCACTGGAAACGTAGCTGCCCGAAATACCTGAAGGATCTTGAGGATGGTAAGGTCGAAAAGAGTGTTCACTCAGGTATGTTCATGATCGAACTCCATAATACTACAACTTCTAATTCGTGGGTTCTGGATACAGGGTGTGGTACTCACATTTGCACTGTATTGCAGGGTCTAAAGGAAAGTAGAAAGTTGAAGCATGGGGAGCTTAATCTAGTCATGGGAAACAGAGGAATCACGCCTGTAACCGAGATTGGAAAGTATGAGCTCGTGCTGAACTCTGGAGTTAGGATAGATTTGAATAATTGCTGTTATTCGTCAGAAATGACTAGAAACATTATTTCATTTTATGTTTTGTTTAAGGATGGTTATCAGTTTTCATTTGACAATGAGAATGGTGATATTTTGGTTTATTTAAATGGTTGTTTTGTTTTTAAAGCTTCTCCTTACAATGGCATATATGAAAATGTTGAATGTATAAGCAATTTGATTTTAAATGTTGATTCATCTAATGAGCTTGATAAATCCAAATTGTGGCATTATCGTCTTGGCCACGTAAACAAGAAACGCATCAGCCAACTCCAAAAGGATGGAGTGTTGGAATAATTCGACCTCAAATCGAATGATGTATGTGAATCTTGCTTATTGGGCAAAATGACTAAATCACCATTCACAGGGTCATGTGAAAGAGGTGAAGGACTGTTGGACTTGGTACACACATATGTTTGTGGACCATTCCGATGCACCACAAAGGATGGAAATCGATACTATGTTACATTTACTGATGATTACAGTAGATTTGGACATGTCTATCTGATTAAGCATAAGTCAGATACTTTTGAGATGTTCAAAAGATATCAAAGTGAAGTAGAGAATCAACTGGGCAGAAAGATAAAGGTACTCGGATCCGATAGGGGAGGAGAATACCTTAGTATCGAGTTTCTTGATCATCTTAGAGATTGTGGAATAGTTTCACAATTAACTCCTCCTAGAACGCCACAACTAAATGGTGTTGCTGAGAGGAGAAATAGAACCTTGTTGGACATGGTTCGGTCTATGATGAGTCGGGCTACACTTCCGACAAGTTTTTGGGGTTATGCATTAGAAACAGCCGCTCGCATCTTAAATCTTTTACCCACCAAGAAGGTTTCAAAGACACCTTATGAGATGTGGAAGGGAAGACGTCCTTCTCTTGGTCACATCAAAATCTGGGTTGTGAAGTTTTCGTTAGACGAGAAACTCAGGACAAACTAGACTCCAGATCTGAAAAGTGTCTTTTCGTCGGTTATCCACAAGAGTCATTTGGATATCTGTTTTACAGACCCGCGGATAATGTGGTCTTTGTAGCTCGAAGAGGAGTGTTTCTTGAGAGAGAAATGATATCTAAAGAGGACAGTGGGAGTAAGATAGATCTTGAAGAGATTCAAGAGTCGACCGATGAAGAACCTATAGTAAACACTGACGTTCAACAAGAGGTGGAAACACCTGTTGAACCTGAAGACATATCCTTACCCACTCGCAGAACAAGTAGTAGAGTTAGCAAGCCTCCTGAGTTCTACTATGGTTTCCATGTAGAAGAGGAGAACACTGTTAGTGATAGTTCACTAAGTGAGTTAGATGAGCCTGCTAACTACAAGGAAGCGATGGCAGGCCCTGAGGCTGCTAAGTGGAAGGAAGCTATGAAAAGCGAAATTCAGTCTATGTATGACAACCAAGTTTGGAATTTGGTTGACACTACACCCGGTCTTAAGACGGTGGGTTGTAAGTGGATCTTCAAGAAGAAGACCGACATGGATGGGAAAGTACACACTTATAAAGCTAGGTTGGTAGCGAAGGGCTATACTCAAACCCACGGGATTGATTATGAGGAAACCTTCTCACCAGTAGCTAAGATAAAGTCAATTAGGATTATGCTAGCCATAGCTGCGTTTCATGATTATGAAATTTGGCAGATGGATGTCAAAACCGCTTTCCTTAACGGGAAACTGACAGAGGATGTGTTCATGGCACAACCAGAAGGTTTTGAAAATGCAAAGTATCCTAATAGAGTGTGTAAGCTTCAAAAGGCTATTTATGGACTTAAACAAGCCTCTCGTAGCTGGAATCTATGCTTCCATGAGAAAATCATAGAGTTTGGATTTTCTAGAAGCGAAGATGAGTCCTGTATATATGTCAAGTTCAGTGGGAGTGTTGTAGTCTTCCTAGTATTATATGTGGATGATAGAATGAGTCGACATAGGAAATGATGTCCCAACATTACAAAGTGTAAAGGACTGGTTGGGAAAATGTTTCGCTATGAAAGACTTAGGAGATGCATCATATATTCTTGGTATAAAGATTTATAGAGATAGGTCGAGACGTCTCATATGACTTAGCCAGGACACATACTTAGATAAAATTTTGAAAAGATTCAAAATGGAGAACTCTAAGAGAGGGAATCTACCTTTACATCATGGCATTAAGATCAGTAAGGATCTTTGTCCGAAATCTAAGGAAGAATCGGATAGAATGAGTCGAATCCCATATGCTTCGGCTATAGGATCGATCATGTATGTCATGACGTGTACAAGGCCTGATGTCTCATTTGCTTTGAGCTTAGTGAGTCGACATCAGCAGAATCCTGGTGAAGGTCATTGGACAGCTGTAAAGAATTTTCTTAAGTATTTGAGAAATACTAAGGACAGGTTCTTGGTTTATGGTGGAGAAGAGGAACTAAGAGTAACGGGTTATAGTGATGCAAGTTTCCAAACAGATAGAGATGATAGCCGTTCACAGTCTGGTTGGGTATTCTTACTGAATGGGGGAGCGGTGACATGGAAGAGTTCCAAGCAAGATACGGTGGCAGACTCAACGTGCGAGTCTGAGTACATAGCGGCTTGCGAGGCTTCAAAGGAAGCTATATGGATTAAGAATTTCATTGGAGATCTTGGAGTTGTTCCAACGGTTCAAGACGCCATTGAAATATTCTGTGATAACGAAAGTGCGGTCGCCTTGAGTAGAGAACCCAAGGATCACGGAAAGTCAAAGCATATTGAAAGAAAATACCATTTTGTTAGAAGGAAAGTAGAAGAAGGACACGTGATTGTGAAGAGCATAAGATCAGAGGACAATCCGGCTGATCCGTTCACAAAGCCACTTGGAAAGTCCAAACATGATGAGCATGCTAGGAGCATAGGCTTAAAAGATAATGTAAAGTTTTAGTTGTTAGTTTGATTTTGAAACATTGTAAACAATGATAAATTGTTATAGACTTGGAGATTAAATAATAGAGATTTATTTATTGGAAAGAGTTCTGCCATTTACTATTGTTTGTCATTGTGTTTCTGTTTTGCATGTTTAGACACCACTTCCCAAGTAAAACAGTTTTACCTAAACCTCCTCAGTCGTTCACACTCCTGGAAGTAATTGGTGAATCAAGACTGTCATGGAGTGTTAGTAGATTGTCTATGGAGATTAGACATGGCATAGAGAATGCTGCAACACTCATGGGTACTTAATGGGGATTTAAGTATAGGAGAAACCTGCACTCATGGAAGTTACTTCATGGATTGAAATCACGAGTAACTCTGAGATGATAATATCCTCTATTCTTAAAATGGAGATACATTGAGTTTCTAGTTTTTCAAGTCTGTTATACTTTAGTCTATTCAAATGCTGAGCGTAACTGCCAGTTATAAAGGGTATGCTAGGTATGACATGATGAGTTGACTAGTGCTATGTAGTCGAAATTTATTTGTTACTTTTCGCCTAAATGGGAAAAGCGGTATCTTGGGCCCTCTGATGATTAAAGATTGACTCTAAAGTGCTAGGCCTGGCCGAGACTAAGTTGATGGCTCAATAGTCTCATAAAGTCAATGTAATCGGAAATCAGAAAACAAATTATGAATCTTGAGATTGATTAAAATCCATGTCTCGATTCATACGATATCAATAGAACAAAGGAATAGTTGATCACTTATCTAAAGGGCAAACTCTAAGATAAGATTCAGAGTTCGGCAGTTGCGTTGGATGGCACTCTCTGCTTAGTTAATGGATAAGCTTGGACCAATAATAGTTGATGACTTGTCCAAGTGGGAGACTGTTGGGATAGTGTCCAAGGTCATAACTAATTGGTAAGACTAATCGTTAAAAGTAGGGTCCTTTTTGGGTTGCCCTCAATGAACAGTTAAGAGAAATAATTAAAGGAGAGATAATATTAATTAGAATTAATATTATATATATAATTGATTAATTGGTTTATTAATTTATCATAGTTGGTAAATTAATTAGAAACTGAATAATTAATTATAAAGAAACAAGAAAGAGCTTAACAAGTTCCAGGAAGGTGCCTGGAAATAACCTAGCAAGTTATAGGAAGGTTCCTAGAAAGAGGCTAGCTAGTTCCATGAAGGTTCATGGAAGGAGCCTAGCAACTTCCATGAAGGTTCCTGGAAGGAGCCTATCTCCCCCTATAAATAGAGGGGCTTGCCATGGTTTAAATTGTACCATTTCTTAAGCATTCTCTCTTATCTCATTTCGTACTCCTTGTAAGAGTTTACTCGACTAGCATCGGGACCTTAGGAGTTGAAATTTCTCTTTGGTTCGTGGGTGTGAGCTATTAGAGGTATTCTGGTTTGGATACTTGCCTCCAAGTCAACAAGGTCGTGCAAGGTGTCTGCGTGTGAGAAATCCGATTTTCTCAAAGGTTAGTAATTTCTCATTTATCTTATTTATTTTATTGCTTTTATTTATTCAAGTTAAGACCCCTTAGGGTTTAGTTTCCTAATTGCCTTAGATTAATTTTTGTTATAATTCCGCTGTGCATATTAATCTAGTTAGGGAATAGAAAACCTAACAGTCTCTCGGTAACACCTTTGTTAACATGTGATTATCCTCGGTAGTGGTGTTCATGGTTTTGCCGAAACCGTTTAAACCGGTCGAACCGAATTGATTTTGTCAGTTTGGCCGGGTTCACCTTTCATAATTAGTCTAGTGGTTTGGATTTTTTCAAACGGTCATATATGGTTTGGTTTGCGGTTTCAAAGCTCAAGCCGGCCGTTTAAACCAAACCGGACCGCATTGTATTAAAGTGTGAGGTATACACGTTTAATTTAAAAGGATTAAGTATGTCTTTAACAAACAAACTCCAAATTTGTTTATTAAATAGTATTCAAAGTGTTCAAACTATGCAAACCACTAGACCGACTATGCAACTAATTGTAAGAAAAACTTATGATTAAGTAATGATGTTATGAAATATAATTATTTTTAAGAATATTGTTGAACTATTCTTTTTACCAATATTATAGAATGTAATTATTTATATCTTTAAAACACTTGTAAGATAATAACAATCAAACGATTACTCGTACTATGTAACTTGAATGTTAGTTAAACATAATTTTAATTTAAATTAAATAAATAAAGAATTGATTCAAACCGTCAAACCGAGCGAACCAAACTGTTTCAACTGTTTTAATTGGTTTGTTTTAACATACTAAATTGGGTGGTATGATTTGAGAAAATGTCAAACCGTATTTACCGGTTTGGTTTAAATTTAATCTTCAAACCGGACTACGAATATCCCTAATCATCGGTATCAATCTTCTGAATCAAGATTATCCACTATATTATTTCATATTGTATATAACTAGGTATCGTTTCCCCTTGCAATTGCAAGGGATATGAAATATGATACATTAATATTTTAATGTCTATTAGTTTTTTTAGTTATAGGCATTCTTAGTTTTTTAACCATATCGAAATTTATGTTTTTATAGCAAATGTTAAATTATAAAGAGGGTTGAAAAAACAATAAAAAAAATAAATTTGATAAATAATATGTCTTTTGATATAAGGTAGTAGGGTGAGGTTCAAATGAGAATGGAATTTTTTGTGAGAATGGAGAAACCAACCAGAAGCCCATTTTCCCCCCCGTTTTTAAAACTTAAATATCTCCGAAACGATAAGTCGAAAAATCCTAAAAATTGCACCATAAAAATCTTTTTTTTTTCTCTTCGATTTGTCATCTCACAAGGTATACTTTCGAAAACTTTTTTTTTTTGGGGTTTTACAAAATTAGTAACACATGTGTTTGTTGATGTTAATACATATGTTACTCGCTGCTAACACATGTGTTACACGCTGCTAACACATGTGTTACTAGCCTGTAACAAATGTTTTACCAGCGTATAACACATCCAGCTTCTAATACATGTGTTACTCGATTTCAAACCCACCAAAAAATGAAGAAAAAAATTAGTTCATTTAAAGTATACCTTGTCACATCTCTAATCGAAGAGAATAAAACGCTGATTTTTATGGTGCAATTTTTATAATATTTCGACTTACCGTTTGAAAGTTATTTAATTTTTAGAAATGTGGAGGAGAGAAAGTAAAGTGACACATGTCACATTACTGTTGGTTCTCTTATTCTCAACCAAATTAGTTGTACTCATTTGAACCTTACTCTAAGGTAGTAATCTTGAAACATTGTTTATGAATTGTTTCATTATTAAGGTTCGTACAAACTTAATTTTGATTATTGTTTTTTTTTTCTTTTGGTGAGTGAGGTTCAAATAAGAATGAAATTTTTTGTGAGAATAGAGGAACCAACCAGAACGTGCCACGTGTCACAAAACCCATTTTCCCCACGTTTTTAAAACTTAAATATCACCTAAACGGTAATTCGAAAAATCATAAAAATCAGCATTTTTTTCTCTTCGATTTGTCATTTCACAAGGTATACTTTCGACAACTTTGCTTAGAAAACCGGTGGCTCGGCCTTCACTGGTGAGGGTTTTTCTCATGCCTTGGTTTTTCTGTAATTGGCATGAGTTTTTTCATCCCTTTTGCAATCTTTGTTGTTAAAGCCCCGGGTAGAATCTAGAGTTTGTTTTTGATGTAATTCTGGATTGCTTGTTTTTTTGGTCTCTAGCATCTTGCTAGTTGGCCCTCTTTTATTGATATTGATTTTTTGCCGTTAAAAAGAAAAAAAAAAAACTTTCGACAACTTTTTTGTTTTGTTTTACAAATTATATAAAATTAGTATCACATGGGTTACTCGCTGGTATCACATGTGTTATTTCTTACGCCGGTAACACATGTGTTACCAGCTTCTAACACATGTGTTACTCGTTTTCAAAAACTACAAAAAAAAAAAAAAAAAAAAAAAAAAAAAAGGTTCGTCGAAAGTATACCTTGTCACATCTCTAATCGAAGAGAATATAACGCTGATTTTTATGGTCCAAATTTTGTGGTTTTTCGACTTACCGTTTGGGAGATATTTAATTTTTAAAAACGTGAAGGAAAGTTGGTTTAGTGAAACGTGACGCCTTCTTATTGATTCCTTCATTCTCACAGAAAGCTGTTGTACTCATTTGAACCTTATTCTCCTTTTGGTTCCTATTGTTCACTGAAATCTTAACTTAGTTATATGAAGCAATAATTAATTTAAGTTTGTATAAATTATTATTATTATTATTATTATTATTATTATTATTATTATTATTATTATTATTATTATTATTATTATTATTATTATTATTATTAAGCTCCTTGTGTTCACTACAATCTTCTATTGTAAAACCAATACACACAATTCTTAATCATTATATTGTTCATTTAAGATTCAGTGTTGTTAGTGGAAGAAATAAAGTATTGAATATTTTGAAGTTAAAAGACATGAATATATTTGAAAATCTTATGAGATTTTTAAATTGGCAATTTATCATGATTTAATAGTAAAGTTACTTAATGCCCTTCTAATTGTCATGATTAATTGTTCATTTAGTTTGTCATTTGATACTAAGATATAATAATTATAAATACGGATTTGATATTTACTCTGATTACAGTTATAACTATATCGCACTGATTTTTAATCACATGTTATTACAATCGATCGTTTTTAATTTATTAAGTAAAATTATTAGCATATGCTTTATAAGCGCTTAATTTAAAATGTGACTATAGTGAGATTTATATTTTTGTCTCTTCTTCCAAATATTAGAACATGTGTTTATTAATTGGTGTTAAATCAACTTTGAAAATATAAATTATTTGTTTCCGACAACTTAAAAAACGCAAAAGAAAAATTTGTCAACATATGTCATGTGAGAAGTTTAAAAGAAAAAAATATGCTAATTCTAGTGGTGTAATTGATTTTAGAAAAATTATAGACTTGCAACATTTTTATAAAAGAAGTTGCACAAGATGAGTTGCCATAAGTGTGAATCAATTAGATGAATTATCTCATTCTTTCATTCATTCTCTCTCATGATATAACTGAATTATCGGATTTTATAAACTAAATTGTGTAGATTTTTTGTAAGTGTACCATAACCTCGTACATGTTATTTTGAGAAATTTATCTTAAAAGTTAAATAAATAGAAGTAGGCTTTCAAATGAGGGTTTATGATTGGTATGTTTTCTCTTTAACCTAGCTTACTCTTGTAGTCATATCCCTCCTTTCAAGTTAAATAAACACAATTGTTGTTGTATAAAGTTTCTCTTAACAAGTTGAACACGTCTAACAAAACAATTTTTTTAATCATCTTCAAAGGAGAACTAAATTTCCTTAAGAAAAATTGGATTTCCTTTTCCAACTGGATTTTACAATTATTAAATCTTTATATAGAGGAGGATTCAAATAAGAACCACTAAAAAACTGAGAACTTTGAGATCCACTTAAATATGTGATTGTTCACATGTGATAACGTCATATAATTAGAAAATAAGGATCAATAAAACCTTGAAAATCGAAAAAATTTTGTGTTAATATTTATTTAACTAATTTTAACCGATTTGTTCACATGTAAATTCTTCAGCTGTGAACATATGTTTTTACATGTAAATTTACGTTTTTGGACTTTTTTTTTTTTTTGTCATTTGAACAAATATTAATGTTCACATAAAAAGGTAAAGTCGGATAAGAGGAATTATGAAATTCTGTATTTATGATAATCAACTTAATCAACGTTTTAAGTTTTTAGTTTTTAACTTTTTATAAGAAAGATAGCTAGATATGTAGATGATGATGGGGTATCTTCGGCCTTGGGGAGTTGGGGTACTCTTGCTGGGCCGGGCCAAGAATTTCAATTAGAAGAGTTATCTAAAGTAGCTGGAAATTGACCTGAAATTTTCAATGCAATCAAATCAGTTTCAATTTTCTGTTTGAATTTATCTAAAATGATGCGTCTAATGATTTATAGGAAAACGGCGAGGACAACCTCAGAATTTCACTCGAAGACATAAAATTGGCCACAGATAACTTCAATGATAACAACATTATTGGACGAGGGGGGTTTGGGAAACTATATAAAGGAGAAGTTACTCACTTTAATGGATCTAGTAGCATCATTGTGGCAAAACGGTTGGATAGATCAAATCGTACTGGTCAAGGAGAACCTGAATTTTTAAAAGAACTTGAAATTCTTTTGGAGTTTAAACATGAGAACATGATTGGTCTTGTAGGCTACTGTGATGAAATGGAGGAAAAAGTTATTGTTTACGAGTATGCGTCTAGGGGAGGTCTAGATAGACACTTGAACAGTAGTGATCTTACATGGATGAAACGACTTCAAATATGTATTGATGTGGCAAGCGTGTTGGAATTCTTTCATGGAAGTGCTGTAACACAAGGGTTGGTTATACATAGAGACATAAAAAGCGCTAACATTCTGTTAATGGGGGATTGGAAAGCAAAAATTAGTGATTTTGGGTTTTCCTTAATAAGTCCAATAAATCAGGAAAAGGACTATGTCATCTATGATGCTGAAGGCACGCTTGAATATAATGACCCACTGTATACGCATACTGGTTTCCTTACAAAAGAATCTGATATATATTCATTTGGCGTGGTTTTACTTGAGATATTGAGTAGAAGATTGACATTTAAAAAGATTGATGGACTAACGCCTGTATTTAAACGCCACTATAAAGAAGGAACAATTGATGAGATGGTGTTTACAAGTTTAAAGGAACAACTCGTGTCAAATTCGCTAACTACATTTCTAAGAATTGCCTATCAATGCTTACATGACAAGAGAGAAGATCGGCCTAGGGCACATGAGGTGGTCGTACAACTTAAGAAAGCACTGGATTTCCAAGTAAGTTTTTCATATGATTACACAACTCTCTGCTCAATGAATATACATCAAAATTAGAATATGAGTGCAAATCAAAAGGTATCAAGAAATAAACCGTCAAAAGTTTATACAATTTTCAGTTAAAGTAATGGAAAAAGTTTAATGTATCTTTGATATATAAGGATGATAATTATCTGACGCATATTTATATCTGGATATCAAACTCACAATCGAAAAGGGAAACAAGTTCACGAAATGTCGATACAAAACGATGTGGTATGCTTGCATCAAAATCTAATTCTTCTAATGTTTATATATACAGATGGATCATGAAATGTGGGAGCCCAAATTGCCTAAGGACTACAAGGTACTAATTCAGATGTCAAACTCACCAGAAATCTACTCTGCTGAAAAGAAAGAGGAACTTTACAACATGTTCTCCAATGGAATCCTTCTTCTACAGGGCAAAGTGGTAATCATTTCTTTCTCATATTTCAATGAATTTGTGTTATCTGCATTCTATATATGTATCGTTTGCTGCCTGAACATTTTATAAGAAGACTTTGGTTGGTTGGTTCATGTGAACACGTCTTTAATTACCAAAACCTCCAAGTCTACTACTTAAGTATTCTTTTCATCGATTTGTGATATTCTTCAATTCTTTTGGTATACATAAATCTGTCACTGAGTAATATTTATTGCGATGTAAAGGGTTTATTGAGAGGAATAATTCAAATTTATACATGCATTACACAGAATAGAGAATGAGTTTCATTTGTTTTCTTGTTGTATAATAGGTACTCTCATTCGATGGTCATGGGGAAAGAAATGAAATGATATCAGCAACAAAGTTTTCATACAGAGATCGTTCCCCACATAAGTGGCGGTCTCTTACAGAATCAAGGTTCTTTTCCTTTCTCTATATATGTATTCATATCTGCACGTGCACATACTTTATTGTTGTTACACACACTTATTGCTAGGGGCGGATTCACATTGAAGGTAAGAGTAGCAGTAGCTACGGTCCATTCGCAATACAAATTGTAAACTTCTTACAAAAAATTGGATTCCTTGTGAATTCTTTGTTGGTGTTACGGGTTCACAAAAATTCAAATACCAATGCTACGGGTCACCTCAAATTCTAAATCCGCCACTGCTTATTGCTATCATTTTGTAAACGATAGATTTAGTTACTTTACCGTTATATGTGGCTTGTGTTTGAGGGTAGCCTACTAATTAGTTTACATGCTACATATGTATTATGAACCTGCATAATTAATGTCCATTTTTTGCTAGCCATTTCTCAAAGGTTTAGTTACTTAACTACGAAAAAGATACACTTACCCATTAGTAATTCTGTATACATTAGTAGAACTTGAAGTATGAAAGTAGAAGACTTCAAAACATAAATAGAACTTCTGGGTTGTGAGCACAAGTATTTTTGGGATTCCAAAGCTTGATTTCTTCTTCGGTAAGTATTATATTGTGGTGTGCCTCTGTTTTTGGTCCTCTGTTCTGAGGGCCATGAAAATTGTACATTTGTTAGCATTTTGCAAGTCTATATTTATGATGTATTAAGCTGTTCGATAACATAATTCACTAAAAATTAACTATCTACTAATTATTAATACCAAAATAATTAGTACACTGTACAATTCCTTTCACAGGTCAAGTATAAAAATTTAAAAGTACTCAACAAATAGAGATATTTAATGAAGAAAAAATATATCTTAATAGTCTTTTCTAGGTTTATATGGCTACAATTTTCTGTACTCTTGTCTAACTTGTCCCTAAAACAATGAAATTATTTCATCTTTATAATGGGTTGAAAGAAATACGAAATCTATAGTGGAAGTGTATATGGCGGAAAGTAGGCTATGAGTATCTGCGACTTCATTATCTTATAACATGTGCAGGTTTCATAAAGTAGCGGAGATGTTGGATTTATCTAACTTGATGATCAAAATCAAGACAAAAACTCAATTTCTATCCCCGAATGTTGTTTATGGGGTCCATTTAGTCTTCAAATTTTGTGACTCAAGAGATGTTCCAAGTAAACCTGTGTTTGTTAACATAAAGTACAGAAAGGGGAACGAAACCTTACATGCATATTTTGCAACACGAAGAGACAACGAGTGGATGATGATTGAGTTGTTCCGATTCTTGAATCTGAGGGAAGATGCTGGGTTCAAGTTTATACTAGAGAGACTTTTACAATACTACTGCAGAGATGATGCAATCTATGTTGAAGGCATTGAGTTTCGAGCCATTAAAAAGGCAAGTTTGAATATATTTTGGCTCCCATTCTGATTAATTTCGTTTGTTTAAATTCAGTAATGGAGATTGATGCATGTACATTTGATGTTTGAGTTTGATTATAACAATATTGTCTTTTGATTTACACAGGTGGAGAATGAAGAAATTGAAGAGGTAAAGGAAGTCCATCAAGTCTTGAATTCAAACTTGAATGTAGATCAGGTGCAACAAATATTGCCAAGTGAAAGTGAATAGGTCCATATTTCATATTTTTAAGAATATTTATCAGTAAGAGAACTAAAACATTATTTGTCGTTCTATAACAACATCTTTAAATGATGAACAGTTGTTCTCGCTAAGTGAAGTGAACGGAAAGAAACATCTTATGCTTTCTGCAAAGGCGGCTCTCAACAACTTTTCCGATTTGAAGCTTTATAAGTCCAAACCATCAGCAGAATCCAGGTTTGCCTTTTGAAATAACTCTTGTGATAGAAGTTCATTATATGCCTAGACAAATATTTGGAACTTGCTCATCATTTTCTTGTGAATTTTTTAATAATATTACATGTGTGTAATCACATGATATATCATATATGCAGATTTCAGGAGGTTATTGAGCTTCAACCGCAATGGGTATTCCGTGTCAATTGCAAGATCAAAAGTCAAATGTTGTCACCAGATACAGAATACGTGTGTTACCTTGTATTCAAGCTTTCAGAAGAATGTCAAGGATTGCAATGTCCGGTGAAAGTACGAGATCTACTCCATCGAGAAAAGGAGGCTGAAATTATATACTTTGTATCCCCAAACCCATGGAATATACTTGATATTACTCGGGTTCCAGAACAACGGAAAGATGGATGGATGGAGGTTATTGTGTGGAAATTCAACTCAAATCAAGATCTCAAAAATGATTCTATTCCTTTGGATTTGAATATGATAAGCTATGAAGGCTCTTTGTCTGGTTTAATTGTATGTGGCCTTGAGTTTCGGCCGCCAATGTAAATCAATAAATCATTTATATATAACCATCAACCATCGTTGTGCTATTTATTTAATATAATTAATTAATCTGTACACACAAGTTTCCTGTTTATGAAAAAGTACTATATTAATAAAACTTCAATTCTTGTATATAATTTTGAGCTTATTGTTTCGTTATGTATTATACATTTCACCTTTTACTATTGTATGAGTCGAACTTTAAAAAATACATTGTATGTATTGAACTTAAATATCGTTTCTTGTATGTAATCTTTCCTTTTTTTCACTAAAGTCAAAATAGGTGATTTTCTCTATTTTGGCTTTACTGAAAAAGGAAAATTTACATACATTAAATGGTAGCTGCAAGTTGATTACATATAATAGAACAAATGGAAAGTATGTATCTTACAATTTAAATAAGTGTACATTAATATACATAACAAAATAAACTCTAATTTTTTAAGACGGTAAAACAAAATTTATCTCTATAACTACTTATTAATTATACTTGTATATAATATGTCAGCCAATATTGCAGGAATATGCATAAGGATATGTTATGACACGCTTAATTACGAAAAACTCGTACACTTTTTAAGAAAACTTTTTGAAGAAATGTGTTTTAATTCCACTTTTCCAGAAAACTTTTAATAACTAAAACGTTCTAATTTTTCCCGCTCTACTTTTTATCGGATTTCATCCCTCACTTTTCAATACATTTCTATATTTTCATTTTTCTTCTAGAAAGGTAAAGCAGCCTCATTCTTTGAAAGAAATGGAATCTAAACGCACACTTAAAGTTCTTTCGGTATAAAAAAAAGTTAAATGAAATGCTGGATTTATTTTACAAATCATTAGGAACAAGCTTGTCAACTAACCGCTATATTCAGTACCTTTGATTCTAAATTTCATTATGTAAAAATTCAGGGTGTGTTTAGTTACGTAGAAATTTCTTCATCTTTCATTTTTCTAGGAAGTGATGAGTATTTTTTTTTTCTCTATAAAAGCAATAAAAATTTGAAAATTGCGTTCAAATGTGAGGGATGGAGTTTTCCTTTTCCAAGAGAAAAAATAGAAATGTAAACTTAGAGAACCATAAAAACTAAAATACAACTTTTTAGTTATAAAAAGGAAAATGGAAATTTTCTTTTTGTTTTTTTATAAAACTTGAATTTAAACACGTTTTCTAATTTTCTGATTCCTTTGAAAAGTTTTTTGAAAAATATGCCAAAGTTTTCCATAATTAAACACGCCTTTAAATTTGCCAGCTACGATTGTATATCAAAGTCACTTCATCAATATCTCCTATACTAGTAGTCTAGCACAAAAGAAAGGTACTTATCAACTTCAACTTAAATTTTCCGATGGCCAACGAATCGAGTCACCAATTTCCGGCGAACAATTCCGGTACGCTGCTACCATCAATTTTATGTCCCATCATGTATTCACTTTTACAATTGATAGCACCTTTTTAAAACCAATGACAGTTCTTTTAATGTTCAAGAATTCAATATGATTCCGACTTTTATTGGTGGGGTGCTGTTGGTGATTCTTATGATAATTTAACATCATGGTGTGTTAATATCTTCTGACAAGTAAAAATTAAAATTGGAAAAGGGATGAACAGGATAGTTTTAACATCTGAATTTGTTAAGTATCTTTTCAGAACAGGATATGTATACATACTGTTTTAGGTCTGATCAAGATAATACAGATCGAACCACATCATATTTCAGCATGGCCGGCAAATGAATTCCAAAGGCACTGTGTGATATTAAATTGATGTGCTAATAGACAAAGTTTATACATAGAAGTATACATTAACATCACAAAAATTGCTATAAATATCCAAAGGTAACGAAGTAATCAATGTAAACCACAAGTATCACATCAAGTAGGAACGGCAAAAAGAAGTAAGTCACTTGCAAGCCCACGAAGAATTAAAAGAAATCGATGAATGTGTCCCTAGGCCAAGCAACGAAGAAGTGTTACAACTTAAATTTTCAAGTACCTATTTCGATAGCTGCTACAGTGATGAGATTAGTTAACAACAATTTGTATGCAATAATCCCCGTGGAAAAACAATCAACTCATTTTAGAAAATAGCACAATACAGTAGATCACATGTTGGCACAAGAAAAAAAAAAACTCTTCAAGATGACTATTACACGATCCAATTACTTCTATTATCAATGCAGCGTAATATGATTAGACCATATTCGATTGTGTATTATGGGCATTACTAATTTATGTTTATTTATATATACTATATAATACATGCATGATTTGTACAACCACTTATTTTTTACAACATCAAAAGTATAATAATATTAATGTACGTAAAATTTGGAGGCCCCTAAAAATCGGTGGCCCAGTGCGCTGGCACATACAGCACTTGCCAATCTCCACCACTGTACTTCAGGTCTATGCTTGCATTACCCCGAACCCTCCAAACTTTTAAAAACCTTTTTTTTAATCAACCAAATATTTCCTCTGTAACGAGATCAAAAAACGATTCATCCTCCTGTTCAAATCACTCTGTTGCTTAAGGGGTATGTTTTTAATCAAAAACGTATGTAATTCTTGATCGAATAACGAATATCATATCGTGTAAGAGTATTACACATACCCGATCGCGGATGCACCTAATCATACACCTGGTCCAGAATAGTATCCCTCAGCTAGACATATCGGGTCACCTATCTGACCCCAATTGACAAGTTATTAGAGTGTATTGTAAATATGAGAACGTACAAGTTACCAAAAATAATATATCATTTTTAAGAGATTGGCCAATTTAACAATTGTTGAAATTTTCAAAGATGAAAGATGTGAAAGTCCATCTAATTTATGATGGTAGGTTAGTATAAACAAAGAGTGTATGTATGTTACATATACGATTGTTAAAATATAGCAAATAACTATAACAAATTGTCATATAATTGCGGAAGCGAATAAACACGTATTTATAATTAGTTAAGATAGAAAACGTGTACCGTTTAGTTAGCTCCAAATAATCATTTGGTAAAACGAATAGGTTTCGCTAATGGTAAAACCCTCTAGGGTTGCACGAACACCACCTTTACAACACGATAACGATGCTAGTCGAACTATACGTAATAAACTTAAAAACCTTGCTTTTTACTTTCCTTGCTTTAATCGATAAAACAAAAAGACAAAACCCTTTGGTTTGCCTTTTGGTCCACGGCTCACAAAAGGGGAAGGAAAAGAGGTTTTATTATTTAGGGTATTTGTGTATGTATTAGGATACTAATAACCCTAACTTAGCCTTGTATTTATAGGCTTTAATTAGGTTTTTGAGTTGTATATGGATACCTAAAAATCGGCCCATACAAACCCAATACAAACCCAATTCAAACCCAATACAAGTTTGTCCACTTAACAATTAAGTTCCTCAAATTTAGTTTATATTAAATGTGTATAATAATTAATACGTTATTAATTATTAATCGTGTCTAAATAATTAAGTGCGTGCCCCCCATAGGCTCATTAATTTTCGGACATGCTTAAGTCGTGTACATATATTCCAACAGCTCCTACTTGGATATGTCTTAAGCAATAACATTGGTTAGCGTCTAGTGTAACACCCGCTTCTGTGACTTGAGGGTAATCTGGTAAATTCTTTTACTTAAATGTTATTAGTTGTTATATTTAATTATTGTGCATTTTATATGATTTGAACTATAACTTAGATAAGTAAGTTAATTAGCGAATTGTGACTAGTGAAATATTAACTGTTTTAAATAGTTATAGCTCACGGTAAAATAAAATAGTTTTCTCGCAAAATGGTTTTTAGGTTCCAGACAATAGATTGAAAGGGGACTAGTTTTAAGGGAATGCCGAGTCAGTTTTGAAATTGACCGACTTGTTTAAAAACCTTCCCAAAAGGGAAAGTTCTAAATTTTCTCAAAAACTTCAAACCCTTGAAACAAAAACCTAGAACCTAAACTATAAATCCAAACTTGAAGCTGTGATTTGATCTTGTTTATTCATTTAACTCAACATCATCATCATCTTAGTGATTGTAAGTTTGTTAATTGATTTAACTTAGCATGATTATGAAATTTAGATTCTTGAAATTGATAGAATTGTTGATTTATATGTAATTAAAGATGACACATGATGCTACATGTTGTTAGTAGATGTAGTTGATGTGTTAAAGTGATACTGTAACTGAGTTTGGGTTTTGGATATCAATTTTCGGACCTGGTTTTAATCTGGGTTCAGGGCGCTGGATGATGGATGGTACCCGGCGGGTACTATCCTTACCCGGCGGGTAGATCATCTTAGCCGGGAACCCGGCGGGTAAAAAGGTTACCCGGCGACTGGTAGAAGCTTTAAAACCCGACTTGGTTCTGTTACAACCCAAATCTAATTCACCCGGCGGCTAACCCGGGAACCCGGCGGGTAGAAGGGGTTACCCGGCGGGTAATGTGGGTACTCGGCGGGTACTAGTGCTTTGCAGGAATTTTAGTTGATTAACATATGATGATTGTACAAGCTTTAATAATAATGTTAATAATGTATTAAGTATAATAAGATGATATGATACTAAAATACACTTGATATGTAGTATACTCTTTGAGATTGAGTTAATGTGACATTTTATATATAATGTACAATATTGAATGAATTTCTGATTTGTGATTCTGTTGTGGTGTTTACAGATACACCGAAGACTCAGTGAGTTAGTCAGCTGAGTAAGTGAAGTAAAGTTGACAGGTGAATTAACTTGGAACTTCAGTGTGATTGGTTGTGACATATTAGTTTCAACGATATAAATATAGTGATTGTTGATTATATTGCTGATATATATATATGTATATATAACTGTGATGTGTTGCCTATGTGCAATTTGGTGATTCGGGGGTCAACAATTGTTGGACTAATTACTACAGGTTAGTCAATGTGAGATTTGTAATCATGTGTTGAGAATGGAACACATATTGACTAAAGGTAGCAATCAGTTATCGCTAAAATCACTGTATTGGCCTGCAGTGATTGTAAGTGTCGCTTGGTGGGCCATCCGCGGTCAGAGGGCTTTACAAGGACCACCGATCCTCTTGGTGATATTGTGTCAAGTGATATTGCTGATAATTGATATTGTTATAGCTAAGTCGAACTGTTTGTATCAGGTTTATTCACTTAGCTTCGTGCTAATTCCGTTGTTTACTCCTTGCAGGTTTATGTGATGTTTTGGGACGGGACAAGGAGTGACTGTGAGTTGTTTGACCAGGATTACTCTGATTTTGTTAGATAAAGTTACTCATGTTTTAGTTATATAATAATTATGATAAAGTAATGGTATGTAAACTAGAAGTTAATACTTATAACTTGTAATATGCTTTGATAGATGACATAATGTCATCCATGTGAATATGAATGGGATTTCGCTTCCGAGTTTAAAAAAAAAATGTCGTGTAAAATTGGTGCGTGTTATAAATTGATATCAGAGCATAGGTTTGGGCGAATTTAGCAGTGATTAAGTGTTCAATCCCAAACCTAGTGGTATTGGTCAAACATTCCAGGTTACGAGATTGGTTATGAATTGTGATTTGGTTAGTATATTAGTACTAACAATTAACGAGTTGTGAGATGTGTTGTGATTACAGGATGGCTGAGAATGAGCAACCGAACCCTACCCTTAATAATGCCTCAGAGACAGATGTACCTCCAGATAATCAGGGCACTTCTTATTCAGTGGGTGGAGAATCTGATCGTGATTACATGATGAGATTAGAGGCTCAGGTGATAGAGCAAAGTAGACAGTTGGCCGAGCTTTCTCAACGGCAAATTCCAAGTCAGCCACATGTTGAGAGTATTGTTCCACCTATTACATCTACTTTTCGGGCTCCGACATCAGTTCCTTATGTTTCTCAGCAGCAGACTCAGGGGTATACTTTTCAGACTTCTGTACCATTTTCTACTTCTGGATCTTTTGGTTTTCAGATACCTACATTCTCACCCATTCAGCAAACAGAGAAAGGTTGTTCTTTGAAAACATTTATGTCTAGTAATCCTTCTGTATACTCTGGGAGTACTGATCCTACTGTTACCCTTGACTGGTTACGTGATGTTGAGAGGAAATTGGATGTTTGTCATTGTGAAGAGAAGGATAAGGTACCTTATGCTGTACAGTTATTAAAGGGTCAGGCTATGTCATGGTGGGATTCGATTACTGCCCCATTTACTTCACAGCAGATAGCTACTATTAGATGGCCAGATTTTCGTGCTGAGGTTTGTAAGCAGTTCTGTTCTGAGTATAATCTTTCTCGTATTAGACAGGAATTCCTTGACTTGGAGAAGACTGATCAGATGAGTATTGATGAGCTTATTAGGCAGTTCTCCGAGAAGCTGAGATTTGTGCAGGAATGGGTCCCGACTGACAGGACCAAGATTGATCAGTTTGTTAGAGCCTTGCCTCCTGATTACCGTACTACTGTGAGATTAGCAGGTACAATTTCACAGGCTTTTGATTTAGCCCGTTCCGTTGATAGTGATATTCAGGCTAAGAGACTACGGAATAAGGAAAGATTCAAACAGAGGCAGAGGGGTGATTCTTCTGATCGGGGTAAGCAGAAAGGACAGAGTACACAGCCGAGCAGGAGAGTTAGTTTTGGTAGTAATACTTCTGATGGTTCTTACTGCATCAAGTGTAAAGCTAGACACACCGGGCCTTGTACTCCTCAGACATCTAGGTGCGTCAAATGTGGAGTGTCGGGACATGCAGCCAGAGATTGTACTTATCCTAATCAAGTATGCTGGAACTGTCATAAGGAGGGTCATAGAGTTGGTGATTGCCCTGAGGCTAGGAGACAGGGATTGGGTATGGGTGGTGGTTCCTCTTCTTCCGGCCAAAAGCGGAAAATTCCGCCACCTGCTACTAGCCGTGCATTCCAGATGACAGTTGATGAGGCTGTTGTCACTGAGGACGTTAAAACTGGTACTTTTCTTGTTAATTCTGTACCGGCACGTGTACTTTTTGATTCTGGAGCAAACTGTTCATTTATATCTGTGAACTTCTGTGATAAATTAAAGTTGACTCCTGTGTTGATTACAAACCCTATAGAAGTAGAAGTGGCCAGTGGCAAAATGGTTCCTGTTACCACCTCGGTAAAAGGGGCTAGTATTACGATAGAGGGTTATGATTTTCCTGTTTCAGTTCTTCTGTTGCCTATTCCAAGTTTTGATGTGGTGTTAGGTATGAATTGGCTGAGTCAAAACAAAGCCAATATTGAATGTCATAAAAAGTTGATTAAAATCCCAATTTCCGAGGAGTCATACGTAGTGGCTCGAGGAGAACGGGAGAAGGGCAGTATTCCATTGGTTTCTATGATGAAAGCTAGAAAATCTCTAGCTAAAGGGTGTGAGTTTTATTTGGCTTATGTTGTGAATACCAAGTTAGAAAAGAGATCTGTGTCTGATGTCCTGGTGGTTTCTGAATACCCGGAGGTTTTCCCCGATGAGTTGCCTGGTTTACCTCCTGTTAGGGATGTCGAGTATCAGATTGATTTGATTCCTGGTTCTTCCCCTATAGCTAAGTCTCCTTATAGATTAGCACCTTCTGAAATCCGGGAAATGATGACTTAGATTCAGGAACTGTTAGATAAGGGTTTTGTACGACCTAGTCATTCTCCCTGGGGTGCTCCTGTTTTATTTGTGAAAAAGAAAGACGGTACTCTTCGTATGTGTATTGATTATAGGGAGCTGAATAAAAGGACTGTGAAGAATAAGTATCCCTTGCCCAGAATTGATGAATTATTTGATCAGTTGCAGGGGTCCTCGTATTTTTCTAAGATTGATTTGAGATCAGGTTATCATCAGGTGCGGGTTCGTGAAGAAGATGTTCCTAAGACTGCTTTTCGCACCAGGTACGGCCATTATGAGTTTTTAGTTATGCCGTTTGGGTTGACGAATGCTCCTGCTGTGTTTATGGATCTAATGAATCGAGTTTGCCGACCGTTCCTTGATAAGTTTGTGATAGTATTTATTGATGATATTCTGATTTATTCAAAGTCTGAGTCTGAACATGAACAGCATTTGAGACTGGTTTTGGAAACTTTAAAAAGGGAACATTTGTATGCTAAGTTTTCAAAATGTGAATTCTGGTTGCGGGAAGTACAGTTTTTGGGGCATGTTATTTGTGATAATGGGATAAAAGTCGATCCTTCTAAGGTCGAGGCTGTGATGAATTGGAATATACCAAAATCTCCTTCTGAAATTAAAAGTTTTCTGGGGTTGGCGGGTTATTACAGAAAGTTCATTAAAGACTTTTCTAAGATTGCAAGCCCGTTGACCAAATTGACACGTAAGAATGTTAGATTTCAGTGGGATAATCAGCAGGAAATAGCTTTTTAGACTTTGAGACAGTTGTTGTGTCAGGCCCCAGTGTTAGCTCTGCCAGATGGTTATGATGATTTTACTGTGTATTGTGATGCTTCTCATGCTGGGTTGGGATGTGTTTTAATGCAAAGGGATAGGGTAATTGCTTATGCTTCTCGCCAGTTGAAAACTCATGAAAAGAATTACCCTACACATGATTTAGAGCTTGCTGCAGTGGTATTTGCATTAAAGATTTGGAGGCATTACTTATATGGCACTAAATGTGTGATTTGTACTGACCACAAAAGTTTGCAGTATATGTTTACTCAGAAAGATTTAAATATGAGACAGAGACGGTGGTTGGAGCTGATTAAGGATTATGACTGTGAAATTCGATATCACCCGGGTAAAGCTAATGTAGTAGCAGATGCGTTGAGCAGAAAGATGCCTTCTGATCGGGTATGTTTTATGCGTTTAGACATTCATTCTGATTTGATTTCTCAGTTAAAAGCTGTACAGTCTGAAGCATTACTGGATGTTAATTTGAAACCTGAAATTCTGTTGAAACGAAAGGATTTATTACTTGACGATTCTCGGGGTTTGAAAACCTTTCAGTCTCGGGTTTGGGTTCCATTATTTGGGGGACTTCGGGATTTGATATTAGCCGAGGCACATAAATCTAGACTATCTGTTCATCCTGGAAGTACCAAGATGTATAATGACCTGAAACCTCTTTATTGGTGGCCTACGATGAAAACCGATGTTGCATTTGTTGTAGAAACTTGTCATATTTGTTCCCAGGTGAAAGCAGAACATCAGAAACCGTATGGTTCATTGAGACAGTTGGATATTCCCGAGTGGAAATGGGAGCATATTACTATGGATTTTGTCACTAAACTTCCCAGAACGCAGAAAGGTAACGATATGATTTGGGTAATTGTGGACAGATTGACTAAAAGTGCTCACTTTTTGGCTACCAGTGAGACTGCTTCTTTGACTCGATTGGCCCATTTGTACATTCATGAGATAGTTTCGAGGCATGGGATTCCGTTATCGATTGTGTCAGACAGGGATTCCCGGTTTATTTCTGGGTTTTGGCAGAGTTTACAGAGAGAGTTGGGTACCAGAGTTAACCTTAGTACAGCTTATCACCCACAGACAGATGGTCAGACAGAGCGTACCATTCAAACTTTGGAGGATATGCTACGAGCTTGTGTATTAGAGTATGGTGATTCTTGGGATTCTCATTTGCCTTTGATAGAGTTTTCTTATAATAACTCTTATCATTCTAGTATCGGTATGCCACCCTACGAGATGTTATATGGACGTTGATGCAGAACACCTACTTGTTGGTTAGAAGCTGGAGAAAAACAGTTTGCAGGTCCTGATATTGTACAGATTACATCCGACAAAGTTGCTATAGCTCGTGAGAAACTAAAAGCTGCCAGAGATCGACAGAAACAATATGCTGATCCGCGCCGTCGTCCGGTTAATTTTGTTGAGGGGGAACTTGTTTATCTAAAAGTTTCTCCGTGGAAAGGTGTAATCAGATTTGGAAAGCGTGGAAAACTCGCCCCGAGGTTTATTGGTCCATTTAGAATCAGACAGGTGGTTAATGATCAGACAGTCACCTTGAATCTTCCTCCTGAGTTATCTGGTATTTATGACACTTTTAATGTTTGTTATTTGAGGAAATGTAATGTGGAGGATCAATCCCAAATCCTTCCATTGCAGGACCTTAGAGTTGATTCTAGTCAGAAACTAGTTGAGGAACCCATTGAGTTAATTGATAAAAAGGTGGTTAAGTTACGTAAGAAAGAGATCCCAATGGTGTTAGTAAAATAGAGACATAGTTTGGGAGAGAACCTTACTTGGGAAACTGAGTCGAGCATGCGCTCACGATATCCTCATTTGTTTGAGTCGAATGAAATTTCGGGGACGAAATCTTCCTAAGGGAGGAAGATTTGTAACACCCGCTTCTGTGACTTGAGGGTAATCTGGTAAATTCTTTTACTTAAATGTTATTAGTTGTTATATTTAATTATTGTGCATTTTATATGATTTGAACTATAACTTAGATAAGTAAGTTAATTAGCGAATTGTGACTAGTGAAATATTAACTGTTTTAAATAGTTATAGCTCACGGTAAAATAAAATAGTTTTCTCGCAAAATGGTTTTTAGGTTCCAGACAATAGATTGAAAGGGGACTAGTTTTAAGGGAATGCGGAGTCAGTTTTGAAATTGACCGACTTGTTTAAAAACCTTCCCAAAAGGGAAAGTTCTTCATTTTCTCAAAAACTTCAAACCCTTGAAACAAAAACCTAGAACCTAAACTATAAATCCAAACTTGAAGCTGTGATTTGATCTTGTTTATTCATTTAACTCAACATCATCATCATCTTAGTGATTGTAAGTTTGTTAATTGATTTAACTTAGCATGATTATGAAATTTAGATTCTTGAAATTGATAGAATTATTGATTTATATGTAATTAAAGATGATACATGATGCTACATGTTGTTAGTAGATGTAGTTGATGTGTTAAAGTGATCTGTAACTGAGTTTGGGTTTTGGATATCAATTTTCGGACCTGGTTTTAATCTGGGTTCAGGGCGCTGGATGATGGATGGTACCCGGCGGGTACTATCCTTACCCGGCGGGTAGATCATCTTAGCCGGGAACCAGGCGGGTAAAAAGGTTACCTGGCGGCTGGCAGAAGCTTTAAAACCCGACTTGGTTCTGTTACAACCCAAATCTAATTCACCCGGCGGCTAACCCGGGAACCCGGCGGGTAGAAGGGGTTACCCGGCGGGTAATGTGGGTACCCGGCGGGTACTAGTGCTTTGCAGGAATTTTAGTTGATTAACATATGATGATTGTACAAGCTTTAATAATAATGTTAATAATGTATTAAGTATAATAAGATGATATGATACTAAAATACACTTGATATGTAGTATACTCTTTGAGATTGAGTTAATGTGACATTTTATATATAATGTACGATATTGAATGAATTTCTGATTTGTGATTCTGTTGTGGTGTTTACAGATACACCGAAGACTCAGTGAGTTAGTCAGCTGAGTAAGTGAAGTAAAGTTGACAGGTGAATTAACTTGGAACTTCAGTGTGATTGGTTGTGACATATTAGTTTCAACGATATAAATATAGTGATTGTTGATTATATTGCTGATATATATATATATGTATATATAACTGTGATGTGTTGCCTATGTGCAATTTGGTGATTCGGGGGTCAACAATTGTTGGACTGATTACTACAGGTTAGTCAATGTGAGATTTGTAATCATGTGTTGAGAATGGAACACATATTGACTAAAGGTAGCAATTAGTTATCGGTAAAATCACTGTATTGGCCTGCAGTGATTGTAAGTGTCGCTTGGTGGGCCATCCGCGGTCAGAGGGCTTTACAAGGACCACCGATCCTCTTGGTGATGTTGTGTCAAGTGATATTGCTGATAATTGATATTGTTATAGCTAAGTCGAACTGTTTGTATCAGGTTTATTCACTTAACTTCGTGCTAATTCCGTTGTTTACTCCTTGCAGGTTTATATGATGTTTTGGGACGGGACAAGGAGTGACTGGGAGTTGTTTGACCAGGATTACTCTGATTTTGTTAGAAAGTTACTCATGTTTTAGTTATATAATAATTATGATAAAGTAATGGTATGTAAACTAGAAGTTAATACTTATAACTTGTAATATGCTTTGATAGATGACATAATGTCATCCATGTGAATATGAATGGGATTTCGCTTCCGAGTTTTTAAAAAAAAAATGTCGTGTAAAATTGGTGCGTGTTATATCTAGCAACACTCCAATGTTCCCATAAATTTCTGAGTTTCGTTTCATAAAGTCTCAGATAATGATTTCATCATTTACAATCCCTTTGTTACAGATACTAGTGTTAATCATGAATATGGATCAATGTCATTTCATGATTTAACTGTTTTATTTCTCATTTCATGTAATTAATCAAGATTACAAAATGAATCGAGACACATCTAGATTTCATTTTGGTATGGCCATACACATATCTGATTTATACCTAATGAGTGGCCTAGTAGTATCATTCTTCAATAACTTATTGAATGAACAAATTATGTATTGACTGCACGTGTCAGTCATGCATTTCACTACACTTCTGAAAATAGTCCTATGTAACTACCATTTACGAATAGTTAGAACCATATCAAGAAGATGCAATCCATACACGCTGAACCTACTTGCATCTCAAGTCTAAGGATTCAGTAAATAATCATTCTCTAATATTTCTTAATGACGACGATCCATAAAGTAATAATTCGATAATTTGGGGAATCCGATATGCATCTATATGAATATCATGTGAGTTTAGTGAGACCCTTTCTAACCAATCACTCATATATGTCTTAGTTTGACTATATTCCCATATAGACAATTGACATTGGATAGTTTAGAATAATAAATTATTCAAGGATTAAACATGCAAAAATGAGATACAGTAATATTTAAATAAAATAAACATACTAAGTACTTTATTTCGTTAGTAAATAAAATGTTTTACATCTCATATCCAAAACTAATCACAGAATTACATGGGATAACTAGCTAGACGAAGTCCTATGCCTTCAGCATGTTTAGTAAGCTTTGCTCTCGATAAAGCTTTAGTGAACGGATCAGCTAAGTTATGTTCTGTGCGAACTTTGAGTAACTTGATTTCACCTAGTTCGATTTGTTCTCGAACATAGCGAACTCTCCTTTGGTAGTGTCTGGCACCTTTCTGAACTCCAGGTTCATTGGCAATTATGATTGCACCTGAATTATCACAATATAATTCCATAGGTGATTTATTTAAGGGAACCACGCTGAGCCCAGAAATAAATTTTCTAATCCAAACAGCTTCCATGGCGGCTTCCGAGGCAGCAATATACTCAGATTCTGTTGCAGACATGGCAGTAGTAGTTTGCTTCTTACTTTTCCAATCTACTGCTCCTCCATTTAAGGTGAAGACGTATCCTGACTGAAATTTCATATCATCTTTGTCAGTCTGAAACCCAGCATCGCAATAACCAGTTACTTTAAGCTCAGCTGCAGGATTTCCCCCATAAACCAGAACCATATCTTTAGTAGATCTCAAGTACTTAAGAATGTTCTTAACAGCAGTCCAGTGTCTCACTCCTAGATTCTGTTGAAAACGACTTACAATATTTTGCGCGAACGCAACATCAGGCCTAGTGCATCTCACAGCATACATAATGGATCCTACAGCCGAAGCATAAGTAACATTTTGCATTTGCTTCACCTCATCAGGTGTAGACTCACCTTGTTTACGATTTAAGTCAAGCTTTTCGAGCATTGGAATATTCCCTCTCTTGGAATTTTCCATCCAAAATCTCTTTAGGATCTTACCAATATAAGCTTTTTGACTTAAACTAATCATCCGCTTTGACCTATCTATATATAGATCTTGATTCCAAGTATAAATGCCGCTTCTCCTAAATCTTTCATAGCGAAACATGTTCCAAGATAGGATTTTACATCTTGTAACATTGGAACATTGTTTCCCATGATTAATATGTCATCGACATACAAGATCAGAAAAGTAACATTTCTCCCACTAGCCTTGAGGTATACACATGGCTCATCATGGTTTTGAAGAAAACCAAACTTTTTGATCTCTTCGTCAAACCGTTTATTCCAACTTCTAGATGCTTGCTTGAGTCCATAAATGGACCTTTGAAGCTTGCATACTTTGTTGGGATGAGATGGTCAATAAAACCTTCAGGTTGATCCATATAGACCTCTTCGTCTAGATAACCGTTTAAGAAGGCAGCTTTGACATCCATTTGCCAAATCTCATAGTCATAGTACGCAGCTATGGCTATAAGAATCCTAATTGCTCAAATGTCTGCCACAGGAGAGAAGGTTTCTTCATAGTCAATTTCATAGACTTGAGTATAACCCTTCGCTACAAGACGAGCTTTGTAGGTGTGTACATTTCCATCCATGTCGGTCTTCTTCTTGAAGATCCATTTACACCCAACGGTTTGAGCATTGGGTGAAAGATCAACCAAGCTCCAAACTTGATTATCTTTCATGTATTTCATTTCCACTTTCGTAGCTTCAAGCCATTTTTCAGATTCTGGATCTGATAATGCAGCTTTGAAGTTTTTAGGTTCATTTAAATCCCCTAATACATGCTCCTCAGTTTCTACATTTAGACATAACTTCTCGGGGGCATGTATAGTCCTATTGGACCTACCAAGTGGAACCTCATCATCAGCTTGAACCTCAATACTTTCTTGTTCAATTTGATGATTACTAGTGTCTTCAGAAAGTGACGCATCTTCTTGAATTTCTTCAAGTTCTACCGCCCTCCCACTGTCTTTTTGAAGTACGAGATCCTTTTCAAAGAATTCTGCATATCTCACAACTTTGACAGTGTGTTCAGAAGGGATATAGATGTAGTAACCCATCGTTTCCTTTGGGTATCCTACAAAGATACACTTAATAGATCTTTGCTCGAGTTTGTCAGGCGTGTCTCTCTTTGCCATCGCCTCACATCCCCAGACCTTTAAGTAAGACAAATTAGGGACCGTTCCATGTCACAATTCACGTGGTGTCTTATCAACCTTCTTGGTTGGAACCAGATTGAGAATGCGTACAGCAGTCTCTAGAGCATAATCTCAAAATGATAGAGGTAGAGTTGTAAGGTTCATCATTGATCTAACCATGTCTAACAAGGTTCGATTCCTCCTCTCCGACACCCCATTATGTTGTGGTGTATATGGAGGAGTTAGCTGTTGGACGATTCCACACGCTTTTAGATAATCCTTAAACTCTTGGCTTAAGTATTCACCACCTCGATCCGAACGAAGGATCTTGATGGTTTTTCCGAGTTTATTTTCTACTTCATTTTTAAACTCTTTGAATGTTTCAAAGACTTCATGTTTATGTTTCAACAAGTAAACATAACCATAACGATTGAAATCATCCGTAAAGGTTATAAAGTAGCTAGCACCTTTTCTAGACACATGTCCAAGTAGACCACAAACATCGGTATGTATTATCCCAAGAAGATCAGAAGCCCTTTCCATTTGATGTGAAAAGGTTTCTTTGTCATTTTGCCAGATATACAAGACTCGCATTTATCAAATGATGCATCATCACTTGATTTTAAAAGACCTTCACGTTGAAGTCTTTTAATACGATCCTTGCCTATGTGAGCAAGACGACAGTGCCATAGATAAGTAGATTCCAAGTTAGGCTTGGCTCTTTTATTGCTAACATTATACATAGAACTATAATTTGAAACATAACCACGCATATCTATTTCATAAATACCATCACAAGGAATAGCATTAAAACAATGAACATCATTTTTAGAAACAGAAATACCATTATCAGTAAACGAGTTTACATAACCGTTGTCTTTCAAAAGAGAAACTGAAACAACACCTCTAGTAATAGAAGGTGCGTAATGACAATTGTCTAAACAAATTACTAAACCATAAGGTAAAATTAAATCATAACTTCCAATTGCTTCGACAGCTGCTGGCAGACCATTGCCCACTCTCAGTTGCAAAGCTCCTTGCTTCAGTTTCCTTCTTCCTCTAAGACCCTGTAAGGTATTACAGATGTGAGTACCACAACCAGTGTCATATTACCCAAGAGTCATGTTTAGAAAAAGAATATATATCTATGTTGAAGATACCTGAAGTACTGGCAGTATTACCAGCCGCTTGCTTCCTCTTCTTCATCAACTCGGCAAGATAGTCAGGACAGTTACTTCTCCAATGCCCCACTTCACCACAGTGGTGGCATACCTCATCTTTTGCCGGATGCTCTTTCTTAGCTGGAGGAGTCTTCTTGGGTTTGGGAATACGAGCAACAGTTTGCTTATTCTTGCCTTTCCCTTTCAGATTTCCTTTAGCAGTTTGCGGCTTCTTATGGATTCTACCCCCTTTTATCATCATCACAGCAAGAGTTTCAGCTTTCTTGGGAAGGTTCTTCTCATACTCAATGAGCATAGAATGAAGTTCAACTACGGTCTTATTCATACTATGCATGTTGTAATTGAGCACAAATCCCTCAAACTCCTTGGAAAGAGAACAAAGGATTAGTCCAATTGCAACAGGCTGATGATAAGCATAGTTGAGCCTTGCCAAGTGCTCCAAATAGCTCTTCATTTGAAGAACATGTTGACTGACTGGTTTCCCTGATTCATGCTTACAAGAATGTAGTTTTTGAACAATGTCAAACAACTCCACTCCAGTTGCTTTTCGTACAATGACCTTAACTCATTTATCATATCAAATGGGCCATGGAACTCAAATTGCTCTTTCAGCTCGGGCGACATGCTTGCGAGCATCAAGCAAACAACATCATTGTAATGATCATAAGCAGCATAATACTCTGCCTTTTGTGCATTAGTAGCATTTTCAGCAGGGGCGTTCATAAGCTGTTGTTCAAGAACATCAGCTTTCTTTTCAGCTCGGAGGACAATCCTGAATGAATGATACCAGTCATTGAAATTAGAACCAGTAAGTTTTTCTCTCTTAAATTGTTGCCTGAAAGACGAAGTGTTTTGGCTTTGGGCAGGATTAGTTGCCATCTACAAAACAGATAAAGTTCAAAAATCAGTATTTTCGATAATTAACACTTATAGAATAATTAATTTACCCAAGTTTAACCGAGTAAAGTATTAATTTTCTACAAGGCTAGGATCCTATTGACATAGCACCATTACATCAATTGATCTGCTAGTAATGATGTTACTCAAAAGGTAAGTACCGATCAATAATTGCATTACTAGTGCAATTCCAAGAAATTATGGGACTTACAAATAATACTTATGAAGCAAGCATAAGTAAATTTGTAAACATGTTTCATCCCATCTTTTGCCACGGGCTTAAGGATCTAGCCGCTTAACTCATTTTAAGTCGTCCAATTAAGAACTGTAAATAGTCCACCACTGTCTCACGTTGAGTGGTAATTTACCTTGGGATTGCAATTTACCTACGTCTCACGCAGAGTAAAAAGCAACTGCAAGTGTTCTTACGATTGGATGGCAATGACTTAAGTTTTAGGGTAACGCAATTTGATGTGTTATCAAATATGTATGAATATGCATGCACCATATTCATATCATAGGTTTTAATAAAAAATATTTTATCTTACATCGACATAAAGAGCTCGGTAGCTCCATTTGAACGTACAAAGAACCGCAGAAGTAAGGCTAGCACAAGGCTGATTAAGTAACCCACTTTCTTTAAGGAGACAGAGCCTCCATGCTTATAGATCTCTTAGAGTTTGTTCAAATAGGTGAGCCGGTGTTTCTTTAGTGATGAAACATACCAATTTTATTAAATGAATTTGTAATCAATTAGATATTTTATGACATGGGAACAAATTACGGTATATGAGCCCAACCCATATGTGTCATAAATATGTAATATTACAAACCCTAAATCATATTTCATAGTCATTTAGTCAAGTTTAATTTTATTTTTTAAAAACAATTTTTGTGTCACAAGTCAACAGTTGACAAATAATAATTAAACTTAACTACAATTGACTAACTTAAGGGACATTGATCATATGGCCACTATGTTTTAGCATGTGTAATTTAAACTATCAAACAATTAACAATTAATTTTCATGCAACTTTTAGTGGGTGTAACTCTAAAGCATGGCAAACTAGGGACAACTTGTCAATTAAACAATTTAAACAAGTAACACATAATCATTACTATTAACAATTAATTTTAACTAGCATATCCATATATCAAAGTGATATCCATGACAAATTATGCATGAATTTCATAGATACCCTTTATTTAGCTAATTTAAAAGTACACTAATAATAGCAAAACTATTTATATTAAACATGTTATTATTCTCGTTAAACATAATTTTCTATGGGGTTTAAAGTTTAACAATTTAACTTTAGAGTTTAATTAAAACCTAAGGAAAAAAAATATAAAATAAAAAATAAAATAAATTCTTACCTGTTGGTCGTGGTCGCATGATTCCATACACCTAAAAAGAAATCCTTTTTGTTTGTTTGTTTCTGGATCCCATACAACCAATCCCAAAAAAAACTTATTTTTTCTTCTTGTTGATCCGAGCTTGTACCCACACACAACCAAAACAACCAAAAAAAAAATTTCTACCTGCTGTTACGTCACACGTGATCCATCAAACAAAACAAATATTTTTCTTCTTCTTATCTTTGTTCATTGACTTATTCAAACAAACCATTTTTTTTTCTTTGCTTGTCTGGTTCGTCCGTAGCATAAGCCACACAACAAAACACTTTTTTTTCTTCTTTCTATTACGTCGAACAAAACAACACCCCACAAATTTTATGTGTAACATATCTAACTAATTACAATAATATGCTCTGATACCACTGTTAGAATATAGCAAATAACTATAACAAATTGTCATACAATTGCGGAAGCGAATAAACACGTATTTATAATTAGTTAAGATAGAAAACGTGTACCGTTTAGCTAGCTTCAAATAATCGTTTGGTAAAACGAATAGGTTTCACTAATGGTAAAACCCTCTAGGGTTGCACGCACACCACCTTCACAACACGATAACGATGCTAGTCGAACTATACGTAATAAACTTAAAAACCTTGCTTTTTACTTTCCTTGCTTTAATCGATAAAACAAAAAGACAAAACCCTTTGGTTTGCCTTTTGGTCCACGGCTCACAAAAGGGGAAGGATAAGAGGTTTTATTATTTAGGGTATTTGTGTATGTATTAGGATACTAATAACCCTAACTTAGCCTTGTATTTATAGGCTTTAATTAGGTTTTTGAGTTGTATATGGATACCTAAAAATCGGTCAATATAAACCCAATACGAACCCAATTCAAACCCAATACAAATTTGTCCACTTAACATTTAAGTCCCTCAAATTTAGATTATATTAAATGTGTATAATAATTAATACGTTATTAATTATTAATCGTGTCTAAATGATTAAGTGCGCCCCCCATAAGCTCATTAATTTCTGGACATGCTTAAGTCGTATACATATATTCCAACAACGATGTCATTGCTAATTTTATATTATCAACTTGATCATTAAAAAACAAGTAATAAATGCTATTAGACTAGAACAATAGTGTGTATTATCTTGAGAAGCTCAATATATACAGAGTCAGCTTCACTTTACAAACGACAAAAACCAGCATATATAAAGCTTAACCATTGTTGTTAGGGAAATGATTATCAGACCCGACACGGTTACTTTGGGGACTCAAAAAAATGAAATCAGAATCGCTGTGGATTCTTCAACTACAAACGTCTCAACCGAAGCACGTAACCAGGGTTATAAGTTATACGTACGTTTTTGATGTACTAACTAGAAAAATGGAGTTATTTGATGATTAAAAATCAAAAGAAATGAAACAGTATTTTCTTTATTGATTATTGCTGTTAAAGTCCCCCATCGTTTATACGCATATATGGATGCGTACGTAGGATCCGATTACTAGCTTACGAGTGCAGAATCCTCGTAAACTAATCATTGAGATTATAAACAATATGCGAACAAATACGAAATGAGTAACGATATGAATACAGATATGAATAGGAGATAAAAACTTTGACAAAGATAAATCATTTATGAATAAATCAATCGATTACAATAACCTAATGATTACAATACCAAAGGAGTATACTTCTTAAGATTCAAAGGATTGAATCAACTAGACTAGCGTAGACACATACATGACTCTGGCTAAGGATGAAAACCGTTGCAACTAAATCATCAACTGAAACCTTAAACCTAAGACCTCTATTTATACTAAAACCCTAAACCTAACTTTGCTGGGCTTGGGCTTCTTCTGCGATTAGGCTTCTTCTGCGAACCCAAATCTGACAAACCATCTCGGTTCGCATCGCTGCAATTGGGCTTCTTCTGCGAACCCAGATCTAACAAACCATCTCGGTTCGCAATGCTCCTTGCGAACCCAGATCTTATCTCGCATCGCAATGCCTTGCGACCTGAGATCTATTTCGCATCGCAGTTCCATAGTCTTCTAAGGATGAAAACCGTTGCAACTAAATCATCAACTGAAACCTTAAACCTAAGACCTCTATTTTTACTAAAACCCCAAACCTAACTTTGCTGGGCTTGGGCTTCTTCTACGGCTTGGACTGGGCTTCTTCCAGTTTCACCATCTTCGCAGCTCCATGGGTTCTACGGACTAACTCAATTCGCATCCCACCACGGCCTTGTGAACTGACTCAGTTTCGCATTGCCATTTCAATCCTTGCGAACTCAGTTCGCATTGCATGTTGTTCAGTTCACAGTCCAAGTTCTCTGATCTTAGTCTTCTAGGCTCGTTCCTGAATTGTATAGCAATGGTCACCATAATATGTCCTAACAGACTCCCCCTTGACCATTGCTCTCAATTCAGATGGACACCATAAATCATTTGTTATAAAATCTGCACCAACAGACTCCCCCTTAACTAATGATTTCTGATCTTCACTGGTTAGACTCAAACTTCTTGCACAGCACTTCATCTTCAATCTATAGAGCTCCTGTAAATTAAAGGGATTAGGTCCCCGAAATGCTACTAACTTTGACCAAATCTCTATTGTATGCACCCAACTTACGTATACTAATTTTAATGCAACCAACTTTCCAAAATGGTGTTTTTGATGTAACTTGATGACGTGTCGCGCGTATGGCATGCCATGTGGCGTATGGAGAGAGCGACACGTCATCAAGTTACATCAAAAACACCATTTTGGAAAGTTGGTTGCATTAAAATTAGTATACGTAAGTTGGGTGCATACAATAGAGATTTGGTCAAAGTTAGTAGCATTTCGGGGACCTAAACCCTAAATTAAATATCTTATGTTGTACCCTAGATCACTGTCATCACCAGTAGTGTCTGACTCTATCTTGTATCTTCATAAATTCACAAAAATACTTTAACAAAATCTCACACGCATACTCTTGGAATGATCATCTTTCTTGGTCTTCAATCTTCATCTTCAATCTTCATATGATGTACCTAATCTATCATCACACCGCTATGATCTAAAATTAGATGTATAGTCAATCCAAATACCATAAGTGAAGCTTATCGAAACACCATGATCTTCATTCTTTTCCAATCGAGCATGTTTGAATATTGCCTAGATAATATGTTTATTTGGTTTCAGTAAATCTTCCATTCTTCAATTTATACAGTTAACTCTGTAACTGTTTGTCGGAATACTCGTTTAGCCTAAACATTTCCGAGAAAATGTTATTGCCTAGTTTTTCCTCAAAGATAATCCTCTTACATATATTTACCGACTAAACCCGTGATACAGTTAATCATGTATAAGGAAAATCTCGAGCTAAAATTATGTGTTTGACATATTTTATTCGTAAATTACTTGTCAATATAAATATTCTCAAGTCTAATTACTATAATGTATAATTCAACTTATCAACGAAGCATTCTTAAGTTGAAAACTAACATCCAGTCTTTTACTTACTAACTTAAATTCTTAAGTCTATTTACGAATAAGTTATACGAGTCAACAAATTTATTTGTTATTTACTTATATACCTTACGGTCTTAAGTCTATACATGATAAGTCCAAAATGCATATAAGAAGCTTTACTAGTTAACATAAAGTTCTCTAGTCTAGCATATAGAAATATGTAATTTACTTGTTAATCGAAAGATTCGCAAGTCTAAAACAAACATGTTATATTAGAGAATGTGACCGCCGATATAAAATATCAGGACACGCCGCTCGACCACGCAATGAGTCGGAAGACTTTCGATCACTACTCCACATAACTATTATTTATAGTATATTACTTAAAAATATTTAAAACGTATTTAACTTGTAATTAAAAATATCAAGTCGAATACGAAACAAAATAATTTTAAGTCTCAATTTACTTATAACCAAAAGGTCGTAAGTCTAAAACGTATATCGTATAACTTGTAAACATGTCTCAAGTTGAAAACGAATCAAAATATAAAGTTTGTAACTGAATTTTGACTTAGTCAAACTTTCAGTTCTCGGTTGACTTTTGCTGACCAAATCTCAACTTGCTGACCAATCTCAACTTGCTGACCAAATCTCAATTTGCTGACCAATCTCAACTTGCTGACCAATCTCAACTTGCTGACCAAATCTCAACTCGCAATGCAAGTCTCAACTCGCACCGCAATCTCAGCTCGCAATGCAAGTCTCAGCTTGCACCGCAATCTCAGCTCGCACCGCAAGTCTCAACTCGCAAAAACTGCTAAAACCCTAATCTCAGTTCGCGAAAACGGCTATAAACCCGAAAAACGAAAATGTTTTTGATTCTCAACCCTAAAATCTCAATTACAGATCCAAACCCTCTCTAATACCACTGTTAAAGTCCCCCTCATCGTTTATACGCATATATGGATGCGTACGCGGGATCCGATTACTAGCTTACGAGTGCGGAATCCTCGTAAACTAATCATTGAGATTATAAACAATATGCGAACGAATATGAACTGAATAACGATATGAATACAGATATGAATAGGAGATAAAAACTTTGATAAACATACATCATTTATTAATAAATCAATCGATTACAATAACCCAATGATTACAATACCAAAGGAGTATACGTCTTAAGATTCAAAAGATTGAATCAACTAGACTAGCATAGACACATACATGACTCTGGCTAAGGATGAAAACCGTTGCAACTAAATCATCAACTGAAACCTTAAACCTAAGACCTCTATTTATACTAAAACCCTAAACCTAACTTTGTTGGGCTTGGGCTTCTTCTGCGAACCCAGATCTGACAAACCATCTCGGTTCGCATCGCTGCGATTGGGCTTCTTCTGCGAACCCAGATCTGACAAACCATCTCGGTTCGCAATGCTCCTTGCGAACCCAGATCTCATCTCGCATCGCAATGCCTTGCGACCTGAGATCTGTTTCGCATCGCAGTTCCATAGTCTTATAGGCTCGTTCCTGAATTGTGTAGCGCTGGTCGCCATAATATGTCCTAACAATTGCCACCTGACTATTTGCAAACATTATAAACAATTACTCAGAATATATTTTACAGCTCACCCAAACATTAAAAAAATGGGTCTACTCGTTTGTCTCTTCGTACCTACTTTTACACACTTTAAGATTAATTAGATCCAATAATGTATTTACTCTAACTCTCTATTTTTATAATATAAATTGGATTATTTATAATATTTAGGGTGTGTTTAGCAAACTAGCTAACAAAGCTGAAAGCTTGTAGTTAGAGCTGGTAATTGTAGTTTAATTATGTTTAGAGCTGAAAGTTTGAAGTTTATATTATTCGTATATGTGTTTGACAAATTTGTTGTAGCTTAATCAATGACGGAAGATTAGTAGGGCCGGGGGGGGGGGGGGGGGGGGGGGGGTCCGCCCCTCCTAAACTTGAGGGTGTAACTAGCGAGTATACCTATATTTGGAGGTCTGAAAATGGAAATACCTTGTTTCTTTGCAAATCGCTGTTAGGAATTTGCAGTGGAAACATCCAACTAACAACAACTAGTTGCTAGCAAAAATCAAACCCAAACGAACGCTCGTGTAATTGCGTTACACCCACAAGCAATAAACGGATAATAATTGCAAACCTAACAATTAAATACAAAGCAACAAGATAAATAAACAATAACAAGAACGTAAACGACACGAGGATTTAACGTGGTTATGTCCAATCTCCAACTTGGAGATTGGTTTAGTCCACGGGGCCAAACCAGAGAGTTCTTCTTTTATTATTTTTACGGCTCAAGGGTTACAATTACAAAGGGGTTATATTTATTGGATAAACCTAACTTTGGGAACAAGTTTAATAAAATATTAGCCGACTTAAAAACTCACGGCCTAAACTTTCACCTCTTTTTGGCCAAGATCTTGTTCCTATTTTAAATTAATACTTCATTCCCAACAATCTCCCACTTGAAGATTAATTTAACCCCAAAATCAGTAATCCTTCACGATCTTCGTCCCTTCATCAATGTCACCCGTTCAAACTTCATACCGCCGAAATACCATTCGGGACACGCCGCTCGACCACACAGAGTCGGAAGACTTTCGACACAAACACTCATATCATGAAACTGGGACCACTCTCTAACCACCATCATTATCTTCTAGGCCCAAGAAGATTCGTTGAAGCGTGCGAAACCCCAACCACAGGATTCTATCAAGAAACACCAATCTCTTCAACTCGTCGATTACAGCCACGTCTGATCCTGTCACTGACATGCCAACGACCACCCGTATAGAATTTCGTCCATCCGATTTTCCTTCCCAGCAATTAGAAAATCGCTGTTAGAAACTAACACGTAGATTGTCATCAAGGCTTATCAGTGAGAACGCAATCACAACCTTGAAATCTACATCACCAATTTTCGCTTTCCCGCTGGTACACTGACCCAAAAAACGTACGTACGATTTCTATGAACACATCTTCTCCAACTCAGCCCGCTCCCACTGTACGAATCAAAATAACAACCGCGGCTCTCTGAGAAGACTCTGGTTCATAACACTCGGTCAGTCGCAAATTACTTTGCCATTGGAGAGTAACAACGAAATCCGAATGCTCTAGTGTTTCCGGAATCCACACACTAAACCTGTAGAAACTCGAGATCCATCAATCGCACAACCATCTCAAGACTCCCACTAGTTGCCAAACTCCCACTAGCTTCGACACTTCCCTCGGTTCCAAACTCCCTAGAGTTCCCGACACTCTCAACAATATTCGAAAGCTCAATAGGACTTACAAGATCATCCGCCTCTAACCAACTTGAAAATTCCCAATTGATTCATCCAGAAGATTCGCTCTATCGTTGAACCAAACATCAATTGATATCCGAGCACAGTCGAACACGTTCTATCCGACATCTTCTGCAACCAATATCTCCAGTGTAGAAGCTCTAACCTGCCTACTCATTCCATACTATGGAATACCCGACCAAAAGCATGGTCTCCCGTTTCAACCCGCGAGCGATAACCAAACTCTCTCGATAAACTCCCACTATTGATTACCAAAACAGACGTGGTACCGTTTATTACCCAATCTACCCAATCAAGAAAACCATCCTCTTAAGCTACGTAACAAACCTCACATCTTCAATAATCCAGTCCGTATCAAAAAGTTCCCGAGACATCATGTCCCTACACTCGCAACATCAAAAAACCCCTAACTTTGATAACATTAATTTATTCTTTTGCACGGGATCACAAAGAATAAAGAACCCGAATCCAAAACCTAGGATTCCAAAACTCTCTCCGCAACAAACAACCAATCGAACCCGATCATTCACTCCGTTTCCACCATCGCGAACAATCACCGTCACAACGCAACCGGCCTCCCGCCGTGTCGTCACGTCACAACCCACTAGAAAAAAACCCTAACTCGGATAATCTAGACAAACAACTCGCCGAGCAAATAAACTTTGCTTTCCGAGTTCTTCGCGATCCAACAAAAAAAAAAATAAGTCAGGCGATCTCGCTAACATGTTGCAACAAATCCTAACCGTGTCTTTCCTACCGTTACCTCCGACGATTATCTTCAACTGAATCTAGATCTACTATGATTATTTGGCCACAATAACCCTAGCTCTCCATCTTCCAATAAAACCCTAATCACCAACAAACAATCTTGATCATACTTTCATCCGCTATTGTTCCCAATCGCTCAACCTTGAGCTTTAATACCAGTTGTTAGGAATTTGCAAGGGGAAATATCCAACTAACAACAACTAGTTGCTAGCAAAAATCAAACCCAAACAAACGCTCCAGTAATTGCGTTACACCCACAAACAATAAACGGATAATAATTGCAAACCTAACAATTAAATACAAAGTAACAAGATAAATAAACGATAACAAGAACGTAAACGACACGAGGATTTAACGTGGTTATGTCCAATCTCCAACTTGGAGATTGGTTTAGTCCACGGGGCCAAACCAGAGAGTTCTTCTTTTATTATTTTTACGGCTCAAGGGTTACAATTACAAAGGCGTTATATTTATTGGATAAACCTAACTTTGGGAACAAGTTTAATAAAATATTAGCCGACTTAAAAACTCACGGCCTAAACTTTCACCTCTTTTTGGCCAAGATCTTGTTCCTATTTTAAATTAATACTTCATTCCCAACAATCGCCCCCCAAATGACGTGAACACACTCTAAGAAAAATTCCCCCCCCCCCCCCCCCCCCCCCCCCCCACCCCCCCAAATACTAAGGTTCAAGTTCCACCACTTAGCTTAATTAAGTAACGTAAAATGACATAAAAGGAAAGAAAAAAAAAACTTAAACATGTTCATGAAGGGTATTTGTGTAAATTCAATTTACATAAGCTTTAGAACTTTTTAAAAGTTACTTCAACTAGCTTTTCTTTATAAAGCTTATTTTTTTCCTTAAGCTTTCTAATAAGCTCTTATATTTTTAGGTATCAAACAAGACTTTCTAGCTTGAGCTTATGAAAATTATAAGCTTAAACTCCTATAAGCTACTATAAGCTTGTCATCCAAACACACCTTGTGTAAGACTTATGATCTACTTCATCCTAATTCCTATCTATGTATACTAATAATAGTTGGAAGTTGTCGGATACTTATAGGTTAGGATGGGCGTTGAGAAAAAAAAGACAATGTGATTATGGGTTAGAGGGAGTGACATACAACTTTTGAGTCGGCTAATCTTCATAATAAATATAATCATATGCTTGGTGCTGATGTGGCCGTGACAGACTTTACTAAAGATGGAAATGTCATGTTAGGGAAATTGGTGAAACGGTGTATGATTTCAATCCGGATATACTCTCTCATTCGTGTATGGAGATGACTTTTTAAAACAGTATTTGATGCCCGGCTTTCATTAAATTCACTTTGTGATAAAAACACAGAAAAATGATTATGTTTTTGCACCAAAAATCAGAATCCAGTATGTTCTTATGTATGTTTTTTTGTGTTTGATCAAATACATAAATAGTAGACAACCAAAAGAGGCAGTTTTGCATAACACTTTTCATCAAGTGTTTTTCTAGATTCATTTAATCTAGTCATACTTCCGGGTACATTGAAAGTGGCCATCCAGCGCTGTGCCCCTTGGATCCCCTTAACCCCAACAATTTTGGTTGAGCCCGATATTACTCGCATATGCATTCCACATCACTTACTCCGCGTCTACTAATCTGCTAGTGCACTAAAATATACAACATGCCACACGTGTCTTCAGAGTCCATATACCTTATTTGGTAATTAAGACAATACTGTATTTGTTTATGCGTATGGATAAGACTATCATTTAATCACCATACAAGGTCGATAAATGTATTCAAACTTAAAAAGTAAAATTAGTTTATGGATTATAAATAGAACATGACTTGTATAGTATACGGTTTTAAAAAAATATAGTTGAACCACATCATACTCTTCAATATACACTTGCTCTGTTTTTTATCCACAAAGTATTTCACAAGATTAATTCGTCCATTGAATCTTCAATTGATGCCCTTATATCAAAAAGTAAAATAATTTAATGATAACGTTTATTCACTAGTTGAAAATATATATATACTTTATATATATGAAGTTCCCAAATACATGAAAGAAGTTATAGATCAACTCAGGATACATTGCCAGACAAATGAGGGTAGAAACGTATAAGTCTTCCATTTCCATCCCCACCATTAACATGTAGACCCATCTCCAACACCGTAACTACCCCACCACCACACACTCCATTATTAGATTGTGTTTAACTTTTGTGAGCTCTGTTTAAAAAAGCTGAATATCTCAAAAATGATGGATGCAAGTTAAGGTGTGGAAATTCAACTCAAATCAAGAACTCGAAAGTTGATATGTTATGAAGGCACTATATCTGGCTTATTGTATGTTTCGACCAATGTAAGAATATTTAAGAGTATATGATAAATTTCTGCTGTTATACATTGTGTTCCTTTACGGTCTAATAGGCTCTTGTTGTATTTGGCACCTTGATAGTTACAAATGAGACTTATACACTCACTAATTCCTACAGGGTATTTATTGCTCTACATTACAAGTTTACAACTAAAGGATGTTATAAACAGAGGAATGTATAACATCAACCAGAATATATTGGCACTTGGATTAATAGGCCCACGTTAACGGCCCACTTTATAAGCCCAATATATACGTAAAAATTAGGAAGTCAAGCAAAGCTTTTAATCTCTATCCCAACTCTAGTATTTTACAATTTACATCTTGAAATTACAATAAGTTTATAACATGATGTTACAATTTGTGTTAGTAATTTTTATGTGAATGGAATTAGTTGGTGATTTCAATTGTAATACAAAAGCAATTATATATACGTATTAATTGGTTTAGTGAGGAACATAGTTGTCACAAATATGGTGAATACTCTTAGTGATTGTTTAATGACCATTTTTAATTCGATGTCTAATATTTGATTACATAATCATTACGAGTATATTTCGTTCATTAGTATATGATTTTTGTGGATCAAAGACACGTGATTACCCTTCGTCAATAGAAAGTAAAACAATTAGTGATGAGAACAACATTAAATACGATGTTTATTCCTACTACTCTAAGTTTGAATTACTAATCAAATAAAATTTTAGAGTTTTACTCTTCTTCTGAGTCTTATTCCTTTGAGGTGCCCCTCGTTTATCAACCCTTGCATTAGGGTCATTGAAATTCACTTTCGCGTCCTGTGTCATTTAGGAACTTCACTGGGGTAATACGGAGTATGTAATTAATTTGGAACGAAATTGTGTTGAGGATTAATTAGTAGTTGGCACATCAGATTGGATTACCAACTTATAATAATAATAATAAATAACATATTCACCCCTAAGAATTAAGATTATTATGACACCCAATTTCTTTACACTTTCGTGCGTAAGAAGATAGAAGATTTTAGTTTAACAAAGTGAATATCATATGTTAAAGTGTAAACAAGTTTGAATATATACACGGTTTTAAACTTGTACTCGATCTGTTCCTACTTACTATAATCAATTCACAATGTTCATAGGGTCATTTTAGAGTTCAAGCTATTACAATATTTAGTTACACTCACGAGCTAAACGGTTAAACTTGCATTTCTTGGCATAAAGAATATATAGTATGGTCTTTGAAGGAGGAGGAGGAGGAGGAGGAGGAGGAGGAGGAGGAGGATGATGATGATGATGATGACGATGATGATGATGACGACGACGTTGTTTTTTCTAGGAAGGATGGATTGTAATTTCTTGTGAATTATTAAAATAGAAGAAAAGTGACCCTATCAACAAGATATTTATTTCCTAGACTAAAAGAACCCTAGATATAATTTCAAAGAAAAAATAGAAGTTGATCATATTTATTACAGAGTATTTTTTTAGTATAAGTGTATAACTATATAAGTAGAAGATTCCATCTCTCATCATCTACTACTACTTATAGACTCTGTCTTATGCTGAGTCTTACACCTCTTAAAAAATCGAAACACCTAAATTACCCGTCTACAATAAGCATCCATTTAATGTCATTGACTTTCTAAAGAGGAAAACAAATCACTAACCTAAAAATTCTGTATCATTATACCTTTAGAAAAACTATTCACAAGTCTCCATCTATATTATTATTATTATTATTATTATTATTATTATTATTATTATTATTATTATTATTATTATTAGTATTATTAGTATTATTAATTATTATTATTATTATTATTATTATTATTATTATTATTATTATTATTATTATTATTATGTTGTTGTTGTTGTTGTCGTCGTTAGAAAGTTTTAAAATTTGACTCAACATTCTTTATTTAATTGGTCTAACTATTACCAATTGTATTTTGAATCTCAAACTCTATGTACAAACAAATTATCGTTAACAATTCATCTTCATAGCTAATCATACAACTATCATTAAATCACTATTTGCAGTATACTATTATACTCCGCCGCTTAGCATGGGTATTATGCTATAATAAATAAAAGAACAAATACTTCTTAGCTGCTATTTAATGCTTAAGCCAACTAATATATTAAAACCTTATTGCTTGAAGTAAGTATATACTCACAGTTTGAAATGGTAATTAATTGTCCATTATTTCTTTTTGGGATGTACCAAATTAATTGTCCACTTCCATAAATTGATAAGAATAATGAGATACAATATTTTTTTACCCTTAGTGTATATATGTAAGACAAAAAAAGTAGGTAAAAAGTAGATGGTAAAACTGTCATCTTATCAAAAAGTAAGAGAGATGATTATGTTTTCTTAAACTGCGTATTTTTTGTCCGGGGACAATAAAATTGGGACGGATGGAGTAATTAACTGGAATCAAACATGCATAACAAATAATCTGTATTTATATAGAGCGTTTTTTTGTGTAAGGTATCTTTTCTTCGAAAAAATCAAAATCGAGTTATGAGAATTAATGTTTGCACAATAAATATTGTTTTGAAATACTCGTCGCAACGTGGCACATGCGGACATCTAATTCTCGTTAACTCAGGATACGTATATAGCAAGACAAACGAGGGTAGAAACGTAATTGCTTATTACTCCCTCCGTCCCGTATCTATTGTCCGGTATTCCTTTTTGGGATGTCCCAATTTAATTGTCCACCTTCATAAATGGAAAAGAATAATGAGATAAAGTTCATTTATGCCCCTAATTTATATATGTAAGACAAAAAGGTATGTAAAAAGTAAAGGGTAAAATTGTCTTGTTACCAAAAAGTAAGAGAGATGGTGATGTTTTTCTTAAACTGCGTGTTTTTTGTCTGGGGACAATAAAATTGCGACGGGGGAGTATTAATTAATTAATTGGATAGATAATAAAGAATAAAAAAGTAAGTCTTCCATTTCCATCCCCACCATTAACAAAACAATTATTTGATCGTGTTTAACTTTTGTGACATCTGTTATAAGAAAAGCTGAATATCTCTTACTGGCTCTTATTATATTTATGAGATCAACTATATGTATGTACCATTTAATTTCAATAAACATACCATCTATTTATTTAAAAAAATATATATATAGAAAAGTAGAGAATGATAAGAAAGAATGATTAAAAAAAGTACAGTAATCTGTTTAAGATAAAATATAAAAGAAAATGGTATAAATAATAGGTCTCATATTTTTTTTTCCTTTGATAAATGCAAATTAACATCGACATTAAAAAGCTGAATATCTCTTGCCAATAAATGCCTTGAATGTTGAACGCCTTATATCTAACTAGCCTTTAAACCCATGTATACGCACGGGTTATGTAAGGTAAATTAATAATTTTTTGTATCAAATATTGTGTCTTCATTGGTTAATTTGGTGATTAAAAGTAACGATATAATTGAAATATGAAAAAATAAAATAATATTTTATATACGATTATTGTTAAGAATTGTTAAGAAAAAATAGGAATCCTAAATATAGTTAAATAGCTCTCATCCTATATTTAATTATTATATTATTTATGACATCATTGTATCCTAAATTTTAGTTAATTGAAAAAAGTTAAGGAATTTAATTGGCTAATTGATAATTTGATGACATCATGTGACGTTTCTTATATATAATTTAAGATAATTTAAGATTATTTTTCTTTCTAATATAAGCACCTATTATAACTTAAACATTTTTTTAATTAACACCTACTTAATTATTTTACTAACCAAATAAGCACTTAATTCAAAGTTCCAATAAGCAATTCCGAGCAATAATTGTAGTTCGAACCCCTTCTCCTTTTAGCTGAAACCCCTTATATACCTCATTATTTTTTCTTTCTAAAACAAGCAATTCCGAACGATATTTGTTTCTCAAATCCCTCATTTTGAATACTCAGCCATGAAGCATTAGAAATATAAAGCATTAGTTTTTTTTATCTTTATTTACCATTATAAGTTGTCAAGCATAAAGTTTACATAACAATCATATTATTTTATTTCGCTGCTTAAAATTTAGGATAAAGTTTACAAGTTGAGTGTATAGTTAAATCCTCTTCCATCACATTACATAATTGTTTCTCAAATCCCTCATTTTTAGCTATCATTTTTATTTGATAAACACAATTGACATCATGTCTTCAATTCAAGAGTTTGCTCACTTACGAATCCCACTAGCAGAAATTAGATCGGCCACCGACAACTTTGCCAATGAAAATATCATCGGAGAAGGCGGATTTGGGAAAGTCTATAAAGGACAGCTGTTGCGGTCCGGAGTATTCATCAATATTGCTGCGAAAAGGTTAAGGTTATGGATTAATTTGCAAGAGAAGAAAGAACAGTTTTGGGCGGAGATTTCGACGCTTTACAGTCTCAAGCATGAAAATCTTGTTTCCATAGTCGGATTTTGTGATGAGGATGGTGAGAAGATCATCATAAGCAAGCATGAAGTGAATGGAAGTCTTGATAAATATATAGGCGACCCAATTACCCTCACTTGGTTGCAAAGATTACACGTTTGTGTTGGTGCCGCGCGTGCGTTGACTTTCTTCCATTATGATGCAGGACGCAGTTATGACGTCATACATCGTAACATCAAGAGCTCTAAAATTCTGTTAGATGAAAATTGGGAAGCCAAGGTATGTGGTTTTGGACTTTCGGTTAAAAACCTTGCATCCCGAAGGCATCGGTTTGTCTTTGGTGATATTGTAGGCTCCCCTGGCTACGTTGATCCGGTATATCAGGAAACTCGAACTGTGACACATAAATCTGATGTTTACTCTTTCGGTGTGATGTTGTTTGAAGTCCTCTGGGGGGGGAAAGGATACCCTGATACAATTGAATATCTAGATGCAATTGCCAAACACCATTATGAAGAGGGAAAACTGGATGACATCATCCTTCCTAATCTAAAGAATCAAATGCACCCACAATCATTCACCATCTTCTCAGAAACAGCATATCACTGCTTGAAGAAACAACGAGCACAAAGGCCAGATATGGAAAAGGTTGCTAGAATACTTGAGAAAGCCTGGGAACTTCAATGGAATCATGTAAGACCTAATTTCCTTTCTTTTTGTTTTTCATTGAATTAAATTACATATGTTTTCATTAATTCATTGCATTGTGCTTTTATTTTAGGAACACCCCAAAACTTCAGTAAACGGTGAATCATCCAACTACCTGAAGGTAACTAACTTATTTCTTTTGCTTTTGGCAAATTGTGTTATATAGAAGAGTCAAGAGTGATATGCGGCCATCATACTGTTGGTAGTAATCTGTTACGAGTATTTTTTTTCCCCTCATATTTTCATATTTAATTACATGACTACACTATTTGAAATGATAATCAGACTTGCTAATTTTTGGATATTAATGTCAATAATCTGCTATACAAATGCAATCAACTAAGTATAAATCACTCTCCATTTCCAAACCATACAATTTTGTAGGTTAGAAACTTGGAACACTTGAAGATTCAACTAGCTGATATAAAGTTGGCCACTGATAATTTTGCCAAAACATACTATATTGGGTCAGGCGGATATGGTATGGTGTATAAAGCAGAGCTTGATCATGTTGATATGAAAAGTCAGTCTGAGATTGACGGGAAGCATAAAGGCAATTGGAGAATTTTCCCCTTTACCCAAAAAAAAAAGTATAAAGGCAAATTTCCAATAATACACAGTACTGTAGCTATAAAACGCATCATTAGTAGAGCAGATGGGCAAGGAGAACAGAGTTTTTTTTCAGAAATTGACTTGCTTAGTCGATGTAAGCATCCAAACATAGTCTCTCTTCTTGGGTTTTGTGATGAAGCTTCTGAACGGATCCTTGTTTATGAGTATGTTCCTAATGGAAGTCTTGACGATTATTTGGGAAACACTGATAAGATGACTATATTTAGTTGGGTGGAACGTATAAAAATGTCTCTTGATATTGCAAATGGGTTAAACTACCTACACAACACTGTAGAGGAGAAACAAATGATAATTCATCGTGACATGAAAAGTGCAAACGTTCTATTGGGTAAGGATTGGAAGGCTAAGATTGCGGACTTTGGACTTTCTAGAATCCAACAAACAAAACAACCAGGAAGCACTCTAAAAACTTACCATATTGCAGGAACAGATTTTTATTTAGATCCTGAATATTTGAAGACCGGTAAGCTGAAAAAGGAATCAGATATTTATTCTTTTGGAGTAGTTTTATTTGAAATTTTGAGTGGAAAGTTAGCGTATGATAAACGTTATAATATCGGCAATGACAAGGGGCTTCCATCTACAGTACGACGACTTTATAACGAGGGAAAACTAAAGGAAATTGTCGACCCTAGTGTAAATGAAGAAACTTTTGGGAACAGTTTGCCTCTAAATAGAGGACCCAATCAAAATTCTTTGAAGGCATTCTTAAATATCGGATATCAATGTTTGGCAGAAACTCGAACTGGTCGTCCAACAATGGAAGTTGTCATCATGGAACTTGAGAGAGCATTATACTTCCAAGTAAGTCAAAAATTTTATTTTCAATATTACATTTGTTATACTCGTTCATATTGCTATATCTTAGTTTTGAGTACCTACTACCTAGTATGATCATGCGTTATTTTTTTTAGAAAATGTTGGATCTATATCATGTATATGAGGTCGATTGTAATACATAAGGCACATATATCAAGTGACCAATGGGTTACAAGTTGTTAGAAGATTAAGAAATTAAACACCATGTATTAGAATGTTCTCTCTTCCCAAACCAAAAGAACTGCACTGCTACACCAAATATTCGATTCATGTGGTGATTTCAAATGAAAAAATAATAAAAGTTTGAATTGGGGATCACCAATTAGAAAGTATCTACAATCCATTGAACTCTACAAAGTCAAGTAAGAACACATCATCATTCTATTTCTAATAACATTATTTAACTAGTATTTAACCCGGGCGTTGCCCAGATAATTGGATACCATAAAAAACCCTAAGTAATATCGTAAAGTTAATGTACATATATAACTCTATTTGCATGGAACATATGTTTCGGCATAATAGTGTGTAACAATGCGTCTATGTGTAACAACAATGATGCTCATTTAAGTATTTAATTCATTAACAATGCTGGTAAATACCACCACGATCACACAACATGTTGACAGTTAAATTATGTTTAGACCTTTATTACAATTACATTACAGATTGGACGTCTCTTATCTAAAACCCAATTTATTAGTTGTTCCGTGAACTATAAATAGCTATAAACTTTGAATTTATAATAAACTTGTGAAACAAATTAGAACATTACCATTGACATAATTACATGAGTACAAAAAAATACGTGTAAACAGACCCTTAAGCAATATATATCACAACTTAAAGCAGCTAAATCAACCCAAAAAAGAATGGGGCTTTTTAAGTCTCGAACTCCAGGCCTTCTGCATAATCTGGTCCATTCATTACGTTTGGTTAGCATGATGTTTCTTATTTACATATCATTCACACAATTAGGAAAGGTAAAAAAATCCCTTTCTCGAACTCAATACCTGTTGAACATGTCGGTGCATTCCAGTTACTGGACTAACCGCCTACATATGCTGAATCTTATCTTTGCTATTCATAAAAGTGAAAACGTAACAATGCATTCATGATGTTAATATACTTCCTTAATTGTGTCAACAACGCATTGACGACGTTACTCTTACTCCTTAATTGTTATTATTGATAATTGAGTGTTGAAAGTATATGGGCATTAATATCAACATGTATATTATATTCAAATAATGTTATTAATGTTCTATTGTGTTTTTCGCTTTTAACTTTTCTTATATAACTCTTTGTATTAATACAAGTATACCACTACGATCAGTTTATTTTTATCTACATTTTGATATAAAAAACTTGATTTCGAGGCAAAAAAAAATTATTCGTAAAATATATATCGTATGACGATAAAATTTATATCGAAATGTAGATAAAATTACATTTATTGTAAATATATATCTAGAATTATTCCAAGCATTATATATAAAAAGTTATAGAGAAAAACAAAATATTACGTAAATTAAATAAGTAACATATAATATATTACTCCCTCTGTCCCAATTTTATTGTCCCCAGACAAAAAACACACACTTTAAAAAAAAATGTGCTGGTTGTACCCTACAACCAATAAGATTTAATCTCTCACCACATTCCAATGTTTTGATTGGCTGAAAGGTACAACTAGACAATAAATTTGGGACATCCCAAAATGGAAAAGTGGACAATAAATTCGGGACGGAGGGAGTATTAAATACTACTCCGAGAAATAAGAATTGACTCCGTGTATCTAGCGGTTTGGAGTGGTTGGGGAAGGGTAAAAAACCGTCACAAGAAAAAACTGCCAAAAAATGATAACCAACAAATTGAAGTTGCAATGGTCCAGATTAAAAGTTGGCATGATCTAACGGACATAAGCGAAAGTCAACATGTAACCGCTCAGTCAACTCACCGACAGCCATATATTAGGAAAATTAATATATGTATGTTTTATTGAGCAGAATTTTATATGATTAAAATTAGTTATAGCATAACGTCCATATATAACATAATATTTCATAAAATTACTAAATAAAACTTAAAAACTCATCAATTAATATATTGGATAAATGCGCCTACAATAATACACTTTTTCATGACTCAAAGCTCAATTAAATAAAACATGAATTCAAAGCCTAGGAAATAAGGAGTGCATTTAGAGCACACGGAGTTGTGGCGAGTATGGATCGACGTTCACCACCTTGAACGTCGGTACCAGCGTTCACCGCACTCGGCCGGCGTTCAAGGCTGCCGTTCACCGCCGGCGTGCGGTTTTAAATGGCGAGGCAACGACACGTTTCTTATTTTTTCTTTTTTTCTTTTTCGGCAAGCAATGGATAGTTCAAAAAAAAGTTTGAATTGAAAAAAATATTGCCGATTTTATATCCGTTTTTTTTTACTTTTTTGACCTTTTTAAAAAAAAATTCTTCTTCACAATTTTACACTATAAATAATACCTCAAATCCTGTTCATTTTTCACACTCAAAAAACACGTATACTTTACAAATTCGACAGTTATTCCAAACTATAAATCCAACAATGTCTCAAAACCCGAACGATCCATACCACCTCAATTCGCAATGGAATCCATTTCCACCAAACTACAACCCGCAAACACAAACATCTTCAAACACCCAAATGTCGGGATTCGATCATACATATCATATACCCGCATACACAACTTCCATCTACCCAATATCCACAAATAACACCCGAAGCTTACCAAGAATTCATGCCATGGAAGCAATCACAAGCACCGCCAATGGAGCATTCAGTTGAAGCCAAAACACCGACGTCGTCTCACCCAAGAAAATCGAAATCCAAAAATCCCGACGAGGCGAAAAAACAAAAAAGTAATAAATGTCCGTATATTACGGACGTCCAAAGAAGACCTACTTTAGCTCAATGTTGGATTTGTATTTTCGAATGCTCGAACCGAGGTATCGACCAAAAAAATGATTCATTTTGGTACTTGGTGATCGACGAGTACAACAAGCATGCGGATATGGAAAAAATCGTCCATCGGGGCAAAGACGCATTGTCGTCTAAGTGGAAATATTTGAACAATCGGTGTCAAAAGTATTAAGGAATCCATGCTAGGTTGGGAAGAAATCGGCATAGTGGTGAAGCGGTGGAAGATTTTAGGTTAATTGCGGTGTTTGGAGACGTACAAGTTTGAGGCGGAATCGGCTTTTCACCATGAACTAGCTTGGGATTATTAAAAAGATAAACAAAAGTGGTTGGTTCCCGACCCGGTGGTGGTCGGCCGAAGATACAAGCGGAGGGAGACGGTGGATTTGGATGATATAGATTTGGATTTGGGGCTTGACGAGGAGGATGAAGAAAACCCGAATGCCGCCCTTTTGGTGATGATGGCCACCCGCGGCCATCCGACACTTCTACTAAAGTGCCAAAACGTCTTCCGACACTTCTACTAAAAGTAGCACTCCTTCTTTTGATGAGTCAATCACTACAAACTTTGAACAATTGACTCAATCCAAGGCGAATGTCTATCGTACGCGAGACATCGCCAAAGCAATGCGGGTTTTGAAGATGACAACGGATGGCTTGTCGAAAGATGACGCATGGTTTCTTAACATGGAAAAGGAGAAGATTCGGCCAAATTCAGGTGGAAATGACCGGGTTTGAAAGGTGGATCGGGTTCGGGAGGTGGATTGGGGTCGGCATCGGAAGACGTTTAATCTTTAATAGTATTAATAATTGTCTTTAAATTTATTGTCTTTTAATTATTGTCTTTAAATTTTTGTCGTTTAATTTTCGTATTTTAGTTATGTATTTGTAGGAATTTTACTTATTGTATGAAATTACTTTTTTATTTAATGTATTTTGTTTTTATTTATTTCGTTCTTAAAAAAAACTAACAAAATAATAAACTGAACACTGAACCTCAAAGTTAACCATTACCACACTTTTCAGTTTCAATGTTCAACTTCAATGTTCAACTGAACACTGAACTTAACACTGAAACTCAGTCAACGACTCCCTATGCTTTAATTGTGAAGATGAAAATAATGTCATAATATAAAATCGCACGTCAAGCTAGTACACACTGTGAAGGTAATGTGAGATCTTGATTTTGTTATTTCAACAAAATTGATATAATATCATAGAGTAATGTTTAAATGAGTACAATAAGAATGAAGGAACCAGTATGAGCAACGTGTCACTAAACCAACATATATCACGCTTTTAAAAATTAAATATCTTTCAAACGGTAAGTTGTAAAATCACAAAAATTTCATTATAAAATCAGTATTTTATTCTCTTCGATTAGGGATGTGACAGGGTATACTTTCGATGAATTTTTTTTTTTTTTTTGCTGGTTTTGAAAACTGGTAACACATGTGTTACCGGCATAACACATGTGATACAGGCTAGTAACACATGTGATACAGACTATTAATACATGTCATACCAACAAGTAACATATGTGTTACTAATTTTGTTCAATTTGTAAAACCCCCAAAAAAAAATCGTTTGAGAGTATACCTTGTGGGATGATAAATCGAAGAGAAAAAATGTTGATTTTTATTTTGCAATTTTTATGATTTTTCAACTTACAAATTGTAAGATATTTAAGTTTAAAAAATGTGGGGTAAAGTGAGTTTTGTGACACTTGGCGTGTTCTGATTAGTTTCTCCATTCTCATGAAAAATTTCATTCTCATTTGAACCTAACTCTAATAATATTTAGAAACTCACAATCACTACAAAGGTGACGCAAGTTTATTTTTGTTGTTTTGTAAAAAGAGTTGCGAGGGGTTTACTTCTGGTTTATCATTTTTTGGATTTAACCCGAACCGATGAAAACGAAATCGAAATCGCTTATATTAGTCACACGAGATCAAACTAAAAAGTTGAATGACTTCTCCACAAAGAACCTTTAAAGAACTACACCACAAATATAAACGAAAGTCAAACGTTTATTATAACTCAATCGGTTCAAGGGAAAGAATACAAGATGAATCGGATGATTGTTGCCTCAACCCCTCACCTCCTTCTATAGGGTGAGGGGGTCAATACATGTAATCCTAAACTGACTACAACTCCTATCAGCAACATCCTAATCAAACTCAAACAAAGCTATGTTTACTTGCCTTGCAAGCTAAGCTAAACTTACATAAGGAAACATTGAGAAAGTAATGATAATCCTAACTTAGACTTGGACACTATTAATACTAACAATTTCCACCTTAGTGACAATATTTAGTTAATGTGACACAATATTTTACATAGCTTCAAGGTTTTGTAACCATAATACAGCCGTGTATTCTATTAATCTTAATAATATTGAAGCTTTTGATAATTATTTGTGTTATTAATATTCGTGTTTTATATTCAATAAGTTTAATTCTTCCTAAAGTTAACAAGTACAATTCAGTTTCTTGTTAATTATTCAAAGTAATATTCTTGATTATTAAGATCAAAACGATCCTATCAATAATTATAAACGTGAACAAGATATTGAAAAGAGCCACAATCAGTAAACTATATACACAAAAACAATTAATATAGGGTTTGACACCGATTAACAATAATAAAGTATTATGCATTCAGATGTTGAAATAAAAGCATCAATTGGCATGTTGGATCAACATCAATTATAATTAACTAGCACAATACCCGCGCAATGCAGCGGTGAAGGTGGTGGGTGGACGGAGGTGCGAGTGAATGTTTTAAAATAAAAACATATTGTACTCCGTTCATCCCTTTTAAAATGTCCACATTACTATTTTGGGATGTCCCATTATGAGTGTCCACTTTGATATTTAACTAATAAAAAAGACTTTAGTGGGTAAATTTAATATTTGATGGATGAAAAGTGTAGTTAGTGGAGAATAAATAGTAATTAAAAATAATAGATAATGGGATAGGGGTATTAATGGAAGTGTAGTTAGTGAAGAATAAGTAGTAATATATAATAGATAATGGGATAGAGGTATTAATGGAAATATTATAAATAAGTTAAGGGTAATATTGTCTTTTCCATGTGTTGAGGACCAAAATTAAGATATGGTGGAGATGCATTATATGTAATGAAGATGAAGATAATAAAAATAATAATAACCATTAAAAATCCATTGTGTAAAAAGCTCAACCCTTGGAAACAATTAATCTAGGGTTCATACAATACCTGTGTTTCCATTATTCAATTTGATTGATGAACTAACATTAGATCTCTAGAAGACAAAGTGAGAAGTCGGATGTTAAATCGTAGTGGAAGTGAAAGAGAGAATTGAAGAGGCGGGAATGATTTTATTATTAGTCCAAAGGGTTTTTATTGAGCAGAATATCAGGCGCTTGAGTTATTGCGAAAGTCTCTTGATACTTAAATTGCATAGGTTAACCAGCTTATCAAACAAATATACCAGAATATCAGGCGCTTGATCTTTGGAAGAAAGAAAATATACCCAAGAGAATCTTGAGTAGTCGTCTGTAACAACCAAGCAATAAGATCTTCCACCTATACTCTTAGTAGAAACAGGCCTGAACATATCCATATGCAACAGTTCTAGTGGAGCAGCTATAGAGTTCACTAACTTAGAGTCTTAGCCTTATGGGACTTTTTGTGAAACTTCCCCTTTTGGCAAGAGATACAATCGTCCTTCAAAGCAAAGGATTGTTTTGGAACTCCATGCATAAGATCATTTTTCACCAAAAAGTTCATTTTACGAAAATAAATGTGTCCCATACGCATGTGCCAAAGTAGTGATTCTTTTTTCGAAGCCTTAGAAAAAAGACAGGTAATCTCATTCGTGTCTCAATGGTTCGCATATCCAGAACATAAGTATCATTCTTTCTTGTTGCTCTCATCAGTACCCATTCTTCCGGTATTACAAATCCAGGCTTCAGTATCAAACATTGGGTATCCGTGAAGGCAGCGGTGTACTAATTATCAAAGACATGTGAAACACTTAGCAAGTTATGTTGAAGCTGTTCCACATAGTTCACCTTCTCAAAGCTTACATTCCCATTTGTAAGCGTTCCCTGACTAGAAATTATTCCACTTGAATCCCCATCAAATGCAACATATCCCCCATTAACCGGCTTAACATCAGTCAGAAGGGACACGTTGCCTATCATGTGTTGCGAACAACCACTATCCATATACCATTTGCTTTCTTTAACGCGTTCAGACTGCTGCAACACAGAATAAGAAAAGCATTAGTGAGAAACGGAGACCCAAGCCTTTACAGACTTAGGTCTTCCGAAGTCATCAACAATAATCACATCAGATAGAATTTTATTTTTAAGCAAATCAGGATTTTCACCAGATGTGTTATTCTTGACAACTGAAGAGTCAGCAGTGGGCTCTTTACGTTATTAAATCTTAGACGATTTGGAGGATGACTTGACAGTAATGTTGTGCATGGGTTTTGGCAAAGGATTTTGCACAACACTACTTTGCTTCACAGTAGGTTTGGGAGATGTAGAGTTAAGCCTAGAGGACGAACAGAGGTTCTAGGCATATCTCTCCCAAATCGTTGGTGTGCAAGCATAGGACAGATACGAATTAAATGTCCCTGTCTCTTGCAGTAGAAACATGAACGCTTCTCAACAAACTGTTGAGATGGAGGATGAACTGATGTTGGTTTAACAAATGAAGCATTAACAGAGCACGCACACTTGTGCATACACGTAGAAGTAGATGCTTGTATGGGTGAAGAGGTTGAAGTTCAAGGTTTGTCATTTAAATATTTTCAACATTCTTTTCATTCTTCAAAATTTTCACAGGTAACTGCGAATTTATTGGTGATTTATCTTTTGAAACCTGTTTTTTAATCTTTTTGTTTTGAACCTTATTATTAGGTTCATTTGTCAAAATATGATTTTCAGGTTTGACTTTACCCTCTTCAACCTTCTTGTATTCCAGATCAGTTATATCCTCTATCTCAACTTCCTCCTTTACACAAACTGGAGGTGCACTAACTGACTTAGCAAACTTCTTCTCAACTGGTTTGGTGGTACTAAGTGAAGCATCGTCATTAGTACTTATATCCGCTTCTTTATCAGAGTTTGTATATACTTTGGATGCAAAAGTAGGCACAAAGTCTTTGATGTCATCTTTAATAGGCATTTGACTATAATCACTGGGAGGGGGAACTTGGTGATATCCAATCCATATCTTACTCTTAGTGTCTGTACGTTGCTTATTAAAGATTTCATTACAGACAGCAGAGGATGTGGTAAAATTAGAGAGTTTTCGTTTCAAATCCACCACTTCAGCCTGAGAGTCTGCAAGCTCCTTGTTAAGTAATGAAATTTCTTTCAAGTAGCTATTAATGGCATCTTGCTGACTAAAATTTTTGGCTTTAAGGGCTTTTATATCAGATTGAGTTTCATTATATTTTAAAACCTTGTTAGCCTCTCTCAATTTTTCAAGATTCTCTCTTAAATTGCCATTATCCTCCTTATATCTATCTAAAGAATCGGATAATTTAATGCATGAAATATAAGAAAATGGTTCAGCATCAACCTCAAGGGTTGTGAGCCATAAGAGCAAGTTGATGTAGCTCCGCTTGTGTCGTCCAAACCGATAATGAAGGCTCAAAGACAATCAAGGCATTTGTACCGGAGCTTGTCTGATCCTTTTCTTGTGTCTTGGGAGGAGATGGTTTGGTAAGACCAAAAGGTGGTTGCCTGGGTTTTTCGTATTCCCTTGCAAAATGCCCAAGATTTTGACAATTATAACACCTCACTTTGCTCTTGTCAAATCCAAAGCCCGACTTTCCATCTCCTTCCAAATTCTTACGAAGAGTTCTTTGCAAGAACTTCTTTGCTCTCCTTGTTAGCATAGCTATGTTCCACCGCAAAACCATTTGCTCCAGATCATCATCATCTATCTGGGCATAATCTTCTTGAGTTAACTCCAAGGTGGTGTTTGGCTGTGTCACAAGATCCTTGTAAGAACTTATAAAAGTTGTGTAGATGGCAGCTTGTTCTTCAATAGTAGGAGAAGTAGCAGCTTGAGTGCCTCTTGAATCTTGTGAGCTTGGAGAAGTAAATGCTGAAAAACCAGTGCTTCCACCGCTTGAATATGTGGATGGAGAGCTTCCATCGGAGATAAAGGCCATTCCACCATAAGACTGACCCGTATTAACCTTCCCACCATATAAACTGGGATCCTGAACAAATCCATTCGGACTTGCATTCTTTCTTCTTTAGCTCAAGAGCATGAGCTTGGAGGATGCCAATTAGATCATCCAGTTGCATCGTTACTAATTCTTGGTCTTCCTTCAAAAACTGCACTTTAAAATCCCACGCTTTTGGCAAAGCATCCAAAAGCTTTTTGTATACTTCAAGTTCAGTAAACTTGTAACTCTTGGGCCCGTGAGGCCGTGAAGATTAATTATACGGGCTAGGGTTTTTTGTTTTGGCTTGTTGCCTAAGTTTGTGATACCCTAAGAATATTAACCCCTATGTACATGTAACCCTTGAGCCGTAAATAATAAAAGAAAACTCTCTAGTTTGGCCCCGTGGACTAAACCAATCTCTAAGTAGGAGATTGGACATAACCACATTAAATCCTTATGTTCGTATTGTTCTCGTTTATTATCTTGTTTGCTTTGTTAATTGCTTCGTGAGTGATTTGTCTATCCGTTTATTGTATGTGGGTGTAACGCATTTACACGAGCGTTGTTTGGGTTTGATTTTTTGCTCACAATAGGTTGTTGTTAGTTGGATATTTTCACTGCAAATTCCTAATAATTGGTATCAGAGTCAGGTTGAGCGATTGGGAACAATGACGGATGAAAGTATGATAAGATTGTTTGTTGATGATTAGGGTTTTATTGGAAGATGGAGAGCTAGGGTTATTGTGGCCAAATAATCATAGTAGATCTAGATTCTGTTGAAGATAATCATCGGAGGGAACAATTGAAACGACACGATTTTAGGATTTGTTTGCAACAGGTGATCGAGATTGATGGACTCGTTTTTTACTGAATCGTGACGAACTCGGTGAGTTGATTTTTCCGGATTGAACTTTTTAGGTTATGTATGGTGGGTTGTGAGTGACGACACGGCGGGAGGATGGTCATTTTGTGACGGTGATTATTTGCGATGGTGGTAATTGAGTCGATGATCGAGTTCAATTGTTGATTTGTTGCGCAGAGAGTTTTGGGATCCGGATTATGGATTCGTGTTCATTATTCTTTGTGATCCCGTGCAAAAGAATGATGAATGTTATCAAACTTAGGGTTTGATGTTGCGAGTGTAGGGGCATGATGTCTTAGGAACTTTATTGATATGGACTAGGTTATTGAAAAATGTGAAGTTTGTTATGGTGCTCAAGAGGATGGTTAGGTTTTCTCAGTTGGGTAGATTGGGTAATAAACGGTACCACGTCTGTTTGGTAATCGACAGTGGGAGTTATCGAGGGAGTTTGGTTATCGCTGGCGGGTTGAAATAGGAAACCATGTTTCTTTGGTTGGGTATTTCATGGTTTTGGAATGTTTAGGCAGGTTAGAGCTCGGACACTTGAGATTATTGGTTGATATGTAGAAGAAGTAAGATAGAACGCGTTTGGCTGGGCTCAGATCGGTTGATGAGTTGGGTTCAACGATCGAGAGGATCTTCTAGGGGAATCGATTGGGAATTTTCAAGTTGGTTAGAGGCGGATAATCTAGTAAGTCCTATTGAGCTTTCGAATTTTGCTGAGAGTGTCGGGAACTTTAGGGAGTTTGGAACCGAGGCAAGTGTTGAAGCTAGTGCGAGTTTGGCAATTAGTGGAAGTCTTGAGACGGTTTTTGTGATTGATGGATCTCGAGTTCTTACGGGTTTAGTGTGCGGATTCCGGTAACACTAGAGCATTCGGACATTTGTTGTTACTCTTCAATGGCAAAGTAATTTGGGACTGACTGGGTATTATGAACTAGAGTATTCTCAGAGAGCCGCGGTTTGTTATTTTAATTCATACAGGAGCGGGCTGAGTTGGAGAAGATGTGTTCATAGAAATCATAACTATATATTTGGGTCGGTATACTAGCGGGAAAGCGAAAGTTGGAAATGTAGGTTTCAAGGTTGTGGCTGTGTTCTCTCTGATAAACCTTGATGATGATCTACGCATTGTTCTATCGGTGATTTACTGATTGCTGGGAAGGAAAATCGGATGGGCGAAATTTCTGTACGGATGGTCGTTGACATGTTGGTGGCAGGATCAGACGTGGCTGTAATCGACGAGTTGAAGAGATTGGTGTCTCTTGTTAGAATATGTGGTTGGGGTTTTGCAAACTTCAACGAATCTTCTTGGGGCCTAGAAGATGTCCTGTGGTTGGGGTTTTGCACGCTTCAACGAATCTTCTTGGGCCTAGAAGATGATGATGGTGGTTAGAGAGGTGCCAGTTTCATGATGTGAGTGTTCTGGTAGCTTTGTGTCGAAAGTTTTCCTACTCGGTGGTCGAGCGGCATGTCCCGAATGGTATTTCGGCGGTATAAAGTTTGAACGTGTGACATTGTTGAAGGGACGAGATGAAGGATTACTAATTTTAGGGTTGATTAATCTTCAAGTGGGAGATTGTTGGGCCTGTGAGGCCGTGAAGATTAATTATACGGGCTAGGGTTTTTTGTTTTGGCTTGTTGTCCAAGTTTGTGATACCCTATAAATATTAACCCCTATGTACATGTAACCCTTGATCCATAAATAATAAAAAGAAAACTCTCTGGTTTGGTCCTGTAGACTAAACCAATCTCCAAGTAGGAGATTGGACATAACCACGTTAAATCCTTGTGTTCGTATTGTTCTCGTTTATTATCTTGTTTGCTTTGTTAATTGCTTCGTGAGTGATTTATCTATCCGTTTATTGTATGTGGGTGTAACGCATTTACACGAGCGTTGTTTGGGTTTGATTTTTGCTGACAATAGGTTGTTGTTAGTTGGATGTTTTCATTGCAAATTCCTAACAGTAACCTCCTTTGCTCAACTCATTCACAAGTTGTGAGTATCTTGTAAACAAACCTGCAGCAGTTTCATTTGGCATTAAGTCAAACATGTCATACTACTTTTTGATCAACTCTAGTTTACTTTACTTATACTTCTCATTTCCTCCACATTCGGTCTCAATAGCTTTCCAGAGATCACATGTGATGTCATGAGGTTTAAACAATCGCAGGACTTCCTATGGCAAGCACATACAGATTGCTGAATGTGCTTTACGTTCTAAACCATAATCTTTTCTTTCCTCTGGTGTCATGCTCTTGTAAGATTTAGGTGGTGGAACTCCTCTATGATGACCCTCGGCTACGGGTCTCTCATAACGTTCTAAAATGGGAACCCATAGTTCAGGGCAATGAAAGTCAATATACTGCTCAAAACGAGACCTCTAATAAGCATAGTCACTGTTGGCATTAAACACATGAGGTTTGCTACTACTTCCAACATCGTTGTTGTGTTTGAGCATAGCATTAGTGCTTTGAAGATTTTCTCTATCTTGAGACATCCTAGCACATGTAAAAAGAACAAACGAAACAAAGAATCTGCTGATTAAAGAAAAGGCGACACTAGGTGAGTGTCGCAGAGGATTGGCGACATTTGAGTAAGTGACGCTTGGTCAAACTTAGTCTAGATCGAGTGCCACAGAGTAGTGCCGCACTGAATCAAAGGCGACACTCGAGTAAAGTGTCGCAAACTAGACTTCAAATGTCGCAAAGAAGTGTCGCAAATGAGTGTCACAGCTAAGTGACACTTATAGTGTCGCTGAGTAGTGCCGCTGAAACCCTAAAAGTTTCGGATCAAGTGTCGCGACCGAGTGTCGCAAGGAGTGTCGCAGTCGAATGTCGTAGAACTGCGAATCCAGAGGCCGAAAAACCCTAAAACTCGAAAATTTTCAACCCTGACAAAATATCGACGATCCCAATCGCATGTAACTTGCAAAGACACATTAGAAAACACCTTTTGAAGCCTAATCAACCCCAAAAACCAATTCTCTCAATAATCTTCAAAACCCGAACCGACAACGTTCCAATAAACGATCAAATCTTCAAGAACAATCCGAAAGCTCAGATACCAGTTATTAGTCCCTTATGCCTTTGATCTAGATCTGATCAAAGTAATCAATTGAGTGGCGGAATCACTCAATTAATCAAACACACGAATGTATCATAAACCGAAACAAACAAATATGAAATCGGAATGTTTTATTGATGAATAATATTGATTAGCTTCGTTTACAGGTAGTTCTAGTCGACAAATAGCTTCTAAGGTTTCGTCAACCTTTAGAATGAAACCTACACACCGACCTAGCGAAACTCGCCAAGTGTCGCTAACACTGGTCAAGTGTCGCTCACTGTTACACTTAATCAAGTGTCGCTCTAACTCTCATATCGTTCTTGGCGACACTTAGATAAGTGTCGCCTAAAACTAAACAAGTGTCGCTAAAAATGATATTTCTATATAATTCAAATAACGACTATTACAAAGCGACTCAAGACCAACTTACTGACAAACATGTATAAAAAAACCCCAATGTCAAAAATGTTACTTTTTAAAACTCGAGTGATAGTGTCTAAATGAATTAGTAATCTTTATATTTATTCTATAGAAGTTCCATTGAAATGATATGTAAAATATTTTAGAGTATGATTTGCAAAGTTTATAATAGAAGGTTGTTGTGAATAGATTTTAAAAATCAATGGTTAATTTGAAAAGATTGAGATAATTAGTTAATTTGGGAGAGCAATTTAATTTTTAGACATTGTTGAATATAATTTTAAGACAATGATGAAGATGTTTTATATGTAGTTAATATAAGATATTTTCCGAACAATCTAACTGTCTCCATACTTTCTATTCACGTTCTTTTTTCTTTTTTTTCTTTTTTTTCTCTTTTTCCTTTTAACAGTTTTATCAAAGAATAAGTATGCTTCTACCCCATTACTTGATTAATGTTATGTATAGTTCCTATAGTTTTTTCTATCACCTTACAATAAAGAAGTTGTTTGCATTTTCCGTTTGCTTTTGGACCCTATATGGTATAATTCATTAGAAAAGCGTCAATATCGTTAGAATAGATAATTGAAATTCTATTTAGAGATGTGAAAGTAAATTAACAAATTATAGGGAGGTTATGTTATAGTTAATATTTGATAGATGATGATATATTGGTACGTGAACGTGGGACAAAATAGATTTTACTTTTAAATCCGAAAAGCATGGGGTGGAAGTTATTTTAAGGTTTTATGTATTTTAAAAAATAAATGCCAATCTCTTATCTACATATAGCAAATTCCATAAAAGTTTGATATTTCGGTCTATATATTAAGATAAATAGTAGAAAATAGTAGTTGATGACTATGAGTTATAAAAGTGTAAAGTGTAAACTCTCCACCATTTTTCATTTTTGGGTACTCTTGCTGGGTTGGGTATATCAGGAAAGAGTATTTGTAGACTAGAATTTTCCGGAAATGTAATATGTGGATTTTCCCAAATACTTGAATGAATATGATTTAATGAGTTACAGTTAGCAAGTTGACATGAACATGCGGAGTTGCTAACTCATTTGTCTAATGATTTATAGGAAAACGGCAATGACAACCTTAGATTTTCACTTGAGGACATAAAATTAGCCACAGATAACTTCAGTCATGCCAATCTCATTGGATGTAGAGGTTCTGGGGGAGTATATAAAGGAGAAGTTACTCACCTCAATGGATGTAGCATCATTGCTGTCAAGCGTCCGAATAGCCTTGACAACAAGTCTGGTCAAGGAGAAGTTGAATTTTTTAAAGAACTTGAATTTCTTATGGAGTATAAACATGAGAATGTCATTGGTCTTGTAGGCTATTGTGATGAACAGGATGAAAAATTTATTGTTCACGAGTATGCGTCTAGGGGAAGTCTAGATAGACACTTGAACAGTAGTGATCTTACATGGATGATGCGACTTCAAATATGTATTGATGTGGCAAGCGGGTTGGAATTCTTTCATGGAGGTGGTGTGTCACAAGAGGTGGTAATACATGGAGACGTGAAAAGCTCTAACATTCTATTAGGTGACGATTGGAAAGCAAAAATTACTGATTTTGGGATTTCCCTAATGGCTCTAATAAATCAGGATTATGTCATCGACTATGTTGACCCACTGTATGTTGAAACTGGTGTCTTAACACGGGGATCTGATATATACTCATTTGGTGTGGTTTTACTTGAGATCTTGAGTGGAAGATTAGCATCTGCTGTTGGAAGTTTTAGGAAAGTAATGAAAGACCACTTACTAGATGGAAACCTTGATGCGATGGTGTTTACGGGTATAAAGGAACAAATCGTGCAGAATTCATTGACTACATTTCTAAGTATTGCCCATCAATGCTCACATGACAAGAGAGAAAAACGGCCAACAGCACATGAGGTGGTAGTACAGCTTAAGAAAGCATTGAATTTCCAAGTAAGTTAGTCAAGTCAAATTCTTGAAAGAAGTCTCTTCTCAATGATTTTAAAGTAGTAATAATTAGAATATGCATGCAAATCAAAAGATATCAAAAAATATACTGTATCATTAAAATCTTTAAAGAGTACAAAACGGAAGTTTTCCATTAAAATAATGGAAAAAAGTTTAAATCTTGATAAATAAGGATGGATTAATTATATATCCTTAAAATTTAAATGAAAATAAGTTTATGAAATGTCGATACAATGTGTATGCATGCATCAAAATATGATTTTTATATGTTTATACAGATGGATTTTAAAAAATGGGAGCCCAATTTTTCTAAAGACAATAAGGAAATAATTCAAATGTCAAACTCACAAGAAACCTACTCAGCTGAAAAGAAAGAGGATCTTTACAACATGTTCTCCAATGGAATCCTTCTTCGGCAGGGCACAACGGTAATCATTATTTTCTTTCTCATATTTCAATAAATTTGTGTTATCTGCATTCCATATATGTATTGTTAGCTTCCTGAACATTTTATAAGGAGACTTTGGTTGGTTTGTTCATCTGAACATGTCTTTAAATACGAAAACCTCCTAAGTCTAGTACTTGAGTAGTATTATTTTAATGGATCCGTGATACCATCAATTCTTTTGGTACACATGAATTTATTATTACATCTATCTCAATCAATAAAATAGGATATTAGGCCCCTACTTTGCCAAAGATTAGAGACCACATCACAACTTTCCCGCCAGAAAAAAATAGGTCCCTTTATCCTTCACTGTTTTTTTTTTTAACTCTATCAGAAATTACGTATATTCTGAGAAGATCTATCTACGTGTGTGTAAATATATATATAACGAAAAACACAAAAAACAAATATATGTTCACATTTGACGATAATGTGAACAAATCAGGTAAAACGTGTTTTAAGACGTAATTTTTGAATTTTTTTTCTTTCCCAATCTAATCTAAATCAATTTTCACATATGAATGAAGTTAATCACATGTGAACAAGCATGTAATCTAGTGGTTCTCAAGGTTCTCAACTTTTAGTTGGTTCTCATTTGAACCTAACCCTATATATATATATATATATATATATATATATATATATATATATATATATATATATATATATATCTTAGGATAAAAATGAAACTGTCAACCGACTTATAAAAATCCATCATTTACAATTTCTCTAAAAATATATTCAAGATATCACAAAGTATACTATTGACGAGTTTTTTTGTTAGTGATAAATACAACACATATCTTTATTCATACACCAACTTATATGCATATCGATGCAGTACAGTAAACACTGTGATGCATACATTTGTTGTATGTATCAAAAGTATGTTGTATTTATCAACACCCTTTTTTCGGTTATTTTATGGGTTTTACATATTATTAACACATGTGTTAGTGACTTAGTGTTGCATTTAGGGTTAAGAGTTTAGTATGATTTAGCATGGTTAAAGGTTTAGGGTTTAGTAAAGCGTTTAGGGTTTCGAGCTTTTGCTAACCTTAACCCTTAAACCCTAAACGCAACACTAAGTCACTAACACATTGTTGGTAGCATGTAAAACCCACCAAAAAATGAAGAAAAAAACTTGGCGAAAGTATACCTTGTGGCAGAAAAAACGCTGAATTTTATAGTGCAATTTTCATAATTTTTCGACTTGTCATTTACGAGATACTTTGTTTTTAAGATATTGGGGTTAAACAAGTTTTGATTATTATAGAGCTCATCATGTGGGTGCGTCTACACAATAATTATTATAGACTTCATAATGAATGGTTGTGAAACTAACAAATAGATATAAATATTTTGATATGATGTGTTTCCTTTATATCATGTTGTTGTTTTCAAGGATTAACATACATGAAATTAATAAAAACTTCTTTGGTAGATTGTAGTACTTGTGGATTTATATGATACAAACATATTATATAAAGTAAAATACATCAATTTAGTGTCATATGTTTGATTGAAAGTTAAGTAGAAAGTTTTATTTACATCATATGCTCACAATGTTTACATGTGTATAAAAACAGATTCTATTGAAATTCGTTGGCCACCCATTATTAACAAAATTTGTGTTACCATTTACCTTATTTCTTCACCCATCGACTAAGAGTGAGATATTTGTGATTTTGCTTGAATTTCCTTTAAAAAAATTTATTGTTTATTTATGCATTGATGATTGATCGAACTAGTGGGGAACATGAGGTCGAACTTATATCGAAATTTGTAATTTAAGCTTTCGATAGGTAGTTTGGGAAACACGTAGGTGTCGATATCATTGGGTTTTCTGGTGACTTTCAGACGTGAATTCTGGTATGATAAAAGTCTTGACAGATTAGTTACCTACCATAGATTGCTATGAAAAACCGCCCAATTTCATCGTCCAACTTATTACATAATGACGATCTTATGGTTTCCTTTTCCTTTTATATATATATATATATATATATATATATATATATATATATATGGCGAATTATTGGTGATTTATTGTCGTTTGGTTCTATATGAAAATTGACTGTTATTTGTTATTCTCTGTTATTTGTTATTCGTACGTTTATCTATAGGGAGTTCGCAATAACTTAACGTGTCCGATTACATGCAATCACCACTTTGAGACTTCAAATAATATTGTTGCTGGATTCAAATGCATGACCATAATTTATTAATTTGTATAAACGAGACATGCACACATTTCAACGTTGTTATGTAATTAAGGATATATTTGGTAACAACAAGCTGGAGCTTGTGACTGGAGTTGGGGCTGAAGCTGGGGCTTGGGCTTCTATTCACAAGCCACTTCAAAAAGCTTCTTGTTTATGGGCTTCTAGAGGCTTATTTTTTCAAAAAGTCCCACTTATTTTATGTTGCCAAACAAGGCTTATAACTTAAGCTTATAAAAAATAGAAGCTCAAGCCCCTAAAAGCCCCTAGAAGCCCGTCATCCAAACATACCCTAAGTGGGTTTAATTAGGGTGACATGTATATTTACGGTTCTTACCGTTTACAATTTATACTACTCTTGTCAATTTTACAATTTTTATTTGGCCCCAAAACATTATTTACTTGCAAAAAATAACAAATAAAAATTATTAAACTTTTGAATTTACCCCATTTTACGTACTACTCTCAATCATTTGTTTTAGAAAAAATTTCAGTTTAACTTGCCTTGAATATAAAGTTAAAATTAACATTCATTCAACCTACCTTAAATCCAACAACATTTTCTATGAGACAATAAAAGTGGGACGGAGAAAGTATAGCTAATTGTACGAAGATATAATTGCCGCTTATTATTAGAAACACTTTTGACTTTCTTGCAAACTATTACTTAAAATTTAAAGAAAAACAAGAAAAAAAAACAAAAAAAAAAAACTATAGAACTCTTTAAGAAACCTGTACATGGCACAGATAATAAGCTAGCGCAGTCAGATAAATATATATTACTGTAAAATTATTGTCAACTACTATGCATAACAAATATGTATAACAAATTTTCAAGGCTTACCGATGATATGCAATATTGGTCTACACTATTTTGTATCATATTTGATCTATCTGTGCGGGTAATAATATTGAATTATAAAGGGATTGCTGAGAGGAATACTTCAAAATTTATACGTGCATTCATAGAGAATGAGTTTGATTCGTATTCTTTTTGTTCTTTTACAGGTACTCTCACTCGAAGGTCATGGTGAAAGAAATGAATTGATATCCGCAACACAATTTATATACATAAACCATTCTCCACATAAGTGGCGGTCTCTTACTGAATCAAGGTTCTTTTCCTTTCTTTATATGTGTATTCATACCTGCACATCCATATACATTGTTGTTACATGTACTTATTGCTATAATTTCTTTGAGTCATAAATTCGGTTACTATACCGTTACGGCTAGATTTTGAAGCCTACTTATTAGTTTACACCCTGCATATGTATTATAAACTTGCGTTATGTTCGTTTTTTGTTTGACATTCCTCAAAGTTTACTCAACTACGAAGCACTTGCCCTTCACAATTTCTGTTGATACTGGGTGGCGACTTTTAGACCCATGGGTTATTTATGGTCAAGTTGAATAATATTTATGAGTTGATGGGTTTGTTGGGTCTCCCTCTAATTTTTTAAATGGGTCTAAATGAGTATCTGATATAACCTCCAATTGTATAACAATTAACCAATAGGTCTAGCAGGTAAAAAAAAATAAATTAACACCTCATTTCATTTTTTTCATATTTCACTCAAATAAGAAAAAGTTTGGTCGAAACCCGACGGGTCAACCCAACTTGAGACCCGTTAGGCCCCCATCCTCCCAAATGACCCATCTAGACCCGTGACCCGACCCGACCTGACCCAACTCACTCATTTTGCCACTTATAATTTCTGTGTAGATTACAGTATGACTAAAAGTGTGAAGGTAGAAAACTTTAAAACTATTAATTGGCCTTTGACAAATGTTATCAAACAAGGGTTTTCAACTATGGGGAGATCATGTTTCTTGAATACCATAGCTTGATTTCTTTTTCAATAGGTATTCTGTTGTGGTGCGCTCCTGTTTTTGGTCCTATGTGCTAAGGGCCATAAATTGTAAATTTGTTAGCATTTTGAAGTGTATATTTATAATAGGGGTTAGTGCGCGCAAATGTAACAAATTATGGTCTGACATTCATTATATTTAGCGAACTATTCGGGCCTCCATTGTATGTAACGAACTTGTAATTTCCTTGAACTTGTAATTGCCTTACATTGTATGTAATTAAGGTAATTTTTCCATGTGTCGATTATATAAGCCGACACGTGGCGACCCTAATAACCGTTAATCTGACCAAAATACATACAATGTAAATAAATAACAAATTTGATACATACAATGGAGGCCACAATGAATGTCAGACTATAGTTTGTTACATTTGCGCGTACTTACCCCTTTATAATATAATAGCGGTTCAATAACATTATTCACTTAAATTTTAACTATTTACTATATACTAATCACTAATACCAAAATAATTGGTATGCTGTATACAATTCCTTTCGTGGGTCAAGCATAAAAAGTACTCACCAAGTACAGATATCTTATAAAGAAAAAAAATCTTATTAGTCATTTTTTTTTTTTTTTGGGTAAAGTATTAGTCATTTTAAGGTTAATTGATACGATAATATATTAATATGTACTAATGTTTGAACCTTTGTCCCCAATAAAATGAAATTATTTTATCTATATTCAGTTGAAAGAAATACTAAATTCAAAAGTGGAAGTGTATTTGTTAGAAATCATGCTATGACTAACTGAGACTTCAATATCTTATAACACATGCAGGTTTCATAAAGTAGCAGAGATGTTGGATACTTCTAACTTGATGATCAAAATCAAGATAACACCTCATTTTTTATCACCAAATTTCGTTTACGGGGTCCATTTAGTCTTCAAATTTCGTGGAAAAAGAGACTTTCCAAGTAAACCCATATATGTTAACCTCAAGTACAAAATGGGGGGCGAAACCTTACATGCATATTTTGCAACACAAAGAGACCACGAGTGGATGATGATTGAGTTGTACCGATTCTTGAATCAGAAGGATAAGGTTGAGTTCACGTTTCTAATAGAGAGTCTTTCCCCGTACTACTGTGGAGATGATGCTATATATGTTGAAGGCATTGAGTTTCGAGCCCTTAACAATGCAAGTTTCGTTATATTCTTTAGTTCCCTTCCAGATTTCTTTTGTTTATATTTAGTAATGGAGGTTGATGCATGGTAATTATTTTAATGATCAGAATTATACTTCTAATAATAACATGGTATTTTGACTTATTTTGACTTATATACAGGTGAAGCATGAAGAAATGGATAAGGTAAAAGAAGTCCATCAAGCCTTCAAATCAAATTGGATTTGGGTTCACGAGCAACAAATATTGCGAACTGGAAATGAGAAGGTCTGTATGTCAGTTCTATCAGTAGGAGAACTATAACTTTATTTGTGGTTCTAAAACAATATCTCTGTAAATATTGTGTAGTTAATCTCGCTTAGCGAAGTGAATGGAAAGAAACGTCTCATGCTTTCTGCAATGGCGGCTTTCAATAGCTTTTCTGATTTGAAGCTTTATGAGTCAATGCCATCAGCCGAAACCAGGTGCGCCTTTGAAATATGTTATCTCGTTTGACTGTAAATAATTTTCTTTTGCAGTCCTCATTTATACTCGAGATAGAAATATATATATATATATATATATATATATATATATATATATATATATATATAACCACAAAAGGTACAGAACTGCAAGAACTTTAAATTACATTGTTTTTATACATGTAAAAGCAACAAATTACACATAAATGTTATTTAATGTTCATATTATTGACAAACAAAAGTTAAAAACCACAAAAGATGTGTTAAACTATAAACTATATGAAGTGTTCACATGTGCACATATTAGATGTGCACATGTGAACAAAATACATAAATTAGATTTTAAAGGTTATTTTGATATTTTCTCAAAACTATTTTGCTTTTAACCTTAATCTAGATCAATATTCACATGTAATTGAATCATTAAACAAATTAAAATCTCTATAATTTAAAAGTTCTCGCAGTTCTTTACCTTTTTGTAGTTCTCATTTGAACATTTGGCTATATATATATATATATATATATATATAGCCAAAGGTTCAAACGAGAACCACAAAAGGTACAGAACCGTGAGAACTTTTAAATTAAATTGTTTTTATACATGTAAACGCAACAAATTACACATAAATATTATTTAATGTTGATATTATTGACAAACAAAAGTTAAAAACCACAAAATACATGTTAAACTATAAAATATATGAAGTGTTCACATGTGCACATATCAAAACATGTGAACGAAATATATAAATTTGATTTTAAAGGTTATTTTGATTTTTTTTCAAACTATTTTGCTTTTAACCTTAATCTAGATCAATGTTCATATGTAATTGAATCATTAAACATGTTAAAATCCCTATAATTTAAAAGTTTTCGCAGTCATGTACCTTTTTGTGGTTCTCATTTGAACCTTTGGCTATATATATATATATATCTTAGAATAAGATAAATTTATTATCATATTCTTGTTACTTATGTAACGAATTACCGATGATGAGTGCATAGATAATATGTAGAAGTTGTACCTCCTAGCTGTGATTTTTCATATCTTAAATGTTAATTTGAATTTAATAAGTACGTAATCACATGATATATCATATATGCAGATTTCAAGAGGTAATTGAGCTGCTACCACAACAAGTATTTTGTATCAACTGCACGATTGAAAGTCGAATGTTGTCACGCGATACAAAATATATCTGCTACCTTGTGTTCAAGCTCTCAGAAAAATCTCAAGGGATGCATTGTCCAGTCAAAGTACGGGATCTACTCCACCAAGAAACCAAAGAGCCTGAAATTATTTATTTTACATCCCCAAACCCATGGAACTTACATGATATCACCCGGGTTCCTAAACAAAGGGAAGATGGATGGACAGAGGTGTATCTGTCGAAATTCAACGTGAATCATGAACTAGAAGATGATTGTCTTCCTGTGAATTTAAAATTTGCAAGTTATGAAGGAACTATGTCCGGCCTTATTGTCTATGGCCTTGAGTTTCGGCCAATGTAAGATATTTTTACCAGAATGTTCAATACTTGGTATGGTGTTCTATAAATTCGTCCTTTTAGCATTGCCAAAAGCCTCATATAGTCTTGCTGTATGTGGCACATGGCTAGTTACCTTTGGAAATTTTAGGTTATGTTCCATGTTTCATGTAAGTTTTTAGTGACACTGATCAATGGAATCGTCATATTTTGTTTAGAAATCCGGGATTTATTTGTAGATTGCTATGATCCTTAAATGGCAATGTCATTGTTTTTATACATAAATTTCATGGTCAATTCACATTCACATGTTTTGGTTTAATAATGCTCACCACTTGCCACCTAATTAATAACATCTGTAATAGTCCAGATAAGGTCATTATGCAATAGTCAGACAAGATGTGTACTTTATCAATGAAAACTAGTTCATTAAGGCTCTTGAACACTAGCATAAACAAATGCCCCTAGTTGCAACTAAGTTTAGAAGCAATCAAATCAAATGTAAATAAGGGAGTAAGTATGTTTGTTTCAATACATAAAACCAACATTGTGCTTGGTTCGCGAAATATTTTTGATAATAATTGGAATACATCAAAAGAATTTTAATAATTTCATAGAAAGTGGATTCCTTTGAATGAAGGAATTTGATGACTTACAACTCAATTCATATGTGAACCAAACATGTTTGTGCAATGAGATTCAATTTTCATCAAATTCCCTTGAATTCCACGAACTAAACGCAACCCAACTTTGTTTGTTTCAATACATAAAACTGAATAGCTGTTTTGTATTGTGAAAGTTATTTAGGGAACATATTGTCAAAACAATATAATGAGGGATCAAAAGTAAACAAATAACTGAAAACAGACACCCATAACGGCAAAATCTCCTTTCAAATTAATCTTCTCTCCTCTGATGGCTAAAGAACAGAGTCACCAATTTCCAGCCATCAATTCACTGCCGCTACAAAAAAGTTATTGATTTCCCACGCAAATTTTTCCACGGTATTGTAAGCGTCAGTATTTTTGCAACGCTGATTTATGTAGGTAACTTTTACACTGTAATTTACGTGTAAAAATAAATATGTATACGGAAAAAAGCGTGGGCTTTATTATTTCAGTTAAATAATAAATAAACGAATAAACTGACGGAAAAAAGCGTGGACTTCCTGACTTCAACCCGTTGATGGGTCGCCGGGTTTTGGATTTCACATAAATTGGATTTAGGTCTTGCTATCGAATTTAAAGCCCTCATTTGACAAAATTGCTATTACATCTAAAGCCCTAATTTTGCTTTCCAGTTAGTCGATTACTCCATAATTTTGCTCGCGAATCTTCAAATCAGTTATAAATAATCAAATGCATAAACCCTAACTCTTCATTGGTGTATATAAAATCGATTCACGATGTAAGTTGATTCACATTCATAGTTTCATTTCTGTTTGTGTTCTTCATAGTTGATTCATGGTGCCGGTTGATTCATCAACAAATCGATATAACAAATTCGGTATGTATCTATGTATTCTCATCGATTAATTACTTTACATTAATATACCTTTACTTTTAGGGTTTCTCATAAACATTGACGTCAAAATTGTAAAAATTAGTGTGTAATCGTTGAGTAATTGGGTGGTTTATTGCACGCGTAAATCAAACGACTGATTTTCATGTTTGACTGTGGAAGCAACCTTTTTTATAATGAGTGTGGAAGCATCTTCCATCACCAATTGTTATTGACGTACTTAGCTCAATTTTTGGAGGTATATTTTAATTGAAGTTATTTAGATTATCTTGTGACTTGTTGGTTCCGTTTATCTTGTGACTGCTGGAGAATTCCAAGATGTTGAAGGGAAAACCGAGGAAAGAGGGAGAGCTAGGATGGAAAGACAACAACGTACTCAAGATCGTGCGGTATATGATTTGGGCAAAGAATTTCCACGATACACTTTTAATTATGAAAATCATAATTAGAAGTGGAGTGATCTCTTTTACATGATTGCTAAATCCTAACTGTTGAGGTTTTTATTTATAGGCTAAAGCTCTTGCTGAAGAAAATCAATGGGATCTGCAGATTCGAAAGGAAAGGTAAGAAAGACAAGTGAGTTTCATATATGAATCTACCTTTTTCTTGTTGAATCTTTGTTAGAGGATACAAATGTATTGACTTGCTTAAAATATAAACATTACTTTTCATTGATTGAAATACAGTTGAATGGGTATTACTTTTTATTAATTGGAACTGTTAAATTGGAAAATAGCACAATACTTGATGTTGGACTAGTTTGTTGGTATTGAGTAGTACTTTGTTCCTACAGACCTGTTCTCTATCTTTCTGACTCATGCTTATTATATAAGTATGTAGTCATGTGGAAATTCCTATTATTATTCTAAATACCTTGAAGCTGCTTTATATTGTTCTAGGTGATGTGCTAAATCTAGTTATAAAATTTATCGTTGAAATATGAACAACAAAGTACCGTACTAGACCAAAACACTACCGGGCAGTGGACCCTATCGTGTAGTAGTATAGTTGGATAAGTTCGGGTTCGAACACAGGGTACTTAGTTTTTAGATGAATAAAGTTAAGTGTGAGTAATTTAGAAAATAAAATAAAAGTTGGGTTTGTGTGACCTAGTTGTCACGTTGCTTAAAACTACAATTTTTAGTTAAACTAGGCAAGTGGACTCTGAAGAGTCAAAGTGATTGGTTGGTAACTTTCGTATATTAAAACGATACTTGTTTGGACTAGGTCACTAGTGATTTCGGGGTAAACGGTTAAAAATCGGTTTGAATCATGCAAAAGTGAATATCAATTGAATAAGGCATAACATTCGCCAACACCTAGTCATCAACTTCAATTCATGGCCTTATAACTTAATCAAGTAACGGACATTCGCCATGGTTACCAACTTGCACATTTGAGCTTAAAATATCTAGCTTGTTCCAAAGTTACATTTGCAAATTTGTTCAATCATTCAAAAACAAACAATTGATAATAAATTACCCAATAAAAGACATTCGCCATATTTACTAGCAATTCACCAAATAAATCTAGTTAAATGTTCCAAAGCTCAAATATACAAGTTTCATAGATTAAACACAAGGTTCAAGTCTCAAGTTTACGATTCATCCAAATGAAGGACATTCGCCATAATCACAAGTTTATATGTGTTTAGCACATTTGCATAACTTATGCCAATTTTCATAATCATGAACAAAGGTTCATTCATACATGGACATACAAATGAAGCAATTTAACTTAACAACAAACATTCACTATAGTTATTTAGTTGAAATTACCAATTAGTTTCACAAATTTGTTGAGCCAAAACACATACAACTTAAGGATGAACCTTAAACTCAAGCATAATCAAGCATAATCAAACACCAAAGAACATCAGCCCTAATCACTAGTTGAATCATCCAAACAAGTAAATATGAAACTAGTCACTCATCATACAAATAATCATCAAACAATTGCAAGTAATTGGAGAAATCATAAAATTGCTTGAAATTAAATGAAATGAAATTGTACCAAAGAGATTACACAAATTGAAGTAATTGTTCTTGGTGAAATTTGTTGCTTGCTTGTTCTTCTCCAAAATCTTACAAGTTAAATACAAGTGAGATGAGAGTAGAATTGGTGACTTTTGTGAAGTAGAAAAAATGAGTGAAATGGGCTTTTTCTTTTTGGGCGTGGTTTTCTTTTGAGAGGAAAAACCCATCACATAAAATGAAGTGTGTATATGGTGAGATGAAAATGATCTGATGATTTTATTAGGGTTATAAAAACCCATCAAAAATTTCTTCATCCCTTGTGTAATTTTAGAGAGGGAAAATCATGGACCAAAAAGAGGTTGGAACATTAATTGCTAACCCTTCCACGGCTGCACACGCACTTAAAATCCATCCGACATCGAGCTTCTTTTATCCAGTCTGAGAAGATGTACAGTGCCCCGCCAAAGTACCCGATCGGGTGAGCAAACATATCCGATCGGGTGAGCTGCCATACTCGATCGGGTGGGCAGTCATACCCGGACGGGTATCGACACGGAAACTTCAACGTTTAGCATAGGCCCGTTGCTGGCTCGTTTTTGCACTAAACCGCCCGGTCGCATAAAATTTCCCGATCGGGTAAGACACCTCACCCGGAAGGGTATGATACCATACCCGATCGGGTATGATGCTATACCAGTCCATTTTCACTTCAGCTCCAGATCAGTACCAGATTTCACCAATTAGCCTGCTTTTCCGAGTTTCGACCTGAGATAAATTTCCAAACAAAATAAGTATCGAAAGTTCTCGAAATCTACTCAAATACCAATGCAAAACCATGATATCGCGATATATTCATATAGACAAAATGAGCGATATCACTAGGTATCTATTATTGCCCAAGAGCAAGCATATTGTTAGCATTGGCATCTCGTGATTTGTGTGGGTTGTTCCCTCTTTTTTGTTGATATGTCTTGCATAATGTTCTGATAGGATTATATCATATATTGGAGGGTAGCTTTGGTAATCTAGTTTAACTAGTCTACAAGAGTTGGGGATTGTTTTGGGCATGCTTATATTGCTTACGTTAACTAAGTGATTAATTTATTATCCTACTAGAATATAGATTGAAACCTTTGAAAGTTAACCTACTGAATATAGTCATCTTGTTGGTTAGCTATTGTGTATCGTAGTCCATTTACTAGGTTAACATTAACATTAGAATCTGTAGTTTGATATTTTTAGTCAACTATGTTTGGCTCTAAGTGCAAGTATATGTGCAAGATTCGAGCTAACCAATCAATTACTATGCACAAGTTCTGTAGTTCAATATGCTTACTCACTTAGAAGGATGTTGTTATGTGTCCACTTATCTTCCAAATAAGTTCATTCAGTGAAGTGCATTGTATCATAACCACAATACTTATCAAGTCAGCTGTTAGGATTCTGTGAAATGTTCATTTGGTTTACATGGTATGGAAATCAATGCAAGTCAAAATGACTTGTACTTAATGTAGGTTAAAGTATCCAGGCTGGGTGGGTTAAGTTCGAAAATGATATTGTAGATCAATAATGGTTTGGATCGAGTAATATTGGTTCAGACAGGTAACTTCTGTGCAGGTCAAAACAATACTGTTGAGATTTTGTTAGGCATTTCGATTAGATTCTACATGAATCTTAACCCAATTCACTCAGTCGATTTGCTTTTTAGTTAATCTGCATAGCTGCACTCATTTTGCTAGTTACTCACTTGCTTATGGGCATTTCCATTTTCTTTTTGTAGGTGATTATTTTGGCATGTGGTAGGTTTGACTCTTCTACCTTTTTTTCTACCAATGTGAATCATATATGAAGTTCATGTTAAAAACATCAACTATTATTCGCAACATGTTTTCGTTTATGTCTGACTCACCCATCCAACAGTTTTAAAGTATGCCAATTACTGGTTAGATGCATCAAAGTAAATTTGTTGATTTTTGACTTTTTATTTTTTTAAGGCATCAAATCTCAAGGGGCTATAAATTAGCTTAGCGAAATTGGAAGGATGAAGTAATATACAGTTGCGTCCTTGGTATTAAAATATACTGAATTTGAATTTGATTTTATATTTTGTAAATGAAGTAATAGACAGTTGCGTCCTTTGTATTAAAATATTTTAAAATCTGTAGTTATAATATCTTAGTGGTTGACAAGCTGGTGACTTTTGAATACGTAGTTTAGAAGCTTTTTGTATGCATTGTGTGGATCAGTGTATGGATCAGTGTATGTAACTATTTATGTGTATATATAAAATATATTCGGGCACCATCAATTTGTAAATATCACATAATTTTCACCTATTATTATTGTGGCTTGTGAGAGCTTTTAGATAGCAAAATTCCATTGGTTGCTCACGCTTTTCTCCGTGACTTTTCAGTGGATTGTCCACACCTAAAAGCGTTAGAAAGTCTAATCAATGTCCACGGTCAAAAGCGTGGGCTTTCAAAAATTTTACTACACAATTCAACGTGACAAATTAAATAAATTTATACACAAAAAAGCGTTGAGAATTTTGTAACGCACCAAATACCCACGCAATTTAAAGCGTGGAGTTTACAATTACAAACGGTTTTGAGCGTGGAAAAATGAGCAAAAAATTGTTGATAATTTAACACTTTGTTGTAGTGTGCTACCCCACCTGCATTTATCTATCCTCTCATTTATTTCTTTTTACAATCATTAATTAACAATCTTTTCTTTGCTCAAAAAAAAAAAATTAACAATCTTTTCAAATCTTTAATAAATTACCCATCTCAGATCTCAAAACATTAATCAATATCATGGAAAGTTTACAAATTTTTTTATTAATTTCATTAGGGTTTCTCATATTGCCCCAATTCACCTTAACTGATTCCAATTCCAATCACAATTGCCCAAGAACCAACACTACATTACTCAATTTCAAAACTCAATTTGTTATGTGTCAACATCAGGTAAGAGGGTATTTTACTATAATCAATGACTGTTCCTTTAAGGTTCAAGAATTCGATATGCTTCCAGGTGGTTCCGATATGCATTGGTGGGGTGCTGGTAGTGATTCTTGTGAAAATTTAGTATATGGGTTTGTTATATCTCATTACAAATATAACACAAGCACTTACAAAAATGAAACCTTTACTGTTAATTTAATGAGTAATCTAACATGGGACAACATTAAGGTTGTTTCGATTTGGGAAACAACGATGGCTTCCGATTACGGACATGTGGTGTTAAAAGTGAATCTCCCAGCCCGACCCCTTCCCCAGACCCTGCCCCGGCCCCACCGACTAGTAATTTTACTGGGAGTAAGATTGTTGAGATTGATGGAGAGCCTACTATGTTTGATAACTGTAAGAAGTTGTCCGATACATATAGGTTAAGATGGACATTGAGAGCAGAAGACAATGTAACTGATACTGGATCAGAAGGGGCGAGTGATATTGAGTATGCCGTTTTACTGTTATATGATACTTGGTGCTGATGTGGCGGTGATGTGTTTTACAGATGCCAGAATGCCATTTAATTTGTGGATGATTAATTACCATATTACGGAGTAGTAAAAATAAATATAGTGAGTGTAACAGGCCCTGAGTATACAACTATTCTCTTTTTATAGAATCACAAAGGATCCGATGCTATGTACAGAAACTTTCGAGCTCTGCTTCTGACCTTCAACTCTTATCTAATTGAGTGACTAACCCACTTTTGATATTTGCATTCTTGTACTAAGATGACTTTGACCTTCAACAAAAAATTATATTAGAGTGAAATATGTGTTTATTTAATAAATAAAACGAGACGAAAATTACAGGTGAATAAAGTCTTGGTTTTTATTAAGAAGCTGAAAATGTGAGGAACATATTAATAGGTACGATAAACAATCAAGTTTTCTACTGATTAAATTCATACTTGTATCTTGGCCGACCTTATTATTATGTACATAATTACAAATTGAGTTTTTACTTTTTACCCATTAACTCAAATTATCATATTGGCCATTTCATTTTTCATTAAAAGGCATATCAATATATATAGTACTGTATATATGTTTTACGTTCGGGTTTATTGTTTCATTATGTATTAAATTTTACAGACATACTTTCATTTATTTTATTATATTTATTGAACTTGTAAATATCATCTATTGTATATGTAACTTTTTCTTTTTGGATAAGGTCAAAAAATGAAACTTTCCAATTTTAGCCTTATCCAAAAAGGGAAAATTTACATATTTGCAATATTCAATACATACAATAGAAGTTTTCAAAATTCGACTCCTACAATAGTAAAACGTGTAAAATTTAATACATAACAAAACTATAAACCGTTTAAGTTATCGAAAGAGCTACTGTTTTTCCAACACCTATTTCTAAGGAAGCAAAGTTTGTTAATAATTGCTCTATCAATTATATTAATTGAAAAAGAAAAAAAAAAGGTTAGAAAAAATAGAGAAAAAGTGAAATGATAATGAATAATATTATTATGGATTTCATTATGGTAATAGAATGAGACATAACATGTACTATTACACCATACTCAGTGGATGATCTAGACATTCAACTTAGGATATACATTATCTAAATCTAAACTACGTATATTAAAAAAAATCCTTTTAGGTTTTTCGGGTTTCGGGTACAGGTTTTTTATTTCTTCAGATATGGGTTATTCGCTTAAATTTGATTTAAAGTTAACCAAACATGAGCATAAGGTACAATGGTAAGAGTTTTTGGTCTGAAGTTATTCGGGGAGAAAAATAAACGGATACTAATGATCTATCTAGACTCGTTCATCAATCTTGAATAAGAGCCAAAGTCAAAAAGCATATCATAACAATGAAAGTTAACACCTTAACATATTCACATTTATACATGTTGAAATTCTAAACAAAGTTGCAGTAAAGTATTCAAAACAAATTTACAATTTAATGCGGGCTAATATATGATGAGTAGAATTGAAAATATAGTCCTTGGTTTCCAACAATTGTTGTCTTTGTATGCTTGTAACTAAGTCCTAAAATATTATAGATGATATCAAGAACATATCGCTTGAAAGAAAAAATAAATAGATATAATATTCTTTAATAATAACGTTTGATGTGGAAGTGGTGGTTTATTATTGGTGAGACCCACCGTTTTCCTCCTGAGAGGAAGTGGATAAACAGAGAGAATTCAACACGATAATACAATAGGGTGTTCACTCTATTTTAATTGGGTGTGCACCTTTAATTTATAGTGTTATATATACGACACAATATACTATAGTATGTTACTATGTATAGTTTAGTGTTGTATGTTGATGCAATGATAGCCTTCAGAAAATAAATAAAATAAATAAATACAGTTGACTTGAATTTTCAAACAAGCAAATCCAAACATTGAAACCCCTTATATACCTCATTATTTTTTTCTTTCTAAAATAAGCACTTATTAAATTAAACTAAAAAAAAATTTAGCACCTACTTAATTATTTTACAAAAGCAAATAAGCACTTTCAATAAAGCAATTCCGAACAATAATGTGGCAGCTGATGAATATCCTCTTCCATATATCACATCAAATAATTGTTTTTCAAATCCCTCATTTTAGCTCTCATTTTTATCTGATAAACACAATTGACATTATGTCTTCATTCCAAGAGTTTGCTCATTTACAAATCCCACTAGCAAAAATTAGATCAGCCACCGACAACTTTGCCGATGAAAATATCATTGGAGCAGGCGGATTTGGGAAAGTCTATAAAGGACAGCTGTTGCACTCCGGAGAATTCATCAATATTGCTGCAAGAAGGTTAGATCGTAAGAACGGGCACGGAGACAGAGAGTTCTGGTTGGAGATTTCGATGCTTTGCAGTCTCAAGCATAAAAATCTGGTTTCCAATGTTGGGTATTGTGATGAGGATGATGAGAAGATCATCATAAACAAGTATGAAGTGAATGGAAGTCTTGATAAATATCTAGGGGATCCAATTACCCTCACATGGTTGCAGAGATTGCACATATGTGTTGGTTCCGCACGTGCTTTGAGTTACATCCATTGTGATGTCGGGCGCAATTACGATGTCATACACCGTAACATCCAGAGCTCCAAAATTCTGTTAGATCATAATTGGGAAGCCAAGGTATGTGGTTTTGGTTTTTCCATGAAAAACCTTGCAACTCGAAGGCATCATCTTGTCCTTGATAATCCTGTTGGCACACTTAGTTACATAGACCCTGTATATTTTAAAACCGGAAGTGTGACAAACAAATCAGATGTGTACTCTTTCGGTGTCATGCTGTTTGAAGTCCTTTGTGGGAGGAAAGCATTTATCAGAGACCCCAATACAAATCAAAATCTACTTGCAACTGTCAAACAACATTATGAAGAGGGCAAACTTGATGACATCATCCTTCCTAATCTAAAGAATCAGATGCACCCACAATCATTGACAATCTTCTCAGAAACAGCATATCACTGCTTGAAGAAACAACGAGCACAAAGGCCAGATATGGAAAAGGTTGCTAAAAGACTTGAGAAAGCCCGGGAATTTCAACGAAAACATGAAAATCCTGTAACACCAAATATCCCTTTCTTTTTGTTTTTACAAGCAGATAATATACTTTTGTTTTTCTTTAAATAATTACATTGTGTTCATTAATTTATTCCTTCTTGCTCTGACATTAAATTAGGAATACTCAAAAACTCCAGTTAATTGGGCATCATCCAACTACATGGAGGTAAGAGTAATAATTTCTTTTACTTTTTGGTGGATTGTATTATACATACACAAAAGTTGATATCCGGCCATCATACTGGTAGTAGATAATTATGCCAAGAAAACTTTTTTTTTTTTTTTCATTTTACCTTTAGGTTAATGCTACCAATTAATCTGTTATGTTTTTTACTCAGATGTTCATATTTATTACTTGAATACACTGTCTGGAAATATAATAAAATTCACTAACTTTTGGATGTTCATTTCTATATCTAAATAGTTTGCTATACAAAATCAATAAACTAAGTATAAATCACTCTCCATTGCGATAACATTGTAGGAAAGAAATTTGGAACACTTGAAGATTCAACTCGATGATATAAAGTTGGCTACTGATAATTTTTCTGAAACATACTGTATTGGGTCAGGCGGATATGGTATGGTGTATAAAGCAGAGCTGGGTTATTTTGATACAGTAAGTCCACCTGAAATTGAAGGGAATAATAAAGTCGAATATTCGAAAAGATGTAGTACTGTAGCTATAAAACGCATCTTTAGTAGAGCAGATGGGCAAGGAGAGCAAAGCTTTTTTTCAGAAGTTGAATTGCTTACTCGATGTAAGCATCCGAACATAGTCTCTCTTCTTGGCTTTTGTGACGAAGGTCTTGAACGGATCCTTGTTTACGAGCATGTTCCTAAAGGAAGTCTTGACGATTATTTGGGTAACACTGATAAGATGACTATTTTTAGTTGGGTGGAACGTATAAAGTTGTGTCTTGATATTGCAAACGGGTTAAACTACCTACACAGCACTGTAGAGGAGAAACAAATGATAATTCATCGTGATATGAAAAGTGCGAACGTTTTATTGGGCGAAAATTGGGAGGCTAAAATTGCTGACTTTGGACTTTCTAGAATCCAGGATGTAAATCAACAAGGAAGTACTCTCAATACTTGTCATATTGGGGGAACAGAAGTCTACTTAGATCCTGAATATCTGGAGACCGGTAAGTTGAAAAAGGAATCAGATATTTACTCTTTTGGAGTAGTTTTATTTGAAATCTTGAGTGGAAGGTTGGCATATGATGAAAGTTATAATATCGGCAATGACAAGGGGCTTCCATCTACAGTACGACGACTTTATAATGAGGGAAAACTAAAGGAAATTGTCGACCCAAGAGTAAATGAAGAAACTGATATGAATAGTTTTACTCTAAATAGAGGACCCAATCAAAATTCTTTGGAGGCATTCTTAAATATTGGATATCAATGTTTGGCAGCAACTCGAACTAGCCGTCCAACAATGGAAGTTGTCATCACAGAACTTGAGAAAGCGTTATACTTCCAAGTAAGTCAAAGTTTTTATTTTCAATATTACATGTGTTATACTCGTTCATATTGCTTGATCTTAGTTTTGAGTACCTACTACCAAGTATGATCATGCGTTATTTATTTAGAAATGTTGGATTTAAATCATGTATAGTAGGTCGATCCGAATGCATAAGGCACATATATTAAGTGGCCAATGGGTTAGAACTTAGAAGTTGTTAGAAGATTAAGAAATTAAACACCATGTATGAGAAAGTTCTCTCTTCCCGAACCAAAAGAACTTTGACTTCAAACGGAAAAATATTGAAATTTTGAATTTTGAATTGGGGATCACCAATTAGAAACCTCCATTTTGGAGGGATAAAAGGGACAAGTAGATTCGTCATCCAAGTCTTTAAATCAGGGAAAATGATATTTCTCACTATCGCAAGCTGGCTAGCCTATACAAACGCCACTCCACTCAGATTATATCTAAAATCCAATATCTTGTAACATGTGATTTATTAGAAAATTTTAGATAGATAGATATATATATATATATATATATATATGTGAGTAGGATCTAGGAAGAAGGTTTTTTAAAGAGAAAAGAGGGAGAAGGTTTTTTTGTTACTATGATTTATTGTATTTATTCTAAGATTCAAATTTGTATTACTATAACTTTTGAATCACAGCAACAAAAGACTACATCTTATTAATAAACTATTGAACCAAAGCAATAACATGTCGAATTATATTAATAAAAAATTGAATCTTAGCAATAAAATATTGAATTATAGTAATAAAAAATCATTCTCTCCCTTCTCTCTAAATTTCATTCTTTTTCGATCCTGTTACTATATATATATATATATATATATATATATGGATAGTTATTAGTTATACTTGATAGTATTTCACATGTATATAAGAGCATTTTCAATCCATTAAACTTGTCGGAGTTTAAAGTGATAACACATCAACTTTGAACTTTGTTTTATCTTATTTTTCGGTCTATATAATAAGATAAAGGGTTTATTATTTCGTTATGTATTAAACTTTACACGTTTTACTATTGTATGAGTTGAACTTTGAAATCTTCTATTGTATGTATTGAACTTTTAAATACCGTCTATTGTATGTAAACTTTTCTTTTTGGGTAAGGTCAAAATAGGAAAGTTTCCTTTTTTAGCCTTTCCCAAAAAAGAAATATTTATACACAATAGACTATATTTACAAGTTCAATACATACAATAGAACAAATAAATGTATATCTCATACAATAGTAAAAATCAGTAATACCTGGTTATCGTATGTTTAGCGGAAGCATTAGTGTGTACAGTGGGGTCGTGACGTCAACATTGGACATTCATGCATCAGAGCGTATGATTATTGCAGAACAGAAATTAAGATGCCATTAAGTAATAGTTATTACAAAAGCTGCGACTTGTCAAAGTCGTAAAAGTAGTAGAGTTGTTAAAATACAACGTTTAAGTAAATACAACATCAAAAAGAGATTTCGTAAATATGACTAAAATGTATTAATCATACGAAAGAAATCCCATTCGTTTCCAAAAATGGCATCCTAATGTGTCTCGGGTGTCGTCGTTCCAAAATGCATGCAAACCTACTTAAGTTGCTAATTCCCTGAAAAACATAGTAAAAAGTCAACAAGATTGTTGAGTGCATTCACAGGTTTTATAAGTGTGGTTCGTTATACCAAGTTCTTTCGTAAATTGTTGACATAAAAGCCAAAAAGGTGATCAAACTAATGATCGGTTATAGTTTTTGTTTTCGTTGACATATAAGTCAAATAAGTTTCGTTTTCATTGGAATGCTATCCAAAAATCTAGTTTCGTTGGAATGTTACCCAAAATACAGTTTCGTTGGGATGTTACCCAAAATACAATTTCGTTGGGATGTTACCCAAAATATAATTTCGTTGGGACGTTACCCAAAATACAGTTTCGTTAGGATGTTACCCAAAATACAGTTTCGTTGGGATGTTACCCAAAATACAGTTTCGTTGGGATGTTACCCAAAATACAATTTCGTTGGGACGTTACCCAAAATATAGTACTGGTCGTTCTCCAGTGTATCAAACATTACCGGTACGTTCTCCGGTTTAATCAAATCGTAGGAAATGTTATTCCTAAAAATAGTTGTTGTTTGTGGGAAGACATAGACGGTGATCCCTCAAAAGGTGAGCTAAACCTTAAGAGTAAGATAACGACCCCCTAGTGCTATAACCAATCCACGACTTGTGTACCGTTTTTGCCTCTGTAACATTTTAAATATACGCTCCTCGTTACGACTGTCGTCGTGTGGTTGGCGCGACCAACAAGTTATATTAATGGGAGGGCTGTCAACTCCGATAGTACTATCCGTATATTCAGTGGCTAGAGTCACCTAGCTAATGGTTATAGGTTGCAAGCACCGGGACTTTTGTGCACTATAACTACCTTACGTAAACCTAGGTCTGTACCAAGATTCGTTGTCATGTTCCCAAAATAGTATGAAAGGTTATTTCATAAACTATTCAAGCGATAGTATGAAACCATGTTTCATAAACAAACAGTTTGTAGTAGTATGAACGTATTCATAAAGAATTCGTATAAAAGCCTAAAGCATTTATATATAGTTGTTGCATATAGTAGCAAAATAGTTGCTATGATTTTTCACCCCTAAGTTGAAAACAGTAAAACATTAAATGTAGGGGCTGTGAACTCACCTCGTGAGCTAAGTAGTGAGAGCTAGCAAAGCGTATGCCCAAGTGAAGTCCCTAACGTCCTAAACGTAAGAGATAGTAATATAAGTAGTTGACTAAACGTCAAACTATGTTATTCGTTCACTCGATAAAAGATCATTGTCGTGTCAAACATATTTAATTGGGTCAAACGTTTAACGTTACAAGTGTCGGTTTTGTTGACTTTGGTCAAACCTACTCGGTTTGACCCGAAATTTTTAGGAATGTCTTAAATATGTTTCTAGAGCTCGGGAAATTGTCGTTTCATTTCGTGGTTAACCCGAATGTGTCGTTATTTAAAACGTATATAAACAGCCCACAAACTCAGTTTTCGTTATGTTTTCGCCTATTTCAGGGTCTGTTTTCGTGGGTCAAAACTTATCGATAAATTCTGAAGTTTTTACTGTTCCCACATATCTAAACTACTTCCTGTATTTTTTTCATGATTTTTAGATATCCAAAACCTACTAAATAAATTCGTGACCATAGGGAGTCCAAAAACACGTTTTTCATAAACTTTCTTCACAAATCAGTTAATAGCTTAAAATCTGTGTATTTTTGAAAGACGAGTTCTACACGAAAGTTGTTCCTAACACACATACGAAGCTTTTCCAAGTGGTTTCATCCATTTATTTTACTCACACGATTTTATACAATTTTTCTACCAAGACTGAAGAATCTGTCCAGAATTTCAGTTTCATCAAACATTAAGTTTCCTTAGTTTTCGTTATGTTTTCGAGTGAGATCTTTCACGATATGAACTTATAACATGTTATGAAGCAAGAAACATGGAATATTAGCATGAGGAAGGGTTTCCTTACAAAGCTTTAAGGATGAAGATGGATGGAGAAACAAGATGATAATGTTGTTGAAGCTTGCTACCTTGCTCTCCTTTGCAACCTTCTTATAGATGATTTAGATGATGTTTGTGAGTGGAATTTTGTGAGTTTTTGGGGCTGTCACCATCCGAAGGAAGTAAAGAAAAGAGAGAAGAAAAAAGTTGGTAAAAGTAAGGATGTGTTGAGTATTGAAGTATCAATGTGTTTGTGCCTTTAATTTAATCAAGGAGGCATGTGTGTGTTTGTTTTCTTGGTGTGGCCGGTTGCCACAAGTCAACAAGAAGCGTGGCTCTTGTAAAATTTGTCCCCTAATTATTTAGTAGATATTTTGGTAGTTTAACCCGTGTTCCTTTACCCGATCGTTTTACGTTAAAACGTGTTTTATTCGTTTAGTTCGTTAACGTTATTTCGCGTTAATATTTTTCGAAGTATTATTTCAAATACTTTATTTTGAGTTTACAAAATATAAATTTTGACTCATTTGGTTGTCGGGTTCGTTTCGTATGATTTTGTCGTGTACGTTACATTTTATATAAAACGTATAATTATTTTGTTTATCGTTATGCTTTATCGTTCGCATAAAATATTTCAAAGTAATAACTACTATATAAAATAGTTTTACGTTATTTAAAATTTTGTATCACCAACGTTCGTACATTTTTTTCGGACTCGTCCCGATAGTTTTGCGCGTAATTATAACTATCTACGAAATAAATAATACTACGAGTATTAAATTGTTGGGCTTTGCTAGACTTATCTTATAAAAATAGTGTGAATTCACTTAAGTAGAAAATTAGCTCTAAGTATGTACGTGTTTAATGTTCGTAATTGTACCGAAATTTGAACAAATACATAATGAAATAATAAACACTAAGATAAATAGATACTAGAATAGTTGTAGATGACAAGGGGTTATAAAAGTGTAAAGTATAAACTCTCCACCATTATGTTTCCATTTTTGGGTACTCTTGCTGGGTTGGGCCGGGTATATCAGGAACGAGTAGTTTATATTGGGTTGTAAGGGGTTTGTGGCCTGTAATTTACAGATCCAGAAGATATACATTTTGTGGCCCGTAGTTTTCAATGCAATCAAATCAGTTTCAATTTTGAAAACAGCATCATCACTTCACTCTCTGAATAAAGTCATAACTGTTTGGATCCAGTTTTATGGACTAGAATTTTCCGGAAATGTAGTATGTGGATTCCCCCAGATACTTGAATGAATATAACTTTATCAAGTTGAAATGAACATGCGGAGTTGCCAACTCATTTGTCTAATGATTTACAGGAAAATGGCAAGGACAAACTCAAAATTTCAATCGAGGACATAAAATTGGCCACGGATAACTTCAGTAGTTGCAATGTCATTGGAAGTGGAGGTTTTGGGAAAGTATATAAAGGAGAAGTTACTCACGCCAATGGATGTAGCATCATTGCTGTCAAGCGGTTGAATAGACATGATATTCGAGGAGAAGCTGAATTTTTTAAAGAACTTGAAATTCTTTTAGAGTATAAACATGAGAATGTTATTGGTCTTGTAGGCTATTGTGACGAATTGAGAGAAAATATCATTGTTTACGAGTATGCTTCTAATACAAGTCTTGATCACCATTTGAATAGTGATCATCTTACGTGGATAAAACGGCTTAAAATATGTATTGATGTGGCAAGCGGGTTGGAGTTCTTGCATGAAGGTGTTGCAACACACGAGGTGGTTATACATAATGACATGAAAAGTGCTAACATTCTGCTAACTGAGGATTGGAAAGCAAAAATTAGTGATTTTGGACTTTCCCTAATAAGTTCAATAAATCATTATACGGACTATGTCATTGACAGTAGTACCAACACAATTGGCTATTGTGACCCACTATATATGGAAACTGGTTTTTTAACAAAAGAATCTGATATATATTCATTTGGTGTGGTTTTACTTGAGATCTTGAGTGGAAGACTTATCACTCGAATTGCCAATGGACAGTTAATAGTTCTAGTCCCTTCACTAAAACGCCACTATAGAGAAGGAAATTTTGATGAGATGGTGTTTAAGGGTATAAAGGAGCAAATCGTTCCTAATTCACTGACTACCTTTCTAAGAATTGCATTTCAGTGCTTAAAAGAGAAGAGAGAAGAACGTCCATCAGCATGTTTAGTGGTAGCACAACTTAAGAAAGCACTGGAATTCCAAGTAAGTTTTTCATATTCTTGAAAGTGAAGTCTCATCTCAATGATTATAAATCATATTTATAATATGCGTCGGGATCAAAAGGTATCATGAACTAAATATTTAATCGGTTTTACAATCTTTTAAATGTACTAAATAGATTGTTTTCAACTAAATTTATGTAAAAAAGGTTTTAATTTGATCAATATGGATGATATTTTTCTGAAAAGTAAATCAGATACAAACTCGAAATTGAAAATGAAAATGACTTTACCAAATGATATAATTCGGTATTCATACATTACAATATGATTTTTAAATGTTTATACAGACGGATCATGACATATGGGAGCCCAAATTGCCCAAAGACTACAAGGAAATACTTCAAATGTCAAACTCACCAGAAATCTACTCTACCGAAAAGAAAGAGGATCTTTACAACATGTTCTCCAATGGAATCCTCCTTCAGGAAGGCAAAGTGGTAATCCTTTCTTTCTCATTTACACTGATTTTGCTTCCGGCCTGAAGATTAATTTGGGAGACTTCTGGTTACTTGGTTCTTGTGAACATGCCTTTAATTAGGAAAAATCCTCCAATTCTACTAGTCAAGTACTCACTCTTTTGTTCTAGATCAATCCCACTATACTCTTTCAAAATCACTTTTCATTGTTTTATGTTATCCGTCATTAATACGTATGGTATACATGAATCTATCATTACAAAGTGTATTAAGATATAAAGTGACTATTGTGAGGAATAGTTCAAAACTATACATGCGTTACACATATTGAAACTGGGTTAATTTGATTTGTTTTCTTGTACAGTTGCTTTCATTTGACGGTCATGGAGAAAGAAATGTAATGGTATCGGCAAGAAAATTTTCATACAATAAACACTGTCTACATAAGTGGCGATCTCTTCCAGAATCAAGGTACTTCTCTCTTTTTTATCTACTCAGTTTTTTTTTCCTTTTTTGGGTTGGTTCCACAGGATTCACTTAGCTATCAAAACAAAACAAAAATTACACTTACCAATTAACATTATATAATGGATACATACATTACACAATTATCAGATTTGACTCTGCATTTATTGGGCTCATACCAATTCCGATAGATGGAAAAATTTAAAAAGAAGGTTTCAGCATTTCTTTTGCTGGTTCCTATAGTCTTATAGTGTTTAGCTACTGGCTGTTTGTTATCTGATACTGTATATATATACTATCTAATAGTTGACCTCCTGTTTGGAGTCCATATCCAGACTGTTAATATCAATATGTGTCGATTGTTGTGTGCCCCTGTTTGGGGCATTTGATCTCAGGACCATCAACATGAGTTGTATATATTGCTAACTTCCTTAAAGTTTAGGTTGTAGTATATTTAGCATTTCTAAAAGGCTCACATAAGAGTATGACTCACTAAAATATTTCTACTACTATTCATTAATCCCGAAATAGTCTATACTTCAATCAAGTGATTCGTTTTACAACTGGAGTATAACCCAATAAGTACACTGATTATATGGAAAAAACAATGTTATAGCCATTTAACCGTTTATCGATGCAACACTTGTAATTTGAATTTAAACTCTTGGCCAAAATATGATTAATTTATCTTATATTGAATATCTTATAACATGTGCAGGTTTCAGAATGTAGCAGAGATGTTGGATATCTCACATTTGATGATCACAGTCAAGACAAGAACTGAATTTCTGACTCCAGATACCATTTACGGTGTCCATTTAGTCTTCAAATTTTGCGACTCGAGAAACTTTACTAGTACACCTGTGTATGTTAGCACAAAGTATAGAAAGGGAAGCGAAACCTTGCGTGCATACTTTGCAACGTGTAGAGACGAGAAGTGGATGATGATTGAGTTATACCGATTCCTGAATAAGAACGAAGACGTCGATTTTGAGTTTATACTAGAGAGCCTATTAACACACAACTATGGAGATGATGCCATCTATGTAGAAGGCATTGAGTTTCGAGCCATTAAAAATGCAAGTTTGGAAATATTATTTGGATTTCATTCTGGATTCTTATATTTATATATGTAATGAAAGCATGGAAGACATTGTTATGTCTTAAGTTAAATGTTTATAACATGACCTCAAAACTTTATACAGGTGAAGGATGAAGAAATTGAAAAGTTCAAGGAAGTCCGACAAGTTTTGGAATCAAACTTGAATGTGGATCAAGTTCAGAAATTGCCCACTGGAAGTGTGGAAATAATCAAAAGATATAAAGATGAAAAGGTACATAGTTTATTTTTAGTAGGAGAACCAAAAATCCCTTGTGGTTCTGTAACAATTATCTCTTTATGTAATGAACAGCTTTTCTCGCTAAGGGACGCAAACGGAAAGAAACATCTTATGCTTTCATCGAAGGCGGCTCTCTACGACTTTTCTGATTTGAGTATTTTTGAATCAAAATTATCCGACGTGTTCAGGTTTGCTATTCAAAATAACTTCAAATAAGTCTTCACATGCTACCTGTATAAACCATCCTTGTACATGTCGTAATTATACTCGTGATAGAAGTTCATTATGTGTTGATAGAACTACACTTTCCCAATCTTGGAAATTGCTCATGAATCATGATGAACCGTACTTGGTGATTTAAAATCAGATTCTTGTCAATTGACTAATAAAGTACCAGGAATGGGTTCAGATCTTCAATGTAGTTTTTCCATGTCTTCAAATGTTAGGTTGTCTCTACGAAGTATATAATCACATGATATATCATATATGCAGATTTCACGAAGCAAGTGAGCTTCAACCACAGCAACAACTTCGTTTAAATTGCACGATTCATAGTCAGTTGTTGTCGCTGGATACAGAATATGTGTGTTACCTTGTGTTCAAGCTCTCAGAAAAATGTCAACGCATGCATTGTCCCGTTGAGGTACGAGATCTACTCCACCGAGAAAACAAAGAGCCTGAAATTATTTATTTTACAAACCCAAGCCCATGGAATTTACATGATGTTACGCGGGTTCCAAATCAAAATGAAGATGGATGGATGGAGGTTTATGTGTCGAAATTCAACGTGAATCAAGATGAACTTGAAGATGATTGTCTTCCTGTGAATTTGAAATTGATAAGCTATGAAGGAACTATGTCCGGCCTTATTGTAGGTGGCCTTGAATTTCGGCCAGTGTAAGATATTTATACGAAAAGTTTCTGGATAACCACCTCTTGTTGTATGTGGGACATGGATAGTTATAAATGAGTCATCAATCAAATAACATGTCTACCCACTAAAGTCTCTTTTGATTGGTTAAAACATGAAAGTGGACATTTATATGGGACAACTCAAAATAGTAATATGGACACTTGGAGTCACGCAGATGATATATAAGATATGGAGAGTCATGTATGTAAACTCAATATTATAAAGGCTACATTTTGCCTAAACCATATAATTAAAGGATCAAAATTAAACATTCTAACGAAAACAGATGCAACAGATAACGGCAAATTCTTCTTTCAAAATTCCCATCTCTGTTTTGATGGCCAACGTCCAGACACACCAATCTCCGGCGATCAATTCCGGTAAGCTGCCACCATCATTTTTAAATATTCTCAATGTTTTCTAATTCCAATCATTAACACCCATTTCAAATCTTTTAAAAAAACCCAACTCGGGTCTTAAATTTCTAATCAACATAATGGAAAGTATACAATCAATTTTAATTATAGCATTAGGGTTTCTCATATTGCCCCAATTCACATTATCTTATTCCAATTCCAATCACAATTGTCCAAAAACCAACACTACATTACTCAATTTCAAAACTCAATTTGTTATGTGTCAACATCAGGTAAGAGGGTATTTCACTATAATAAATTATTGTTCCTTTAAGGTTCAAGAATTCGATATGCTTCCGGGTGGTTCCGATGTTCATTGGTGGGGTGCTGCAAGTGATTCTTATGTAAATTTTGATGTGATTTTGGCTCATGCTTGGATGGGATTTGGCCACGTCTCCAATATCTAAGTTAGATATGTGGGGTCTTTTTTTGTGGCTGAAATTATTCCTTGGTGATAAAGCTAATGCAAGTTGCAAGTTCAAGTTGAGAATACTTGGCCTATAAATAGACTCTTCACCATTCGTATAGATCACACCAAAAACACGGCAACATTCTCTTGTAGTTGTTTGTGGTCTCTTCTCTCTATTTGTATTATTTCTATTGTACAAGAAATAATAAAGTTGGTGGTGTGTTGGGAGGATGTAGGCAAAATTGGGCCGAACCTCGTTAAATCTCTGGTGTTCATGTGTGTTGTTTATTTTCAGTAGCTTTATTTGGGGTATCGTTATTGTGATCTATTGCGCTAGTAAATTATCGGAATAATTCTTTTCCACTTATAATTTATAAGTCCAATCTTTCACGGTCTTTACCCATTCGGTGGAATAATTAGCGCGATTATTTCCACAACAATTGGTATCAGAGCCGAGGTTATTCTTAGTATGCTCTGTGGTTGCAATTTAATTTGATCTTCCACATCAAAAAAGATATCCGTTGGGCTATTTTGAAAGCTATTGAAAATTATTTGTATCTAAAATGGTTGAGGGAGAAATTGTCAAACCTTCCACATCGGGTGAACTAATTTCACCAAATTGGACGAGACCACTCTTGTCAAATACAAGACTGGCAGTGGAGGTTTTCGATGGTACCGGTCATTTTGGCATGTGGCAAAGCGAGGTTCTGGACGCACTTTTTCAGCAAGGTCTAGACATTGCCATTGAAGAACATAAACCAGAAGATATTGAAGAGAAGAACTTTCAAACCATCAATCGGTTAGCTTGTGGCACTATTCGATCATGCCTTTCTAGAGAACAGCGATATGCTTTCTCTAAAGAAACATCCGCACACAAATTGTGAAGGGCATTGGAAGAGAAGTTTCTGAAAAAATGTTGTCAGAACAAACTGTACATGAAGAAAAGATTGTTTCGTTTCACTTATGTACAAGGTACCACAATGAATGATCATATAACCAGTTTCAATCAACTAGTTACCGATTTGATGAATATGGATGAGGTGTTCAAAGACCAAGATCTGGCTTTAATATTATTGGGTTCACTGCCCGATGAGTTCGAGTTACTCGAAACAACTCTACTCAATGGGAAAGATGACGTTTCTCTGGGCGAAGGTTGTGCTACCTTATACAGTCAAGAACTGAGAAAGAAGGACAAGCATGTAAGTTCTGGTGGTGACTCAGAGGTTTTGTTAGTCAGAGGTCGTTCTCAGAAGAAGAACACCGGAAATAGGTGGAGATCCAAATCTAGGCATAGACCAAGCAAAGATGAATGTGCCTTTTGTCATGAAAAAGGTCATTGGAAGAGAGATTGTCAGAAGTTGAAAAACTATGAAAAATCTCAGAAAGGGAAGGCTGTAGCAGAGACGAATGTGACCGAGTGTGATGATTCAAAATCTGATCTCTCACTCGCAACCTCGTCAACCAGAAACGCTTCGGATGTATGGCTATTAGATTCCGCATGTAGTCATCATATGACACCACACCGGGAGTGGTTTAGTAATTTTCAAGATCACAAAGAAATTGTTTATACGGCAAATGAAGCTCCTCTTGCTACAAATGGGATTGGTTCAGTTCGTTTGAAAAATCAGGATGGATCAATCGTGTCTTTAAAGGGCGTTCGTTACTCGCCGGAGATAAAGAAGAATCTTATTTCTGTGGGAACTTTAGAAACTAAAGGGTTCGAGGTTAAAGCCAAAAATGGGGTTATGAAGATTATCTCTGGTGTGCTTGTAGTATTGAAGGGCAACCGTAAAAGCAACAACACGTACCACTACGAGGGTAGAACAATTGTTGGAACTGTCGCAGCTGTTACAAGTGGTGATAGAAGTTCGGAAGCGGTTAGGCTATGGCATATGCGCTTGGGTCATGCAAGTGAAAAATCCTTGAATTTGCTCATCGGTCAAGGATTATTGAAAGGAGTTCGCTCCTGTAAGTTGGATTTCTGTGAACATTGTATTAGCGGGAAGAAGACCAGGGTCAAATTTGGGACAGCCGTTCATAATACTCAGGGTATTCTGGACTATGTCCACTCTGATGTGTGGGGACCCTCCAAGACAAGTTCTTTGGGAGGAAAGCACTACTATGTGACCTTTGTTGATGACTTTTCCCGGCGAGTGTGGGTGTACACTTTGAAGACAAAGCATGAAGTGTTGGGAGTTTTCCTTAAATGGAAAAAGATGATGGAAACTCAGACGGGCAGAAAGATCAAGCGTCTCCGTACAGACAATGGCGGAGAGTACAAGAATGATCAGTTTAGAAAAGTCTGTGAAGATGAAGGCATCGTCAGACACTTCACTGTCAGACATACACCACAACAGAATGGGGTGGCTGAACGCATGAACCGAACATTGCTGGAGAAAGTTCGGTGTATGTTATCCAATGCTGGGTTGGGTAAAGAGTTTTGGGCTAAAGCTGTAACTTATGCTTGTCACCTCGTTAATCGTTTGCCATCTACTGCTATTAATGGAAAAACACCATTAGAGAAATGGTTTGGGAAACCCGCTACGGATTATGATTTTTTGCATGTGTTTGGTTCCACTGCATATTACCATGTAAAGGAGTCAAAGTTGGATCCTCGAGCAAAGAAAGCATTGTTCATGGGGATCACCTCTGGAATCAAAGGCTATCGTTTGTGGTGTCTAGAGATGAGGAAAACGATCTTTAGCAGGGATGTCACCTTCGATGAATCTACCATGTTGAAGAAGGTGAATGTTGAGCAGTCAGATGGAACCACCAAAAAGGTGGAGTTCGAAAGAACAATTGCACCAGCAGATCTGAAAACGGGTGTTGATTCTCCTATGGTAGAAGGAGATTTTGATGAAGATGAGGTTCAGACTCTCGAACCTCAAACGCAACATGAATCAATTGCAACCAGCAAGCCTAAGAGAGTAATTGTAAAGCCTGCTCGCTATACAGATACAGTGGCTTGTGCATCTTCAATTGCAGCTGATGATGTTCCTACTACTTACTCTGAAGCTGTTCGAAATTCAGAGAATGAGAAGTGAAGGATTGCCATGAGTGAAGAAATGCAGTCCCTTGAAAAGAATCAGACATGGGAGTTGACCAACCTTCCAAATGGAAAGAAGGCAATTGGATGCAAATGGGTGTTTGCAAAGAAAGATGGGTTCTCCGACCACGATGATGTTCGCTACAAAGCAAGATTGGTAGCTAAGGGCTATGCTCAGAAAGAAGGGATCGATTACAATGAAGTATTTTCTACGGTCGTAAAGCATTCCTCTATTAGAATTTTGTTGGCTTTGGTAGCACAGTTGGATCTTGAACTAGTTCAGATGGATGTAAAGACTGCATCTCTACATGGAGACTTGGAGGAGGAAATCTTTATGTTTCAGCCAGAAGGATTCAAAGTTGCTGAAAAAGAGAATGATGTGTGTAAACTTAATAAGTCTTTGTATGGATTGAAGCAATCCCCGAGGCAGTGGTACAAGAGATTTGAAAAGGCTACAAGACGGGTTCTTCATATATCTTCTTCTATATGTAGATGATATGTTGATAGCTTCTCAGAGTTCAGTGGAGATTGAAAACTTGAAGACTCGACTGAACAGGGAATTTGAGATGAAGGATCTTGGTGAGGCAAAGAAGATTCTTGGCATGGAAATAGTCAGAGATAGAAAATCGAGGAAACTTTGTTTGACTCAAAAAAATTATTTGAGAAGGATACTAAAGCGTTTTGGGATCAACGAACAAACAAAACCTGTTAGCACTCCGCTCGCTCTTAAACTCAGTGCTGCTATGTCGCCAAAGAATGATGCTGAAAAATAGTACATGCAGAATGTACCCTATGCAAATGCAGTTGGTAGCTTGATGTATGCTATGGTGTGTACTAGACCAGATATTTGCCAAGCAGTTGGAGTAGTGAGCAGGTATATGCATGATCCAGGAAAGGAGCATTGGCAAGCTGTTAAATGGATTTTACGATACGTCCATAATACAGCAGATGTTGGATTGGTTTTCGAACAAGATGATAAGCAGTGGGTGGTTGGATATTGTGATTCGGATTATGGCGGTGATTTAGACAAGCGTAGGTCAACTACAGGCTACGTCTTTACTCTCGCAAAAGCACCTGTCAGTTGGAAGTCTACCTTACAGTCTACTGTTGCTCTGTCGACAACAGAAGCAGAGTACATGGCGGTTACAGAGGCTGTGAAGGAAGCAATATGGCTTCAAGGGTTGCTTGGTGAACTTGGAATTGATCAGAAGTTCGTGAAATTGCATTGTGACAGTCAAAGTGCAATTCACTTAGCAAAGAACCAGGTTTATCATGCAAGGACGAAGCACATTGATGTCAGGTATCACTTCATACGAGAGATACTCGAAGAAGGTGGAGTTAGAATCCAGAAAATCCACACCACAAAGAATCCTGCTGATATGTTGACAAAAGTTTTGGCTGCGATTAAGTTCAATTCTTGTTTGGACTTGATCAACATCGTCAAAACTTGAAGATTGGTTTGAAGACACCACCAACTATGGTTGAGAGGGAGATTGAAGACCTTTGGGCATTCGCCAAGGTGGAGAATTGATGTAAATTTGGCTCATGCTTGGATGGGATTTGGCCACGTCTCCAATATCTCAGTTAGATATGTGGGGTCTTTTTTTGTGGCTGAAATTATTCCTTGGTGACAAAGCTAATGCAAGTTGCAAGTTCAAGTTGAGAATACTTGGCCTATAAATAGACTCTTCACCATTCGTATAGATTACACCAAAAACACAGCAACATTCTCTAGTAGTTGTTTGTGGTCTCTTCTCTCTATTTGTATTATTTCTATTTTACAAGAAATAATAAAGTTGGTGGTGTGTTGGGAGGATGTAGGCAAAATTGGGCTGAACCTCGTTAAATCTATGGTGTTCATGTGTGTTGTTTATTTTCAGTAGCTTTATTTGGGGTATCATTATAGTGATCTATTGCGCTAGTAAATTATCGGAATAATTCTTTTCCACTTATAATTTATAAGTCCAATCTTTCACGGTCTTTACCCATTCGGTGGAATAATTAGCGCGATTATTTCCACAACAAATTTAACATCTGGGTTTGTTATATCTCATGACAAATTCAACACCACCACTTATAAAAATGAAACCTTTACTGTTAATTTAATGAGAAATGTTACTTGGGATGACATTAAGGTTGTTTCGATTTGGGAAACAACGATGGCTTCCGATTACGGGCATGTGGTGTTAAAAGAAATGAGTGAATCTCCCAGCCCGACCCCTTCCCCGGGCCCCGGCCCGGCCCCACCAACTAGTAATTTTACTGGGAGTAAGATTGTTGAGATTGATGGAGAGCCTACTATGTTTGATAACTGTAATAAGTTGTCGGATACATATAGGTTAAGATGGACGTTGAGAGCAGAAGACAATGTGATTGATATTGGATTAGAAGGGGCGATTGATATTGAGAATTATATGGCTTTTGGGTGGGCGGATCCTTATAAAGAACATGATCATATGCTTGGTGCTGATGTGGCCGTGACGGGTTTTACTGATAAGGGAATGCCGTTTGTAGATGATTATCATATTACTAAATATAGTGAGTGTTCGACTAACAAGAATGGTAACGCTGAGGGTGTGTGCCCGGATACCATGTATGTTGATCATGATCGTGATTCGGTTAACAATACAATTTTGGTTTATGGTCATAGAAAAGATGGTGTCTCGTTTGTAAGATATCAAAGACCGTTGAAATCTATAGACAAAAAGTATGATTGGAATGTGGATGATAAAAAGAACATGACTTGTATATGGGCTTTAGGTTTGATCAAATCGCCTGATTCAATTATACCATATTACCTTCCTCAAAGCCATGGTAAGACTTATGGGCATGTTCACATTAATGTTTCAGAGAATGTGAACGATTGTGTGGGCCCAATCGATGCTAAAAACAAGCAAGATCAAGAACTTGTGATTGCGGACGAGAAAGAACAACTCGTTGTTACTACGGGCCCAAGCTTGCATTACCCGAACCCTCCGAACCCTTCAAAAGTTTTGTATATCAATAAAAAAGAAAGCCCTCTTTTAAGAGTCGAAAGAGGGGTCCCGGTTAAGTTTTCAATACAAGCTGGTCATAATGTGGCTTTTTATATCACATCTGATCCACTTGGGGGGAATGCAACATCAAGAAACTTGTTGGAGAGTATTTATGCAGGTGGGCCCAAGGTGCACGGAGTACATTCAAGGCCCAAAGAGATAGAATGGGCTCCTAATCGAAACACTCCTAATTAAGTCTACTATCAGTCTTTTTACGCCCAAAAAATGGGCTGGAAGATTCAAGTAGTTGATGGAGGTCTTGCTGATATGTATAATAGCTGTGTTCTTTTAGATGATCAACAAGTTGAGTTTTTTTTGGACACTTTCAAAAAAGTCAATATCTATTGCAGCTCGAGGTCAAAAGAAAAGTGGGTATCTTGCAATCGGATTCGGGTCAGGAATGGTTCATAGTTTTGCATATGTGGGTTGGGTTGATGCTAATGGAACGGGTCACGTAAAATCATATTGGATAGATGGTAAGGACCCACAAAGTTTGCATCAAACTAACGAAAACTTAACGTATGTAAGATGCAAATCGGAACAAGGAGTCATCACGCTAGAATTCACCCGGCCGTTGGATCCAAAGTGTGATGGACATAAAAGGATCGAATGTAAGAACACTGTGGAGCCCACTTCTCCTCTTAAAATCATATGGGCCATGGGGGCTGAATGGTCAACTGGCCGCTTGAGTCAAAGCAACATGCATACATTAACAAGTAGTAAACCGGTCAGGGTTTCACTTATTCGTGGTTCAGCTGAAACAGAGGAGCATTTGCGACCCGTTTTAGCTGTGCATGGGTTTATGATGTTTTTTGCATGGGGTATGTTTTTTCCATTTGGGGTTGTGGCTGCTCGATACATGAAACGTTTAAGTGGCGATATATGGTTCAAGATTCATGTTTACTCACAGTGGTCAAGTTTAACTATTACTTTTCTTGGTATTCTTTTTGCTGTAGCTGAGCTTCGGGGTTTACATATTGGCTCGTTACATGTAAAATTTGGAATCTTGACAATAATCTTGGGTTGCATACAGCCCATTAATGCGTACTTAAGACCTAAAAAGGGTGATGATAGTGAAGAACCGTTGCCCAAACGGAAAGTTTGGGAATTTATACATTTTTATTGTGGAAGATGTGCCATATTTGTTGGAATTTTTACTATTTTTACTGGGATGAAGCATTTAGGAGATAGGTATGATGGTGAAAACATTAGAGGATTGTTGTGGGCATTGATAGTTTGGGTTTTGGTAGGGATTACTATCGTATTATATTTGGAGTACACTCAAAAGAGGTATATAAGAGAGAGGCTTTTCGGGTTAGGCCATTGGGTTTTGGGTGATGATGAAGATGAGGAAACGGATCTTTTGAGCCCGAGCAGAATACATGGAGTAAATGTGGAAAAACTCGCACTTTCTTCAGAAAGATCAGAAATTCAGCTAGAACCTTTGAGCAGATAGATATGTTTTGTAACAAATGGCATTTTTTAGTATTGGAAAGGTTCTTTAGTTAACTCACAACCAAACAAATTCTGGAGAGACAAAATGATCTCTTGTATGCTTTTCAATACTCAGTATAGTTATTACCTTTATTAACATACTGTGAGTTGCTTTTATCCTCCTGTTAGCATTCAATACTTCCATTTTTTGACTTTTTTAGCTTTGGTTTATGACTTTGCAGTTTAGTATACATTTTTGTTGTTGCAGGTCAACTTACTTAGAGTTCTACATACTTAGCATTTTTATGTTTTATGATATGATATTGGTGACTTGATTCTATTTACAGTACGTGCTAGTTTTAATAAAAAAGTGCCATAATTTTATTTTGTATCATATTGTGGATCTCCTTGGCTGCCTTTATGATATGATGGTAAATAGGGACAAGATCCACAGAATGAAGATAAAATTATGGGGTATCGACACATTAACTTCCATCCGTCCACCTTCCCTTTGTTTCAGAATCCGAGCGATATCATATCGATTCAATTAGTTTAGGCATCTAAAATAAATAATTTTGATCTCTTTGTTTTGTCTATGGTGTAGATCCCTTACTTTCACTGGACAATGCCATCCACAACATTTTTCTGAAAGCTTGACACCAGTGTGACACGAATTACATTTTGTGGTAAAACTCAATCACCTCGCGAAATCTACATTATCAATCAATATGTCATATGAACTACATTTGCTTTTGAAACAAAGTTAACATTATATTAATATCCAATTTTCGAGCACATAGTAGACTTTTGTTGAAGTTTAAATGAGAAAAGACGGAAGTATATTCAAAAATCATACCTAGACTCGTCTAAGGGTTTCAGATAATAAAGCTTGGCATTGTAGAGTCATACAAAACCTCCTTTGTCGAAAGCATAAGTTTCTTCCTTTCTTTCAATTCGTTACGATGACAACTGTTCATCAAACAGTTGAAAAGTAATTGTTAGTTCTGAAAATATATATGAGATTTTCACCTTAATTAGTCATAGTTTCCAGATGTCTTAAAGTATTAACTAATATTGGTAATTGTTTCACCTCATCAAGTTTGATTTCAAGACTTGTGTGACTTCCTTTAACTTCTCAATCCTTTCATGCTTCATCTGCATAAAAATGTAGGATCACATGATAAACTTGTACTCCATAACATAGAAGATGAAAATTTTGCCCATGTATCCATCTCTATTCCAAAAACTTAAGAAAAGGGGATCAAAGTACTTTTCGAAACTTGCATTGTCAATGGTGCCAAACTCAATCACTTCAACATAGATGACACCGCTTCTACCATAATATCGTGAAAAAGTCTAGTACAAACTTAACATTAGCATCTTCTTGTCATTGATTATATATCAGCAGAATTCACTCATCATCCATTCGTTGTCTCTCCATGTTGCAAAATATCCAAATAATGCAACTCCAAAAGAAAACACATCTGATTTTGTGGTAAGACATCTAGTAATTTCACATCTGAAAACAAAGATTGGTTTCTAACAAATGCTGAATACTTAAAAGTTAAAACCATGTAACTTGGGTTTCGCAATTATCATATAATAAAATCTTTGAGCTCCTTATATCACAATGTAACACACAATCCTGTTCCACATCATCATGATTTGTGAATCGGTGAATGTATCTCAATGCACGCGCAACACCAACACGTATATGCAATATTTTCATCCATGTGAGAGTTGAATCATTTAGATGCTTATCGAGACTTCCCATTAGCCGCAAGCTCCAGGCAGAACCCAATAATCATTTCTTTAACTTTTGGCTAAGGGAGGTGATAAATACAACACCTAAGTTATTTCTTACACCAAACTGTGCAACATTTAAAGCTCACAGTACAAGTATATAATAGCATAGTTTTGGTACATGAATCATATTATTTGTTGTATCTATCAACTCCCTTTGGCTAAGCACAACAAGAGGAGATTTTTTGTATCGTTAAGTATCTCGATTCTTGGTTGCACATCCCAAAGCTTTGGTGCTACAATATTGACCTCATAGTAAGAGTTTCCCTCCAAAAAAAAATTGTACGATGAGATTTTCATCTGCAAAGTTGGTGGCCTTCGATTCTATCTTTTCAAATGGGATTTCAAGCTCTGCAGATTTTCTCTTTATCAAGGTTTCTTCAAAAGCCATGATGTCTGTGTTTACCAAGTCAAAAAGAAATCCAAATAATAGATTGAAGGAAATGCAACTACACATATGATGTGTCTGTTTGTATACAGTATATGCTACCTTATGTTTTCAAGCATTTAAGATGTAAACAAACGAGGAAAGTTCAGAAAAGAATGGTAGAAAAAAAAAGAGAATGGAGGAACCAACAGGATTGCTTCATTTCAAATACTCATTTTCACCTTTTTTTCAAATCTAAATATTTCACAAACCGTATGTCTACAAATTATAAAAATTACATATTCGGAATCAGCGTCTTTTTCTCTTCGATTCTAGATACAACAAGATATACTTTCGATGAAGTTTTTTTTTCCATTTTTTTGGGTTTTAATGTGAAATCACATGTGATTTAACACTAAAAAAATCACACCCTCTTATATCACCAATTAAACTTTAAATTCAAATCATTGATGATTTAAAGAGATTAAGACATGAAAAATTAATGTGTAAACACATGCAATTGAATATCAAACATATAATCACATGTGTTTAAAGAGTAATAAAATACGAATTTTTAAATCATTGACTAAGAATAATACAATCAAGTAAAAATTAATTTGAAATCATACATGATAATTCATATATCGGTAAATTTCTCATCAAATATCAATTTTTAAATGAAAATCATATGTGATTATATGTAAAACCATATGTGATTATATAACAAATCACTTGTGATTAAATGTACAAATAACAATCACATGTGATTTTTAATGAAAACTATTGCAATTTTTAATTTTTTATTTATAACTATTAATGTGGGTGAATATTAAGTTATAATCACGTGTTAAGTAGCAAATACCATGAATAAATAATCGGGAACAAATTTTAATTTTTTATCATAAATCACATGTGATTATATTGTAAAATCCGGTAAAAAAAAGCGAAGAAAAAAATTCGTCGAAAGTATATCTTAGGACATCTCTAATCGAAGAGAAAAACGCGCTGGTTCCGAATATGTAATTTTTATAATTTATGGACTTACGGTTTGTGAGATAATTAACCAAAGGGGTAAAAAATAGAAGTTGGGTTTGTAAAGGAATGAAAGAATCCTATTAGTTCTCTCATTCTCTACTTTTTTAACATTCTTAAAAGAACTCACCTCGTAAACAAATACATTCAAATTAAGTGTTATGCTGAGCAAAATCGCACATAGAAGACACTCAAGACTAGTGATGCGCAAAAACCGGTTTTGATCAAACCCGACCCGACCCGACCCGAAACCGGTTTTGGTCAAACTTGGTCAAAACCGGTTTGGCCCAAAACCGGTTCGGGTTCAACCCGATTTGGGCACCCCAAAACCCCAACCCGACCCAAACCGGTTTGGGTAGGGTCCAAACCGGTTCGGGTTCAAAACCGGTTTCAAACCGGTTTTTTTTATAAAAATCGTATTTTCGCTCGCACGTCTTCGTTTTAAGGAAAAGCAACGTTTGGGCCAAATTTTTTTCATTAACTTTATAGAACATTAGTAATGGAAACATAATTGATCAATAACATAACCAAAAGGCTTCTAAATCTCTTTAAAAATATTATTGAATCCGAAAATTCTATATAATTCATAAACGTTAGGGCGTTAAGCGTTTTAATGAAAAACAACGTTTGGGCCAAATTTTTTTCATTAACTTTGTAGAACATTAGTAATGGAAACATAATTGATCAATAACATAACCAAAAGGCTTCTAAATCTCCTTAAAAATATTATTGAATCCGAAAATTCTATATAATTCATAAACGTTAGGGCGTTAAGCGTTTTAATGAAAAATAACGTTTGGGCCAAATTTTTTTCATTAACTTTGTAGAACATTAGTAATGGAAACATAATTGATCAATAACATAACCAAAAGGCTTCTAAATCTCCTTAAAAATATTATTGAATCCGAAAATTCTATATAATTCATAAACGTTAGGGCGTTAAGCGTTTTAATGAAAAGCAACGTTTGGGCCAAATTTTTTTCATTAACTTTGTAGAACATTAGTAATGGAAACATAATTGATCAATAACATAACCAAAAGGCTTCTAAATCTCCTTAAAAATATTATTGAATCCGAAAATTCTATATAATTCAAAGTGAGTTGATACTTTCAAGGAATGTTTTACTAAATGCAAGGAAACATGTGCATAAAAAGTGATACTGTATGCATAAAGAGTTGTACATTTCCGTGTGTTTAGTAAAAACTTCCTTGCATTTATCAAACACGTTTTAGCGTTAGGCTTTTTAAGGATAAACAATGTTTGGAGCAAATTTTTTTTTATTGAATTGGTAGAACATTAGTAATACAAACGTAATTGAACAATAACTTAAACAAAAGTCTTCTAAGTCTTCATAATACAATTACAACTAAAAATATAAAATATACCAACGAATACATTTCGAGCTTCGGCATGGCCATCACCCGAAAATGTAATCGAGTAGTAATCTTCAACTTGTATTAATCTTCAAAAGTCGAAATCTTCTTCGGAGGTAGCCTCGCGCGAAGCTTGATCAAGAGCAATTTCTTCGTCGGAAAGTGATATTGTTACACCTTCTTCCACCTCGATATTGTGTATGTCTTCTTCGTATTCCATTTCACCTTCAAGACTTGATACATTTTGTATGCGTTCCGCGGCGTCCAAGTGATCCTTCAAGCAAATGCACATCTCTAAGGAGGCCGGTGTGAGTCTTGTTCTTCGTATAGATAATACCCTGCCACTAAGAGAAAAAGCGGATTCCGAAGCTACCGTAGAAGCTTGGACGGTTAGTAAATCTCGGGCCATGATGGCTAGAATGGGAAATTGAGATTCCCTCTCTTTCCACCAAGCCAAAATATCAAATTGTTCGAACTCATTGGGTAGAATAGTGGCCAAAAAATCTGTGGTCGTATATCTCCCATATTCGTTAGTGGTATTTTGGTTACCATCACCTCTTGCCCGTTTATTGTTTTCTTGTCTTAAACTATTATAAAAGTTTAGCATTGGATTGCTAGAAGAAGATGAAGAAAACATTGGGTTAGCCGTACTACCGGACACATGTGTGGTTGAACTATATTTTTGAAAATATACGCCAAATAAATCTCCCAAATATTTATTAAAATCCGTTTTTGCATTATGTGAAAACAATGGGTCGGCCTCATTCAAATCCAAATTGTGACAAATGTTATCGATAAGCATTTCCACCCCGGTAACGTTTAAACAAGGGTTCATTGCGGCGGAACAAGTAATTACCGGTGGCATTTCTTGAAAATATTTTTTTAGTTTTTCTTTCATGGGAGCCACCATTTCTTCAAATATAGGACCTTCATACAAGTAGTCGTTTAATTTTGTAGTCATTAACCAAATTTGATTAAGCACCAAATGGCTAGTTGGATAATAAACACCCGATAATAAAGTAGTCGCGGTTTTGAAAAGTTTGAGCAATTCGACCATCTTTTTAATATACTCCCAATATATGATTGGAAATGGTGTTACAAGACCTTTTGTAACAAGATGATCATGGAAAACTTGTAAAGTATCGCGTTGGCGTAAACCACATACAAACATATGGTAGGTCGAATTCCATCTAACGGGCATGTCCCAATTAGGGGTTAAAAAAATAGAATTCGTATCCTTGCACAATTTCATATAAGATTTGTATCTAGCTTTACCCTTTTGAAAAACGTCTTGCAACATAGATTTAAACCTCGTTTTTACTTCGTCTACATCTTCAACCGCTAGTCCGGCTTGTACAACCAAGTTAATGATGTGTGCAACACATCGACTATGATAAAAAATGCCCTTCAATGGTGGTGCGTATTTTAGTATTAATTTTGAAACGGCAAGTGTATTATTACTAGCGTTGTCAAAAGATATTGAAAAAACCTTTTCTTCCAATTTAAACATTTTAATCACACTTCGTAACATGTAAAATAAGTTTTGACCCGTGTGAGGATACTCAAAGTCTTCAAAAGCAATGGTACGTTTCATCATTTGCCAAGTTGCGGGATCAACCCAATGTGCGGTTACACAAAGGTACGAACCGGGCAAACCATGAGGAGCCGACCAAACATCGGTTGTTAATGATACACATGTATTTAAATTTTCAAAACCGATTTTTAGTTGTTTTTTAGCATCTTTCCACAATTTAAGGGCATCGCGTTTAAGAGTAGTACGACTTACATTGTTATATCGCGGTTGAAGAGTGGTTTGAATCACCCTAGTAAGCCGAGGGTTGTCGAAGTGGTTGAAAGGCAAAGCTTCTTGAATTACATAACCCGCAAAAGCTTGTCGACACCGTTCCACATCGTATGTAAATATAGAACCATCTCGTGCCATCGATGATTGCCCACTTGCTTCCGGATTACCTTTGAGTCCCGCACAATGCTTCTCGGTATGATTTTTCAAGGTGGTGTTGGAGTCGGGTTTGAAGAACAACTTACAACGTTTACAATGCGCTTTAATCGAACCATCCGACAACAACACTTTGTCGTAAGCACTCCAAATCTCCGGATTTCTTTTGTTGGGCAATTGTTTCACAATCGTTGGTGCATTTGAAGAACCAACACCATGGGAAGCCGAAGAAGATTGAGTTGCCATTTTCGAAACGAAAATATATATGCGTTTTTGAGTATTTGTATATAAATATGAGTGTGTAAATGTGTGTTTTGGTTCCTAAATGATATGATATATATATACTTGAATCATAATAGCAAAAACGTAATTAAATGGCAAAAAAAACGGCTATATGGAGTACCAACGGATATATTAAAGTTCAAAAAATAAAAACCGGTTTCAAACCGGTTTGAAAACCGGTTTTTCAAATCGGGTCGGGTAAAACCGGTTCCAACCCGGTTTCAACGGATATAACCCCAAACCGGTTTCAAACCGGCGGTTTGAACCCAAACCGAACCGGTTTTGGTCAAACCCGGTTTTGACCGGTTTCAAACCGGTTTCAAATCGGGTCGGGTTGTCGAACCCGGTTTCGATGTGCATCTCTACTCAAGACAGGGTTAGCCAGGGGCTACGGGTCCATTCGGCCCATGAAATGTAAATTTTTCTCAAAGTTAATTGTTAGCCCAATTATTATATGTACTAAACCAAAATAAGGTATGTAAGAATGTACAGTACTAATTTATTTTTATCTTGTAGCTTGTTATCTGATGACTGATAAATCACTGTTTAATAAGTTCCTGCGGGTTTCTATATTACAAAACGGGTTACTTTTTATTCTCGATCCACAAATCGTGTTGTGTCAAGTCTTGGTGAGCCATTTTAGCACTACATCTCCAAATTCGTAAGCAATTATGTCAATCTGTTCCTGGAAAGCATCCAGGGTCAACTAGGAAACATACACGAATCTAGTAACCAAACTCTGAAGAAACATAATGATTTTTTATGTGCTTCTTTACTAAGTGTAAACAAATTAAACAGAACTACCCCACTCAAACTCCACCCAGTAAAAGCTCAAGATAAGCCAAGCTTAAATGAGCTCAAGTTGTGCTCGAACATCCCTCACACCTCAAGCTTCGTATATCAAGTTCAAGCAATAATGTAAATAATTATACAAGTAGAAAGTTACATAAGAGTACTTGATAAATATAATTATCTACAAAAACATACTGGAGTACTAAATATAGCTACCTAAAAATAAAAGTTATTAATGCACATAAAACTTTGATGTAAAAAATAACTATGAATGTATATGTAATAAACGAGCCAAACTCAATATAGCCCCAACTGAACTCAAACTCTTAAAACATTTCAAAACCCTATATCAGTTTTTAGCCCGAGCTTGACTCGTTTACATGACAAAGTTCCTACACTCATTAGTCATTACAGTGAACACATCAACATATATAAAGTCCTTTTGTCTATGTTTGCCCAAAATCAAGACAATCACAACAAATTGAGAAGCCAATATACTAGCTTCCCCTTAAAATCAAAAATAAAAACTCCAAAGATTACTTAAGGCCAACAACTGAGAAATCATTAGCTAAAGCTTTTCATTAATCCTCAAAACTGTTCATACAAACAATATAAACCCAAGCCACAAAAGTATAACCACCATCATGCACTAACCGAAAAACTTGTTATTGAACACTAATTTACAGTACTCAAACTACAAGAGTACAAGACCCATTACATAGGTTCATTACCCTGCAACGATAAAGATGAACAGAACACAATCAAACACATCTTATAAAATGCAACAACAATTTTAACCGCAAACAAACTGAAAGTTCAATGATTCTGTTTCCTACTTATTTTGCACCTCAGTTTCCACACCTAAGCCGTATAACACCCCTGCATACTTCTCTGTGGATCCACTAAAGTAATTTTCTTTCAATTTTTTGAAAGCATGAGACGTGAGCAAACTATCAGATCCCGCTTGATGACAAACACCGAATCTTTTAACTTCCAAAATCTCAGCAAGTTTATTCAAACCACCATGAAGATTATTGCAAAACCTCATCAAATGTTTGATATCATAAACCATTGGAAAGTATATGTCGATCAAATTAAAGAACCCAGCTTGAGATTCAGGCAATTTTCTTTTAGTCAATAACTTTAGCAAATACCCAAAATCATACCCGCTATGAAAAGTCACCCAACATATATTAGCATTCAAAACGATCCCAGATGACATCAAAAGCTCTGCAAACCGATTCGCATCAATTCCCATTTCCGTATTCTTTTGAAAATCTATCCCACATTGTTTCAACATCTCAATAGAATCGTTCGCAAATATATCTTCTTCCACATTAAACTCCCTAAAATTGAACTGCCAAATGCATTGCTTATCACCTCCACAAGTGGGAAGATTCCCATTTTCGTCAGAAAACGTCAAACCTAATTGAATCAACTTCAGCATATCGACATTCTCCTTCAACGTATGATAATTATAATCGTTAATGTTCTTATACTGTGCTAAAGGTCTTAACACAACACCAGGGAACTCGGTATCCATAGCAATATAAGGGTAATCATCAACAATTTGTTGAATCAAATCAAACTCTTCTTCAAGATTATCATTCCATACCTCCCTGATTTCAACAGAGTCAATTTTGGGAATTGAATCAGACATATTTACTCTAATCTCCAACAAGATCTGCAATATCCAATAAAGAACTACCTTAAGTTAAATATACATTAAGTACATAAATAAATAGTAGATACATATTCAACCTTCAAGATTGAAAACCTAAAGTTAAATGAATATTATTAAGTACAGAAATGAAGAGTAAATACATATTCAGCTTTCAAGATTGCATAAAGATCATACCTTTAGGACAAAACAATACACATATCAACTCAATAGATTCCAGCAAGATCTGCAATAACCAGAAAAAGAAAAAGACCTAATTTCAAATTTTAACCACAAAAAATGTTATTGGGAATAATGGATTACAAGAATCTACAAGATTCAGTATATAAATGAAGTACAGACACATAAAGATCATACCTTTAGGGTAACAAAATTCACATATCAACTCAATAGATTCCAACAAGATCTGCAATCTGCAATACCCAGAAAAATAAAAACCCTAAAATTTAAATTAAACACATCAAAAACAAAAATTATGAATTGGGTATTTTGGATTAAGATGGATCTTGAAGATTGAGTAAAGAAACGAAGTGTAGATACATAAATAAAAATTTCAAGATTGTAATTAAAGATAGTACCTTTAGGGGGTTTGAGAACAGATCTTGTAAGTAAGAATCAATCAATTTAATGATTTTGGGGATTAAAAAGATGGAGCCTTCCTTCCAGTAGAAGGGGCGAAGTTTAGGGGTTTGGGGTTAGAAGGCTCCTGCAATTGATTTTTGGGGGAAATGAAAATGATACAGGTGAAAAAGCTTTTATCAATCCGTGCAAAAATTAGTATTTATTGTATTATTTTATTTTTATTTTGTTTCAACGTTATTCAAGGTTAATAATTAAGAGCAAAAGTTGTTTTTAAATAATATACTCCGTAGTAATTTAAAAGCTTCTTTTAAGAATAAAAAATAAATAAAAAAATGAAATTTTTTTTTATAATATGAGTAATAGCCTTGTGAACTATCAATAAGAATTGAGAACACATATTGATATTTGTATCTATACATAGGGTGGGGTTCAAATGAGTACAACAATTTTGAGTGACAAGAGCACACGGTGTGCACTGACGTGGCGTCGCCGTTCACCATCGAGAACGCCGTGCGATGGCGTTCTGGCGCACCGTGCCGACGTTCTCGCCGGCGTTCTTCTCGTCGTTCAGGTGACACCGTCCGGTTCCGGACGTTGAGAGCACAGGGCGTTCTTGTTTTTTATTTTTGGTTTTCTTCTTCTTCTTTTTTTTCTGTATTGTGTGTATTTTTCAAATGAAGAAAAATGAAGGTTGTAAAATATGAAGCTAATTTAAGCTATTTTCATGGAGTTTTTGGAAATGGGTGGAGATGAAAGAGTTGCAGAGAGGAGATGATGGGGAAGGTAAACATGGTGGCCCAGTTATTGTTTTTAACGTATTATCACATTTTCCTTTTAAATTTTAGAGAAAATTACATAAACCATCCTTATGGTTTGCTGCAAATTTCACTCGCAGTCCTTTAATTAATTTGATTACGTAGATCATCCTTTATTTTAAAATTTGTTACGTCAATAGTCCTTTACACTAACGATTGTTAACTCTTCGTTAAAAAGGACCTTGTGTATATATTTTTTTTATTCTTTTACATTTTTTGAGTAAAATATAAATTATAAAATTTAATATAAATACAGGGCATGAATTTACGGAGAAGAGGCATCAATGAGAGAAGGGAGAGAAATCATCTTGACCTTTGATTTTAAGATCCAACGATTCAAATTATTTGATGGCAATATTGTAATTATTTATAGATTTAATGTTAATATTTAAGGGATGGAGAGGCATAACAGTAACTTTATGACATTTTCTTTTAAAAGAAACCATTTATACGTTATATTAATAGCACATTATCAATAATTGTAATGGCATGAAACACATGATTCAATAAGAAAATTTTGAATCGATTGATATATGGATCAATGTGATTTTGTGAGTATATGATTGATTCAATCAAATATTATATGATATTTGAATCAATGTGATGAATTTTGGTGAATCGGTGTTATATATTTTGTGAATCAATGTTAAAAAGGTTTGTTTGGTAGTATAAAAATTTCCGAATCAATGTTATAAATATATGTTACTTTGATCAATTAGGAATTAATGAATTAACATTTTTAAAAAAGAATAAATTTGCTAAAACACAAATGATTTTGGAGTTCTTATACTGAATCATGTTCCTTGATAGCAACTACTTGTTCTCACTGATTGCTCATAAATACAGAAATACACATTTAAAAATATAGCTCTTTATACTAACATATGGCCGAGTAAATTACACGCCCGTCCCTGTGGTTGTCCGTAAATTACATTACCCATCCATGTCGTTGTTCGTAAATTACATTGCTCGTCCCTGTGGTTGTCCACACAATACTCGACCCGAGGACTGGGACCGTAATATACGAACAACCACAGGGACGGGCAATGTAATTATGCGGCCATGTGCAAGTCACGTGGGATTAGATAACAAACATATTTAACGTCCGTTTGACTTAGGGACTGGGAGTGAAACAAATTTCCGGGTCAAGGGACTGGCTCCGAGGAATACCCGACCCGGGGACTGGCTTTGTAATAAGGTGTAAACCACATGGACGGGCAATGTAATTTACTATACATATATATATATATATATATATATATATATATATATATATATATATATATATATATTATATAAATAGATTTTATAATTTATATTTTACTCGGAAAAATGTAAAAGAATAAAAAAAATTACTCACAAGGTCCTTTTTAACGAAGAGTTAACAATCGTTAGTGTAAATGACTATTGACGTAACAAGTTTTAAAATAAAGGATGATCTGCGTAATTAAATTAATTAAAGGACTGCGAGTGAAATTTGGAGCAAACCATAAGGATGGTTTATGTAATTTTCTCTAAATTTTAGTATAGACATTCTAACCATCAACCTTTTAAATAATAATTAATTATGCATTTTAAATTTTAGGATCTGTACTTTTTTTTATCTTTTTTAATAAATTAAATAATATTTTAGTTAATTTATTTGTTTTTAAATATTAATTTATATAATTATTTACATTAATAAAACAATAAAAACAAATAATAAAAAACTCCAGAACACTGTCCAGAACACTGTGAATTTAGTTTCACCACACCACAGAATCCTCACTTTCAACATTCTCCAAAACAGTGTTCAGAACACCGGTTACCACACCCTGTGTTCTAATAGGGAAATCAATCTCAACTACTCATTTTCATCAAATACCCATTTTCCTTACATTTTTGAAACTCAAATATCTCACAAACGGTAAGTGAAAAAAATCATGAAAATTACACCATAAAATTCAGCGTTTTCTCCTCTTCAATTTATCGTCCCTCAAGGCATACTTTGAAAATTGCACTCAAAATTGTTGTACTCATTTGAACCCTATTCTTATACCATAATAAATTATTTGACTCTCATTGTAACATCCTCAAAGTTGACCTAGTTGTTTTATATTATTTTCTGAGTTTAAAGTATTATTAAATGTGTTTAGAAATAATGTTGGTTGAGATAGTTGAAAATAATTGGAATAGAAGTCAAATATTCCAATGTGATAAATAAAATATTAATTGTTGTAAATTAATAAAGTTGTCGGTGAAATAAAATATTTGGACTCGCAAATGGTTTTCGGGTTCCAGACTATAGGTTGAGAAGGGGTATTAAATTATACCCGTATAATTAAAGTCGGTTTGAGGAGTCGACTTATATAATTTCACTTTCCTCATTTGGAAAGTTAACTATTTTGAAAATTATACCTAAAACCTCAAACTAGAAATCAAACTCAGTCTCTAATTTTGAATTCTGATCTGGCCTTAATCTTATAGTCATCATCATGATCAACATCCAATTCCTTCCTAATGGTAAGCTTGTTCTTGAAAATTTGATTTTTATTCAAGTTAAGCAAATTGGTGATTTGTAGGGATTGATGTTAGGAAATATGTTGTAACTATTTCATGATGATTATATGAAGTTTTTAGTAGTATAAGACTGTTAGAAACTGAGTTTTAGGCTTTTGGTGATTTTGTGTTCGGGTTAGGTTTTGAGCAGATCGCACAGGTCTGTGACGAAGAGGGAATCCGGCGGATTCTAGTGAATCCGGCGGATTCGGGTAAAAATTAGGGAATCCGGTCGGATTCAAGTGAATCAGGCAGATTCAGGTGGCATTTTATGGGATCCGGCGGATCAAAGGTAGATCCGGCGGATCATATACTCAAATTTGGTTTGCAAATTTTGAAAACGCGTACACGACTGAGTGATGAATTTCATTAACTCAGATCGGGTTGCAAGTTGCATGGTCACTCGAAAACGACTAAATGATCAAAGCTCTATTCTAAGAGTCTATGTGGTTTTTAGCCATTCGGGGTCGTTTAGAGGTCGAAAATGGCATTTTTACAGTTTTTGAACCTTATTTCGGGACTTGTTGATTATGTTCCGAATTGAACTGTTGTTTCCTATGAGCTTAGGGATCACCTGATACATGTAATTATGTTATAATTTAAGTGGTAGAATAATGTGACCTTAAATGGTGGGTAACTAATGAGCTTAGGGTTTAGGGTTTGGGGTTTAAGGGTTATGGTTTGAGGTTTGGGGTTTCACCCCGAAACCCCAAACCTCAAACCCTAAACCCTAACCCCTAAACCCCAAACCCTAAACCCTAAACGCAACACTAACACATGTGTTGCTAATTTGTAAACCCACCAAAAAATGTAGAAAAAAAAAGTTGTTAAAAGTATGCCTTGAGGGTCGGCAAATCGAAGAGGATAAAATGCTGAATTTTATGGTGCAATTTTTATAATTTTCCGACTTGTCATTTATGAGATATTTGATTTTAAAAAAGATGGTGAAAATGGGTATTTGATGAAAATGAGTAGCTGAGATTGATTCTCTCATTCTCACACAAAATCCTATTCTCATTTGAACCCCACCCTATATATATATATATATATATATATATATATATATATATATATATATGGGATCAAAAAAGAAGGAAAAATTTGGGAGAGAAGAGGGAGAAGGAATATGAACCAATCATTTCAAAATTAAATTATAGGTAATTTACTTTTATATAATTAATTAATTAACTTAATTATCCCGAAATTTGAAATATGTGTAGCAGTTTAATCGTAATATGTGGAGATCGGTTATATCCCCTTTTTCATTCCTCTCATTCAATATTCAATTGAAGAAATTGTTTGAAGCAATTAATGAAGTACTACTATTTGATTTGTCGTACTTGTGAATAACGGTGAAGTTTTGCAAATCAGTTTGTTAAATTTCGAAACTAATTATTATATTGATATTTTGTTGAACTCAACATCCGTTTTTTGTGTTGTGTAGGGATCGGTTCTTATTAATTAAATAGTTAAATGATTTATTTATGACGTTGATTCAGTTATATGAAAAAACAAATTGATTCAATTCATCTTTCATGTATGTTATTGTTGCATGAGAAGGATTTTGTTGTAGGATTGAATGGTCGTTATGCATTTTTTTTGCAATAATGTTAATGTTCTTTAGAAAAGTAATTTTATGCACAACAATTATATTGTACGCGGTATTTCAATTTACAAAAAGCTTTAACATTAACTGATTCAATAAATATATCCACGATTCAGAAAATAAATACTTTGATTCACAAGTTTGGTATAACATTGATTCACTATTTTATAAAATACACTATAACTTTGATTCTCTAATTTTTAATATCCATTCACCCTTTTTATAATCTTGATTCACACTTTAAAAAAAATGTTTCACAGATTTGTATGTACTTTATTTGGGATTTCAAAATTGTAAAAATATAATAATTTATTTACTTTTATTACGATCAACAAATTGAAGTGATTAAATAATTATACATTTACAAAGCTATCATATTTAAAAAAAAAAAGTGATTATTTGTATTTGTATACGATATAAAAAATGGCAATCAAAACTAAAGAGACTGAAAAGTAATTTGAATTCCTAATTTCTAGGTACCTGACCACGTTTGAATATTAGAGAACAATTCCTTTTTACCGATTTACCCCTAAAGATTAATTAAAAAGGCTGTTAATTAATACAATTAATATTATATTATTTTCACAATTAATTTGAATCATTGATTGGAAATTTAGAAGGTCAAGATCATTTCTCTCCTTTCTCCCATCAAAATTCCTTCTCCATTGATCTCACTCCTATATATATATATATATATATATATACTTGTGTGTTTTTCGTTGTTTATAATTATTTATAATGTATAGAGTTATGATTTCTCTAATGATATTATTTAAATCGGGTCTTATCTTGATTCAAACTAGATTTATATTGTCCACGCTTCGCGACGGGATAAACTACATTTCTATTCGATTTAGATATACATCATTTTTAGCAAATAATCTTTGGTCTAATAATGATGAGGTATCCCTAGAATAAGTAAATTATGGATTCAAGTTTGGTTTGACACAAACATATATTTGTGCTAATGATGTATGTTATTTAACTTTCGCATGAGACACATCCACATATCTGTGGGTACATGTTTTACATAAGACAAATTTATATATTTGTCTTAAAAAAAGATCAATCAATTAAAAATCACAACAATCTAAATATTATGTAGCATAATAATTTAATAAATGTTATAAACGGTGTTCAATAGATATTATTTGTTTCTTAAGTCTTAACTATAATACAACTCGAAGGGTAAAGTAAATTAAATTCTATCTTATGCTTAAGTAATAATATATAACCAACTATAAAGTAAAGATTATACTTTGTTCAATAGATATTATTTGTTTCTTAAGTCTTAACTATAATACAACTCGAAGGGTAAAGTAAATTAAATTCTATCTTATGCTTAAGTAATAATATATAACCAACTATAAAGTAAAGATTATACTTTTTTCAATAGATATTATTTGTTTCTTAAGTCTTAACTATATTACAACTCGAAGGGTAAAGTAAATTAAATTCCATCTTATGCTTAAGTAATTATATACTCCCTCCATCCCAGTTTTATTGTCTACTATTGACTTTTGGAGTCTTTCTTTGACAACTTTGACCTTGAATATTTTTGTTTGTGTTATATAATACTTTATGCAAATTATACCAATTAAAATACATTCAAAACTCAATCCATTCATATATTTTGCATCAAATATTATATAACAAAAACAAAAATATTGAATGTCAAAGTTGAAAAAGAAAGACTCCAAATGTCAATAGTGGATAATAAAACTGGGACGGGGGGAGTATAACCAACTATAAAGTAAAGATTATACTTTTTATTGTGAAAAAGTTTAACAATGTATTCTAATTTTAGACTACAGAAAGAAACGTGTGAGAAAAAAAAAATTGTAAAAGAAAAATGACGAAGCTAAGATTTGAACTTGGATCAAGTTGCTTCAAATTGTTATACACATTCCACTTTGACCATGCAAGCTACTTTACATAATGATAAATCGTGAAATAGTAATTACCCCCTCCGTCCCAAAATTATTGTCCACCAACAAAAAACACACAGTTTAATAAAAGTGGGACCACAACACCTTTCAACCAATCAAATACAAACTTCACCCACTAAAGTCTCCTCCAATTGGTTGAAATGAGAAGTGGACAATTATTTTGCGACGTCCCAAAAAGGAAAGGTGGACTATAATTTTGGGACGGAGGAGGGAGTACTTATCTAGAAATATAAAGCATAAATGTGTGCAAATTTATATTAGGGGGGTAATGGTGGATTAGTCTCTGAGCAAAAGTAACGATATATAGTCCGACTTTAGTTAATATATTTTCTCTATTTATTCATTAGAATGTGACGTGTGTCATACTATCCTTATTAAATCAATCTTTAGACCTATGTCGCCTACTTATCGTTCTTTCTCGAGCAAATAAAGTTTTATATGTAATTCCAGCTTCTAAAAGATTATATAAATATATTTTTTTCAACGGTTGGTCTCAGTAGTAACATTTTTGTTGAACCGTAACATTTGGTTGAATCATGTCCAAAATATACTATGATGCAGTATAAAACAATTTAAATCATATTATCAAAGATAACCAACGAATTATAACAAGTTTTAGCATCGAAATAAAGATCTTGTATTGTAACATAATACGTTTGAATGATATGAAGAAAAATAAACCATCTCAAATTCAAAATTTAATACTATTACTTTGTTATATATGATAAAACAAATAGAAATCTCAAGGTAGCTCTCGTAGCTCAGTTGGTTAGAGCACCCGTTTAGTAAGCGGGAGGTCTTGAGTTCGACTCTCAACGAGAGCATTTAGGTTTTCTACATCTTTTTTTGTCTCATATGGGCTTGGGCTAACATAAGAATGGGCTATTGGGCTTCGTTGCTTTAACCCAATCGTGTTCTCCCTGTCTCATTGATATTTTGATTTGATTTCTTTTAACAAAAATACATGAATCCAAACAGTTGTGATTCAAAATTTGAAGTGACATGTAGTATCGATATCACGAAGTTTATGTACCCTATCACAAACAAAGAATGCAATTTTTAATAAGAAATATACATTTCGTATAACAAATGGACACATAGCAATAGGTACCCCTACCTTCAACGTGGTTACGCATGAATCCGGGTTAATTTGTGATGGTACACGTCAAAAAGGTATTCTATTTATTTAAACGAGTGGAGTTGTGTGCAAATAGTGGGATTTGATTAACCTAATGCCGCTGAAGTCTTATGATCAATTTGACTCTACATTTTTTATATATTTTCATATCTATTCAATATTAGATTTTTTTTGTAAGGAAATATATACACAAATTATGTTCCACATACAATATTAAATGTTTCATCGTATTTGTTCAATATTACTTTCTATTTTTTTACAACAAAGACTCACATACTTATTATAAAATGATGTATACAATACTATTAATAGTTTGTGCAATTTAATATTTAGATCGTATGTTATGTGCACCTAATAATATCTAAGTCCTAACCTTAGATGACGTTTTTTTGATAAAGAACCTTAGCTGATGTTAAACTAAAAAGAGTGTAAATATCAATCGTTACAAAATCAAAAGTGTAAATTTTTATTAGAAATTTACATACAACGATACCTAACATCTGTGCAGTTAACAGCACAATTGTTATCCCTGGATTTATTTAACATTAAACAAAAAAAAGGGGAACTAATATGTCGGCCAAATGAAATACAAATTCTAATAAATAAATAAATTTAATTTTAATTTAATTAAGTAAGAGAAAAGGGACCTACATAAAATTCCAATCACTTTGGATGGTGGAATACAACTCCATTTTTGGTACCTTAAGAATATGACACCCCATCTATTAAGTTCCTTATGCTCCCAATATCACGTGATATACATTAATCTTTACATGAAAATGATCCACTACCAACTTTATTATTCAATAGTAATTAAAGATTAATTAGTCATTAAATTAAACTTAATTAGCTAGAAGAAGGGAAAAAAAAACGTAGTTTAATGGAATATTCTTTCATTTGTACCTCAAAATACTTTTGAATAGCATGATATCATGTCATGGAAAATTTTCTAATTCACGTGTTTTGATTTGTATGCCAATTTACGTGTAAAGATTTGATTTGTAAAATTTGTGTGTGGTGATGATTTTCAGTTCCGGCCCTGGGGCTGGGCAGCCCGGGCGGCGGCCCAGGGCAGCAAAGGAAAGGGGGCATCAAGTGTATGTGGCTGTGTGCAGATCTATAATTTTGTGACATATAAAAATCGTTTTTTGAGCAGATTCGCCCAACTATATGGTAGTTTCAGGTACATAAAGTATGATTTAGATATTTAATATCAAATTTATTAAAGCCTTTCAAGAAAAATAAGAACTTAAAATTGTGTAACAATGGTGAAAACTGATTCAGAACTTCAGATGATGATTTGGAGAAGATGAAGGTTACACGGCCCCACCACTCTTTGCTTTTATGAAATTATTCTTAATTCCCTTCTATATTGTATATATCTACCGTTTAACCCCTCAAATCTTATATATTTTGACATTTAGACCCTTTACTTATAGATCAGATAAACACGTTTAAATATATTACCACTCTCGAAATTCGGAACAAAGCAGTAGTTTTTTTGGATGGTTACCTACTAACATTATCAAACACAATCATTTCCAAATTATTATGTTATCGTTATAAGATAATAATATTATTATCATGCTTATAGATAATATTGTATAGTATGCCTTAGAATTTGTTAAAATATGCATTTCTTTTATAAAAAAAGGATTTATTTTGAAGTTATGAAAGTTAAAGATGTTTTATAGAGAACTTAAAAAATACAGAGTATAGTTTTAGTTTAATAAAACAATACATATGATGATATTAATCAATACAATCTGAAATCTAATTGAATCAACGTATTAAAGTCAGCTTCTTTGGTTTAAGTTAGCATCTTTGAATAAAATTATATCTTATGACTTGATAAGCACTTATCTTAACAAACGTATGAAAAATATCATTTTAAGTAAGAAATTTCATGGGCCGCATTTCGATCTTCTTGCCCAGGGCATCAAAAACACCAGGACCGGCCCTGATGATTTTGCGCGTCACCAATTTTTATCTGTAACACCCGCCAAATTAGGACTAGTAATTAGTGCCTAATCATATGTTAATACATGTAATTAGTTCCTGGTTAGGCTAATTAATGTATCGAATTATATATATTGTTGAATATATACGAAAATGCGATTTGATGAAATCGTACGCAATTTAAATCGAATGTATTTCGATTCAATTTAATACGGACGTTGGTGATCAACTTTATTAAATAACGCTTTTATGTCAAAAAAAATATTATTTTGATAATATTTCGTATTCATTCGTATTGTACAAACCAAACTTACACGATTTAAAACATTAAACCGCGCAAACTAAATAAACAAACTTATATTTTATAACTACAATATAAATTAAATTGTAAAATATTTAAATAAAACATCGCGTAATAAATTGTATTTTGGACTTATAATTAAAATGTAAATTATTATTTAACGTTAAATGACGGAGCAAACGAACACCACACGGGACGCGGGGCGAAAAACTGGAAAAGTGGGGATAACCCCCACCTCCCATTTTCTTTCTTCATTTTATCTTCTTTCTTCACTCTCTTTCTCTTTACTTTTCTCTCTAAACAAACAAACCACCAATCCACCTAAATCGCAAAATACTACGACCAAACGCAACCGGATCATAAATATTTTTAGAGATTCACGACCACCTCGCGACGATCTACAACACTACCTTTCCGGATTTTCATTTCGGTAAATTGTAAGTTTCTGACAAAATCCCGAAATCACTCGATTCTTAGTATTTTTCACTTGTGGTTGTTTATATAACATATATATGTCCATTACTAAGTATATAACACGATTTCATAGCTTAAAAACGAGTTTAAAACGGATTTTTGGTCGGAATTAACATTGACAGCCGGATTTCTGGGCTGGTGTTCATCCATGCGACACAAGCCTTGTGTCGCATGTTGTGTCGTATTTTACCCTTAGTGTCGCACGTTATGTCGTATTTCCCATGTTATGTCGCATAAAATCCCTTGTGTCGTACCTTATGTCGTACCAAAGATTTAGTGTCGCAAATCTTGCGACACAACCACTATGTCGCATACCCCATACGACACAATCACTATGTCGCTGTTGAATCAGCATTTCGCATCCATGCGACACAACTCTTGTGTCGTATGGACATTGTGTCGCACTCCTATGCGACACAACCTTTGTGTCGCATAATCCATTTAGTGTCGCATGATTGTGTCGCATAAAACAGCTGGTTTTCAAATCTCAATTTCACTAAGTGTTGGAACTATATAACCTCAAACCCTTATACGATACGACTTATAAAACACTTCGGGACACACTTTTAAGTGCAAAACGCCAATTACAAAATAATAATACTTAAAGTTTATTATTCCAAACCCATCACCAACGGGCCGTACACATTTTCAAACGCTTAACGAATCAACCAAATCGAAGTAATTTGGACATATATAGTTGTGTAACAACTACAAGGGTGATCTTTTGAGATACCCAATCATGATTATAACCATCGCGTGTCGTGGACACCCTCAGGTTACAAGTCGTTGGACTTCATTATTCGCTAATCAACTTACGTTTGTTTAAACGCTCTCAGACTCAGGTGAGTCTCATAGCCCCTCTTTTACTATTTTACTCAGGGGTGTGATATACTGCTCAAACTTTTAACATGTGAACGCAAGTACCAACTTTTCATATACTACATGAGTTTTTCGAAACTAATCATTTAAAGTCCTCCGTCAGCATAGTTGTTAATACGTTGTAGCGTGAATATTAGTATATGGTACCATATAGGATTGACCCACCTCGTTCGGGTTAGCAAGCACTAACCGGGTAAACGAACGTACTAATATTTGGGAAGACGAATGTGGATTAGGCATTCGTGGAGGCACCTCGCCCGGAATTCTCTATAGGGGACCCGGCCCTCGAGTTAAGCTCAACTATGTGCTCATGGCTGTATACACGATGATTATCATTTAATTGCTGGATGCAATTCATTATTTAATTGCTGGATGCAATTCATTATTTAATTGCTGGATGCAATTCATTATTTAAATCTTGCGGTTCATACGATATTACTTGATTTCAAACCTGTGAGCTCACCAGCTTTATAGCTGACCTTTTAGCATATATCGCAGGTACCCAGCAGTAGGATGTTTCTGCTTCAGGATTTAGCTCGAGTCAGCATACAGACGATTGAAATTTTCTTGCATTAGTATATTTTGTATAAGTACGTATGTACTGAAATCTCATTATATTTAACTTGAGCTATGTAAAGCTTTAAATGTTGTAAACATTTCAATTATCAATATATTTTGTTAAAACGACGCATATAGAGTCGTTTGCTATTTATCTTTGTGCTTTGTTATTGATTAGTAACACCCAAATCAAGCTTCCGCAAAACATTAAATTTGGGGGTGTTACAGATTGGTATCAGAGCCTAAGGTTATAGTGAACTAGGTTGCATTTAGTGGACCTAGACTATGACCATTAGGCGGTATTCCTTACTAGGTATAACTGGTTCAGTGATTACATCATACGAGTTTAATTTAACATAGCCTGATCAACTATGTACAATTAAGCAAAGATGATGTAAGATCTGAATGTAGTTATGGCTGAACAGGGTACACTAGAAGACTCTGACCTCGAGAGAACCGAGACTTAAACATGTTTATGCTAGACACTCAATAGGCTATATTATATAGGAACTATATGAATATAGGCCTCAGTCTTACTAACGCTTTGTCTCAGAAATGGCAAACACACCATCAAATTTAACTCGCTCTCAATCCGGGTCGCAGAACCCAAGGGTAGCTAGGAGGAACGCCAGGTTGCCTCGAGCTGGCCCGTACCCCACTCACTTCACCTTGCCGGCCTTAGCCGCTAGGGTGAACCAACACGAGCAGCGACGTCGCACCATGGATGTCGTGCTGCAGGAAACGAACGAAAACTGGAGACTTACATCCCTTGAACGCATCGAATAAGTCTCCGACGACCTTGAAACCACAAACAACAACATGGATGTCCTTCGCAACCAAATTATAGAAATAAGGGTGGAAAATGCCCTTCTACAACAAAGGATGGAAGAATGTGAGCAACGCTCACGTGAAGCAGAAGAGTATGCGCGCGGAATAACACAACGACTTGCGCTAGCAGAAGACAACGCCCGACAAGCTAGCAGGCTTGCAAACACTGTGGACCGTCTTGTCACGATGATGGAACAAATTAATCTACGTCAAGACTAGTGTAGTCTTTGTCTTGTAATCTATCCTGTAATCTAGTAACTATCTACGCGCTACTCTATAATTCAGTCGGATGTAACAATTCCCGACATCTTTTGTAATACATCTGTAGGATGTAACCTTTGAACTCGTATTAGCTATCAAATATTTCTTGTTGTTCAACTCATATTAATTGCCATAATTCTTTTTCATATTGATGTTATGTATTACCACCTTTATACATGTACATCTGAAATAAATACAATTTTCTTACAAAATCTCATGTATCTTCATTTCTTTTATTGAAGAATCATGCCGCCAAAGACACGACCTTACACAGATGCTCAGATCACGTCACTCATAACCCAGGCTGTTACTGAAGCCTTGGCTCGGAATACCCCACCCAACTCCACAAGAAACAGCGATACCGCTGGAACCTCTGCCGTCAAACCTTGTTCTTACAAGGACTTCCAAAGCTGCAAACCCTCGAGCTTCAAGGGTTCTGAAGGAGCCATCGGACTGATCAGATGGTTCGAGAAAATGGAAACTGTTTTCCGTGTTAGTAAATGCGCGGAGAACGACAAAGTAAACTTCGCCACCTGCTCTCTTGAAGATGATGTCCACTCTTGGTGGAATTCATATACCCAATCAGTGGGTGCTGACATTGCCTACCAACTCACTTGGGAGGAATTGAAGGCAAAACTCACTGCCAAATACTGCTCTATCGCCAAACTCCAAAAGCTAGATGAGGAGTTCTGGAACTTAAAGGTTCAGGGTGGTGATATCGATGGTTATACCACCAGGTTTCAACAACTAGCTGCCCTCCGCCCAGCTATGGTTAGCACTGAACCTGATAAAATTAGGAAGTACACCCTTGGTCTCCCTGATCCTGTTCGGGGACATGTCATCTCTTCAAAACCAACCACCATTGACGGTGCGATCCTATTGGCCCAAGACCTAATGTCCATGAGCCAAGATTCTGAACCACCCACTTCATCCTCCCATAACAACAAACGCAAGTGGTCTGACTACCACAACAACCCCTCCAACCAACAAAACAAGAAACCCGACACCATCAAAGCTTACAACACCACCACTGACATCATCCGGGGCTACACTGGGAGCAAACCTTATTGTTCCAAGTGCAGTCGCCACCATGAAGGTTCCTGTGGTCCCTTTTGCAACAACTGCATGAGGTACGGCCACCTCACAAAAGATTGCCGCTCTCCTACCAACAACAATTCCAACAACAACACCAGACCACCCAAAGTATGCTTTGAGTGTGGGAAACCTGGGCATTTCAGGGACTCGTGCCCAAAACTGAAGAACAACAACAACAACAACAACCGCAACAACAGCAACAACAACAACACTCGCAGCTGAGCTTTTGTCATCAAATCTGGGGACGCCCGCCAAGACCCGAATGTGGTCTCGGGTATGTTCCTCCTCAACAACTTAACTGCTTCCGTTCTATTTGATACTGGTGCTGATAGAAGCTTTATCTCCGATGATTTTTGCCCATTACTTGACATCACTCCTGTTGCCTTAGATGTTAAGTACACTGTAGAGCTAGCAAATGGAAAACTTGTAGAAACCACCAGTGTGATACCTAATTGCACTTTAAACCTAGCTGACGAAACCTTTTCGATCGACCTTATACCCATTGAAATCGGAAGTTTCGACGTCATTATCGGAATGGACTGATTGTCCAAGCATCGAGCTGAAATCGTTTGTCATGATAAAATCGTCCGTATCCCACTCGCCGTTGGTGGAACCTTGATCATACAGGGGGAGACCGGTGGGACGGGACTCAATATAATCTCCTGCTTAAAAACCCGAAAATTTCTGAGAAAGGGTTACCCCGCAATACTTGCACACATCACAGAGAAGAAGTCGGAGGAGAAGCGACTTGAGGATGTGCCAATTGTTAGAGACTTTCCCGAAGTCTTTCCGGAAGAATTACCTGGTCTACCTCCGCTTAGACAGGTTGAGTTCTCGATTGATCTCGTGCCGGGTGCCGCACCGGTGGCCCGCGCACCATACCGTTTAGCCCCATCTGAACTTCAGGAGTTGTCCTCTCAGTTACAGGAACTTCTGGATCGAGGATTCATTAGACCGAGTTCTTCACCTTGGGGAGCTCCGGTCTTATTTGTCAAAAAGAAGGACGGTTCATTCCGAATGTGCATCGACTACCGAGAATTGAACAAATTGACCGTCAAAAACCGATACCCACTTCCTCGCATTGATGATCTATTCGACCAACTTCAGGGTTCAAGTTTTTACTCAAAAATCGATCTGCGATCAGGTTATCATCAATTACGAGTTTGCGACACCGATATTCCAAAAACTGCTTTCAGAACTCGTTACGGGCACTACGAATTCCAAGTGATGCCCTTTGGTCTAACCAACGCACCGGCTGTATTCATGGACCTCATGAACCGGGTGTGCAAACCTTACCTCGACAAGTTTGTCATTGTCTTTATTGATGACATACTCATTTACTCGTGCAACGAGCAAGAACATGCGCAACACCTTAAAACCATCCTTGAACTACTTAGACACGAGGAGCTGTATGCAAAATTCTCTAAGTGTGAGTTCTGGATTCAAACCGTTCAATTCCTTGGTCACGTGATCGACAGTCAGGGAATTCACGTTGACCCATCAAAAATTGAGGCTATCAAAGACTGGCAAGCACCCACCTCTGCAACTGAAGTACGACAATTCTTGGGTCTTGCTGGGTACTATCGGCGATTTATCGAAAATTTCTCCAAAATAGCTCAACCACTCACGGTACTGACTCAGAAGGACAAAAGGTTCGATTGGACCGATAAACAAGAGTCAGCGTTCCAACTTCTGAAACAAAAGCTTTGCAGTGCTCCAATTTTATCCTTACCCGAAGGCACCGATGACTTCGTGGTATACTGCGATGCTTCTCACCAAGGTCTCAGTTGCGTGCTGATGCAACGAGACAAAGTCATTGCCTATGCTTCGCGACAGCTGAAAATTCACGAAAAGAACTACACCACTCATGATCTCGAACTTGGAGCTGTCGTTTTTGCTCTCAAAATCTGGAGACATTATCTCTACGGCACTAAGTGCACCATCTTTACCGACCACAAAAGTCTCCAACATATATTCGATCAGAAGGATCTCAATATGAGGCAACGTCGATGGGTCGAGTTGCTTACCGATTATGATTGCGAGATCAAGTACCATCCAGGGAAGGCTAATGTCGTAGCCGATGCCCTCAGCCGAAAGGAACGACCAAAACCACTTCGAGTCCGAGCCCTCAGTATGACCATTCACAACGATCTTGCCCTTCAGATTCATACCGCTCAGATCGAAGCCCTGAAACCTGAAAACCTCAAAAACGAAGTCTTACGGGGTATTGATAAACAATTCGAAATCAAATCTAACGGAATTAGGTATTTCTCAAACTGAATCTCGTTGCCTAATTTCGGGAACTTACGAAACTTGGTGATGGATGAAGCTCACAAGTCCAAATATTCTATCCATCTGGGATCCGATAAGATGTACCACGGCATCAAGGAATTTTATTGGTGGCCGAACATGAAAGCCGAAATCGCCACTTATGTCAGTAAGTGTCTTACTTGCTCGAAAGTCAAAACCGAACATCAGAAACCACCTGGTTTACTCCAACAACCTGAAATCCCTGAATGGAAATGGGAACAAATTGCCATGGATTTCATAACCAAACTACCCAAGTCGGCGAGCGGTTGCGATACCATTTGGGTGATCGTCGATCGTCTCACCAAATCTGATCACTTCCTGGCAATCAAAGAAAGCGATAAAATGGAACGCCTTACACAAATCTACATCAAGGAAATCGTTTCTCATCACGGTGTTCCAATCTCGATCATCTCTGACAGGGATGCCCGTTTCACCTCTCACTTTTGGCAATCACTTCAAAAAGCATTGGGTACCCGTCTCGATATGAGTACCGCGTACCATCCTCAAACCGATGGCCAAAGTGAACGAACCATTCAAACACTGGAAGACATGCTACGAGCCTGCGTAGTTGATTTCGGTACAAACTGGGAAAGACATCTACCGTTGTGCGAATTTTCGTACAATAACAGTTATCACGCCAGCATTAAGGCTGCACCTTTTGAGGCACTGTACGGTCGTAAGTGCCGATCACCGATCTGTTGGACTGAGGTGGGAGATAGTCAACTCACTGGTCCTGAACTCATACACGCCACCACTGAGAAAATTGTGGAAATCCAAAACAGACTCAAAGCCGCACGTGATCGTCAGAAAAGTTATGCTGACGTGAGACGCAAACCACTCGAGTTCCAAGTTGGGGATCGAGTTCTCTTAAAAGTATCGCCTTGGAAAGGCGTCATCCGTTTTGGCAAACGCGGGAAGTTGAATCCCAGATACATAGGGCCTTTTGAAATCCTCGAACGGATTGGCCCCGTAGCTTATCGATTGCAGCTGCCATCCGAACTCAGCAGCGTGCACCCTACTTTTCATATTTCAAATTTGAAGAAGTGTCTGTCTGATGAGACACTTATTATTCCATTAGATGAAATTCGTGTTGACGATAAACTTCATTTCGTTGAGGAACCCGCTGAAATTATGGACCGTGAGGTCAAACAACTGAAACAAAGTCGTATTCCCATCGTCAAGGTCAGATGGAATTCGCGGCGTGGTCCGGAATTCACCTGGGAACGGGAAGACCAAATGCGACTCAAATATCCTCAACTATTCACTGATTCCACATCAAACACGACTTCGAGCTAAATTTCGGGACGAAATTCTTCTAACAGGGGGAGAATGTAACACCCGCCAAATTAGGACTAGTAATTAGTGCCTAATCATATGTTAATACATGTAATTAGTTCCTGGTTAGGCTAATTAATGTATCGAATTATATATATTGTTGAATATATACGAAAATGCGATTTGATGAAATCGTACGCAATTTAAATCGAATGTATTTCGATTCAATTTAATACGGACGTTGGTGATCAACTTTATTAAATAACGCTTTTATGTCAAAAAAAATATTATTTTGATAATATTTCGTATTCATTCGTATTGTACAAACCAAACTTACACGATTTAAAACATTAAACCGCGCAAACTAAATAAACAAACTTATATTTTATAACTACAATATAAATTAAATTGTAAAATATTTAAATAAAACATCGCGTAATAAATTGTATTTTGGACTTATAATTAAAATGTAAATTATTATTTAACGTTAAATGACGGAGCAAACGAACACCACACGGGACGCGGGGCGAAAAACTGGAAAAGTGGGGATAACCCCCACCTCCCATTTTCTTTCTTCATTTTATCTTCTTTCTTCACTCTCTTTCTCTTTACTTTTCTCTCTAAACAAACAAACCACCAATCCACCTAAATCGCAAAATACTACGACCAAACGCAACCGGATCATAAATATTTTTAGAGATTCACGACCACCTCGCGACGATCTACAACGCTACCTTTCCGGATTTTCATTTCGGTAAATTGTAAGTTTCTGACAAAATCCCGAAATCACTCGATTCTTAGTATTTTTCACTTGTGGTTGTTTATATAACATATATATGTCCATTACTAAGTATATAACACGATTTCATAGCTTAAAAACGAGTTTAAAAACGGATTTTTGGTCGGAATTAACTTTGACAGCCGGATTTCTGGGCTGGTGTTCATCCATGCGACACAAGCCTTGTGTCGCATGTTGTGTCGTATTTTACCCTTAGTGTCGCACGTTATGTCGTATTTCCCATGTTATGTCGCATAAAATCCCTTGTGTCGTACCTTATGTCGTACCAAAGATTTAGTGTCGCAAATCTTACGACACAACCACTATGTCGCATACCCCATACGACACAATCACTATGTCGCTGTTGAATCAGCATTTCGCATCCATGCGACACAACTCTTGTGTCGTATGGACATTGTGTCGCACTCCTATGCGACACAACCTTTGTGTCGCATAATCCATTTAGTGTCGCATGATTGTGTCGCATAAAACAGCAGGTTTTCAAATCTCAATTTCACTAAGTGTTGGAACTATATAACCTCAAACCCTTATACGATACAACTTATAAAACACTTCGGGACACACTTTTAAGTGCAAAACGCCAATTGCAAAATAATAATACTTAAAGTTTATTATTCCAAACCCATCACCAACGGGCCGTACACATTTTCAAACGCTTAACGAATCAACCAAATCGAAGTAATTTGGACATATATAGTTGTGTAACAACTACAAGGGTGATCTTTTGAGATACCCAATCATGATTATAACCATCGCGTGTCGTGGACACCCTCAGGTTATAAGTCGTTGGACTTCATTATTCGCTAATCAACTTACGTTTGTTTAAACGCTCTCAGACTCAGGTGAGTCTCATAGCCCCTCTTTTACTATTTTACTCAGGGGTGTGATATATTGCTCAAACTTTTAACATGTGAACGCAAGTACCAACTTTTCATATACTTCATGAGTTTTTCGAAACTAATCATTTAAAGTCCTCCGTCAGCATAGTTGTTAATACGTTGTAGCGTGAATATTAGTATATGGTACCATATAGGATTGACCCACCTCGTTCGGGTTAGCAAGCACTAACCGGGTAAACGAACGTACTAATATTTGGGAAGACGAATGTGGATTAGGCATTCGTAGAGGCACCTCGCCCGGAATTCTCTATAGGGGACCCGACCCTCGAGTTAAGTTCAACTATGTGCTCATGGCTGTATACACGATGATTATCATTTAATTGCTGGATGCAATTCATTATTTAATTGCTGGATGCAATTCATTATTTAATTGCTGGATGCAATTCATTATTTAAATCTTGCGGTTCATACGATATTACTTGATTTCAAACCTGTGAGCTCACCAGCTTTATAGCTGACCTTTTAGCATATATCGCAGGTACCCAGCAGTAGGATGTTTCTGCTTCAGGATTTAGCTCGAGTCAGCATACAGACGATTGAAATTTTCTTGCATTAGTATATTTTGTATAAGTACGTATGTACTGAAATCTCATTATATTTAACTTGAGCTATGTAAAGCTTTAAATGTTGTAAACATTTCAATTATCAATATATTTTGTTAAAACGACGCATATAGAGTCGTTTGCTATTTATCTTTGTGCTTTGTTATTGATTAGTAACACCCAAATCAAGCTTCCGCAAAACATTAAATTTGGGGGTGTTACATTATCCGTCTACTACTAAAATATGTTTTATCATGTTATGAATAAAAAAAACACTATAAACAATATTTGATGGTGGCTGTATAAAATTGGATGGTGTATAAATCACCTTCCTTTCCCTTGTAGGCTACCTTTTATATTTTGAAATTCTAACGATGGCTTTGATATGCCCTAAATATTTTTAAACGAGTAAATATATGATGGTTTTTATGTTTAGGTTAATCGAGAAGGTCGAGTCTTTTTTTTATCTGAATGTACACATTATAAAATACCACATCGATCGTTTCTAATCACCTCCATATTTACCAAGAAATTAATGTTCAAACTCGAAACATCGGGACACATTACCACTAAACCACATTAGTGAAAATTCCCTAAATTGATCTTGGTTAACTTAAATTTCCCATATAAACTTCTCCATTTTGATCTACTTACTATTCAATTTACACAAACGATAAATTCGATTAAGAAATGTACTTATGTTATATCAAATCTACAACTATTACTTTCATTTATTTACCAAATTGTACCATGAGTGTACTTTCTAAAACAAGAAATTGTGCATGTTATGGCTTCAAAGGTTTGGCTAATAAAATTGGACACATGGTCCTTTGTAGTTAGTAGGAAGGTACAAACCCATTGAGGACCATATAAACACTTGGCTCCTAAACCTCAATGACCTACCAAACACCATATGTGTATTTAAAAGTCCATCCAACCAAAGGGTATTTTTGTCCATATTTTTCTGACACGCTTTTGAAAACACTTCCAAAATTTCTGACAAATAGTTACATGGTTTTATTTAAAAAATGAATCCATAAAATGATAAAAATTAATAACCAAATAGACATTTAACTTCATAAAAAGATAAAATAATGCATATTTTTTAAATTGCACGGAGTATGTTTTTTATATAGTTGAAAATTATTTATGATTTGAATATAAAAACCGGTGATGATAAGGGGTATCAATAAGAATGAATTTAACGCATGAGTGTATTGTACTTTACATTTACATAATCATTATGAGTAATGTTGAATATGTCTACTTACGTAGACCTAAAAATATCTCTAATTCTCGGATTGGTCGAATTTTTTCTCTTTCGTAATCTCATCGAATCAATTTCTCAAACCGATCAATCACATCTTAAGATCTATATTTAGTCTTGTAACTTTAGGCTTACCAATCATATTTCAATCATTACTATTTACAGTTTGAGGGTTTCAGTACCACCGTGACTACCTAAAAATGATCAAAAAATTATGAAAAATCCCTAAAATATTGACAATTATAATAAAATACTAAGATAAAAATCCATGAATGTGTATTTTTTGATATGTATAGGAGGAAGTTAGGAACTAATCGATTTTTATAGTAATAAAATAAAATAATAAATAGGGTGTTGCTAACGGAAGTCCTAAGGGTTTTCGTTAAGATTTTCAGATGTGCATAAATGATTTGTACATCTACTAAAATTCAGGAGGTCAAAATAAAGTCAAAGATAGATATAGAGTTGGTTATGATACAAATTTTAATACATGTCTAAAAGTCTTAACGAAAACATTAAGAACTCCAGTTACCAAATCCCTTATAAAAATTAGTACTTCATATCTTAATCTTATGCTTTTTGAGTCTTGATTTTATTTTGTGGGTAGTTGCCAACTCATGTCCGTGGGTTTTGATAGAGATGGCAAGTCCGTGACAGTGAAACTAGTGGGCCCCAATTTCCAACAAAAATTATGGGTCCGTGCCACGTCATCATCCGTGTTGGCCCAACTTACCCCGCACCTTTATTAGCTACCGGTGGCCTCCACCAACAGCAACACGTGTCCGTCCGATGCCGACTATTCTACATGATCATTTAACACGTCACCTTTTCATACGTGGAGTTTTATCTTTAATATCTTGATTTCAACTATATAAATAAATATTTGTCTATGATTATTTAAGGGTTATCTCTCCTTAAATTTATTTTGACCACCTGAATTTTGATAAATGTACAATCCCTTATGCATATCAAAGTCATAACAAAAGCTTTAACGGCTTCCGTTAACAAAACTTATTATTCAACTATATGAAGTATATAACGTTTTGATTTTTATCTTTAGTATCTTGTTGAGTAACTTTCGAAATTCATCATTATATAAGAAAATATTATATAAGAAACAAAATTTTGATAACTATATAAAATTCAAAGTTAATTGCATGGTTCGCCCTCCTAGTTTACACACAATTGCACCGTAAGTCCCTATACTTTACTTTTTGTACCGACAGTCCAAAACACAAAAGTAGTTGCGCGTTTGATCCTTATCCAACTGAAATGACTGAATTACCCACGAGGACGAACATAAAGAACATTCGAAAACATGAATACCATACGATCGAACCGATAAAGTTTTATAGCATTGAATTTAACATGTTTATACATAAGAAAATGGCGATATAATATTACACTTTATAATCCGTAACAACTAGTTTTATATTTTAACATGTATAGTAAAATTAATTGTGGAAACATTTACTTTACACAAATTATTTCAAAATGAGCTCTTAATGAAATTTTAAAGGATTACATTAACAAGTAAAAATAAAATTCTTCAACATTTTTTTAGGTTAAGTTTTAAAACTAATTAAGATGGGGTACATTAGCCATTAGGTATGCGCTTGTGACTAAATATGTTTAAACAATATTCAAATTTTGTATACTTTAGACAAAGGTTTCGAAAGTTGTATCATGAATAATTTATTTATTTAGGCTTATTTTGACCAAAATTGTGTTATTCCATAAAAATACCATGCTTATAGTTCCTCGAGGGATGAAGATGCGAGTATGATTGGATATGTGACTAAATTCTCAGGTCTCGATAATACTATCACTTTAATTTACGTGACATTAACGCAAATACAGTTATTCAAATATATATTATTAGTCTTTTTAAACACAACAGAAAAATACTTAGGAAGAAAAATAATCAATAATGACAATTGTACGTATTCGACTTATTACTTGTAATCGATGACGTGATAGTCATTTCAAATGACGTGCACAATTGCCAAGTCATCACAAATACTAACTACCGGATGAATAAGTCATCAAATACATATACATATAAAAGTTTTTGACCGAAACTTTTGTTGGATGTAACCCCAATCCAACATCGGAACATGAAAGATAATTATATTTGCATATAAGCTCTTGGGCTACTCCCTTTATTACCAATTGATTTTAGAGTGGAACCTCAGTAAACTTATATGTCGGACATGTTGTTGGACTAAAGTACGATCCTAACAAGTTTGATACACTTGATAGATTAAAATGAAGTTTGATACTCGAAAATTACTTGTGTAAGCACCACATATGTTTAAATTTGATGTATTACTCCGTACATAATGGTGCATCTAGGTAATTTTATTTTGCTAATACAATTGTACGAAAAGTACGTAAGACTGGTCAGATTCTTGACGGGTTCCGTTGGTAGCTTTTGTTTTGTTTTAACAAAAGAAATTATCGTATTAAAACAAATAATAAGTACTATAATTACTTTAAAAAGCAGAATGGAATTTCTTGCTTATATTTCTTTTTAGTTCTTACCTTTCTTGACCATTAAAGAACATTATTATTATTAAATATAGTTTGTAGGAATATATTTTTTCTCATTAAATATTAGTTTATGCAGCCACTAGGGGTTTACCCTGGTGGTCGGGGAGTTGTATATCAAACGGGAGGTCTCGGGTTCGAGCCTCCATGTGGGGTTTTCTTCATCAGGTGTAATAGGAGTAACCAGGTGAAGGTTAGTGGGTTGCATACTGCCCAATTGGATGTCACTGTGACCCTTAACCACTAACTACTAACTAGCCGTTCTAAAAAAAATATTAGTTTATGCACCCAAAAAATACCCCACATTGAATAATAAAAAGGTTAAAACTTATATGTTTGTTAGTTATTGATAAACTTCAATTACACATTATAAGACTTTGAAATAACATTTAGCTCTATTATTTTGATGCATAATACATGTGTGTAAATTGTAATAATGAATAAAATTGATGTAATATACAACTTTTTGATTAACACGTTCACTGTAATAACATAACAAGTGCGCGGAATAGAAAACTCAAAGTTAGAAAAAACTCTCGTGCGTTCATCACATCGTTCATCGATTATCATAGGTAGAATAAAGTGAAAACCTCAAGTGTAATAACTAATCACATGTAAATATAAATATAACTATAATTTTATATAAGTTTCAAATCATTAGGTATAATAAATATAAAAACTATCTTAAATTATATATAGGAAACATGGTTATGACATCATCAATTTAAATCAAACATAATTAATCAATTAAGTCTCTCTATTTTAGTTAAATTAAAATTAAGACCTTTATTTTAATTAAACAATCAACACCCATGTGTATACACGGGTTTGAGATCTAGTAGATATATATATGTAGACAAAAATTTAAAAAAAAAATTACATATGAATTTGACTATGTATCGAGTTTAAATCATAGGTGGATTAGGCATTATCCCTTATAGTGATTTTGCAAATTATATCATTAACTTTTCATGATATGTTGAGAATTTTCTCATGAATATATCACAAGTACACGAGATGTGAGATTGTAGTGAGAAAAAGGGCCTTAGTCATGAGTTTCTCAAGGTCCGATTATCATTTTTGGGTTGTGATTCGTACATTACTGTTTTTAATCATACGCCATCAAATATGTTATAAGGTGTTATATTGTAGAATATTGTAAATCACATTTAGTGTGTATGGCTAAAAACGTGATCTCAAATCGCTTTCCAAATTTTGTTCCCATCAGTTAACATAATACTAATATAATTTTCTTTTTTCTCATTTTATCTTATATAAAAAGATAAAATTACTTTCTCATTCCACTGTTTTTCTATAGCTACGATTCTCTCTTTCTTCTTTTCTTCAAACTGTCTAAACTTTAAAGTGAAATAATAATAATAATAATAATAATAATAATAATAGTGAAGAGTAAGGTTCAAATGAGTATACCAATTTTGAGTGAGAATGAGGGAACCAATAGATTTATGTCATGTGTCACTTTATTCTCTCTCCTCCACATTTTTTAAAATTAAATATCTCACAAAAAAAGTCGAAAAATCATGAAAATTGCACCATAAAATTCAGCGTTTTCTCCTCTTCGATTTGCCGTCCCTCAAGGCATACTTTCGACAACTTTTTATTTTCTTCCATTTTTTGGTGGGTTTTACAAATTAGTAACACATGTGTTAGTGATTGGTTATACATTTAATTTGTGGTTAATGTTAGGGTTTAGTAGGGTTTAGGGTTTATTAGGGTTTAGGGTTTAGTATGATTTAGGGTTTAGAGTTTTGTAAAGCGTTTAGGGTTTAGGGTTTAGGGTTTGAGGTTTGGGGTTTAGGTAATTTGTGGTTAATGTTAGGGTTTAGTAGGATTTAGGGTTTAGGGTTTATTAGGGTTTAGGGTTTAGTATGGTTTAGGGTTTAGTATGATTTAGGGTTTAGAGTTTTGTAAAGGGTTTAGGGTTTGGGGTTTAGGGTTTGAGGTTTGGGGTTTGGGGAGAAACCTCAAACCATAAACACTAAACCCTAAACCCCAAACCCTAAACCCTAAACCCCAAACCCTAAACCTTAAACGCAACACTGTAACACATGTGTTAGTAAATGTGAAACCCACCAAAAAAATGAAAAAAAAAAAATTGTCGAAAGTATGCCTTGAGGTACGGCAAATCGAAGAGGAGAAAACGCCGAATTGAATGGTGCAATTTTTATAATTTTTGGATTTGTCGTTTGTGAGATAATTGATGTTGGGGGTAAATGGGTTTTGTACATGTGAAACATTATCTTTGTACACATGGCTTGATATTATTGGATCCCTTATTCTCACACAAATTCCTATTCTCATTTAAACCTTACCTTAATAATGAATATATAAATAAGCATTCATATATATTGGTATAAACTATCTCCTTCATCATTATTTTTTGTACAAATGAACTTTTTTAGCTACGTATTGCCTAGATTGATTTTAAAAATGTTTATTCAAGCTTCTTTAAGATATTAAATGCTCTGTATATATGAACATGAGCAAAGAAGAGCAATTCACAAAATGATCATCGTACATTTAACGATTAATGCTTGATCTATCGGTATTGCTTTGATTATATTAGTATTATCTCATCGCAACGCGAGGACACTTAAAACTCATTAGCATTCAATTAACTTTCTATGTATATAGTTAATTGTTACCTACTCCCTCCGTCCCAATTTAATTGTCCCCAAACAAGAAACACGCAGTTTAAGAAAACATCAACTTCTCTCTTACTTTTTGATAAGAAGACAATTCTACCCCTTACTTTTTACCTACTTTTTTGTCTTACATATATAAAGTAGGGGTATAAAAGGATTTTAGCTCATCATTTTTATCCATTTTTAGAAGTGGACAATTAATTTGGGACAACCCAAAAAGGAATAGTGGACTATTAATATGGGACGGAGGGAGTATATCATTGTGGCATATTAGTAGTTGGTAATAGCCAATAAGAAGTCAAAATAAATTTGGATACGTAGTTAATGTAAAGTTTATGTAACATCCTGTTTCTGGGCCTGGAAATAAACAAATATTTTAATAAAAGGAAATATTTTATTCGGTTTATTTGAAAATAAATGGTTAAAAGAGTCACCGATTTTATTGTGACTAATAAAATATTGCTTGTTTTAAATAAACGAAGTTGACGGTAAAATAAAAGTATTTTGACTTGCGGGTATTTTCGGGTTCCAGACAATAGGTTAAGAAGGGGTATAATTTATACACATAATAAGATGGAGTCGGTGGAGTGGACCGACTCATTTCTTGGTTTCTACCAAACTCTCACTCTCTTTGAAATCCTCTCAAACCCTCATCTCTTTCCATTTTTGTAAATTAAATCAAGAACAAATATTAATGATTAAATCTTGTCAAGGGAAACTGATTATCATCATCTTCTACATCATCTTCTTGTTTAGATTGTAAGTGTTCTTGGTGTTCTTGAGCTTATTATATAGAAATTAGGTATTTGGTGAATAAGAATGTTTTGTACAAATTGAAGCTTGAAAAGTATAAGTTGTTGATTACTTGATGATTATTTGTTGATATGAGTTGATTACATGGTGATTATATGCTAGAATTGTTAGTGTTCTTCATGTGGAGTTCATAAGTTAGGTTTTGGTGATTTTGGGGTTTTGATGATGATGCATGCTTAAAGATTATGTTATAATTGTTGTTTGTTGTTATATTATGTTTGTAGTTAAAGTTGTGGTCATTTTCTTTGGTAATTTCGAGTTTGCAAACTGGTTTGGGTTAAATTTGGGTTTTGGTTCGAAAAGGGGTTATGCAGGAAAACTGACCTGCAAGTGCAGGTATGAGGGTTGAAGCCGGCGGCTTCAACATAAAGCCGGTGGCTTGGGCTTTAAGCCGGCGGCTTCAGGGGAACGGCTTCTATAATTGAGTGCGGGTCAAAGTTGTGTACTGAAACGGGTTGGAAGCCAGCGGCTTTAAGGGGAAGCCGGCGGCCTCCCTTTGTTTTTCTGTCCTGATTTATATGATATATGATATATGGTCCATGTTAAATAATACTCCCTCCGTCCCAATTTAATTGTCCCCAGACAAGAAACACGCAGTTTAAGAAAACATCAACTTCTCTCTTACTTTTTGATAAGATGACAATTCTACCCTTTACTTTTTACCTACTTTTTTGTCTTACATATATAAAGTAGGGGTATAAAAGGATTTTAGCTCATCATTTTTATCCATTTTTGAAAGTGGACAATTAATTTGGGACAGCCCAAAAATGAATAGTGGACTATTAATATGGGACGGAGGGAGTATATGTTATATGGTATGGAATACATGATGTATGGTATATGTTATATGTTAGGAGATATATATATATTACATGAGATAAAGTATAGGTTATTTGTTATAATAAGAATGTTAGAATTGAATTGTTTCTAACTTGTTAATATTGTTATAATCTCAGATAAGCGGGTGGCAACTCAGTGATATAAGACAACTGAGTTGAAGATCTTGGATTATCGGTGAGTGGAATTGTATTCCTCGGTTCAATTCCGTTGTAACGAGTTTGGTTGCAACGGATGGACTTTCAGTTATTGGTTATTTATTAAGATATTGGCATGACTATTGGTATATGATTTGGATTAATTGGTTATCATTGTTAATTGGTTAGCATGATTATTAGGCGGTATGATTAGGTATGCTACATATGGGCATGACTATTATGCTATATGTGATGCTTGGGCCTTCGGGCATATGTGGATTCAGAGGTCAACACTGGTTGGGTTTGGGGCTATTGTTTGGCTGGCAGGGTTTCCCGATACATGTAGTTGAGGGATGAATCATCGTCAGTGAAGATAGCTTTCAAACTATCGGTAAGCCACTGTTGGGGCCGGCAGTGGTTGTAGGCTTTCGCTGGTTGGCTAACCAGGGTCCGCCGGTCCTCTTTGACGATACGTGTTTATGATTGCGATGCTTTAGGCGGTAATCATAGTTTGTGTGATTGTTGTTTACGATGCTTTAGGCGGTAAACATTGCTTGTTGGTTTGGTTTGTTCGTTGTAGGCTTGTTATTTTTGAATTGAACTGTCGGATACAGTTTCATTCACTTAGCGTGAGCTAATCCCTCGTTGTTAATCTTTTTGCAGGTTTTGTTAGATAAGGATCGGGCTGTAGATGCTTAATGGGATGGTTGACTGTCATTGCGCTTACTCTGACTTTTTGGAAAACTAACTTATGTTTTGGATAGTTAACTTAACGCCCGGTTATTTAGTAAATGTGTGTAATTAAGCATATATGTGTGTAAAGGTTTTGAAAACTTGGTACTTTTGAACTTATGTAATTCGGTAAATATGTTTTGGGGACGCGCTTCCTCCGAATATAATATGATATGTTTTGGTTTGAAAAGGTAGGGTCTTACATGTTGGTATCAGAGCATAGGTTTAGGTGAATTGGGCATTGGCTAATGTTCAATCCCAAATCTATTTGTTGACAGTCAAACATTTCAGTAAGTGGGATTAGCTTATGAATGGGGGGTTGATTGGTTAGTATAGGTGATACTAACGATTAACAAGTTGTGAGTTATTGTGTATGAGTACAGGAATGGCAGATACTGATAACCCGACTCCCAATGATGTTTCGAGAAACGAGCTTCCTCCACCAGAAAATAATAATGATAATCAGGGGGTACATCTAATGTAAATCAAGAGGGAGTTAGTGATGAGGAATATAAATTACAGCTAGAGGATGAGGTGCTAAGATTAAGAAAATATGAACAATTGTACAAGGAACAACAATCAAGGTTAGCACAACAAAGAGATGTTGGATACCAGTTTCCATCACCTGAGCAGCAAAAGAGGGTATGTTCTTTTAAGACATTCAAGTCTTGTGGACCGAAAGAATTCGAGGGGAGTAATGATCCAGCGGTAACTTTAAATTGGTTGAGGGACATTGAGCGAAAATTTGAGGTATGTCAATGTGAGGAGGAGTTAAGGGTTGGATATGTAGTGCAGTTATTAAAAGGGCAGGCAATGAATTGGTGGGATTCAATGACAGCACACTTGACACCTGTGCAACGATCTTCTATCACTTGGATGGAATTCCATAATGAAGTTTGCAAGCAGTTTTGCTCGGAGTTTGACATGGTTAGAATTAAGCAGGAGTTCATGGAGTTGCAATTGACTGAGAATATGACCATGGATGATCTTATAAGTCAATTCACAGAAAAGCTACGCTTTGTTCAGCAATGGGTCCCAAATGAAAGAGATAGGATAAATCATTTTGTTGGAACTTTGCCACCACATTATAGGACGTCGGTGAGACTGGCTTGTAATCTTAATCAAGCCTTTAATTTAGCAAGGTCGGTGGACGGTGACACCAGAGCATCGGAGAAGTTGAGTAAGAATAAAACTGTGTCCCAGTCTTTGGGTGGTTCTTCTGGAAGTAAGAGCAAAGCTAGTCAACAAAATAGGAAGGTAACTTTTTCTGAGGATTCAAGAGATAGAATTTCTTGGTGTGTAGATTGTAAATCGAGGCATCCAGGGCCGTGTACATCGGAGACAGCTAGGTGTGTTAGATGTAGGGGATTTGGGCATAATGTTAGAGATTGTGTTTTTCCACGGAATGTGTGCTGGAATTGTCAGAAAGAGGGACATAGAGCGGGTCAGTGTCCTGAGAAGGCAAGGCAGGGAACGGGATTGGCTGGTAGTTCAGGTTCGGGTTCCTCGTCGTCATCTGTCGGACAAAAGAGAAAGACTATACCGCAAGCTACTGGCCGAGCTTTTCAGATGACTGTAGGAGATCTTCTTGGGCTTGATGATGACACGACAGGTATACTTGGAGATAACTTTATTCTTAATATATGTTTATATATGAATGAAGTATATAATTGTTGTTAAATAGGTTTGGTTGGATTTCGGGGACGAAATCCTTTAAGGGGGGAAGATTTGTAACATCCTGTTTCTGGGCCTGGAAATAAACAGATATTTTAATAACGGGAAATATTTTATTCGGTTTATTTGAAAATAAATGGTTAAAAGAGTCACCGATTTTATTTTGACTAATAAAATATTGCTTGTTTTAAATAAACGAAGTTGACGGTAAAATAAAAGTATTTTGACTTGCGGGTATTTTCGGGTTCCAGACAATAGGTTAATAAGGGGTATAATTTATACACATAATAAGATGGAGTCGGTGGAGTGGACCGACTCATTTCTTGGTTTCTACCAAACTCTCACTCTCTTTGAAATCCTCTCAAACCCTCATCTCTTTCCATTTTTGTAAATTAAATCAAGAACAAATATTAATGATTAAATCTTGTCAAGGGAAACTGATTATCATCATCTTCTACATCATCTTCTTGTTTAGATTGTAAGTGTTCTTGGTGTTCTTGAGCTTATTATATAGAAATTAGGTATTTGGTGAATAAGAATGTTTTGTACAAATTGAAGCTTGAAAAGTATAAGTTGTTGATTACTTGATGATTATTTGTTGATATGAGTTGATTACATGGTGATTATATGCTAGAATTGTTAGTGTTCTTCATGTGGAGTTCATAAGTTAGGTTTTGGTGATTTTGGGGTTTTGATGATGATGCATGCTTAAACATTATGTTATAATTGTTGTTTGTTGTTATAATATGTTTGTAGTTAAAGTTGTGGTCATTTTCTTTGGTAATTTCGAGTTTGCAAACTGGTTTGGGTGAAATTTGGGTTTTTGTTTGAAAAGGGGTTATGCAGGAAAACTGACCTGCAAGTGCAGGTATGAGGGTTGAAGCCGGCGGCTTCAGGGGAACGACTTCTATAATTGAGTGCGGGTCAAAGTTGTGTACTGAAACGGGTTGGAAGCCGGCGGCTTTAAGGGGAAGCCGGCGGCCTCCCTTTGTTTTTCTGTCCTGATTTATATGATATATGATATATGGTCCATGTTAAATAATATATGTTATATGGTATGGAATACATGATGTATGGTATATGTTATATGTTAGGAGATATATATATATATATATATAACATGAGATAAAGTATAGGTTATATGTTATAATAAGAATGTTAGAATTGAATTGTTTCTAACTTGTTGTTATTGTTATAATCTCAGATAAGCGGGTGGCAACTCAGTGATATAAGACAACTGAGTTGAAGATCTTGGATTATCGGTGAGTGGAATTGTATTCCTCGGTTCAATTCCGTTGTAACGAGTTTGGTTGCAACGGATGGACTTTCGGTTATTGGTTATTTATTAAGATATTGGCATGACTATTGGTATATGATTTGGATTAATTGGTTATCATTGTTAATTGGTTAGCATGATTATTAGGCAGTATGATTAGGTATGCTACATATGGGCATGACTATTATGCTATATGTGATGCTTGGGCCTTCGGGCATATGTGGATTCAGAGGTCAACACTGGTTGGGTTTGGGGCTATTGTTTGGCTGGCAGGGTTTCCCGATACATGTAGTTGAGGGATGAATCCTCGTCAGTGAAGATAGCTTTCAAACTATCGGTAAGCCACTGTTGGGGCCGGCAGTGGTTGTAGGCTTTCGCTGGTTGGCTAACCAGGGGCCGCCGATCCTCTTTGACGATACGTGTTTATGATTGCGATGCTTTAGGCGGTAATCATAGTTTGTGTGATTGTTGTTTACGATGCTTTAGGCGGTAAACATTGCTTGTTGGTTTGGTTTGTTCGTTGTAGGCTTGTTATTTTTGAATTGAACTGTCGGATACAGTTTCATTCACTTAGCGTGAGCTAATCCCTCGTTGTTAATCTTTTTGCAGGTTTTGTTAGATAAGGATCGGGCTGTAGATGCTTAATGGGATGGTTGACTGTCATTGCGCTTACTCTGACTTTTTGGAAAACTAACTTATGTTTTGGATAGTTAACTTAACGCCCGGTTATTTAGTAAATGTGTGTAATTAAGCATATATGTGTGTAAAGGTTTTGAAAACTTGGTACTTTTGAACTTATGTAATTCGGTAAATATGTTTTGGGGATGCGCTTCCTCCGAATATAATATGATATGTTTTGGTTTGAAAAGGTAGGGTCTTACAGTTTAAAGGTTCTTGAAGATAATTATGACATGTGAATATGTGATTTCTTTTCTTTCCTAATCTTATATATTAATTTTTTTTTGTAAGGCAGCATTTGGATCACAGAAAGGCTTATTGGATGATGATTCGTACACCACCTGTTTTTAGCAATACATCACCAAACATGTTACAGGGTGTTGTACTGTACAACACTATAAAGCATATTTGGTGGTGTAAGGCCAAAAATATGTGGTGTACGAATCACTCCCAATATTAAATTTGTTACGTGTTATCATCTCTTCATCAAGTCGAATTTAGACATTGTAAGTAGTTCTCCTCTATCATTTTCCTTGTATAAGACATTACAATTGTGTCATCAAATAGGCTCCCTGTTATGTTAGTTGGTTTCCAAGCATCTCTATCTCTACTACTTATAAAGCATATGATGTTCTCTCTCTTAAATACTTAAAAATCTATTTATGAATACTAAACAACTTATAAACATCATATATATATATATATATATATATATATATATATATATATATATATAAAAGACTCTAAATATCTAAATCTAAATATAATACTATACAACTCACCAAGAGCATATATGATATACCATTAATGTTTGACTCATACATAAAGATATAAAGTAAACAAAGAAAAGTGTCAAATTAAAAAGGTCTAACCTTAATAAAATTTCGTATATTAACTTCATACAAAACAATACTCCTTACGTAACTAATTAAAAGAGATCACATACAATTAATCACTTATCTTTTACCAAATTGTAAATATCTTACCGCCGGATCGCATAGATAACCTACTAGTAATATCCTATTCATTAGGCATTAGCATTAACTCTTTACAATTGGACAACTAGTAACCTTGATACTAAACAAATATTTTGTTGACATTTAATGAAAGTCAACTTAATTGAATTATATGTAAAGTTTATTCCAATATCAATTTCCGTCTTAATCAAGTTGAGTTTTATAGACAACTAGCTAGCATTACGTCCTTATGTTTGTAGAAAATTAGTTTTGTTTAGGTTTTGTCTCTAGTCGGATAAGAATCATATTAAGTACGTTTACTCTTATATGATTAAATATGTTACATTCACTATCATATTTCCAAATTTTACATCAAAAGAATCGTATGTAAGAGGTTAACATCTATTCTAATAATAACATCACATATGTTAAGTAATGTAATATTTATATAAACATGTTATCCTTCAAATTTTAATACTTACAAAACTTGATCATTCATTTAATCTCAAAAGCACATAAAGTTAAGTGATGTTACTCTACGTAATATATACCCGATGTCAGGGGCGGAGCTAGGAAATATACATGGAGGGGGGAAAACAAAATTATTTTGTGTTTCTTTATAGTTTTGAAAGGGGCGAAATTTTAAAAACTTCATTAATACCTTAAAAAATATATATATTTTTACATAATTTCAAAATTATTGTGGGGCAAATGCCCCTGCTGCCCCATTCTAACTCCGTCGTTGCCTGTGTGTAATTACCGTCGATCTATAGGTAGCAAGTCTTCTATCCGCATGCTTCTTGACTCCCAAATTATATTTCCGACAAATGGATCATATTGTTAGTGATATTTCAACCATAGTTATAAAAATAATAACTTTGTTATTGAAAATGTTACATTTTTTAAGACATATACAAGAAAGTGAGCTAGTCATGCATGACATGTATGCACATGTGATATATCTTTGGCTGGCATGGGGTTAGTTAACATCATACATGAGCTGGATCCACACTCAACGGAGAGACCCACTTTCTAATCAGCAAGAATATAAAATTAAAATTACAAAATTAAATTTTATAAAATAAATTTAATTATATAAATAATAATAAAAAAATGTCTTTTTTCTGGAGTTGAAGCACAAAACCATGTGCTAGTATAAATTTCACATATACCCACTTATAATTTCTTCCCCTTTTTCCCTTCTCTCTCTAAAAGTCCAAATCTTGCAACAAAAAATTGAACTTCTGTTTATTTCTATTTTTGTTGAAATAATTTAATTTGGAATTTCATAGTCTTTTCCAAAAATAAATAAACATTTGGGTTTGATTAAAAATCATGTATTTTTATGTGGGTATGATTTAATTTTGTTTACTTGTGGTTAAAATAATGAATCTTGGTGGTGGAAGTCAAGTTGTTAACAAACAATCAATGATGCCCAGCTCTAGTGGTGCTTCTTGGAAGTCCTCCGGTCCTGTCTCCGGCGCCGGCGGTGGCGACGGTGCTGTCCCTGATCAGTTTCCGGCAGGTCTGCGTGTACTTGTTGTTGATGATGACCCAACTTGTCTTATGATCTTGGAAAAGATGCTTAGACACTGCAACTATGAAGGTACATGATACACACACTAAATACACATTAACTGTGTGAAAAAAAATATATTTTTGTGTGATTTATGATTTCAATTACTAAATCTGTAATCCATTCCACTTAATTTTCACTTCAATTATCATATCATTGATTGATTTACTTTTGATTTTATATTTCAATTATTTTATGATGTGTATACTGTTCTATCCATAAGAAAACTCTTACAAGATTACAAATATGTGGTACAAAACAGAAAGAAACATGACCCAATTGGATTAGGTTTGATAATCATAATAAAGCTTTCAGATTTATAAATATTTCACAAAACTTGAGCTGGAATCTGACTTTTATCTTCTACATGTAGCAATAGGAACTTTGATGGTTTTCAACTAAATTTGACTTTTTTTTTTCTTACTAATTTTATGAAAGTTTATATCTTGATTTATGTGGTAATCATTTCAATTAGGCCTGATTTTGGTTTGTTCAAGGATTTGCGTTGAAAATAATTGATCTGGAATTCTTGAATTTTGACCTTTTTTGGCCAAAATTTTGCAGTGACTAAATGCAACAGAGCTGAGGTTGCTTTAAATTATTTGAGGGAAAATAAAAATGGATGGGATGTTGTGATAAGTGATGTTCATATGCCTGATATGGATGGATTTAAACTCCTTGAACACATTGGGCTTGAAATGGATCTCCCTGTTATCAGTAAGTCAACCACTGTAATTTGACTCTCAATTTTCAATCTGCTCATTGTATTGATCCCCCATCCAGATTTCATGTTTCATTGGGTTTCTAGTTCTTGATTTATGACCCATATTACTTGATTTATGACTTTGAAAATGGAAAGTTATTTGATCAGTTTTCCATTTTTACAGTGATGTCAGCTGATGACAGCAAGAGTGTAGTTATGAAGGGTGTTACTCATGGGGCATGTGATTATTTAATAAAGCCCGTTCGTATCGAGGCATTACGTAACATATGGCAACATGTGGTTCGGAAAAGGAAACACGAGTGGAAAGATTTTGAGCCGTCAGCAAGTGCTGATGAGCAGAAACCGCCTGAGGAACCTGATTACTCTTCTTCCGCAAATGAAGGGCATAATTGGAAAAACACAAAAAGGCGAAAAGACGAGGACGATGAAGCTGATGAACGAGATGATTCTTCTTCTTTAAAGAAGCCTCGAGTTGTTTGGTCCGTTGAACTCCATCAACAGTTTGTGGCAGCCGTTAATCAGCTTGGAATCGATAGTATGAACTTTTGTCACTCATTTTCATTGAAATTTTGATGATGCAAATTACTAATTTACCCTTTCTGTTATATACAGAGGCTGTTCCGAAGAAAATCTTGGAGTTGATGAATGTTCCCGGATTAACTCGAGAAAACGTTGCCAGTCACCTTCAAGTAAACATTTTTATGGGTTTACACTTTTCTATTTCAAGCAAATTATCGGTCAATGTATCATAAGGGTTGCTAGGGTTTCTAAATGAAGGGAAAAAAACAATCTTTTTTCAATTTTGACTTTGTTTTGTTCGTTGTTGACTTTTTATGTGATGCATTGAAGACCTTTCTTCCTCACAACTCCAAGAATTTGGTGCAGAAATACCGTCTTTATCTTAGAAGACTCAGCGGATCACAGCATCCAGGAGGAATGACAGCTGGCTTTATGGGTGGCCCAGATGCAGGCTACGGTTCAATATCGTCACTCAATGGACTTGATCTTCAAGCTCTAGCTGCAAGTGGTCAACTTGGTCAACTCCCTCCACAAAGTCTTGCGACTCTTCAAGCTGCGGCTCTCGGCAGGTCAAATAACTCCAAGTCACCTACATCCGTTCCCGTTACTGATCAAAGAAACATTTTCAGCTTCGAAAACCCAAAGTCAAGATATACAGAAGTCCAAAGTCAACATTTGAGTAATAATAATAGCAGTAGTAGTAGTAGTAGTAATAAGCAGATGAATTTACTTCCTGGGATTCCTACAAACATGGAACCAAAGCAATTTGCGAATTTGCATCAGTCTGCTCAGCATTCATTTGGAAGCATGAATAATCAAGTTCTAATTCAAATGGGTGGTCAAGGTCATATTCATAGTCAGAGTCAAGTTCAGTCAAATACGAACACTCATCATGGTTTAAGGCAACCCGTCTTATCCAACGAGATGTTGGCACGTGGCGGAGTGGTTGACATGTCAACGCCTGTGTACAATTCTGTGGTTTCACAAGCCTCGTCCATTGTGGATTTCTCAGGGAATCATAAAACCGATTCTTCTGGAATTGCGTATCCTCTCGGGGTTAGTTCGGGAATTCCAAATCTTTCTAGCGCGTCATCAACACTACAAGGAAGCGGGAACTTAGATACTAAGGTCCCGAGAAGAACGGTTGTTCCAAGTTACGATGTATTTAACGATTTGAATCAAAATGGATTACGTGATTGGGGTGGTTTACAAGATGTCGGGTTGACCTTTGACCCGTCTCAACATACAATGCACGGAGGGCAGAACCGCAATTTAACTAGTGGTAAGGCTGTTTTCTCTTCTGGAGTTGAAACTAGAACTCACCATAATGGGTCAAACGTTGGTCAACAACGTAACACTTACATAGGGAACAATTCATCGAGGGTCAAAGCCGAAAGTCTTCATGATGAAAGCTCTCATAATACATTATATACCGAACAATATGGTCAAGATGATCTCCTAGCCGCGATCTTAAAGCAAGTAAGTTTTTTATGCAAGAAGATGTCTATATGATAAATGTACTTCAAGAATGTAAAACGACTCCAAAATACTTATCTTTAACTTTGTGATGTAACAGCAACATCAAGAAGCGGTTGGGCAGCCAGAAAACGAGTTTGGGTTTGACGCATATGCATTGGATGATCTACCTGTGTGAGTTAGACATGTACTTTGCGCTTCAACAGATGTACATCATTATATATTCATGTACGTTGTGAATACTACAGCTCGAACACACGGTATGCAAAGGCATAAAGTGTTGAAATTTTTGACTGCTTTAGGTAGCGTACAAAACCTGAACCCGTAGCAACGAAGACACAAGTATGATTTCTAGGATTGTGAATTTGGTTTTTCTGCAAAATGTCAAGATTTACTATAGTTCTCCTTTTTTCAGTCTTAGCATAATACGGTGTTTTGTACATGTTATAAGATTTTTAACCTAGATATTTCTCCGGGTTATTTGTTTTGCTGATAATAGATCAAGTACAGATTTTTGTCTTTTCCAAAAATGCTTTTGGCTTTGTTTTAGAACCACTAACGTCTTGTGGAAAACGTTCTTGATGCTAATATATTGTTGTAAATTGTGTAAATGGAATACTACACTGAATTTAGTGAGAATGGATCACAGTGGAAAAATAAATACAGATATAGAAAAGATGAAGCAGAAACGATAATCGAATTAGTGAGGCTTGAGTTGAACACAATTCCGTTAAAACAAATTCCGATTATGCTCCCAAGGTAAAGCTGTTGGAGCAGCATAAAGTCAGAGATGATGCTTTTGAACATGGTAAACTCCCCATAGTCGTATTCGTTATGCTGATGAACTCTAGCCGTATTCGTTATGCTCATGAACGCTAGCCTTGTTCTGCTAGAGCTTGTATGTATAGTGCCTTTTCCATTTTCTTTAAAGCGTCCACACTTCATATGTGATGATTTTGGAATATTTAGAAGTTGTACGCTATTCCGTATAACTAATGTTATCGGTGTGGACTAGGAGAGACGAACTCCCCTCACATTTGATCTCGTTTAGTTTATATAATTAGGTTATCATGCGATTGGGTATTTGGGTTTGAGTTTCCTTTCGTATAAAATGATTCATTCAGAGCTTTAATCTCGGTTAATTGAGTTAAGTTTCCTTTTGCATAAAATGATTCATCTCATTTAGTTTATGCAAATTAACTCTCTTAGAACCACATCCTACACGTTCGTGTCGTTTCAAAAACATATTTTTTGCCTCGATTTAGAACCATTAACGTCTCGTGAAAAACGTTCATGATGCTAACATCGGTAGGTCACTTTATCAAGTGGATGACAATTTTATCGTTCTCAACTTGGTTCTCGAAATACGCCCTATAAAAATGTTAAATTTCATTTTATGGATAATATAACATGATTATATACTAATCATTTCTTATGTAAATTGACATATCAACATACGGTTACGCATATAAATTGATTTTGGTAAGTTATATACTTAGATATCAAAGTATGACTTTATGCAAATGTAACTGCATATGTATGAAGAAGCCTGTAATGAAGGAGAGAAAAAAGCTACATCTTTTGCTTCACCTAAACAAAAATGTCATCTGCCATTAATTTGAAAACCACAAGTGGTAACAAATACAAGTAACAATCAATATCAATGTGCAGCAAATTTGATATTACAACATTCTCTATACAAATGAGTCTATACCATCTTTTACCTTTCCTTGAAAAAATTAAACAATTCTACAAAAATCAATCTCTATTAATGATCAGTACCACTAACACCACCTCCGAGTTTGTAGCCAAGTTGGTTCCAGAAAACATGAATTGTAACGCCAACTAAGTCTGCAGCATCAGCATCACAATGATGACGAATGCAACAACACCCGAAAACACAGAATTCGACAGTGGTCGGGAAGAACCACTTGTTGGAAGTAGACTCGCATGTGCACATTCTTCACCGTTAAAGAAAACTTTAGTAGGGAACCCATCACCACCAGCTACATTTATCCCCGGTGTTAGTTTTTTCGTAAACGAGATCACTGACTGTTGTTTCCCTGGTACCCTCGGGTCTCTCTTTGGATTTTTACCGTCAACTTCCCCAACTAAATAGTTAAGCCCAGGTAAACCTTGCATGAATATCGTGTTGTTGACACCATTAATCTCGAGACCAGTCCCGTTAAACGAGTACGCCTTCTCAAACCCAGGTGCAGATTTGTCCATTTCCATAGCGACAAACCAGTCAGCAAAAGAAGTTTCGTCCCAGTTAAAAAGAGTGATTCGGGCCGACCACCCTCCACGGTAGTCGGTAAGTAGGTGCCAATTGACACTAACCCCACAGTGGTCCCCACATGGCAACGGGTTCGGGATGCTTCGACGTTGAAGGCTCGCCCAAGCCGTCGAGAGTGCGGTTCGGTTATCAAACGGAACCAGAAGCGCTTGAGCCGGGAGAAACAGTGCAGGTGCGGTTGTACTACACGTTTGGGAATTTGTACCACTCGGGCAGCCACAAGCGCAAGTCGGGCAGGGTACGATTGACTCATTATAATAAGCAGAAAACGATACACAACATCTTGGGCTAGAACCTTTCGCTTGCGTGATATTGCAAACCACTTGCCAGCTGGAAACCGCAGTCGGGCCAGGTAGTCCGCTAGGGTCTGGGAACTCAGTTGGGCTAACCCGAACTGGTGGGCCGCATTTGTAATCCGGGTTCAATCTGCCGCTGATTTTGAAATTTTGTGGTGGGATGAGCTCGGACCGGTTCAAATCTGGTGGCATTTTAAAGACGTTTAGCTGGAATGCTGACTTTGACTTACTTGGGTCCATCGTCGGGGGCAAAATCGTCCCGTTACGGCAACAAAACGGGATCATTCCTCGTTGGGTATTGTTGGTCATTTCTAACGGTAAGTCCATTAATGTGGGCCGTCTTTCGCAATTTAAAACCGTTGAGAAATCTGTTTCCTTGTAGAACGCGCCTTGTGGGCCGAATATGCATTCAGTTGAATCACGATTGTAAGGATACGCGCCTTTCATGTCATTGATGAACTCGTCTCTCATCCAGTCCCAAGTTAGGTTCCAGTTATCAAGGCGGCCAAGTGCATTATGGTTCTCGATGGTTACCTCAGCCCAGTAGTTTGAGTCATAGGTCCGGATAACATCGTACATGATTGTGAGATCGCCTGTTTGGCGTGGAAGAAACTTGTCAGTTACAGTATCGTTGGTTACTGCATTTAGATCTTTCATACAGCATACGTTCATAACTCGTGTCCCTGAAAGATTAAAAACCAACATGTTAAAGTGAAAGTCACAATTAAACGAAAGATCTAGCAAGAGTCAAGGAAGTCGATACGATTTAGTCAAAGGCGCTAGTTGTATACAAAATGAACAATTCGGAACAGGTTATTAACAAGTCAAAGTCAAATGAATGGTCACCGACGTAATTGTTTTTATCACGCATGGTACTGAACAAAAGTCAAACTAACATTATGAAAAATCAAGCTAGATTTCTCCTCGGATCACAAAATGTAATTCGACAGATGCGAAATTATCTATCATCAAAAGAATGAACAATGATAATCAATCATGTAGAGAAAATGAAGATTGTGAATGAACTAAGAATGAGTCAAAGTCAAACATATATAGTACTGAAAGACTCGGTTTAACATTGAGGGTGCTACTGAATGGTTCAAATTAGGTACACCAACTTTCTTTCATGGCTATAGAACCTCAAACCCAAATCAAACATGACTGAACAAGGTCAAATAAGATATAACTAAACAAAAATAAAAGCTAACCCTTTGAAACAGAACCCAACCGAAGTAAGAATTGAACAAATCAAGAACAACCTTTAAAAGAACTGGTCACACTATTGAAATACAAACAATGTTTAGAAGAAGTCAAAATATTTAATACAATTATTACACATACATCACATAAAGAATAATTAAACCAAAAACTACACGCTTAAACCATTTCACATCATTCTTTGCAACATTTCATAATTGATTAATTTGGGTAATATCAAGCAGAAAAAATGTAACTTGTTCATGAAGTTGAATGGTATTTATAATGGTTTTCGAACGCAACGGTTTTAAAAGTTGAGTGATTTTGACAATAGTTTATGAGAGTTGATGATCAAACTAGAACTGAAGTAAAAGTTTAACAACATCACTTTAAAAAGAACCCTACAAATATTAACATCACATTTAATATAATTCTTGAATGAAATGGTCAATCAATTAAGATGAATGCAGCATCTCATAAGTCAAAATTAGCTCAACTATCAAATATAGCAAACAAAAAGATCAAAGCAGCAAACTTTAGTAGAACCCATTTCAAGCACAATCAGATCAGTAAGTACATATCAACTCAAAATATTTCTTCACATAAATTTCAAAGAAATAACTAAAAATCACCAGGCACAAGAAGTTTATAAACAAATATGAAGCATCTATAACATAATTCAGTTCAAGTAAATCTAAATGTAAGAATTCAAGTTGGTCAATGGTCATCAAACAGTTGAAAACAGTACACCATTTCCAAAATTCAAATCTTTGTAGTAAAATTTTTAAATATTTAAATCAAACCAACAACCTTTAGATTAAATTTAAATCTAAAAAAGCCCATCTTTAACTTCATCAAATAGTAGACATCAAACTTAAAAATCAAACATTTTTCTTTAAAATTTTTAAATTAAATCACAACAAAAAGATCAAGAAACTATCTTCAAAGTTTCATGAAATAAAAATAAATAGAAAAAAAAAAACAGTACCTTGCATAGTGGGTTTAGGGCAAATAAACCCATCATTAACAAGAGAAATATTAGTAGGCATAGGAACACCTGCTGACCCGACTCCGAATTGAGTCCCAACCAAATCCACCTGAACCGACATTTGATTAATATCACCAGCAGTTTCAATAGCAGTCTTAAGATCCGAACTTGGGAACCCAGCAAAAACAGTACCATTATTCCCAACCCGACCCGGTAAAGAAACCGACCCATCAGCAATCACAGCATTAGAAGCAGAAACAAGATACTCATCATGTTGAAACCCAACAAAAACCCTCCAAGATTTAAGTTCATCAGCTGCGTTGTTCAAGATTTGTAAAGTGGATTCGAATCTGTAAGGCTGGGTTGATGGGGTGGTGGTTTCGGGTGTGAGCTTGGATCCGGATGTGTAGGTGTAGGATAAGAAGATTCCGTTGCAGGTGGCGTTTGGTGGTGGTGGTGGTGGTGACGGCGGTGTTTGGGCGGTGGCGATGGTGGTAAGAAGGAGGAGAGTGATGGTGATGAGAGAGAAAGGGGGAGACATAATTTTTGAATTTTTATTTTATTTATTTTTTGTGTTTTTTTGGAATGAGAAAAAAAGAATATATATAGATTTGAAAAAGAATGGACTTGGGCAAAAAAAAACGCTGACACAGCTTAATTCTAGCTGTATTAAAATCGGTGGTATTTTCTGTAATTTTATTACCAGAATTGCTAAATTTAAGATTATTTTTATAAAAGGTAATAATTAATAATTAAATAAAGAATGGTATATTTTTTCATAATAAAATAATATTTCATCCGTTCCAAAATTATTGTCACCAGATTAAAGAAAAGTTTGACAACGGCTAGTTGAAGTGGAAACTTATAACTGAAGTTGAATGGAGCAATAAAAACTCAAACTCTTAAATTCTTGAATAAACCTTCAAATTATGGTTATTATTTGTTAAAAACACTTTATCCCGACCATATGCTTCAACATGAATCACTAGGGATAAATTATAAACATCTAGTACAATAAAGAAGACAGAATAAGAAATAAATAAATGAACTGGTTCATCTATTGTGTCATGTTATTCCATAAACATTATTTTTATACGTGTTGTATTTGTCGTTTATTAAAAATGGAACTAATCACGGCAGTAAGGTAGTATGTGTGAGTAACATGTACGTAATTGTAAAACATTGATAATCGACAATGTTAATCGTACATGTCCCACGATGCAAAGAATATGTAAAAAGCAAGAAGATATGTTTAAGGAAATGATAATGATGATGATTATAAGAGCTATTACATAAAGAGGTTATTAAATGTTAAAAATTTATATGCAAAAATCCAAAGTTTTAATAGATAATAATATTATATTGGCGAGGAAAAGCGAAATTTGTGGGATTTTTGAAATAAAATGTGAACGTTAAGGGGTGGGCCGTGGCTACACGCTTTTAAGACGACGAGTAACGACATCTTTTTACATATAGTCCTACGCAATCTTTATTTTATGTTATTTATTTATTTATTATTTATTATATTATATTTGTAAGAGAAGCAAGAGACGTTCTTTCCTACCTTTTGAATAAAACATACGGATAGTATTAAATTTATACTCGTATCGTAACAACGTAATTGACCCAGTTCGTAAAGCGTGATATATCTGGTTTATTTATCCCTCATGTTTAATTTTTATTAAATTATTAAATATAGAGAGGATTAGATTTTCAATTTTACATGGTTGTTCATATATTACATTATGAGTCTCTGGGCATTGTGCGGTTACAGCCAGTCGCTGACCCAAACAAGTGTTAATTTTGTTTGTTATCTCATGTTATGTGTGTCGCACATGAGTGTATTTTATTTCATCGTCGGCCATAAAATAACGGACGTGACTCGTTAGAGTAAGAGACTTGCGAAGAAAAAAAAACAAGGTCCAAGAACTGTATCCACATAATATCTGACCCGAAAACTCAGAGTGTAATATATGGAGAATCAGAGAGAAATAATAATTTTAGAGCAAAGTGGTTATTATAAGTTAAAACAAATTTTAGGTATAGTTCAACAAAGCAACGACATAAAAGCATCAATATAAGAAGATGAACACTATTAACAAAGCAAAAGAACAAGGTAGCAAGTACCAACAAAAACATCATCAAAGCATAGATTATTAAGTGGTGTGACTAGCTAATTGCTAGTTACACAAATTTTGTTATTGTATGTATTCGAAGTTACACGATTTAGTGTTGCATTCATTCAACTTTGTTATCTCATTGATCAATAGTTGTATAATATCATGTACTGAGATGGATAAATGTGCGAGTATATATCTTTTAAGTTTATAATTTGAAATTTATGGAACTTTAAGCCTATTATTTGCATTAATTATTTTTAAAGTATGTTGTAAGTATGTATTCAAGTTGTGCTATTGTACTTGTTATTCTATAGTTTAACCTATGTCACGTTATACGCCATACCAGTGTGACGGATGACACATCACACATCAGCTAAGAACTAATTTCAAGTCATTTTTTTTATACACGTAGTAATAAGTTAACTACGTACATTAAATTTTGAATAGTTTGACCACCTTCAATTCGCCAAATTAATATACGATACAAATGTTAATTAACTCGCTTTGAAGTAGTATAATCTTTATTTAACTATATGCAACATTTAATGGAATAGCTCATTAACACCTAAAGGGGTGGTCAAATTGGCTACGTATTTTTAAATTGGTGAGATGTCTTCGTGTTCGAAATCTCAAATCTTCTTAGTCGAATTAGGTTTATTCGTCAAATAAATGTTTATAGTCCGATGAAATGATATATTCTGTCAATAACATTTATGTTATGACAGTTGTAATAATGTTAAAATGAACACTACTTTTTTTTTTTTTTTTTTTAGAAATGCAAACTCACACACACCTATGACCTACCTACCACGAATATGTACAATTTTTCCATGAATATGTGCATATATCCACCACCGGACTTGAACTTACAATCTCAAAGTTGGAAGGTCCTCACAATACCGCTAGACCAATGACCCTTTGGTTAAAAAAAAATGAACACTTTTGAAAGTTAAAGAAATAAAAAATGCATTTATTTATTTGTTATAAATCGTACATGTACAATTGTATATAAGGTTTTTAAATAAATTGTGGTTTGCCGGTTTGCCCGTTGGAAATAAAGCTTGGCTTTGAAAAGTCATATGGCGGAATACCCGGTAAAGTTCGCATGTGCCATGTGGAGCCTACATGCCACACTTCATAAAAAGCGACGTCATAAGAATGATCTATAATATACACCATTTATTTATTAGATATAATCCTTTCATCCCAAAATATACGTTCACTATCGGTTTGTACATAATTTAAGAAAAGTGTGAATCATCATGTTGTCCCCCAATAATATTTTATATTGACAGTTGAAAAACATTTCGATTGTTTAAGAGTTTAGAACGGATGCTTATTTAGGGAGAAACCAAAATAAAAAAGTGAACATTTAATTTACGACCGAAGTACAATGTAAGTTGACAAAATATACAAACTAATATTAAGAAACGTAGTGAGCACAATATATAATGATTAAATATTATTAAGACGATTAATTACTTGCTAAGAAGGAATGCTATAATTTTGTTTGGGTATTGGGAGGTGATAAATACAACACCTAAGTTGTTTCTTACACCAAACTGTGCAATATTTAAAGCTCACAGTACAAGTATATGATAGCATAGTTTTGGTACATGAATCATATTATTTGTTGTATTTATCAACTCCCATTCTTTTGCGGTGGCAGATTGTTTTACTTGTTACAAATGGAAAGGCAACGTGGAATTAACCTATTCACTTTTCCATTATCTTATTGTTCAAGTTCGAACAAATAAATTGATTATGGTAGAAGATAAGCAAATGGATGTGACGATTTTATAATGAGCCTGATGCCCTATGGGTCAAGGTGATTAAAGATGTTCACGGCGAAAGTGGCGGGTTTACTAGCATAAGTGGTTCAGGTTTGAAACAAGGCGTTTGGAGTGGTATTATACTATTATCTCCACAGTTTCGTCTACAATCTTAATACCCCTTTCAGCAAATCTATCTCAAGAGAAGTCGGTAATGGAGGAAGATACACAATTTTGGTTGGACCAGTCGGCTCATCCTGATGGTTGCTTTAATGAAATAATTTTCCCATTTTTTTGCTCTCAGAGTATGATAAAGAGTGTTTGGTTAAAGATTAGCCGATTTCAATGGACGGATCTTGATCTGGAAACTGGAATTGAAGATGTGAGCCTCGAGGTAGAGCTATTGATGATCTTAGCAGGATGACCCTATGTAGTAGTGATAATTCTTCTAATCGTGATACTAGGGATCGTTAGGTATGACTTCACGATCAGAATTTAATCGGAACACATGGGTCCCCTCGAAAGTAAACGTGTGTGTTTGGACTTATCGATCAACTTAATCCAGTTTAACAACTTTAGATGTGTTTTTTGTGGAGCTGCTAGTTAGTCAATTCAGCACTGTTTCTTGATTGTAGCTTCTCCTGGACGCTTTAGTTGAAGGCCGAGCTTTGCCGGAAAAAGAATCTTAGTCATATTCTCATTAAGGACAGTATCACACAGGCTCTTTCATCCCAAGTTCTTCTAACTGGTCCTTTCAGGGAGTGTGTATGATTTTTATATGGCTTTTATGGAAACGCCGTAATCGACTTCCCTATGCCACTGATCACTTGATTTTCGCAGCTCCAAACGGTGATGTTTTCTTTCAGATTCTAAGGTACTCGTTGTGGGTTCAAACAGGTGTGGAAAGTCAATGCAATATAAAACGAATAAAAAAACATACTAAATTCATAAACAAATAGTATCAAATATCATTCTTGTTTCCATAGATGATACACTAGCAAAAGAAATGCGGAGACTCCGTACAAGAACGAATGTGTGCATAAAAAAATGAAAATGATTAAAAAAAATAAAGACTCCGTATATATTCATAAACCCTCGTTCAAACTACACAATATTACCTCCAACCACTCGAGATAAGACCAAACAATTTTCCCACGACTCGCTAAATAAAGACCTCGGCCAACCCCTGCTTTATGTTGTAACCAACAGACCCACCTTTGCATCTCTTGAAGGTGACTCCACCATTGTGTTACCTGAGATGCTCTGACCCTGACCCTGACCCGACCTGACCTGACCCGACGACTCAACCCGACCTGACCGGACTTGACCTTTGACGCAACCAACGTACTCCATATAGCCCCATAAACCCTGCAATTTCAAATTAAGCGGCTCAGAATCAACACAGTTCAATGTCTAAAGTAATCATAAAACTTGACATAAAGAATCTTATGGGCCAGACTATTTAGCCTTTGAAGCATTTGACGCGTTTGAAATAGCATAACCAATACCAAGTTACCAACACATTCACAGATAAATCATAAATGGGTCAAATGTACGTACGACCTTAATAAGTAAACCAGCTGCCTTTATTATTGTACATAGATGGAAAAATTGCCTAAAAAAAGAAGATAAAAACTGTGATTACCTTCAGCTGTTGAAATTGAATCCGCCAGATGGAACTTGAACGTTGTTTCCACCAAAGTTGAAACCAGCCTGAGCACCGTCATCAACAGTTTCATCTTCTTCCTCCAACCAATATGTCTCAAGAATCTTAACAGCCTTCTCATAAATTTCATTATTATCATGACTTTGCAAATTCTCGATCTTTTCGAGCCCTTCAGCATCATCTATCAACTGGGCATAGAAATTCACATCACCAGAGTTACCTGAAAGTTTCTCCACTTCCCCTACTTTAAGAATGTTCTCGAGCCCTTCTAGAGAGACAGTCACGATCCTTGGATCAGGACATACAAGGAGATCACACAAGGGTTTGATACACCCTTGACTCACCAAATACCTAAGAGTCATGGTACATTCGGCGGCATGAATAAACATGTTTAATTTGATGTTAGTATATTTTTGTGACTGATATTAACAAAGGAACTTACTTGATTTGCTCATTGGTACCACCAGAAGTGGCATTTGATATTGCCCATGCTGCCTCTTTTTTTATATCAAATTCAGCAGTCTGGAGCAGATTGACTAAGGGTGCAATTAACCCAGCCTCAATCACAATCTGTACGTCAAAAAGAGAATCAAATTGTCACTATAACATAGAAGTCGTGCTGGTGTCAGAACTCTGAAGGTTGCAATCTTCGTATAAGATGTTAAAATGGGCAGGTCATGTAACAGGTAAGGTTGACCAAAAACTATTATGTCCAAATTTTTTATAGATAACTTAGTGTGCAGAATATGATCACAAATCCTATATTCTTCCAATAATAATTATTGCAATTTTTTGAATAAATACTTTCAGGAGGTTTTATGCAATGAACTGATGAAGTAAACTTCGGATGAATGTGACACTTTGACCCTTTGTTTATATAACCTTTTATTTTAAAGTAATCCCTTTGAGCCATTAGAAATAAAACATACCTCTTATTGACTCATTCAAAAGTAAAGGGTCAGAATTACCACCTCTAACATGAAGAATCAGCCAAAAAAACATTTGAAAGCCCTTACATTTCCTTTTCAAGGATCATGGGGTTTGCAGATAAAAAAATAGTATTGTTTGTTACCTGTATTTGTTCTTTGTTTCCAGCAGTGATGTTCGAGATAGTCCAGCAAGCCTCTTTCTTTATGCTCTTCTTGTGGTTATGGGTCAACAAGCTCAGTAGGCATGGAAGTGCACCACGCTCGATAATATGCTATCAAATGGAAAATTGTCTCACTTCAATTATAGATCTCTCTTATATACATATTTAAGTTTGATGTAAAAAGCATCTGACATGTAGGAAAAAAAAGTTAGAATCTTTATTATGAAAAACCTGGCAATAGCATACCTGAGTTTGGAGATCATCGCCAGTCACGATGTTTCCAACAGTTCGAAGTGCAGGGATGAGTACCGAAGGAGATGGATGACTGAACAGGCGACAAAAGTTGGTTAACAATCTAAATCGATTATAATAATAAAAAAAGAAGAAGATAAAGATAGCCGCAATAATCCACAACTCACAGGAGAAGCTCAATGAGGCGTTGGCAGACATTAGCATCAATCACAGCTTGAATTTTGTCATTTGTACCATCAGACAGATAAGAGAGAGCCCAGCATGCATCTGTCAACACCTCTTCATCATTTGAATGAACAAGTCGCTCAAGGGCTGGAAGAGCTGGCCTTGTCTGCAATTCAAAAAGTTTCAGTACCCCAGAATAGGATAAAAACTTTGACATAAAATGATGAAATGATAACTAGTAAACAACCTGCTCAAATGGAGGCTGCGGCTTTCCTCGACAAAAGTTTGATAATGTCCATGTGGCATTCCTGAGCATGGAAAGCTTAGCATGCTCATTTAGCTGAGAAAGCAAGGGAATCAAAGCACCTTGACCAAGGACAAGATCACGGCATCTGGGAGAATCACCAGCAACGTTTCCCAATGCCCAAACAGCCTGTAACATAGAGATGGTCAAGTTGAAAAATCAAAACACCCCTTGAGAGATTATTTCTACTAATATGATTATATTGCAGCATTCATGTGTTACCTGCTCGCGCACATCATCACTTGGAGAGCCTAAAAGCTTGACAAAGATTGGGACCGCCCCATGATCAATTACAACCTTTGTGTTCTCAGAAGTTCCTGATGCAATGTTTGTGAGTGCCCACGCAGCCTCAAACTGTTGCACAACAATGGATGAGGTTAAAAACATATATACAAAGAATAATAGAGGCATCAAGTAGCAGTACCTGAAGTTGTGGAAAATCTTCCCTAACTAGGAACTCGACAAAATGAGGCACAACCCCAGCTTGTATAACCTCCTCAATTGGTGGGCTCCTCTCTGTGAAAGAAATTACACTAATTAAATCTACTACATACAGAGTATTAGTTCTTACAGGCTTATATAAGTTACAGGAGTATCATATATACCTATGGAAAGCAATTTACGAAACTGAGTAGTTGCCTCCAGCTGCATATTATTATCATTGGAGTATACTCCCGCAACCATAGAAGGAAGACTCTCTAACTGCAATTCAATCATAACCATTTAACCATCCAGGTAAGTAAAAACGTAAGAAAAATTATTATAAATGCAACGACCAGTTTGATATCCTCATTCAACTTAAAGAACCCACTTCATAATCAGAAACAGACACACTGTCAAAACTTTTAAATCTTGACACTAACTCGTCCAGTCTAATAAGTCATCATGTGACCATATTTTACCATCCTGATGAAGACTGATGTTGTGAAGTTGTATGTTCTTCATCATAAAGTGAGAAGGTGAGCAAAGACATAGAAGATAAGCAAATGATACAACCTTCAAAGTAGTAATCAACACAATCAGACACTTATAAGCTTGATCAAACAAACAAAAACGTAGCTCATGTGAGACGACCAAGTTGATGACCACCTACTTTAGGCCTTTAGCCAGCGTAATTAAAAGTTACAAACAGAAACACCATAACACACTTGAAAAATTAGTTAACCTCAGCACATCTGCACATGTGCATCTGATACTAGTATACTACAAATCAATACAGTTACTTCATTTTGCTGTATAGTAGTGTTAGTGGTCATGTAATAGCTCACAAATTCTAATCATTTAACCTCATAGCCCAAACCTAGTTAACAAGAATCCCTAAACATATTCAATATATTCAACTACGACTCTATGAGCAAACGTGCCAGATCATATGCAGCTAATAGTATAATTAATCAAACACGGTAAATATGTGTGAGTGTGTGACAAACATTAAAAATTTAAACTTTTGCAATCGCACACACACTAAAGCCCTAAAGCTAGCTAATTGCCTTATCATCATATCCAATTATATTAAATCCAGATCATACATATAAATCGAAATACAGGTCCTATATACTCATAAGTCATAATTACTTGTACACAAGTACAAGTAAACGGATAAAAAAAACCGGACCTTTTTCTCAACGGTTGAGGCTTGAACCGGAATACCGGTAACCAGCGGTTGTGCTGACGAAAGCACCTGACGCTTTTTCAACAAGTTCTCCTCTCTCTTATTCTTACGGATCTCAACCATATTATCCTCCCTACGCCGCCGTCCTTCCTCCGCATCGACGGCCACCTTGTAACGGTTCCGGCGAACCTCCGTCCTTGCGCTCGGTCTCAAAGACATGATTAATTGATTGATTGAGTGATTGATAGCTGATTAATTTCAGTGAGCACAAATATGAAACCCTAGAAATGTAAACACATATAAAAATTAAAATTAAACAATAAAAAACGGAATCTGTACACTGTGATGTAATAATTTGTGGAATTTGTACAAATTGATTGAAAAAGTTGGTTGATTTACGGAAGATCGAAAACGTACCTGAAGTGACTTTGAAGAGAGAAGAGGGAGGATCGAAAAGTAGCCAAGTTTTAAACTTTAAACGGAAAAATTAAATTAATTAATTTATATTTTAATTTTAAAATTAAAATAACATAATTAAAAAATACAAAAATGATAGTTGTTTGATTAAAATTGATGTTTGTGTCCTTGTACTCCGTAGCTTGCTAAGTTTTCAATAATAAATCAATTAACAGCTTCAAATACAAATACTTCTATGGTAAGGTTCAAATGAGACTAAAAATTTATTAGAGAATAGAGGAACAAATGATATGGTGTCATGTGTACAAACAGAATACAAAACCCATTTACCCCTTAAGTTAAATATCTCAAAAACGATAAATCGAAAAATTATGAAAATTGCACCATTAGATTCAGCGTTTGATCCTCTTCGATTTGCCGTCCATTAAGGCATACTTTCGACGAGTTTTTTTTTCATTATTTTTGGTGGGTTTCACATTACTAACACGTGTGTTACAGTGTTGGGTTTAGGGTTTAGGGTTTGGGGTTTAGGGGTTAGGGTTTAGGGTTGGGAGACGAAACCCCAAACTCCCAACCCTAAACCCTAACCCCTAAACCCCAAACCCTAAACACTTTATAAAACACTAAACCCTAAATCATACTAAACCCTAAACCCTGTTACACCCTAACTAAACCCTGCTAAACCCTGACCCTAAACCCTAAATAAAATGTATAATCAATCACTAATACATGTGTTACTAATATGTAAAATGTAACACCCCCAAATTCGTTGATTTTGATTAGCGGAAGCATTTTAGTTAAGTACGGGGGTGCCACAATAACAAAGCATGCATACGTATCAGAGCGTATGATTACAACAGAACAATATATATATAGATGCCAAAAGTATTTAATTACAAAGTTTACGATTCATCGAATCGCACAAGTTAAAAGAAATAAGTTTACAAAAGTAGATTTCTGAAATATGACTAAAACATTTCAGTTATACTAAAGAAATCCATGTGTTTCCAAAAAAAGTTGGCATCCTATAACTTCACGGGTCGCCTAATTCTCCATGTGTGTTGGCGATTCTTACATGCGCAGCTAATTCCCTGAAAAACATAGTAAAAGTCAACAACTAGGTTGAGTGAATTCACAGGTTTTATGTTTGCAATAGTTAAATCAAGTTTGTAGCACAATTGTTAAACCAAAGACGTTCACAAATAGTTATTGCCATAACAGTTAAGTAATCTTTTTGTGGATTGTTATCCAAATGTAGTTTGGTTGGGATGTTACCCAAATACAGTTTACGTGGGATGTTACCCAAATACAGTTTACGTGGGATGTTACCCAAATACAGTTTACGTGGGATGTTACCCAAAACACAGTTTACGTGGGATGTTACCCAAAATACAGTTTACGTGGGATGTTACCCAAAATACAGTTTACGTGGGATGTTACCCAATTCGTATGTTTGAAACGTGTTGCTGGTCGTTCTCCAGCGGTTTTAAAAGTGTGAGTCGGTCGTTCTCCGACTAGTTACCAAATTGTACCGGTCGTTCTCCGGTAAGTTACCAAGTTAGCACCGGTCGTTCTCCGGCGAGTTACACTGTTAGTACCGGTCGTTCTCCGGTAAGATACCAAGTTAGCGTCGGTCGTTCTCCGACAAGTTACCAATATGTACCGGTCGTTCTCCGGTAAGTTACACAGCTAGTCGTTCTCTAGCTAGATACAAATTGTACCGGTCGTTCTCCGGTAAGATACCAAGTCGTATTTCACAAGTCGATAATAGTTTTTGTATGAAATACCCTTTCATAAACACCAGTTCGTATAGTTGTTTAACAGTTCAAGTACTCTAATCGTTTGAGTAAACAAGTATACAATCATGTAATAAAGCAGTTATGGCAATTAATAAAGCAGTTGTAAGAGTTTGACCGCAGTCACAAATAGTTTGTACAATGTATAACACAGTAGTTATATAAAAGTTTGCTCACGTAGCAAAAACGTTGACTATGTTTTCCACCCCTGTTCAAAAGCAGTTAAAACAGTAAAAGTAGGGGCTGTGAACTCACCTGTTGAGTTAAGTACGTTTGAGCGCTAGCAAAGCCTAAAGCCCAAGTCTAGTCCGAAATCTCCTAACGCCCTAAACGTATGAGATTTAATAAATATGTGGATGTCTAAGTCGACCATCCATGCTAGTGTTCGTACAACTAAGTTATGTCCAGAGTGTTGGTTTATACGTTTGTGTTTTGGAAAAATATGTACGGCTCGTTGGTGAGTTTTCGTAATAATAATTCAAAGTATTATTATTATATTTATCGTATTGTATACTACCCAAAGTATATGTGTTTCATGTGCGAGTTATATCATAAAGGTTTGGTTCTTGAAGATGTCTAATGATTTGCCTGAAAGTATCCTTAAATTTATAGTTATTTTATCCGAAAGTATACATATATATATGTACATATGTCCGAATGTGTCAAAATTCATCGTTTAGGATAAAAAATGCACTTTTCAAAAAGTCAACTCGCAGTCAAAAAGTCAACTCGCAAGTGGACTCGCAAGTCAAGTGGACCCGCAAGTCAAGTGGACCCGCAAGTCAAGTCGACCCGCAAGTCAAGTCGACCCGCAAGTCAAGTCGACTAGCAAGTTAAGTCGACTCGCAAGTCAAGTCGACCCGCAAGTCCAAATCTCGACTCGTGAAATTCGTCAGATTTGGATCTCAGCTCGCGAAACTGGCTGTTCAGCGATTTTTATGCAAATTTCGACTTTTAAAGCGTTTTTAATGGTGTTTTTGGACATAATAAGTTGATATAACACTAATACATGGTATATTAAGTATTATAAACACGAAAACTTCGAAATCTAAAGATTTGCGGGATTTGTCGGAAACTTACGAGTGGTCGGATTTGAAATCCGAAAAGATAGAAAGGTAGATCGTGTTGCCGTGATCGTTTTTCTCTATTTGGTTAGATGATTCGGCGCGTTTTTGGCGTAGTTTTGGTGATTTTTGTGTGATTTTTGGTTTAGTTTTTAGAGAGAGATTTGAGAGAGAATAGAGTAAGAGAGAGAAGTGAAAGATGAAAAAATGAGATGGTGGGGGTGGTGGGGGCCGATTTTCATCAAGGGGAAAAAGGGAGGGGACTTTGTCCCGTGTTGCGGTATTTTACCCGTGTTCGTTAACCCGATCGTTAATTATTTAAATTATTTTAACTAATACATTTTTAAATACGTTTTTCGTTATATTTTCAAATTAAGGTATTTTTATAAAACCAAATTAATTAATTTTATAAATTTCAAACTTTGTTTTATTTTAGTTATACAAGTTAACGTTTTGCGTTATAAAATGATATGTAAATATTATCGACATAATATTTAATTGTTTACGACGTTATTTAATAATTTCGTTTTATTAAATAATTTTGTTCACCAACAGTCGTATATTTTTGTCGCGTTTGTTTAAATTGTTCAGTACGTAATTACAACTAATTACGAATACGTAATACTACGCGTATTAACTAGTTGGGCTTTGTTAGACTTACCTCTAAAATGGGTTGTGAATTCACTCAAGTAGGGAATTAGCCTAATAATGCAAGTGATTAACGTTAATAATCGCGTTTAAATTTGCGGAGTGTTACATTCTCCCCATGTTAGAGAAATCTCGTCCCGAGATTTAAAATCAAGTCGGAACGCTAGTTGCGAAATGTTTTCCGAAAAGGTGTATCAATGGTGTAGCGCTCGACGTTGCTACGAAAAATTTCTAACGTTTCAAGTATACTCGCGGTATAGTTTAGTATGTTTCGGCAGTAGTAGTAGTTTATGTGGCGTTCTGAGTTGCCATGAAAGTTCAAACAGTTTAAGTATGCTCGTGGCATAGTTCAATAAGTTGTGTGTTTCGTTACGTGGTCGAAAGTTTACCATGCGTTAAGCCCGAATCGACATTCGAATAGTGTAACGTTAAAGCGAAATAGTTTGCTAAAACGTACCAATGTTAGCATAGGGATCCTGTTGTGTATCCTTGGTTCTGAGGATGTATGTGCGTCCGGGCGCGTAAATGTTGCGGTTGTAGTTCGAAATGATTTGGTTATCTTTGATAGAATGTATTTGTTTGAGATAGAATGTATTTGTTTGAACTTTCAGTGTGATTTAGTTGTAATGATTTGGTTACTACAAGTAATTATAGTATTACTTTGATAGAATGTATTTGTTTGAGATATCTTGCCATGTTAGTTTGGTTGTTTGCTTACTTGGCTGTTTGAGCTAGTATGTAAGATTCTGAGGTCAACTTGACTTGATGGTTGGACTTGGTTGTTATTGTAGACGACAGGAGATCTTGAAACTTGAAATGTTGGTTTAGAGATCTAGGTCGTGTGTGATTAACAACTGGTTATCGATAATTCTGTATAGGCCAATACAGATGATTGATAAGAGTTCCTTGGGTACCAAACCGGTATTAGGGTGTCTCATGAGCCACCGGTCCTCATGACGATTGATGACGCTTGATTGGAAGTTACTTGATTGAATGATTGACCGATTGATTTTCTGTTTATTGTTATTTGATGTAAACAGATTGTTATGCTAAGTTGGACTGTTGTTTATAGTTTCATTCACTTAGCTTTATGCTAACCCCACCACAGTTCTTCCTGCAGGTTAAAATAGATGGGACATATTAGGCAGGGCAGGAAGTGTTTGGAATTGATGGAATGCTTGACAGGCTTTTACTCTGATGTTATTTTGATAACTAAAGAAATGTTTTGAATTATATAACACCGAGTTTGTTGAAATGTCATGTATTAAATTTGAAGAAAAAGTTTATTGACATTATAATGTAATTGATAGTATGTTTGAAATCTACGCTTCCGAACTGCAAATATTATATTAATTGTTTAAAATAAACGAGGGGTGTTTTAGTATATGTTTGGATTGTACAACTCGTTACACTCTGATTGACGTGAATAACCCTTAATTAAAATAATGATCTTAATCAAAGGTGGTAATTAAGAGTTGTCGGATGTTGTATGCGATGATTTATGTGGGTCGTCGGATATTGAAGTTGTGTGTCATGTGATTTTATAGGATGAAATGTCTCACCTTATGAATAAGCTTTGTTATAGATTGTAGGAGTTGAGTTAAGCGGGATGGCGCCATGTAGCTAACGATGGACCCGTTAGTTGACATGGTCAAATGAGCAGTTTTTTGATCTCATCCATGCAAAAGTTTGCAACTAAAACATTAGATTTACCTTTACATCTTTGTGGAATAGTGTTATGTTAATGTCTAGATAGTTTGAAGGGTTTAGCTTGTACAAATCCAAAGTACGTAACTGAAAAGGCAATTGGCAGTTAACGCAAGGTCTAAATAATAAATCAAGCTAAATGACATTGTTTAATTAGTTAATTACGGATGTACCCCCTCATAGATTCGAATTTGAAATTTTTGCAACCACTTGAAACTTGAAAGTACGGTCATTGCCAGTGTAGTGATAACCTTTGCCACCTAATCATTGTAGTATGACAGTATCTAACAGGTCATGGATCGATAATCTATCTATAATAATTCTATATACCATGTATCTTAAATATCTTAAAAAAACGCACGGTTTTAGAGCATCTCCAATGCATTAAAAGAGTTTAATGCATTGCCAGCATTTTAAAGTTTTATCTAAAATCTCTACAGTGCATTAAACTCCAGTGATTTATTAGACTCACAACTCATCGTACTATCTTTAATTATTTATTACTAGATTATATATATATATATATTATTTTATAGACATTCAAGTATTATATAAAAATGATTATATAGTAAAACAAAATTTAATAAAATGAAGATATTACTATGAACATTTCAGTACTCCGTATTATGTAAACCCAACTTTAAAATAATGATATAATCATACATTCTACGTAGTATTAGAATAGTAAATTTATAAATTATCAAAAGATAAGATAAATTATAAAAAAAATAAAATGAGAACACTTCGTTTGTACAGGAAGTAAAATTCTTTTGTTTATACCCATTTTTTCACTAGTATTTAAGCATTAAAAAGAAAGTGGGGCAACTAATATTTTAAGGGTGAAAAATGTAAAAGAAGTGAAGGTGGCCCACCATTTGCGTTTTAAGACGGGTGTTAACAGAGAAGCACGGTACATTCTACGTATTAATAGGTGGACTTCTACAAATGCATTAAGTGATGATGTCAGCTTCACCTTTTTCCTATTAAACTTTGACACCATGGAGCATTGTAGATGCTCTTAGTTCGGGTTGAAAGTGTATTATATTTTGTATTTGTTAGTATTATATGAGATGTTTTTCTATTTGGTTTATTGTACGTAGTGAAACTATCAATTTTGTCTATTGTAGACGAAATTCACAAACTCAATACAAACAATAAAAGTTTTGCTACCGGTCATTCAAAATTTTGGATCCGCCACTGTTCATGTGACAATCCTCAAATTAGGGTACTAATTTTTACCTAAATACATGCATTACCTAGAGTAATTCCCTGATTAAGTGAATTCAAACTATATTGTGTATAAGTTTTTGTGAAACTTACTATGTGATACGTGACGTATTTGATTGTAGTTATATGTGTATATATAATTACGTACGAAATAAACATATTAAACTCTATAAGTTGAACACAATAATGTTGGTGAGACAAAATAATTAATAATTCGAAAATTATTAATTACAACTACTAGTAAATTGTATTATAGGAATAATATGATAAATTATACGTTTTATTATAAACGTATTAATCGCGAATAATAAAGATCCGAAATGAACTTCAAAATACTTTTGAATAATTTTGTTGAAGTTATTATATAAAAGTATTGGTACAAAAATAAAACGAAAACATTTAGACGACATTTTTGTACACGTTAAACACGAACAGAAACAATTTTAAAACGCGCTTAGAGGATCAAAATAATAAAAGTATTATTTCGTAAGTTACTGTTTTAATGTGTAGAACATTACTTCAAAATATGATTTCCAAATTTAACTGAAATCTGGCACGCAGTTTTACTACACAGTAACTTTACTGTGCCTAATTTTATTTATACTTTTGATAAAGTATTTCGATTATATAATTATCAATTACTGAGTTTAAAACATAGAGAAACACAACGCTAAATTTTATTATAACTAAAGTACCACAAATTATACCCGTACACAGAATTAACGGGCTAAAAATCTACCAATAATGCACCCAACAAATATCTGCTCGATACTTTAGTACTCCCTCCATACCCTGCCTTTGAAAATCTCGACCAAAGCCTTCTTCTATACACTTCTCCTTCCATCTCAATAATTTACACACACTTCATCAATTTCCTTCTTCTTTTCTTTGGTTCTGGGAACGAGTAACAACAACAGCAGCAAAAGGGTAGCAGCAGGAAGGAGCAACACCATTTCACCTTCACCATTTTCATCTTCAAACTCACATCACAAACACTAACAAAAATGGTTTCTTGATCTTTCACACCATCATCGATCATTTTATCATCATCATAATCATCTTTGTAAGGATCAAACAACCCATTTTTCTAATATATATAATTTTATAATTTTCATATTTCATTTTTGTAACTTGTTATAATTTATGTATGGTTACGTAAAACATATTATATAAATGAGTTCTAATGTATTTTCTTTTACACTATTATAAGGATGATTACAAAGTTTGGTAGTGATTTGGATGATTTGTTCTTGAACCGAAACTTAGAACCCAAATTTATAAACATAAAATTTTATTGATGATGTTGTTAAAATCGTTAAAACATGTTAATATAGGTTTATATATTGATTTTGTATCATATGGTGGTTGAATTAACAAGTTAAAAATGGAATTAAAGTAATTATTATTAATATGTATGTATATCAGAGAATCATTGAAAGAGATGAAGTTATTCAGGGTTGGTAACATATATATATATATATATGTATATATATTAAACTTGTGATAATATTAACAAAAGAATCGTTTGGGTTACTGGTTAAGGCGTTTGTTCTAAACCCAAAGGTCACGAGATCGAACCTCACATGTGACATGTTTTAATTCCAAATTTTTTTCAGGATTAGACTATTGGGCCTGTTACATTTATAGTGGGCCTAATGGATTATCATATAAATGGACTAACTTAATTGGGCCAATCACTGTTGGGCTGATCTTAATTGGGCCAAAAGTTTTAATACATAAATATATATTGGGTTAATATATATTGGGCCAGATTTTCTATATAAAGATTGAGCCTATTTATTTTTATAATGGGCTAAAACTATTAAATTAAATTGGGCTAAACTAGTAATTATGTATTGGGTCGAGCCCAATGAATATCTAAACCTTTTAAATGTAAAACGCAATACGAATTAATGTTGGAGTCGAATAATTATATACGACAACGACAATAAATATATATATATATATATATATATATATATATATATATATATATATATATATAAGAATATATATATTCAACTAATAAGTATATATAGGTATATACTTACACGCGCGCATTGTTTAATAAATGAATCACCAACCAAGTAAGGATGTAGAAATATTCAATAGTAACAAATAGTCCGTGTACTTATGTAAAGTATATTTATTTGCGTCTAGGTATTTGAGGGACGCTTTCGGACTACTTTGTACTACTAGCTGTTATTCGCTGAAGACTTGCTACCAGTGAGTTCACAGTCCCTAACTTTTATTGTTTTAAATGCTTTTAAAACCAGGGGTGAAAAACATAGTACAATGTGATAACATGCTATATGCTTTATTGTATTGCGTTGCATGCTATTATGTGAACTGATTAACATGATTATTTTCATGCTATTAAACTTGGATTGTTAATATGAATGGTGTTCATATTGTATTGTTGAACTTGAATTGTTAGCACGAAATGTTTTCATATTGATTGAACTTAAACTAATTATATGAAACGTTTTCACAACATTTTGGGAATACGACAACAAATCTTGGTACGATCATAGGTTTACGCGAGGTAGTTGTAGTGCATATAAGTCCCAGTGCTTACAACCTATAACCATTAGCTAGGTGACTCTAGCCACTGAGTATACAGATAGTACTATCGATTTGACAACCCTCCCAGGATATTACTCGTTGGTCATTCCAACCCCATCGACGATAGTCGTAACGAGGAGTGTATACTTACCGTGTTACTGAGGCAACAACAAAACAACTAGTCGTGGTTTGGTTATAGTACTAGTGTCGTTACTTTAACTCTAAAGGTTTAGCTCACCTTGGAGGGATTATAGTCTAAATTTCCCACACAACTAAACAACTAAACAACAACTTGATTTGGGAAGGGTATTCCCTGCGATGACTAATAGGACAGGTGTTCCTTTGAAAGACTATTTTTAGGAAACGTTTACCTTAAATGGTTAAACTTGGTTTCCACAAAACAACTATTTATAGGAAATGTTTGCTTGACTGTTAAACCTGATTTTCCTTAACTATAGAAATGGATATGTTTACTTAGTTGATAAACCTGTATATCCTGCAATTACTTATTAGGAAATGTTTATGATTAAACTTGTGTTTCCTACACAGTTATTATTGTAGTAAGAATGACATTCTTACTAATTTCAGGAAATGTTTTCTTTAATTAGAACACTTATGTTTCCTACTTACATATAAATATTATGTTTGTGTACATGAATGATTTATATAAAACTTGATTTATTTAATTCACACTAAACCTGTGAATTCACTCAACATTCAATGTTGACGGTTTACTATGTTTTTCAGGGAATTATGACTCAGGTACATCTGCATGCATAAAGGACGTAGGCTACCTGACTATTTATGATGCCACTTTTGGGATACCTGGATTTCCTTTGTATTATCAATTTCATTGGTTATACTTATGAAATCCCTCTTTTATAAATATGTATTTTCAAATACTTAAGTTGTCTTTGACAACCCTACTTATATACGACTCTACGAAGTCGTATCTTTTGTAATAACTTTAAAATTATGGCATCTTAAATATATATGTATGTTCTGTATGATCATATACTCTGATACAATGAATGCACTATCGAATCTGTCCGCCCCCGATGCTTAACTATTATTAAAATGCTTCCGCTAATTAACTAAAAGCTTCCGCTAAACTATTAATAAACGCGATTACCGATTTGGGGGTGTGACAGTTCAAGATCCCAAATATACTTAATTTGAATCCGAGAACGAAGCCATATTATAGCAATTCGGTTTAGGCCGATTCAACTGTCCATCCATTCGGTCCAACAAACAAATTGACCTAAAGAATTACCTTGCAATATGTGTGAGTCTTAAAAATGTAACCTAGAGGGTAAGTTAATCACAAAATAAGAGTTTTACTCAATGTTTTAAAACCCGGGTTTTTAGTCGACCCGGAAAAGTGTAAATTTCTAGTCGGACCGGTCGGACCGGTTGGGCCGGAAGGTCGGACCGGAGTTAATAATAGTATATAGTAGTGGTATTTAGTGATTTTTTTTTATTTTTTTATAATTATAATTATAATTATTAATTATATCATTTATAATAATTATAATCCATAGAGTAATAAAGGGTGATGACACATCGATTTCCTTGTTATTCTTGAAATCCACATCAATAAAATAATTATATAATCCATAGAGTAATAAATGATGATGACACATCAATCAAAGATTCTCTCATTACCCTAATTATTCTTGAAATATACAATCAGTTAATATTCCCTAATTATAAATGATTAAATGTACATAGAAATTGTAAAAAAAAAACAAAAAACAAAAAAAAAACAAAAAAAAACATGAAACCGGGTCAATGCTCCGGTCCGGGTCCCGGTCCAACCCGGTCCGACCGACCGGGTCAACCGGGTCGTTGACTAGTCAACATATTGAAATACCCGGGTTTTTTTGGCCCGGAAATCTCTAAAAATGCTGTCCGACCGGGCCGGTCGAACCGGGTCTTAAAACACTGGTTTTACTTCAATAGTCGACGCTCCTTAAATAACTTAATTAAATGGATAGCCAACATAAAACATTTATGTGATTCTTAAGAATGTAATCTAAATGATAATTTAAAAAATAAAAATAAACAGTTTAACATCAACAAACTACACTTAAAAAAAAAACTATTCCAATGATAATCAAAGCGTACGATATCATAGATAAATGGCTTCCCCAATCTTTTATACATGATGCATTCAGGTTTAATCCACTTTTAGTTTTTGTCAAGTTTGAACTGGATCAACCGAACCCTGAAAAATCATAAAAGGGTGTTGATAAATACAACATGTCGCACCCCCATAACACGTGGCAGCGGAAACATGAGGTGTCACGGGGGTGCCGACCAAATCAAATATCACAACACAAAGATTAAAGCAAATGACCTCTATATGAGACGTTTGAAAATATTACATTACCATAATTCAAATGTTTCCAAAATATCCGGAGTTCGCATAAACCGTTAGAGATTTCTAATACATAAATGTTGATAGAAAATATCGTAATTTAATCTAATCTCTTGTTGTTTGTGAAAACATGCGACTCGAGCTAATGCTTTCCAAAAGCATCCTACTGCCTTGTTTCCTGTGGGAAGTCCTACAGCGTCTGTGAACCTAAGAATACATGCTAAAAGGTCAACATAAAGTTGGTGAGTTCATAGGTTTACGCAGTTAAAATCATAGTATGAACCACAAAATTTCATAGTTATCAAAGTAGCACGAATGCCAAAGTAAATCGTAGTATACTATTGCTATGAGCTCATACTCCGAAGCTTAACCGTAGTTGTTTACCCCCAGTGAGTGTGTAACCAGGACACTCGGCTGTACGAAATATTATGCATCCGTATAGTGGTTAGAGCGACTAACCCGGATGGCGGATTGTCAGGTCCCGATAGATCTATCCATAATGTTCGCGCTTAGTATTAACGTACTATGATATTTGTTAGGGGCCATCGTAGTTTGGTTTAGTTACTCATGCAATCAGTATAAGAGTTTTTGTTACTTGCGTTCATATGTAAAACAGTTGATAAAACAGAGCATGTATTCTCACCCCAAAGTAAAAGCAGTAAAAAGTGGGGCTATGAAACTCACCTGAGTTTAGCAACAGCTAACAAATAATCAAATAAGCAAGCAATGAGTGTCCCAAAGTGCAACCTTCTAACGTCCTAAACGTATAAGGTTGTAAGTAAGTAGATGTCTCAAAAGACCATCTATGTAGGTGGAGGGTTAATGTCCACCTAAAGCTAGTTCACTCAACTAGTATGTTCAAAGTAAGTTGTTTATTAAAACCGTGTATGATCCGTTGGTGAAAGTTTGTAATAATAATTCGTTTAGACATTATTATTAAGTTTGTTTTGTTGTATACTATTCATTAGTACATATCGTGTGTTGCTAACAGATTATTTAGTTCGTAAAAACCTTAAATCGTAGGTAAAAGTTGGTCAACTCGTTGGTCAAAGCTGGTCAAACTTGGTCAAAGCTGGTCAAACTTGGTCAAACTGGTCAAACCTGGTCAAACTGGTCAAACCTAGTCAAACCTGGTCAAACTGGTCAAACCTGGTCAAACCTGGTCAAACTGGTCAAACCTGGTCAAACTTGGTCAAACTGGTCAAACCTGGTCAAACCCGGTCAAACCTGGTCATACTGGTCAAACCTGGTCAAGGTTGGTCAAACTTAGCATCACTAGCAAAATGTAGCAACACTAGTAATTGTGGCATCACTAGGTTAGTGTCTCTACTTGAGACTTAGGATATTTTCAGAAAATGTAGCATCACTAGCATAATGTAGCATCACTAGTAATTGTGGCATCACTAGGTTAGTGTCTCTACTTGAGACTTAGGATATTTTCAGAAAATGTGGCATCACTAGCAAAATGTAGCATCACTAGCAAAATGTAGCATCACTAGCAAAATGTAGCATCACTAGGTTAGTGTCTCTACTTGAGACTTAGGATATTTTCAGAAAATGTGGCATCACTAGCAAAATGTAGCATCACTAGCAAAATGTAGCATCACTAGGTTAGTGTCTCTACTTGAGACTTAGGATATTTTCAGAAAATGTGGCATCACTAGCAAAATGTAGCATCACTAGCAAAATGTAGCATCACTAGGTTAGTGTCTCTACTTGAGACTTATGATATTTTCAGAAATTGTTCTAAGTGTCGGTTTCTAATTCGGGAAACTTCCTAAGTTTAGTCTTTGGTCAAAGTTACTAACTAAGTCATCCAAACCCATTTTTGTTACCACTTTCCAAAAATAGTAAGTTTTGTCGTTTTTAGAAACCGAGCCGTTTTTGTTGACTTGGTCAAACTTACTCGGTTTGACTCGAAACTTTTACCTAACCCATATATCAGTTTAAAGAGTCCAAATAATTTGTCGGTTTGTGTCGGAGTCATCCAAAGTGTCGGTTTTTAAAATGTAACTTTAAAGCTTCAAAATCTCACATTTTTCGGTTTTATCGGTTTGGTTCAACATTTATTTTACACACTTTCTGGTCAAAATCAGTTCTCACAAAAATTACTCATGAATCCTCTATGTTTCTAGTGTCTAACATAATTTTTCTAGCCATTACAAGGGTCATCTAAGTATACAAATAAAATCCACAAAAGTTCATATCTTAGTTTCTGATTTTACACAGGTCAGTCCTACAAATCGATTCGTAGGGAAAATCGTGTAAATTTCTGGAAAAAGTGTAAAACACGAAAGTTGTAGATATTTTCAATACTCAAAATTTAAAAAAAAATGCATCTTCTAACTCTCAGTATTCGATTTTATACGGATTTTTCTTTGAGTCTGACTTTTCTGGGCAGATTTGTGCTTGTTCTTGAATAAAGTATAAAAACGTATTTTAACAAAAGTTTTGGACATATTAGTGATAGATGAATATAATAACATCTAAATAAACATAAATGAGAGTAGAGATGTGTCCTCACAATGGTGGTTTGAAGAAAGAAGGCTAAGATGATGATGAGGAACTTGTGAGCTTGAATCTTCTTGAAGAACTTTGCAAAATGATGGGGGATTAAAGTGGTGGTGCTTGGTGGTGATGTGGTGGTTGTAGGTGGTTTTGGGTGGTGGTTTAATGACTGATTTTTCAGTCAAAATGAGAGAGAGTGAATGTTGAGAGAAAATGAGTTTGAGTGTTTCAAATGAATGAAAGGTTTGCATGTATGGTTAGTGGTCTTGGAGGAAGTTTGAAATGATGAGATTTTGCATGTGAATCAAGTGGAGAGGGGAAGGGGTGGCCAGCCCCTAGGGGGTCCCACAGGGGTATTTTAGTCATTTACTTATTTACCATTTAATTTGTTATGTTTCCCGTTCGATTACCCGATTGTTTCGACGTTTATTTGGACGTTAAACGTTTAATACGCGTGTTTAATTAACGATTTAAATTTCGATACTTTTGGTTGAAGTATTTATTAAAAATACTTCGAAAACATTTATAATAATGTTCCGTTAATTCTTCGGCCTCTTTTTGCTTGTTAGTTATACGAGTGTTAAATCGCGTAACGTTTTAAATAGACGTTTTTATTGACGAATCCTTATACGATGATTTTAATAATAATTTCATACAAAATAACATATTTTAAATTATAAAAAAAAATTAATAATTCAACTTTCGTTCGATTGTCGGGCGCGTTCCGCGCGTTTCGGTTGCGTTTGAGACGTTTTAGCCAAAACGCCTAAGTTTTTCGTGTATTAATTTAACCAATTAACAATATATGATAAATAACTTCTAAAAATAGATTCAAGTTATTTATGGAAATATTTTCACCAACGTCGTATAATTAGACGGACTCCGTCCGGTTGTTTCGCACAATTTCATCAAATTGCGTAAGCGTAATTACAACTAATTACGTAGGCGTATATTCACATAAATATACAAATAGTTACAAGTAATTACAAGTATTTAGCCTAAATCACATCTAAATACACGTAATTAGGGTTTCGGTTAAGTTTAAAAGTTAACCTAAATTGTCGGGTGTCACATTCTCCCCCCATTAGGAGAATTTCGTCCCGAAATTTGCTCGTAGTCATAGTTTGTGTGGGATCTAGAGAAAGTGTGAGTAATTCTAACGTTTAACTAAGTCCACGAAAGGAAAGTTCGTTGTTGTGATGCAACGCATCCATTTGTATACGTTTGGAGAATTATCTCCGTGTACTATTAGTAGGACAAATATTTCTAGATAGTCAGTCGTAGTAAGGTCGTTTGCTATAAAGTTGGTAGTAGTAGGAAAACATTCCTATGTGGTTCGTAGTATGAAAACATTCCTATATGGTTCGTAGTAGGAAAACATTCCTATATGGTTCGTAGTAGGAAAACATTCCTATATGGTTCGTAGTAGGAAACATTCCAATGTGGTTCGTAGTAGGAATCGTAGTTGAAATCAAAGAAAAGGTCATAGTTGAGATCATAGTTCAAAGCATAGTTCTAAAATCGGAGTACAAATCTCAAGTTTTCAAAGTTGTCAAAGTTTCCAAAGTTTAATCACAGATGTAATCGTATAGTAGACTAAACTCGTCCAGTATCGAATAAGAGTGAAATAGTTAAGTTAAGTTATCAGGAAGTATCGTACCCGAAAAAGAGTTATGGGTTCTGTCGGGAGTTGTTGTTCAGTTCCGGACAGTTATTCCTGAAATGTCCAGTGTTTCCACAACCGAAACAAGTTTTCACTCTGCAATCTTTGGTTGAATGCCCATAGTTTTTGCATTTGTCACATGGAGTGCCACAGGGTCCTTCGTGATGACTGTTGCATTCGGAGCAAAAAGGCTTGTTTCCTTTGTACCGTTTCTCTTCAGTTCCAGCAGCATAGGCCCTAGTAATTTCCGACCTCTTAGTTTGTTGTTGACCCTGATTGTTTCCCTGCCATTTCCTCTTGTTATCTCCAGTGCTTTTCTAAGCGGGTGTACCACGACGGACAATCTGCGCCATGAGTTCATGTGCCATACGGACGGCACTTTGTGTAACATCCGTTCCTCGGGTCTGGTAATATTTTAATATTTCCTGATTGTGAGTTATTATTTAAAGTGTCAGAAAATGGTTTCCTTTGTTATTTGAAAATAAATGAGGAAAAGAGTCGAATAATTTATTGTGAGTTTGTGACTAATAAATTAATGATTGTTTTAATTTAATCTAGTTGACGGTAAAATAAAATAATGTTTCCCCGCAAATGGTTTTTAAGTTCCAGACAATGATAAGTACGGGGAATGAAATTTAGACAATTGTGTAATAGACCTATATGTTGAGTCGGTCTTTTATTTCAACATATATCTATATACATATGCATTCGTACGTATCATATATTCATATGTATTATTTCAAAACCCTAAAACCATGAGAAATCATCAAATTGAAGCCCTAGAACTCGAATTCAAGCTTCCAAAACATGAGTAAATCATCCATTGATCATCATAATCATGTGGTAAGTCTTAATTTTGTGATTATATATAAACCTAGAAATGGGTTTTTGTGTATTTGATTCAATTAGGATGATTAATATGAAATTGAAGCTTGTAATGATCATATAGTTGTTAGTTGATGATTATATGTGGATTATAATCTAAACCTAGTTTAGAAATGGTGAATTTGATATATGATCATTAATAAAGTTAAAGGGTTTAGTTGATTATGATATGATCAAAGCTTATAAGCTTGTGTAATTAGTGTATGTTTGATAATTGTTGTTAGTGATCATGTTAGAGTTGATACATGATGATGATTAGTTGTGTTCAAACTAAATTGTGTAAAGTTGATTAAGTGTTCATGGTGATTATGATTGATTCATGAAGATGATTATGAGGGGTTTGATTAATTGTTGATGTTAGATGTTATTAATCTTGTTAATGGGTTAATTATATTAGTTAACAATGATTAAGATGGATAAAGGTGAGAATGTGATACTAATGATCATAATTTGGTAATTGATTATGAATATTGATGTTTATAATGGCTATTCATAATTTTGGAAACTTACTTGATTTGATATTGAAAGATGATCATAGTTTATTAAGTGATTGTGAATTGAGATGATTAAAGTGATTAATCATAATCTTGAAATGATGAAAGTTGAATTAATACAAGTTAGTGATAAGTTGTGTGATGTAATTACCATTGTATGATGTTATATCTACATTGGGACAAATGACTAACTTGTGCAGTTCTGTTGTGTTTTCAGATAAACAGAAGGACTCAGTGATATTAGACTACTGAGTGGATGACTGAGGTATTCGGTGAGTGGATCTGTAACCTCAGTGTGATTTAGTTGTAATGATTTGGTTACAACAAGTAATTATAGTATTACTTTGATATAATGTTTTCGTTTGTAGATAACTTGCCATGTTAGTTTGGTTGTTTGCTTACTTGGCTGTTTGAGCTAGTATGTAAGATTTTGAGGTCAACTTGAAATGATGGTTGGACTTGGTTGTTATTATAGACGACAGGAAATCTTGGAACTTGAAATGTTGGTTCAAAGATTTAGGTCGTGTGTGATTAACAACAGGTTATCGGTAATTCTGTATAGGCCAATACAGATGATTGATAAGTGTTCTTTGAGTACCAAACCGGTATAAAGGTATCTCAAGAACCACCGATCCTTATGATGATTGATTGATTGTTTATTGTTATTTGATGTAAACAGATTGTTGTGCTAAGTTGGACTGTAGATTATAGTTTCATTCACTTAGCGTTATGCTAACCCCACCACAGTTCTTCCTGCAGGTTATAAGTGATGGGACATATTGGGCGGGGCAGGAAGTGTTTGGAATTGATGGAATGTTTGACAGGCTGTTACTCTGATGTTGGTTTAATAACCGAAAAAATGTTTTAAATTATATAACACCTAGTTGATGAAATGTCATGTATTTAGTTTGGAAAAAGTTTATCTACATTAAAGGGTAATGTAAAGTATGGTTACATGTATGAAATATACGCTTTCGAATCACAATTATTATTATAGTTGTGGAAAGAAATGAGGGGTGTTATAAGTTGGTATCAGAGCATAAGTTTGGGTGAATTGTACATTGTAATATGTTCAATCCCAAACTTTGATATGTGTCAAGTCAAACATTCCAGTGGGTGTGGGATTAGTTGTTGTATGAGAATTGGTTATTGAATGTGTACTAACCTATAACAAGATGCAATAGTGTTGTTTTGGTTGCAGAGACGGAGGAACATGAGGAACCGATTGGTATTCTCAATGATTCCTCTACATTCGTTGGCATAATTGCATCAGGTAATCCTCGATAAGCTTACTTGGATTTAAATTACCTCTAGTGGTTTACTTTGCTATGATGATTAGTAGTAAATTTGAATTGAGTCAGACTGATATGATTCCCCAGTTGTGAGTCATTGATGATTATTACTTGTTAATGTGATGATAGAAATATTAACGAGTAATTTTGAATGAATTAGAAATGATTGAATTAATAATTGAGTTATGTAGACACTTTGTTGACAAAGGTGTAATAGTGGATTGTTGGAAATCAAATGTGTCTTCAGTATGAAAATAAAGTATAAATCATGGTGTGATTATGATTTGATAAAGGCAAGGTGTGATTATGAATCATTGCTAGGAAATTAGTTGCTACATGATAAAGTGAATTAATGTGACTCCTTATAGTGAAATTGATGAAATATTGGTATATCGCAATCAATAGTTTTGGAGTCATGTTGTTGTTTAATCTAGAAAGTGTTCATTGATTGGAATGTGTTTTGCATTGGTAGAGTCAAATTGTGTAATGACTATGTTACAAAGAATTAAATATGGCTAGATGTTTAAGTGTTTTGCCTTGATCATGATTATGGTTGAATTATGATCTAGGTATTAAAAGTGGTAAAATAGAAAGTTAAAGTGGTCAACGAGTCTTGATATGCGTTGACAAGTTTGTAAAAGAAGTAAAAGTTGAAAACTTGTGGTAATTGCTTGAAACATAATGAATTTTATGTGAAATTGATGTTTTGAAGGTATAATAGAACACCAATAGTGAAAGTGGGTTGGTTTGACTTATAATAGTCAACGTAATGTGAAATGGGTGATGGAATGGTAATCATAAGGGTTGAAACCCAAATGGGTTGTTGAAGTGTCCAAATGGGTCACTTTTTGGTAAAACGGTTAAAATGAGTAGTGGTTTGGTTATGAACCATGTAACAGTGACTTTAAGTCCTACAAATAGTAGGAATGTGTGTAGAATGTGTTATGGTATTCAAAATGGTTAAAATTGGTGAAAGTGTCCAATTGGACCCCTAAACGGGTCAAGGTGTTAAAATGATAGATAATGGGTATATGGGAGTGATGAATATGCCCACACGTCACAATTATATGTAGAAACATGTTGTTAAAAGGTAGGAGTTAGAAACCATGTGGATTGGATTTTGACATGTCCACCAAAATGGTTGAAAATGGTCAAAAAATGAGTCGTACATCCGTTTTCTCGATAAATGTGAATTTTGAAAAAGTGTGAAAATGGAAAGTTGCATTTTGACTATATGAAGGTGCCTGCAAAATTTCAGACCCTAATTCTTTACGGTTTAAGAGATATGTGCGTTTGAATTTCAGAAATTTGCATTAAAGTAGCAGGTCTGAAAAATGCATAGGAACGCGATCCTAGCATGAGTATCCGGATCGCGTTAGCATGTTGATTTCGGTTACAGAATGTTTCCTTCATAAGAACGCGATCCAGCCCTCTCATTCCGGATCGCGTTTGCATGAAAAATTTCGAAGGATTTTGCAAATTCCAAAAGTGCATAAGTCTTTAGTAGTGTTTTTAGCGACGGAAAATTTGACAAATTTTCTATAAACACGGAATGGGCTGAAAATTACATGGTCACTCGAAAATGGTCCAATGATCAAAGCTAAGTACCTTAGCCTAGACGGTTTTTGGCCATTCGGGGTCGTTTGGGGCCTGAAAATGGCATTTTACTGTTTTTCGGACCTTATTTCGGACTTTTAGCTTACGTTTTGTATTGGGCTTTTGTTTCTTTGAGCCCAGGGAGCATTCCTGTGTATATGTGCAATACTAAAATGTATTTTAAGATGTCCACATATGTTATTATGTATGAGTTATTCTCAGGTTGTTTATTTAACTGCAAATTATGTTAGTAACTGGTATGATTGATTGTTGCTAACTAGGGTCACTAAACATTGAGTATGGGATTATGTGAATCATATATATGAATTAGTTGAAACATGATAAAGTATTTGAATCATGTAGAGTAATAGAAAGTGTGGAATTGAGCATTTTAAGAATGTGCAAAATAAATATATGAGCTCATATTTATGTGATAGTTAAACATGAAATGCTCAATTGTAATTCAATTAAAGGTGTCTAAATTGATAAATATGTGTTGAATGTTGCACATAGTGTTGACAAAGCGTTTAGTACTAAATGTACTGTAAGTGTTAAATGATGTTGATAGATGTAATTGTTGGATATTACATTTATGTTAAAGAGATATAACTAGTAATTGATATTGAATCAGGTAATAAAAGTGTTGATTGATGTAATTGTGTCGGACATTACATCTGTGCTAATGAAATAGTGAAAAGAGTTATAATTACCTGATTATGTGAGTAGTTTCATTTAAAGTGATAAGTTGAAAATAGTAGCAAGTTAATACTTGGTTGTATGCCTGTTGTTAAGATGTTGTATATGTGTGTAAATTTGAATATCACATTTGTGAGACATGTGAGAGTAATAGAGTAATAACTTTGAAAATGAATGGTATGAAGTGGCCTGAGAATGAAGTGTGACTGACATAATATGACGACGTCTGGCCAACATATTTATATTATGCCATTTCACATGGAGTTGTTGAGGTTACTAAGTACCAGATAAAGTTAATGTGATTTAAAATAACAGGTAAGATATGTTGACCTGTAATTGAGAAATAGTCAATGAATGATTGACTGAAATGAAAGAGTAGTACACCATAAATTGTTGTTAATGTGGTACCTATGGTACAAGTGATGTGTTAATTAAAAGATTATTTAAGCAAAGTAGAGGTCAGTTGATTGCGAATAATATTGTGTTGATATTGTTGAATAGATGACTAGTGACAGCACCTTGTGTTGTTGAAATACCTATGCTGATGGTGCATGATATTAACAGGTGTTGATTTAGCGTCCGAGTTGATGTGAAAGGATGCTAATTGATTATGTGATAATGGTTGGTTTTACCATAAAATTTGACCTCTACATACTGCTTACAGATTATTCGTACGTGTTGATGGTTATATGATTTTGATTCTTATAGAGTAAAGAGTTTCATATAACCTAGTTGTGTTTATACTTTCAAGTAGTAAGGTGATGGGTAACTAGTTGCAACGTTGAAAATTCTAGCAAGTTGTTAGTTAAATTGCTAATGGTGAATTAACTTAAACCTTTATTGCTAAGGTACATGTTGTGGTATTCAGTACCACTTGTTGTTGTTGTTGTTGTTATTGTTGTTGTTGCTGCTATTGTTATGATAAAGATGAAAGTAGATTATATGTTTAAATAGTTGACATGGCTATGTATGAATGGTCATGTAAGTGGTTATTTAAACTTATTAGAGACAGGATATATGCACAATATTTGTGCAGGGGGGAAAAGGATAGAAACATGTACATTTAGATATGTGAATGTGGAAAGAATTGAAAACATGTATCTATATTTATAAGTTGCTCACGGGAGTAACATTTGATGTGTGTATTTGTGATTAAATAGTTGAAGATGCTACATATTATGATAAATATTGCATCTTGTGTTAGCAAATCAAATTGAGTACAAAGCATAACTTATGTGTTTGTGTGAATTTAATTGAGGTACACACTAGTGGTGTGTAAGTTGATGAGATATATACACATTTGGTGTTGTGTGATTGAAGATATGCATGATGAGGATATGCATAAATGAAGTAAATTATAACCACATCTTGTATGCATATAGTAATGAATAAGTATGTGGTTAGCAGTGTACGAGATATATATATAGTATTAGTAAAATGAAATGTGTGAATCTATTTCACTTGATTGGTTAAGTGTAATCAGATTTCGAGGACGAGATCCCTTTAAGGGGGAGATAATTGTAACATCCGTTCCTCGGGTCTGGTAATATTTTAATATTTCCTGATTGTGAGTTATTATTTAAAGTGTCAGAAAATGGTTTCCTTTGTTATTTGAAAATAAATGAGGAAAAGAGTCGAATAATTTATTGTGACTAATAAATTAATGATTGTTTTAATTTAATCTAGTTGACGATAAAATAAAATAATGTTTCCCCGCAAATGGTTTTTAAGTTCCAGACAATGATAAGTACGGGGAATGAAATTTAGACAATTGTGTAATAGACCTATATGTTGAGTCGGTCTTTTATTTCAACATATATCTATATACATATGCATTCGTACGTATCATATATTCATATGTATTATTTCAAAACCCTAAAACCATGAGAAATCATCAAATTGAAGCCCTAGAACTCGAATTCAAGCTTCCAAAACATGAGTAAATCATCCATTGATCATCATAATCATGTGGTAAGTCTTAATTTTGTGATTATATATAAACCTAGAAATGGGTTTTTGTGTATTTGATTCAATTAGGATGATTAATATGAAATTGAAGCTTGTAATGATCATATAGTTGTTAGTTGATGATTATATGTGGATTATAATCTAAACCTAGTTTAGAAATGGTGAATTTGATATATGATCATTAATAAAGTTAAAGGGTTTAGTTGATTATGATATGATCAAAGCTTATAAGCTTGTGTAATTAGTGTATGTTTGATAATTGTTGTTAGTGATCATGTTAGAGTTGATACATGATGATGATTAGTTGTGTTCAAACTAAATTGTGTAAAGTTGATTAAGTGTTCATGGTGATTATGATTGATTCATGAAGATGATTATGAGGGGTTTGATTAATTGTTGATGTTAGATGTTATTAATCTTGTTAATGGGTTAATTATGTTAGTTAACAATGATTAAGATGGATAAAGGTGAGAATGTGATACTAATGATCATAATTTGGTAATTGATTATGAATATTGATGTTTATAATGGCTATTCATAATCTTGGAAACTTACTTGATTTGATATTGAAAGATGATCATAGTTTATTAAGTGATTGTGAATTGAGATGATTAAAGTGATTAATCATAATCTTGAAATGATGAAAGTTGAATTAATACAAGTTAGTGATAAGTTGTGTGATGTAATTACCATTGTATGATGTTATATCTACATTGGGACAAATGACTAACTTGTGCAGTTCTGTTGTGTTTTCAGATAAACAGAAGGACTCAGTGATATTAGACTACTGAGTGGATGACTGAGGTATTCGGTGAGTGGATCTGTAACCTCAGTGTGATTTAGTTGTAATGATTTGGTTACAACAAGTAATTATAGTATTACTTTGATATAATGTTTTCGTTTGTAGATAACTTGCCATGTTAGTTTGGTTGTTTGCTTACTTGGCTGTTTGAGCTAGTATGTAAGATTTTGAGGTCAACTTGAAATGATGGTTGGACTTGGTTGTTATTATAGACGACAGGAAATCTTGGAACTTGAAATGTTGGTTCAAAGATTTAGGTCGTGTGTGATTAACAACAGGTTATCGGTAATTCTGTATAGGCCAATACAGATGATTGATAAGTGTTCTTTGAGTACCAAACCGGTATAAAGGTATCTCAAGAACCACCGATCCTTATGATGATTGATTGATTGTTTATTGTTATTTGATGTAAACAGATTGTTGTGCTAAGTTGGACTGTAGATTATAGTTTCATTCACTTAGCGTTATGCTAACCCCACCACAGTTCTTCCTGCAGGTTATAAGTGATGGGACATATTGGGCGGGGCAGGAAGTGTTTGGAATTGATGGAATGTTTGACAGGCTGTTACTCTGATGTTGGTTTAATAACCGAAGAAATGTTTTAAATTATATAACACCTAGTTGATGAAATGTCATGTATTTAGTTTGGAAAAAGTTTATCTACATTAAAGGGTAATGTAAAGTATGGTTACATGTATGAAATATACGCTTTCGAATCACAATTATTATTATAGTTGTGGAAAGAAATGAGGGGTGTTATACTTTGGATGGTTCCGGGTTTCGAAGAGGTTACATTTCCCTGGATCGTTTCTGGAAGACCCCAAATGTATCTCTCGATACGTTTGTATTCGGGGTCCACCATGGATGGACAAAGAAGAGCAAGCTGGTGGAACCTGGTTGTGTAGCTGGTGATGTCGTTTCCTTGAACTGTGAGGTTCCAGAATTTCTGTTCGAGCTGTTGGAGTTGCTCACGAGGACAGTATTCTTCCCTCAGCAGGTTTTTGAGTTCATCCCAGGATATTTGATAGGCAGCATCAATACTATGGGTTTGGGCGTATGAGTTCCAGAAAGTGAGTGCACTCTCAGCTAGTGTGCAGGTAGAGAATTTTACTTTGTTTTCCTCTTGGCAGTTACTTATTCGAAAAACGGACTCCATTTTCATAATCCAGTGCATGAGACCGACGGCTCCTTCGGTTCCTTTGAAATTAAGGGGATTACAATTTGTGAAATCTTTGTAGGTGCAGGGCTTTGGCACGGGTGGATTGTTGCCTGCCCCTCCAAGGTTTCCTTGGTTCGGGTTTAGGTCATTTCTGGTAGCTTCTAGGGCCGCTTGTACCATCTGATTGATGAGTCGCTCGATATCGGTGGAGTTCATTTGACGTTTTGGTGCCATGATTCTAAAAGTAAGAAAATGAGAGGCACGTAAGATGTCGTTGAGTAGGATTTAAGGTCATTGCAGGTGTATAAAGGAAAGTAAAACAGATGTTTATGACACGTCGAGATAATTAAGTAAAACAAGGAAGCAAATTTATATAACCACACTGAGGCGCAAGTTCAAAATGATTACAAGACTTAGAAGGTTCTCAAAATATGCCGGGCAGTGTTACATCCGGTCTTAGTTCAAGAGTTTACAAAGATAACAAAGATAGATAGTTGGGCACATCTCGCCCCAACAGGTTACAATGTCAAGGGATAAACTAATCCTGAGGGGAATTTGGTGGTGGAATAAGTGTAACGACTTGCTCCTTGGTTGCAAGCATTCATTGCGGCAGCGATCGAAGTGGTTTAGTTGTTATTAAGATAGTTGTGTTCAGAGTAGTTAAAATCATAAAACGAGTCATAGCTAAGTCGTTGGAATCCATCCAAGTGTTGGAGATATTATTTCGAATAGGTAGTGTGAATAAGATAAGGTCTAGTTCGAGGAGGTCTGCCCTTCTAGTCGTGTGTAGCACGCGTGCTCCATGGGTCTATGATAAAAGTGGGTATGAAGAGTATGAAGTGACGAAGCATCGTACCGTTGAAGTTTTATACGTGTTCCCGAGTGATTTGGTTGTGAGCGGAAAGAAGAGGGTGAAGTAGGCGTCACTTATTTGGGTGGCGAATCCTTAGGTGGATTCTCCTCAAGTGAGTCCTCTTTGATTATATCGTTGCCCGATTAGGTTGGGCGAACGGGTACCATGGACATCTCCACAGTAGTGAGTAAGGCTAGAGCCTCGTTTTCAGAGTTGGGTGACGTACTTGTCGGAGTGGTTGCCGTGAAGGGTGGCAAGTAAGTTTAGTGTACGTAAGGTTATACATATATATACACATAAAAGCCTAGCACATAAGCACATATAAAGGTTGGTCCCGTTCTATCCTCGGTCTGCGTCTGCTACTGTACTTTCGTTCACTATAACCATTTCAGGTCTTGCATCGAATCTTCTTTAATTGTACATAGTTGATCAGGCTATGTTAAATTAAATTCAAATGATGCAATCGCTGAACCAGTCATACTAAACAAAGAATACTAACCTAATGGTTATAGTCTAGGTCACTAATGCAATCCTAGTTCACTATAACCTGGCTCTGATACCAATCTGTCGCACCCCCATAACACGTGGCAGCGGAAACATGAGGTGTCACGGGGGCGCCGACCAAATCAAATATCACAACACAAAGATTAAAGCAAACGACCTCTATATGAGACGTTTGAAAATATTACATTACCATAATTCAAATGTTTACAAAATATCCGGAGTTCGCATAAACCGTTAGAGATTTCTAATACATAAATGTTGATAGAAAATATCGTAATGCAATCTAATCTCTTGTTGTTTGTGAAAACATGCGACTCGAGCTAATGCTTTCCAAAAGCATCCTACTGCCTTGTTTCCTGTGGGAAGTCCTACAGCGTCTGTGAACCTGAGAATACATGCTAAAAGGTCAACATAAAGTTGGTGAGTTCATAGGTTTACGCAGTTAAAATCATAGTATGAACCACAAGATTTCATAGTTATCAAAGTAGCACGAATGCCAAAGTAAATCGTAGTATACTATTGCTATGAGCTCTTAGTCCGAAGCTTAACCGTAGTTGTTTACCCCCAGTGAGTGTGTAACCAGTACACTCGGCTGTACGAAATATTATGCATCCGTATAGTGGTTAGAGCGACTAACCCGGATGGCGGATTGTCAGGTCCCGATAGATCTATCCATAATGTTCGCGCTTAGTATTAACGTACTATGATATTTGTTAGGGGCCATCGTAGTTTGGTTTAGTTACTCATGCAATCAGTATAAGAGTTTTTGTTACTTGCGTTCATATGTAAAACAGTTGATAAAACAGAGCATGTATTCTCACCCCAAAGTAAAAGCAGTAAAAAGTGGGGCTATGAAACTCACCTGAGTTTAGCAACAGCTAACAAATAATCAAATAAGCAAGCAATGAGTGTCCCAAAGTGCAACCTTCTAACGTCCTAAACGTATAAGGTTGTAAGTAAGTAGATGTCTCAAAAGACCATCTATGTAGGTGGAGGGTTAATGTCCACCTAAAGCTAGTTCACTCAACTAGTATGTTCAAAGTAAGTTGTTTATTAAAACCGTGTATGATCCGTTGGTGAAAGTTTGTAATAATAATTCGTTTAGACATTATTATTAAGTTTGTTTTGTTGTATACTATTCATTAGTACATATCGTGTGTTGCTAACAGATTATTTAGTTCGTAAAAACCTTAAATCGTAGGTAAAAGTTGGTCAACTCGTTGGTCAAAGCTGGTCAAACCTGGTCAAACTTGGTCAAAGCTGGTCAAACTTGGTCAAACCTGGTCAAACTGGTCAAACATGGTCAACCTGGTCAAACCTGGTCAAACTGGTCAAACCTAGTCAAACTTGGTCAAACCTGGTCAAACCTGGTCAAACCTGGTCAAACTGATCAAACTGGTCAAACTGGTCAAACTTGGTCAAACCTGGTCAAACTTGGTCAAACTGGTCAAACCCGGTCAAACCTGGTCAAACCTGGTCAAACCTGGTCAAACCTGGTCAAGGTTGGTCAAACTTAGCATCACTAGCAAAATGTAGCAACACTAGTAATTGTGGCATCACTAGGTTAGTGTCTCTACTTGAGACTTAGGATATTTTCAGAAAATGTAGCATCACTAGCATAATGTAGCATCACTAGTAATTGTGGCATCACTAGGTTAGTGTCTCTACTTGAGACTTAGGATATTTTCAGAAAATGTGGCATCACTAGCAAAATGTAGCATCACTAGCAAAATGTAGCATCACTAGGTTAGTGTCTCTACTTGAGACTTAGGATATTTTCAGAAAATGTGGCATCACTAGCAAAATGTAGCATCACTAACAAAATGTAGCATCACTAGGTTAGTGTCTCTACTTGAGACTTAGGATATTTTCAGAAAATGTGGCATCACTAGCAAAATGTAGCATCACTAGCAAAATGTAGCATCACTAGCAAAATGTAGCATCACTAGGTTAGTGTCTCTACTTGAGACTTAGGATATTTTCAGAAATTGTTCTAAGTGTCGGTTTCTAATTCGGGAAACTTTCTAAGTTTAGTCTTTGGTCCAAGTTACTAACTAAGTCATCCAAACCCATTTTTGTTACCACTTTCCAAAAATAGTAAGTTTTGTCGTTTTTAGAAACCGAGCCGTTTTTGTTGACTTGGTCAAACTTACTCGGTTTGACTCGAAACTTTTACCTAACCCATATATCAGTTTAAAGAGTCCAAATAATTTGTCGGTTTGTGTCGGAGTCATCCAAAGTGTCGGTTTTTAAAATGTAACTTTAAAGCTTCAAAATCTCACATTTTTCGGTTTTATCGGTTTGGTTCAACATTTATTTTACACACTTTCTGGTCAAAATCAGTTCTCACAAATATTACTCATGAATCCTCTATGTTTCTAGTGTCTAACATAATTTTTCTAGCCATTACAAGGGTCATCTAAGTATACAAATAAAATCCACAAAAGTTCATATCTTAGTTTCTGATTTTACACAGGTCAGTCCTACAAATCGATTCGTAGGGAAAATCGTGTAAATTTCTGGAAAAAGTGTAAAACAAAAAAGTTGTAGATATTTTCAATACGCAAATTTTTAAAAAAATGAATCTTCTAACTCTCAGTATTCGATTTTATACGGATTTTTCTTTGAGTCTGACTTTTCTGGGCAGATTTGTGCTTGTTCTTGAATAAAGTATAAAAACGTATTTTAACAAAAGTTTTGGACATATTAGTGATAGATGAACATAATAACATCTAAATAAACATAAATGAGAGTAGAGATGTGTCCTCACAATGGTGGTTTGAAGAAAGAAGGCTAAGATGATGATGAGGAACTTGTGAGCTTGAATCTTCTTGAAGAACTTTGCAAAATGATGGGGGATTAAAGTGGTGGTGCTTGGTGGTGATGTGGTGGTTGTAGGTGGTTTTGGGTGGTGGTTTAATGACTGATTTTTCAGTCAAAATGAGAGAGAGTGAATGTTGAGAGAAAATGAGTTTGAGTGTTTCAAATGAATGAAAGGTTTGCATGTATGGTTAGTGGTCTTGGAGGAAGTTTGAAATGATGAGATTTTGCATGTGAATCAAGTGGAGAGGGGAAGGGGTGGCCAGCCCCTAGGGGGTCCCACAGGGGTATTTTAGTCATTTACTTATTTACCATTTAATTTGTTATGTTTCCCGTTCGATTACCCGATTGTTTCGACGTTTATTTGGACGTTAAACGTTTAATATGCGTGTTTAATTAACGATTTAAATTTCGATACTTTTGGTTGAAGTATTTATTAAAAATACTTCGAAAACATTTATAATAATGTTCCGTTAATTCTTCGGCCTCGTTTTGCGTGTTAGTTATACTGTGTTAAATCGCGTAACGTTTTAAATAGACGTTTTTATTGACGAATCCTTATACGATGATTTTAATAATAATTTCATACAAAATAACATATTTTAAATTATAAAAAAAAATAAAAAATAATTCAACTTTCGTTCGATTGTCGGGCGCGTTCCGCGCGTTTCGGTTGCGTTTGAGACGTTTTAGCCAAAACGCCTAAGTTTTTCGTGTATTAATTTAACCAATTAACAATATATGATAAATAACTTCTAAAAATAGATTCAAGTTATTTATGGAAATATTTTCACCAACGTCGTATAATTAGACGGACTCCGTCCGGTTGTTTCGCACAATTTCATCAAATTGCGTAAGAGTAATTACAACTAATTACGTAGGCGTATATTCACATAAATATACAAATAGTTACAAGTAATTACAAGTATTTAGCCTAAATCACATCTAAATACACGTAATTAGGGTTTCGGTTAAGTTTAAAAGTTAACCTAAATTGTCGGGTGTCACACAACACATCTATTAATTCATACAACAAAATTTTACATAATTAATGCATACAGTACAAGTTACTAATGCATAGTTTTGTTGTATCAATCAAAATTGATGTTGTATATATCGGTTCCCATCATAGAGAACCTAGGACCGAACCATATAACCTTGGTTTAGGTGGGGTTTGGTGCAGTTAAGGTTTGGTCCCCATTTTTTTTTTTTTTTGTCCTACCTGAACACCCTATCATCTTGAGTGTTTGTTAACATATAATCAATATATTTCTTTTTCCTTTGTCAATATTGTTAGAAAATAACATCGCAATTGACAATCAAACACATGAGCACGCAGCGGAATATTAAACATGTATACGTATAATTAACAAGGGTTAATAGTTGTGTACATTTTAGCTAGCTCCAATAAAAATTGTGACAATCCTCCAATTAGGGTATTTACTTAACCTAATTTCATGCATTACCTAGAGTAATTCCCTGACTAGTGAATTCAAAACAATTTATGTGTTAAGTTTTGATAAACTTACTATGTGTTATGTGATATATTTGATAGTAGTTATATGTGTATATATATAATTACGTACGAAATAAATATATCAAACTCTACGAATAGAACGTAATAACATTGGTGATACAAAATAATTAATAATTCAAAAATTATTAATTACAACTATTATATAATTATATTATTGATATAATATAACAAATTATACGTTTTATAATAAACGTATTAATCGCGAATAATAAAGTTCCAAAATGAACTTCGAAAATACTTTTGAGTAATTTTTATATTGAAATTATTATATAAAAGTATTATAACGAAAAGAAAACGAAACATTTAGACGATTTTTGTTATGCGTATTACGAACAGAAACAATTTTAAAACGCGCTTAGAGGTTTCAAATAATAAAAGTATTATTTCGTAAGTTACTGTTTTAATGTGTAGAACATTACCTCAAAATATGATTTCTAAATTTAACTGAAATCTGGCACGCGTTTTAACTATACAGTACTTTTACTGTGATTAATTTTAATTATACTTGTAACAAAGTATTTCACATTTCGATTTCAAATTCCTAAATCTGAGATATCGAGAAACATAACGCGAAATTTTATTATAACTAAAGTATCACAAATTATACCCGTACACGAAATTAACGGGCTAAAAACTACCAATATTACACCAACTAAAATATCTGGCGACCATTTTATACTCCCTCCATACCGTGCCTTTGAAATTTTGATCTACAATAATACATCTCACCTACATTTTGATCTTCACAATTTACACACACACTTCACTTCATTTTCTTGCTCTCTCTGGTTTTGGTGTGTACTGGAAGCAGAACAAGAGGCAGCAGCAGCATAAGCAACACCAAAAGCACCTTCATCTTCATCATCTTCAACCTTTCAAACTCACAAAATCAAACACCTAAAACTACAAACAAAATGGTTTCTTGATCACTTATCATCATCATCGTTCGTAATCATCATCATCAACTCAGAAATCATCATCTCCACCTTAAAATCATTGTGAGGAAAAATTTCTCCATTTTCTTCATTTTTATAATTTTCTTAAACTATGATGTATGTTGATGATTGATGTTAAAAACTTGTTAAAACATGTTATATTAGGTTTATATAACATATTATGGGGTTTGATCATGTTAAAAATCGGTTATAAATAAAAACCCGTATGTATTTGTTATAACAGAGACGAACCAGAACCTGAAACCCAAGCCGAGACCGGCGGCTTCAGGCCTTGACCGGCGGCTAAAACCCAACCCCAACACGTCTACTTGATGAAATTCAAATGACGCGATCGTGTCATTTTTACTCTTGGACCATTTTCAGAACTACACGATCGCGTGATTCTTTTATAACCTGGAAGAGGCCGGCGGCTTCAAGCCGTGGCCGGCGGCTTCCCCTTTTTTTTTAAACAGAAAACAGTTTTCGACTTTTATAACGCGGACAAAACTAATAAATGTTATACAAACCGAGACTTACTACTTGAATATTATTGCGACAACGAGACTTAGTACTTTATACGGACACGACTTTGAGACAAATTTATATCCACGACATAATTCTATACGGACACTTTGAACGCGACAAAACTAATACGATAATAAAACTATATATATATACTAACGGACAACTTATATATATATATATATATTTAACGAGAAGTAAATGGGACGATTTAATGTAACATCCCCAAATCGGGCCTAGGAGAAAAAAGGTATTTTCTTTAAATTATTTATGCAATTTAAATTATTACCTGAGTTTGATTGTAAATTTAATATGTAAGTGAGCCTCAGGAAATATTGTGACTAGTGAAATATTAATTGTTTTAAATAAACTTAGATGACGATAAAATAAAATAATTTTCTCGCATTAGAAATCCAGGTTCCAGACAATAGATTTAGAAGGGGCATAATTTTTACTGCATATGTCTGGAATAAAAATGTGAAGATCGACCTAACATTTTCATTTCTTTCACACTTCAAGAACACACACCCATTTCACACAAAAATCAAAGGAAAAACCCCAAACAATTCATTTTGAAGCTGTGATTTTGATACAACAATCTGAGTTACAACACCTCCTTCTTGTTATCATCTACCTTGTAAGTACATTCTCCATTTTTATGCATAATTTGGGTTTTTGGTTGGAACTAGGTTAAATGTGGATGCATGAGTGAAATTAGGAATTTGATGATGATGATTTGTTGTTATAATATGTTATAGGATGTTAGTTGAGGTTCTTTTTGGGTTAAAAACATATATGGTATCCGAATTTAGTAAATTTAGACTTTTGGTACGTGCTGGTGTTCTTGATGATCTGAGTTTTGTTGCTGGAAACGTGACAAACGCGATCCGGCTAGATAGCCCGGATCGCGTTGCTATGTGTTATTGTGTCTAAATCCTAATTCCTTCTTCGAAACGCGATCCAACTCATACACCCAGATCGCGTTTGAAAGTGTAAAATGGTTACAGAACATTTTCTTCTTGTGAACGCGATCCTAACCCGGAAACCCGGATCGCGTTCGTATGTTTATTTTGGTAGCAGAATAATTTCTTAAGAGGAACGCGATCCCAACCTCCATTGTCCGGATCGCGTTTGCATTTGTAATTTTGACGAATTTGATGTTTTGTGAAATTGTTAGAATTCAATACTTATATCATTATCCATTGATGATTCTTGATTATTGATGTAAGTATTTAAATATAGATATAATTTGAATTATGAAACAAGTTATTAACTTGTGTTTTGATTGTGTTTACAGAGGCACCGAAGACTCAATAAAATAAGATCTTTGAGTTGGAGACGGAAACAAGACAGGTGAGTGGACTGGTTCTCACAATTTAATCTTGGTGTTAACAGTTAGTTGCATCAATTTTTAAGTTGCTTGTATTGACTGATTTATCATTTCGATAATGATAGGATTGTTGATTAAAGTTGTGGTTTGATAGATTGATTGTTTGCTAGTGAATAATTCCATGATGGGTTGGAATGATAGAGGTCAATTTTGGGTTTAGTTGCTATAGGTTAATCCTTATGGGTCGGATGAACATTCGTTGTGAATTAATCCATATTGGTTAAAGATAGCAATAAACTATCGGTAAAAATCTCTGTATTGGCCTGCAGTTGATTATTAAGTGTTCTTGGAGTGCCACCGCGGACTGAGGGTATCTCAAGAACCACCGATCCTCTGTTTGATTGTTTATTTAGATGATTGTTGTGAATTGATTGTTATACTAAGTTAGATTGTTAGACTTAGTTCATTCACTTAGCTTTGTGCTAATTCCCCACCTACTCTTGCAGGTTAACTTTTGGGATATGATTAGGCAATGGTGTTGTTTTGAAGAAATGTTTGACAATGGGAACTCTGATCGTTTTGGATAAATCATGTTTGTTAATATAACACCCAGTTATTGTATTAGCGTTGTAATTTTACTTAATACTCATAAACTTGTAATGTTTTGGTATGACTGAATGTCGTATATATAATGTTATATCTATCTTGGTATGAATGGGATTTACGCTTCCGAAATAATAAAAAAAAAAAAAAAAATATATGTCATAAAATTTTGGGTGTTATATTTAACTTAGTAAATACCAACTATATAAATGGAAGATTTATATACATAACGATGACTTATATATTTTAATAAATACGAAACTTTTACAAGTGTATTTATATAGATATATATATACGATAAACCAAAAACAAGTTATATTTTTACAACAAACGAGTTACGTTTTGAAAACCTAAACGACAACAAGGTTTTATTCGCGACTATTAACAAACGACTTATACATTGGATATAACAAAGTTATTTGATAACTAAAATATTTATGTTTTTAAAACATAACCGACATCAACGACAACTACATTTATGTACGTATATTTACGCGACAATTATAAATATACCTATGTACTTATGAACTTAATCAATGACGACAATTAATATATATATTAGAATATATATATTCAACTAATATGTATATAAATACATACCTAAACTTAACGATTATTCTAACACAAACGTCAACAACCACTAAAATGTTACAAACATTTTAACTTAACAAATAATCCGTATACTTATACAAGTATTATTATTTGCGTCTAGGTATTTGATTGACGCTGTGGGATTATTTGCTAGCTGTATATTTTGCTGAAGATTGCAAAACCGTGAGTTCACAGCCCCTGACTTTTATTGTTTTAAATGCTTTTAAAACCAGGGGTGGAAAACATAGTACAATGTGATAACATGCTATATGCTTTATTGTATTGCGCTGCATGCTATTATGTGAACTGATTAACATGATCATTTTCATGCTATTAAACTTGGATTGTTAATATGAAAGGTGTTCATATTATATTGTTGAACTTGAACTATTTCAATAAAATGTTTTCATATTGATTTAACTCGAACTAATTATATGAAACGTTTTCACAACATTTTGGGAATAAGACAACAGATCTTGGTACGATCCTAGGTTTACGCGAGGTAGTTGTAGTGCACATAAAGTCCCAGTGCTTGCAACCTATAACCATTAGCTAGGTGACTCTAGCCACTGAGTATACAGATAGTACTATCGACTTGACAACCCTCCCAGGATATTACTCGTTGGTCATTCCAACCACATCGACGATAGTCGTAACGAGGAGTGTATACTTAAGATGTTACTGAGGCAACAACAAAACAACTAGTCGTGGTTTGGTTATAGTACTAGTGTCGTTACTTTAACTCTAAAGGTTTAGCTCACCTTGGAGGGATTATAGTCTATATTTCCCACACAACTAAACAACTAAACAACAACTTGGTTTGAGAAGGGTATTCCCTGTGATGACTAATAGGACAGGGGTTCCTCTGTGAGATTATATATTAGGAAACGTTTACCTTAATTGGTTGAACTTGGTTTCCCACAAAAACAACTATTCATAGGAAATGTTTACTTAAATGTTAAACCTGTGTTTCCTGCAATGATTATTATTGGAATGTTTACTTTATTGTTAAACTTGAGTTCCTGTTAACTATCTGTTGGAAAATGTTTGCTTGACTGCTAAACCTGATTTTCCTTAACTATTGAAATGGATATGTTTACTTATTTGATAAACCTGTATATCCTGCGACTACTTTTTAGGAAATGTTTATGATTAAACTTGTGTTTCCTACACATCTATTATTGTAGTAAGAATGATATTCTTACTAATTAGAGGAAATGTTTTCTTTAATTAGAATACTTGTGTTTCCTACTTACATATAAACATTATGTTTGTGGACATGAATGATTTATACAAAACTTGATTTATTATATTCACACTAAACCTATGAATTTACTCAACATTCAATGTTGACAGTTTACTATGTTTTTCAGGGAATTAGGACTCAGGTACTCCTGCATGCATAAAGGACGTAGGCAACCTGACTATTTATGATGCCACTTTTGGGACACATGGATTTCCTTTGTATTATCAATTTCATTGGTTATACTTATGAAATCCCTCTTTTATAAATATGTATTTTCAAATACTTAAGTTGTCTTTGACAACCCTAACTTATGTACGACTTTATAAGTCGTATCTTTTGTAATAACTGTAAACTTATGGCATCTTAAATAAATATGTATGTTCTGTATGATCATATGCTCTGATACCAAGTTCTGTCACACCCCCAAATCGGTAATCGTGTTTATTAATAGTTTAGCGGAAGCTTTTAGTTAATTAGCGAAAGCATTGGACAAGTTCGGATCCGGATAGTTGTCTGTCATCCAACTCTGCCCAACAGAGTGGGGATCGGCACTTGCGTCCATACAACGCTTCAAACGGTGCCATCTGTATACTGGTGTGATAACTATTGTTGTAGGAGAATTCAGCTAATGGAAGATGAGTATCCCAATTTCCTCCAAAGTCAATCACACATGCTCGTAGCAAATCTTCGAGCGTTTGAATCGTTCGTTCACTCTGGCCATCGGTTTGTGGATGATAGGCCGTACTCATATCGAGTCGAGTACCTAGGGCCTGTTGTAGTGTTTGCCAGAAACGAGATGTGAATCTGCTATCTCTATCAGATATAATCGACAATGGCACACCGTGCCGAGAAACGACTTCTTTGATATAGATCTTTGCCAGTTTCTCAAGCTTGTCAGTCTCTTTGAAAGCAATGAAGTGGGCTGATTTCGTCAGTCTATCGACAATCACCCATATTGAATCAACCCCGGTTGATGTCTTTGGTAGCTTTGTGATGAAATCCATCGTTATGTGTTCCCATTTCCATTGTGGCATCACTGGTTGTTGCAAAAGTCCGGAAGGTTTTTGATACTCAACCTTGACCTTCGAACAAGTTAGACACTTGCTGACATAAGTAGCGATGTCTCTCTTCATATTAGGCCACCAATAGAAACCTTTCACATCTTGGTACATCTTGTCTGCACCAGGATGAATCGAGTAGTTGGACTTGTGAGCTTCATCCAGAATCAGCTTACGGAGTTCATCGTCGCACGGTACCCAAATTCTGTTCATGAAGTATAAAACTCCATTCTCTTTTGTTTCAAGCTGTTTCTCCATTCCTCTCCGGACGGATTCCCACGAATACGGCGGATTCATTGGGCGGATTCCTTAAAAATGGTTCTGTCTCGTGAAGTTGGCGGGAATACGGCGGATTCCCCGGAATCCGGGCGGATTCCCATGAATACGGACGTATTCCCTTGAATACGAACGTATTCCCTTGTTTTGAGACTTTTCTTGTGTTATGTGTTATATTAAGTGAGTTTAATATGAAAATTTGTAAATTTCGACGTTCGACGTAATGTTAGACGTAGAATTTCCGCTAGAAAATTTCGGTGTCCGATTAAGATGAAATTTACATGTCCACTCAAAAACGGGTCAACGGTCAAAGCTCATCGCTTTGCCATGAGCCCTGTCAGTTTTCGGCACTTCGGGGTCGTTTGGGGCTCGAAAATCACGTTTTGTTGTTTTTCGGACATTATTTCGGACTTTTAGCTTATGATTTGTATTGGGCTTTTGTTTCTTTGAGCCCAGAGATCATTCCTGTGACTATATGCAATATTAAAAGTTGTTTTAAGAGGTCTATATGGTTCTTTGTGTAGGAGTTGTTTGTAGGCAGTTTATTTAACTGCATAGCATACCAGTAAGGGTATTGTTGATTGTTGCTTGTTAGGGTAAATAGATATTGATTATGTGAATCATGTTATATGAATAATTTGAAATACAATGAAGTATTTGAATCATGAAAATATGAGATATGTTTGAAATAATTGTTTTAAGAGTTGAGAAAATAATTATATGAACTTACTCTTGTTTGATAACTGAACATGGAAAGTTTATTGTTAATCAATTTAGGAATTATATATTGATGAATATAGGCGGAATATGACATGACATTTTAATAAGGCACTTAGTGCTAAATGTTATATATAGTATTATATGTAATAACTAAGGTATTAAGTGATTGATATTGAATCCAGTGATAAAGGTGTTAAATTGACTTAGTTATGTTAAACTCTACACCTGTGTTAATGTAATAATAAGAATTTTATTGAACAATTGGATTATTATGTCTACTTAATTATGTGAGTAGTTTCACACTCAAAGTAATAAAAAAAAAAAAAAATAGTAGCAAATAAATATTTGATTGTATACCTGTTGTTAAGGTGTTGTATATGTGTGTTAGCTTGGATATCACATTTGTGAAATATGTAATAGTAAAAGTTAATCACTTTGAAGATGGATGGTGTAACACCCCCGTCCCAATAATGAAACGGAAGGTCACATTTATTGCTATATATTAAAAGTACTAATAAATTCCTGTAATAATAAATAATAATAATAATAATAATGTATATTAAATGATAACCTATATTAAAGCCCAACTAGTAAATAAAAAGGTAGTCTCTATGGCAAGTCCAAGTCTTGAAGCTCTCGCACTCATCCCATATTACCCTGAGTACCTGCCGTAGGAAAAGAAATGTGGCTGAGCTAATTGCTCAGTGCGCGGATGATAACAGAAGTACACAGTAAAAGTAATAATATCTTAAAGTAAGAATGAAGCGGAATAAATAAGTAAAATTTATTTTTTTTTCAAAAAGTCACCCTTCGAGTAACACCACCCTTACACCAGAGTAAACAAATGAATTAAAGGCTGAAGCAACGAGGGGTTGGGTTATTTTATACCGAGTACCCTACGAACAAAATATCCACTGCACAACACCGGTGCCAAATATCATATCTCACAATATATCATATCAAATCACATCTCACAAAACACACTGGTCGCGACTCCAGGTGTACGTATCCCCTAATCGGAAGGTGTGTATGGCACTACACCACACGACCGCTCTACACAAATCATATCATATCATAACATAGCCTAGGATGCATCCATACGCCCCCCCAAATAATCAAAAGCTCTCCCGCGAGCACAAATCAAAAGCTCTCCCACGAGCATAATCACACAATCACATAATATCAACAAAGGGGAGACGCCGTGGACTAATCCCACCGCCACGGATAGTGCGACATCATTGGTGCCGCAATGACGCCCCTGTGGTCCTCCACAGGAAGCTGACTCGGTATACCTATCTCCGGTCTACAAAACTCTAGGGTTCTATGGGCGCACAATAAACATATAACCAACCACACACCTGATTTTGTCCACCACGCATATGGAACCTAAATCAAATGAATCAAAAATAGCTCGCAATAATGAATTCCCCTAGTTTTCCAAAATCATTTTCACATAAAGTTTTCCCAAAATTTCCACATTTTATCATATCTCAAATAACACTTTAGCTCAAAACAATTTAGCTCAAATGGGGGAATCAGATCACACAAGTATATCAAGATATCAAATGAATCACAAAGATATCGAAAGAACGCAAAGATATCAATAAAGCATGTCAAGATTAACGCTGAAAGAAGAGTACAGACATCCGTACCTGAATAAATGTCAAAAGCTCTCAAGATTGAAAAGAATCTACAATCCTCCACAAAATCTACATGTAACAATTTAACTAGCTTAAATTATTTTCATATCTTATCATAAGTTCTTTTTATTTAATTTAAAATGTCAATAAAGTTTAATGTAACAAAGACACGGGCTTAACTCATAAAGTTTCGTAACTAGAAATTCATATGTATTGTCGGATCACTTGTAAAAAATGAAGTTAAGCCATTCCTTAAAGTTTCTTTGCAACCTTTAATATACTTAAGGGATGTAAATAGTTAAAATTCACAAAAACATGATCACATCTTGTATCTTCTTCGTGAGACCAATACGTACCACATTTACTCATCCTAAATTCCTAATTCGATTGTTTCTATTTCGTGTTAGATGCGATTCGATTATAAACCAAGTAAATGGTGTTAGACTGTGTACTATCAATTTTGGGTTCCGATTTGTAAATAAAGCATGTGTTTTAAGACTCGAATATTCCCGATATCGTAACCGAAAATGCTAGTTAAAAAGAATGAATTTCAGAAATTGATCTTGAATAAACTATGGATTCATGAACTACTTTCTCATTACTTAAAAATATTTCATTACTTAAAAATAAAAGATTAACATATATGGTTCAAGAATTACCTTCGGACGATATCGACTCGATCATCAAAACTAAGCCCGTAAAACTTGTTGTCCTCGTTTCAATTTTCTGTCCATCTCTATGAATCCTCTGTGTGTGCTTACTTACTCTATTTCTTGATTGTGTTAAATTGTTTTTGGCGAATGAAATGTGGAGAAGGAAATTTGTTTATAAAACGAGTTTTTAGCCCAAACAAATAGGGATTTGCTATCACTATTTTGACCACGACTCACCCTACCTTTTGACTTGGTCTTTTATCCCAACGATACTTCCGTATCAAATAAATATAATTACTTATTTGGTAAATGGCATAATAAATATTCGTATAATCATCCATAATTAGATAGATTGTAACTAATTTACTTACAATCCGTTATAACTAATTACATATTATATACTCAATATTAAATAAAATATTTTATATTCAACTATAATAATTTTGGTTATTATAACATATCCCCCTAAAAATGATTTCGTCCCCGAAATCAAGAAGAAGATGTAATTATATAGTTTTAATTAGGGTTATTATAATATATCTCACTAAAAATGATATCGTCCCCGAAATCTATAAAATTATAAGTTTATTATATATATATTTTTTTCGGTTGTTATAGATGGTATGAAGTGGCCTGAGAATGAAGTGTGACTGACATAATATGACGACGTCTGGCCAACGTATTTATATTATGCCATCTCACATGGAGTTGTGAGGTTATTAAATACCCAATGAAGCTAAATGATTTTAAAATAACGGATGACATATGTTGACCTGCGGTTATGAAATAGTTATTGATTGACTAAAATTGAGGTAGTAGTAAACTACTAAAACTATTGATTAATGTGATATCATTATAAAGGAAGAATTTTGGACTGTTTCTATTACTTGTTAAAACGTATAAGTGGTTATTCGGTGATGATAATTAAAGCTTGGTAAAGACTACCATAGTTGGATAGCCTATTGTAGGGAAAAAGTAAAATAGTCAGGAAAATAAGAGTTTACTTGTTGGATTGATAATCTTATTATAATTATGTGCGAATTACATATAATCTTTCGTATTTTTGCTTATCTAATGACTAGATAAAGTAGTAAATTGTAATTTGAAAAGTTATGTGATGAGAAAAGTTAAGTAGAGGTCGGTTAAATTGGATTAAATATGTGAATATTGTTGAAAAATGTGTTGATGATTAGCACATTTTGTTAATGTGATACGTGTGCTAGTATAGCAAAGTACCCATTGAACGAGACTTAGCATGTATCCAATATGAATTGGTGCTAAGTGATTGTGTAAGTACATGATTATGGTAGTAACCATAGGATTTGACCTCTCTTTTGCTTATTAATATGTGTATTGTGGTTTCCATAACCACTGTCTTGTTATTGAAAAGGATACAATTCATGTATAAATTTTGAAGATCTAGCACGTTGCTAGTTCTGTTTGTGAAAGTATATCACTTTACCTAGTTAAGTGATTTACTTATGTTAAGTGATTTACTTATGTTAAGTGATAACTTGTTTTAAAACGTTCATTGTGTATATGAAAAAATAAGATTTGGATACATTATATGTGCTGAAATGAGAAATTGAAGCATGTACATTGGATATGTGCATGTGTAATTAGGTTGAAAACATATATCTTAAAATGGATTAAATGTATACATATTTTGTGTATGTGTGATTAGTAATTAAGATACGCATAGAGATGATATGCATAAGTAATTTAAATTGTACATATACCTTATGTGCACTTAGTGATAAATAATTATGTAGTTAGGGAATTGGAAATAAAGTGTGAACCAAACTTCACATGAGGTATGATGTGATTAAATTTCCTAGATTAATTAAGGATGATTAGATTTCGAGGACGAAATCTCTTTAAGGGGGGGAGATTTGTAACATCCTCAAATTGGACCTAGAAGTAATAGGTATTTCCAGTAAATTTAAATGCGATTTAAATTTGTTATATGTATTGTGATAATTGAAAATAATAGGTCAAACAGTTATATGACTTTTTGTGAATAGTAAATTATTAACTGTTTTAAATTTATTTAGTTGACGGTAAAATAAAATTGTATTTCCCCGCAAATGGTTTTTAAGTTCCAGACAATAATAAATACGGGAAATGAAAACTAACACTTATATGGTATATTATGTGGATGGGTCGGTTTTTATTTCCCTCCACACATACATACATACGTACGTATACACACACACACACATTTAACACAATCAATCCACAAAATCTTGAAGAAATCATCAAATTGGAGCTTCTAAACACGAATTCAAGCTTCCTTAATCATCACAAACAAGATATGCTCATGTGTTCTTGATTTTATAAACCCTAGAAATTGGGGTTTTGGTGTTCTTGAGCAAAATCCGAATTTAGGGTTTCAAAAGTGTTAATTGATGTTAATTAAGCTTTAATAACATGTAATAATCATTCTAGCATCATCTTAATCATGTTATATGTGTTAATTTTGTGTTTGAGATAACCTTAGAAATTGGGGGTTTTGAGTAGTTGATTAATCGGTAGGATGTTCATGAAATAGAAGCTTGGAATGATGATAAAATTGTTAGTTGATGTTTAAATGATGATTAAAATCTAAGCCTAACCTTGAAATGAAGAAAACGATATATGATCACTAATAAAGTTTATGTGTTTAGTTGATAATTCAAGAATTGGAGCTTCTATGCTTAGAATTATGATGTATGATTTATAAGTGTTGATTAAAGATGATGAATTACATTGATTATGCTAGGAGTTGTGAATTGATTAAGTGTTTATGAGAAGTATGATGATCATGATGAGTTTGATGGGTTATATGGAGAAAGTAGTATGATTTACTAATAAGAACACTTAATTGATTATTAAAGAGGATGGTGTGAAATTAGTTGGTTAAGTATTCATAGGATCAAATATTGATGTTTTGATGAATAATTGATGTTGAAGGTTATTAATCTTGTTAATGGTTTTATTATATTGGTTAACAATGATTATGATGGATGAAGGTGATTAGGTGAACATAATAGTCGTAAAGTTGATTTATGATAATTAAAGTAGCTTAACATGATGATGTGATCTTAATGATCACGGAATTTTGATGTTAATAAGATTATTCATAATCTTGAAATGATGAACGTTGAATTAATACAAGTTAGTGATAAGTTGTTTGATGTAATTACAATAGTATGATATTATATCAATATTGAGACAAGTGCCAAATGACTAACTTGTGTTGTGTTATTGTATTCTCAGATGTGGAGAAGACTCAGTGACATTAGACTACTGAGTGGACGACTATGATTGTCGGTGAGTGGATCTTGGACTTTCAGTCTAAGTTAGTTGTAACAACATGGTTACAACGGGTAAACTTGGTTTATTGCAATGATTGCTTTAATATTAAATTGCCATGATGGCTAACCTTTGATTGATTATTGGCGTCCATTGTGCTATGATAGTTGTGGACTATTTGATTTGGTGGGGGTCAACTAATGTGTTGGGTTTGGATACTATTACTAGGACTTCGCAAGTGCCTTGTACATGTGTTGGACACTGAAATTGCGTCGTGTGTAGTAATAGTACCAAACTATCGGTTTAACCTCTGATTTGGCCGTCAGTTGGTTTTAAGTGTTACTTGGGGAACCATCCGCGGCAAGAGGGTACCTCAAGGACCACCGATCCTTCTATGTTGCTTTTGCGTTGCTTGGTTATAGGCATGTGTTAAGCTGAGTTAGATTGATAGCTTGGGATCTATTCACTTAGCTTCGTGCTAACCCCTCATTACTTCTTGCAGGTTTACTTTTGTATGTGGGTGGGCAAGAAGTACATATGGAATGGAATGTTTGACAAGCTCACTCTGAAATGGATAATACGTTAATGATTTATCAACATATTGGGATTTCTATAACACCTAAACTTAATGTGTATAATGATTAGAATAATCTAGTTTTAAAGGTTGTATGTAAGTGGATTGCTATTTGAAATGTATGTATGCAATCTACTGCTTTCTATTAATCATGCGCTTCCGATATGTTTTAAAAAAAAAAAATATATATGTCCTTGTATTTAGCGGGTGTTATAATTTGGTATCAGAGCATAAGTTTGGGTGAATTGGACATTGGTTATGTTCAATCCCAAATCTATATGATGTGTCAAGTCAAACATTCCAGGGATGGGGTTTAGTAATTGTATGGAAATGTGGTTATTGAATATGTACTAACCTATAACAATATGCAATAGTGTTGTTTTGGATGCAGAGACGGAGGAACATGAGGAACCGTCTGGTATTCTCAATGATTCCTCAATACTCGTGGGCCTAGATGTGCCAGGTAATTTCTGATAAGCTTGATGAATTTTAATAAGCTTTGACTGTTTGTTTTACTATGATATGATTGTTAGTAAAGTAAATTGAATTATTGGTAATATTGCTTGCTAATAAAATGATAGAGGTGGTTAATGAGTAATCAAGAAGGAAATTGAAAATTTCGATCAAAGTGTTGGAACTGTGTAGATACATCGTTGACTAAGGTGTAACAATGGTATTATGTGAAATTAAGTGTATCTACAGTGTAAAAATAAGTTGATAAATGCAAGGTGTGATTATAGATCCTTGCTAGGGAATTGTTTGATAAATGATAAACTGAATTGATGTAACTTGATATGATGAAATTAATGGGATGTTGGTATTCTCCATTAATAGGTTTCGAGTCATGTTGTTATGTGAATTAGAAAGAGTTTAGTTGTTGGAATATGTGTATTGACTTGGTAAAGTCAATGTGGTCAACGAGTCTAATTGTGTTAACGAGTTTGTGAAAAGTCAAATTTGAAAAATTTGTTGAAATTGGTTTATATATGATGAACTTATGTGAAATTGGTGATTTAAGGTAATATCATGACACCATTAGTGAAAATGGCTTAGTTGACTTAAAATAGTCAATGATATGTGGAATGTATGTGAAAGTGGTGTTTATATGATCAGAAACCCAAATGGGTCAAATAAGTGCCTAAATGGGACGCTTAGTATGAAAACGGTTAGAAACTTGATGTGGTTGAGTATGATGACTTTTAAGTTGACTTAAAGCCATAAGTATAGATAAAATGTGGCTTGAAAGTGTAATGTAGTCATGTTGATTGAATTTGGTAAAATTTGCCCATTTGGACCCTTAAACGGGTCGACTAGTTAAAACATGATAGGACAAGTATATGAGGGTGATGAATGTGCCCACACGTCATAATTATATGTAGAAACATGTTGGCAAAGGGTGGAACCCTGAATGTATGCCGTTTGGAATATAGCGTGTCAACCAAAATGGCTCAAAATGGCCTAAAAATTGGTTATACGTCCGTTTTCTCGTTAAACGTGTAAATTGAAAAAGTGGAAAAATAGAAAGTTGCATTTTGATTATATAAAGGTGCCTGCGAAATTTCAGACCCTAATTCTTTGCGGTTTAGAAGATATACGCGTTTGAATTTCGTATTTTTGCACTAAAAATTGCAGACCTGTACAGCAGTCTGAATCCGGACGGATTCCCACGAATACGGCGGATTCATTGGGCGGATTCCTTAAAAATGGTTCTGTCTCGTGAAGTTGGCGGGAATACGGCGGATTCCCCGGAATCCGGGCGGATTCCCATGAATACGGACGTATTCCCTTGAATACGAACGTATTCCCTTGTTTTGAGACTTTTCTTGTGTTATGTGTTATATTAAGTGAGTTTAATATGAAAATTTGTAAATTTCGACGTTCGACGTAATGTTAGACGTAGAATTTCCGCTAGAAAATTTCGGTGTCCGATTAAGATGAAATTTACATGTCCACTCAAAAACGGGTCAACGGTCAAAGCTCATCGCTTTGCCATGAGCCCTGTCAGTTTTCGGCACTTCGGGGTCGTTTGGGGCTCGAAAATCACGTTTTGTTGTTTTTCGGACATTATTTCGGACTTTTAGCTTATGATTTGTATTGGGCTTTTGTTTCTTTGAGCCCAGAGATCATTCCTGTGACTATATGCAATATTAAAAGTTGTTTTAAGAGGTCTATATGGTTCTTTGTGTAGGAGTTGTTTGTAGGCAGTTTATTTAACTGCATAGCATACCAGTAAGGGTATTGTTGATTGTTGCTTGTTAGGGTAAATAGATATTGATTATGTGAATCATGTTATATGAATAATTTGAAATACAATGAAGTATTTGAATCATGAAAATATGAGATATGTTTGAAATAATTGTTTTAAGAGTTGAGAAAACAATTATATGAACTTACTCTTGTTTGATAACTGAACATGGAAAGTTTATTGTTAATCAATTTAGGAATTATATATTGATGAATATAGGCGGAATATGACATGACATTTTAATAAGGCACTTAGTGCTAAATGTTATATATAGTATTATATGTAATAACTAAGGTATTAAGTGATTGATATTGAATCCAGTGATAAAGGTGTTAAATTGACTTAGTTATGTTAAACTCTACACCTGTGTTAATGTAATAATAAGAATTTTATTGAACAATTGGATTATTATGTCTACTTAATTATGTGAGTAGTTTCACACTCAAAGTAATAAAAAAAAAAAAAATAGTAGCAAATAAATATTTGATTGTATACCTGTTGTTAAGGTGTTGTATATGTGTGTTAGCTTGGATATCACATTTGTGAAATATGTAATAGTAAAAGTTAATCACTTTGAAGATGGATGGTATGAAGTGGCCTGAGAATGAAGTGTGACTGACATAATATGACGACGTCTGGCCAACGTATTTATATTATGCCATCTCACATGGAGTTGTGAGGTTATTAAGTACCCAATGAAGCTAAATGATTTTAAAATAACGGATGACATATGTTGACCTGCGGTTATGAAATAGTTATTGATTGACTAAAATTGAGGTAGTAGTAAACTACTAAAACTATTGATTAATGTGATATCATTATAAAGGAAGAATTTTGGACTGTTTCTATTACTTGTTAAAACGTATAAGTGGTTATTCGGTGATGATAATTAAAGCTTGGTAAAGACTACCATAGTTGGATAGCCTATTGTAGGGAAAAAGTAAAATAGTCAGGAAAATAAGAGTTTACTTGTTGGATTGATAATCTTATTATAATTATGTGCGAATTACATATAATCTTTCGTATTTTTGCTTATCTAATGACTAGATAAAGTAGTAAATTGTAATTTGAAAAGTTATGTGATGAGAAAAGTTAAGTAGAGGTCGGTTAAATTGGATTAAATATGTGAATATTGTTGAAAAATGTGTTGATGATTAGCACATTTTGTTAATGTGGTACGTGTGCTAGTATAGCAAAGTACCCATTGAACGAGACTTAGCATGTATCCAATATGAATTGGTGCTAAGTGATTGTGTAAGTACATGATTATGGTAGTAACCATAGGATTTGACCTCTCTTTTGCTTATTAATATGTGTATTGTGGTTTCCATAACCACTGTCTTGTTATTGAAAAGGATACAATTCATGTATAAATTTTGAAGATCTAGCACGTTGCTAGTTCTGTTTGTGAAAGTATATCACTTTACCTAGTTAAGTGATTTACTTATGTTAAGTGATTTACTTATGTTAAGTGATAACTTGTTTTAAAACGTTCATTGTGTATATGAAAAAATAAGATTTGGATACATTATATGTGCTGAAATGAGAAATTGAAGCATGTACATTGGATATGTGCATGTGTAATTAGGTTGAAAACATATATCTTAAAATGGATTAAATGTATACATATTTTGTGTATGTGTGATTAGTGATTAAGATACGCATAGAGATGATATGCATAAGTAATTTAAATTGTACATATACCTTATGTGCACTTAGTGATAAATAATTATGTAGTTAGGGAATTGGAAATAAAGTGTGAACCAAACTTCACACGAGGTATGATGTGATTAAATTTCCTAGATTAATTAAGGATGATTAGATTTCGAGGACGAAATCTCTTTAAGGGGGGGAGATTTGTAACATCCTCAAATTGGGCCTAGAAGTAATAGGTATTTCCAGTAAATTTAAATGCGATTTAAATTTGTTATATGTATTGTGATAATTGAAAATAATAGGTCAAACAGTTATATGACTTTTTGTGAATAGTAAATTATTAACTGTTTTAAATTTATTTAGTTGACGGTAAAATAAAATTGTATTTCCCCGCAAATGGTTTTTAAGTTCCAGACAATAATAAATACGGGGAATGAAAACTAACACTTATATGGTATATTATGTGGATGGGTCGGTTTTTATTTCCCTCCACACATACATACATACGTACGTATACACACACACACATTTAACACAATCAATCCACAAAATCTTGAAGAAATCATCAAATTGGAGCTTCTAAACACGAATTCAAGCTTCCTTAATCATCACAAACAAGGTATGCTCATGTGTTCTTGATTTTATAAACCCTAGAAATTGGGGTTTTGGTGTTCTTGAGCAAAATCCGAATTTAGGGTTTCAAAAGTGTTAATTGATGTTAATTAAGCTTTAATAACATGTAATAATCATTCTAGCATCATCTTAATCATGTTATATGTGTTAATTTTGTGTTTGAGATAACCCTAGAAATTGGGGGTTTTGAGTAGTTGATTAATCGGTAGGATGTTCATGAAATAGAAGCTTGGAATGATGATAAAATTGTTAGTTGATGTTTAAATGATGATTAAAATCTAAGCCTAACCTTGAAATGAAGAAAACGATATATGATCACTAATAAAGTTTATGTGTTTAGTTGATAATTCAAGAATTGGAGCTTCTATGCTTAGAATTATGATGTATGATTTATAAGTGTTGATTAAAGATGATGAATTACATTGATTATGCTAGGAGTTGTGAATTGATTAAGTGTTTATGAGAAGTATGATGATCATGATGAGTTTGATGGGTTATATGGAGAAAGTAGTATGATTTACTAATAAGAACACTTAATTGATTATTAAAGAGGATGGTGTGAAATTAGTTGGTTAAGTATTCATAGGATCAAATATTGATGTTTTGATGAATAATTGATGTTGAAGGTTATTAATCTTGTTAATGGTTTTATTATATTGGTTAACAATGATTATGATGGATGAAGGTGATTAGGTGAACATAATAGTCGTAAAGTTGATTTATGATAATTAAAGTAGCTTAACATGATGATGTGATCTTAATGATCACGGAATTTTGATGTTAATAAGATTATTCATAATCTTGAAATGATGAACGTTGAATTAATACAAGTTAGTGATAAGTTGTTTGATGTAATTACAATAGTATGATATTATATCAATATTGAGACAAGTGCCAAATGACTAACTTGTGTTGTGTTATTGTATTCTCAGATGTGGAGAAGACTCAGTGACATTAGACTACTGAGTGGACGACTATGATTGTCGGTGAGTGGATCTTGGACTTTCAGTCTAAGTTAGTTGTAACAACATGGTTACAACGGGTAAACTTGGTTTATTGCAATGATTGCTTTAATATTAAATTGCCATGATGGCTAACCTTTGATTGATTATTGGCGTCCATTGTGCTATGATAGTTGTGGACTATTTGATTTGGTGGGGGTCAACTAATGTGTTGGGTTTGGATACTATTACTAGGACTTCGCAAGTGCCTTGTACATGTGTTGGACACTGAAATTGCGTCGTGTGTAGTAATAGTACCAAACTATCGGTTTAACCTCTGATTTGGCCGTCAGTTGGTTTTAAGTGTTACTTGGGGAACCATCCGCGGCAAGAGGGTACCTCAAGGACCACCGATCCTTCTATGTTGCTTGTGCGTTGCTTGGTTATAGGCATGTGTTAAGCTGAGTTAGATTGATAGCTTGGGATCTATTCACTTAGCTTCGTGCTAACCCCTCATTACTTCTTGCAGGTTTACTTTTGTATGTGGGTGGGCAAGAAGTACATATGGAATGGAATGTTTGACAAGCTCACTCTGAAATGGATAATACGTTAATGATTTATCAACATATTGGGATTTCTATAACACCTAAACTTAATGTGTATAATGATTAGAATAATCTAGTTTTAAAGGTTGTATGTAAGTGGATTGCTATTTGAAATGTATGTATGCAATCTACTGCTTTCTATTAATCATGCGCTTCCGATATGTTTTAAAAAAAAAAAATATATGTCCTTGTATTTAGCGGGTGTTATACGATATAACAAAGTTATTTGATAACTAAAATATTTATGTTTTTAAAACATAACCGACATCAACGACAACTACATTTATGTACGTATATTTACGCGACAATTATAAATATACCTATGTACTTATGAACTTAATCAATGACGACAATTAATATATATATTAGAATATATATATTCAACTAATATGTATATAAATACATACCTAAACTTAACGATTATTCTAACACAAACGTCAACAACCACTAAAATGTTACAAACATTTTAACTTAACAAATAATCCGTATACTTATACAAGTATTATTATTTGCGTCTAGGTATTTGATTGACGCCGTGGGATTATTTGCTAGCTGTATATTTTGCTGAAGATTGCAAAACCGTGAGTTCACAGCCCCTGACTTTTATTGTTTTAAATGCTTTTAAAACCAGGGGTGGAAAACATAGTACAATGTGATAACATGCTATATGCTTTATTGTATTGCGCTGCATGCTATTATGTGAACTGATTAACATGATCATTTTCATGCTATTAAACTTGGATTGTTAATATGAAAGGTGTTCATATTATATTGTTGAACTTGAACTATTTCAATAAAATGTTTTCATATTGATTTAACTCGAACTAATTATATGAAACGTTTTCACAACATTTTGGGAATAAGACAACAGATCTTGGTACGATCCTAGGTTTACGCGAGGTAGTTGTAGTGCACATAAAGTCCCAGTGCTTGCAACCTATAACCATTAGCTAGGTGACTCTAGCCACTGAGTATACAGATAGTACTATCGACTTGACAACCCTCCCAGGATATTACTCGTTGGTCATTCCAACCATATCGACGATAGTCATAACGAGGAGTGTATACTTAAGATGTTACTGAGGCAACAACAAAACAACTAGTCGTGGTTTGGTTATAGTACTAGTGTCGTTACTTTAACTCTAAAGGTTTAGCTCACCTTGGAGGGATTATAGTCTATATTTCCCACACAACTAAACAACTAAACAACAACTTGGTTTGAGAAGGGTATTCCCTGTGATGACTAATAGGACAGGGGTTCCTCTGTGAGTTTATATTTTAGGAAACGTTTACCTTAATTGGTTGAACTTGGTTTCCCACAAAAACAACTATTCATATGAAATGTTTACTTAAATGTTAAACCTGTGTTTCCTGCAATGATTATTATTGGAATGTTTACTTTATTGTTAAACTTGAGTTCCTGTTAACTATCTGTTGGAAAATGTTTGCTTGACTGCTAAACCTGATTTTCCTTAACTATTGAAATGGATATATTTACTTATTTGATAAACCTGTATATCCTGCGACTACTTTTTAGGAAATGTTTATGATTAAACTTGTGTTTCCTACACATCTATTATTGTAGTAAGAATGATATTCTTACTAATTAGAGGAAATGTTTTCTTTAATTAGAATACTTGTGTTTCCTACTTACATATAAACATTATGTTTGTGTACATGAATGATTTATACAAAACTTGATTTATTATATTCACACTAAACCTGTGAATTCACTCAACATTCAATGTTGACAGTTTACTATGTTTTTCAGGGAATTAGGACTCAGGTACTCCTGCATGCATAAAGGACGTAGGCAACCTGACTATTTATGATGCCACTTTTGGGACACATGGATTTCCTTTGTATTATCAATTTCATTGGTTATACTTATGAAATCCCTCTTTTATAAATATGTATTTTCAAATACTTAAGTTGTCTTTGACAACCCTAACTTATGTACGACTTTGTAAGTCGTATCTTTTGTAATAACTGTAAACTTATGGCATCTTAAATAAATATGTATGTTCTGTATGATCATATACTCTGATACAATGAATGCACTATCGAATCTGTCCGCCCTCAAGGCTCAACTATTATTAAAATGCTTCCGCTAATTAACTAAAAGCTTCCGCTAAACTATTAATAAACACGATTACCGATTTGGGGGTGTGACAAAAATCGTTTAATAAACGAATAGGTTTCACTAATGGTAAAAGTGTAAAACCCTCTACGATTGCACACACAACACGTTGTCGATCACCATCCGAATGCTAGTTCAATTAACCGAATTAAATGCCTTTCTTTTCCTTTGCCTTTTTACGACAAAAGCAACAAACACCTCTAGGATGTTTTATTTTCGTCGATCGAACACAAAAGGGAGGAAAAAGAATTGGATATAAAAGTCAAGGCTTGGGGTTTCTTTTTCTTTGATTCGTACGTACGTATCAATCATTATATGCAAGCAAAGGATATTTATATATATATATATATATATATATATATATATATATATATATATATATATATATATATTAATATACATAATCCTTTAATAATAATAATTAAATAATAATAACCTTTTATTATTAATTAATTAATTATAAACCCTTTAACTAATTAGAAGTAACATTTTAGTCCTAATAACTTTCACCTTGAACCTTTATAATTTAATAACGTTTATTAAATTATCACAAATTAACTAATAGCTAAACTAGTTATTACAGTTAACTTAACTTGGTTAAATAAGCGGTATCTACGTGTTAACGCGTGTGACCCCATAGGCTCATTAATTTCCAGACATGCTTAAGTCGTGTACATATATACCAACAAATATGTCTAATACAATTTTTTTAAACTAATTAAAATTTGATTGACAAACAATGGAATGCAAATATTCAAAACAAGTAAATGAACACCAAATTATTTCTCAATGATTTCTATATTAATCCATTGCAATGTTTTAAAATTTGGGTTGACTCGGTTGAACGACAACCTGGTAATATGAACGGGTCGAATGATGCCGGGTTTTGAGGAGATTTTGACTCAGGTTGAGTCGTCCGAGTTTCATATTCAACTTCTGATCAGGCCCGTATACAGGATAAAACCTGTTTTTTGGCAGGAAAAAAAAAATTAAAACAGTTTATTCGTTTGTCAACCGAGAGATGATCGATGAACGATGTTTTGCTGTAGTGGTGACCGGGGTTGAAGGTAACTAAACTCTCAGAGATTGTAGTTTAGAGATGGTGGCTGCTATTGATGTAGCCAGTGATCATGCGTGCGTAACAGGGGGTGTTCAAAATATTTCGAAACCGGAAATTCGAACCAAAAACCGGTTGAATCGAACTGAATTTGGGTTAACCGAACCGACTTTTTTTCGTTTTTCGGTTTCGGTTAACCGAACCGAAATTGTTTTGGTTTTTCAGTTTCGGTTCATGATTTTGGGATAGATATCATAAACAGTTAACCGAAAAAACCGAAAAATTTATATATAGTTTTAAATATATGTATATATATATTGTATATATTATATTTATATATAGATATTTACACTTCTATTTTGATAAAATCATTTATATTTCCTTTTTACTCATTCTAATGTAATTTACTAGCTTAATTTTGGCCAAATTTAGTACTATTACTACTTAGTTCTAATTATATCCAACCGATTTACGTACGTATAACATGAATACACAATTATAAAGAGTAAAATGACTATCGTTTGATTCTTCTATTATCAAAATATTTTGAATATTGTGAACACTGATAAATGAATGTATATTTGTGTGTTATTAATTACTTTTAAAATAAGTATTAATTAATAAAGGGTTAATTTGGTTAACCGATTAATCGAACCGAAAAATCGGTTAACCGATTGCCGGTTAATCGAATTTTTTGATTTCGGTTTAGGTTCAAAAATATGTCGAACCGAGATTCCGGTTAACCGGTCTCCAGTTAACTGAGTCTTCGGTTAACTGTCCGTGAACACTCCTACGTGTGTATATATTGGAGAAGAAGGGGTAAAAAATAAAAATAAAGGAGAGACATATGGGGAATATAAATATGATAATGACTGTTTACTTTCTCTTATTTCGTAATTTTCTTATATACTCTTGATTAATTTTCAAATATATATTCCAATTATCACCATATTAGAAAATCGGGTTGTCCTGGGTCAAACCGATTGAACCGGACCCAATCACTTAATCGAGTCAACTAAAAACCCGATTTTTAAAAAATTTGTTTCATTGTGTAACAAATTAAAGGAACCAAAAGTTGCTTACGTACCGAATAAATTTAGCCAAGTAATAATCCAAATCAACCTTGAAACTAAAAGTTAAACAAAGCACCTGAGTATCTACTTTTATTTTTACTCACTTTATTGAACTAGAACATACTAAATCAAACGAAATGATGATAGAATCAGTACCTTCAAAGCTGCAATGTGTGTGAATGTTTACCTTCAATGGATACTAACCGAATGTTCCTTTCAAATTGAGCGATGATTCGTACACCATCAAAAATTATCTCTACACCACTAACTGTGTTTTATAGTGTTGTACCATACAACACCAAAAAGCATATTTAGTGGTGTACGAAAAATTATTGGTAGTATATGGATCACTCCCCTTTCGAATTTGTTGGTGAATTCCTATTACTAGGTGTTGATCTCTAGCTGGTTGATGCTAAAAATGGTTAACAAAAGATTCTTCTAGTCCCCGTTGAGTACACGTGTACATTTTTCGCGGTTAGAGTCATCCAATCACAATAATCCACGAGTGAATTCATACATTCCATCATTGAAGTCATCAAGTATACTTGCAAATAAGTGAGTAGAACGTCATATATATATACATACAACATTAGGCGTAGATGTTTGCTTATGTCAATAAGTTAATTCAAGGATAGCCAACATAGATTCACGTAGTTGTGATTCTTAATAATGTAATCTAAATCTAAATGATAAGTTTAAAAAAAAAAAAGTTTAATTCAGAAACATCAATTCTAATGATAATCAAAACGTATGATACCATAGATAAACGGCTTCCCAAATCTTTAGTACATGATGTATTCGGTTTTCAGTCCACTTTCAGTTTTCGTCAGTTTTGAACCGGATCGACCCGAAACTCGAAAAATCATCAAATGGAGAACCAAGAACCGAACCATATAGCATTGTTTTTGGTCGGGTTTGGTGCAGTTCATGTTTAGTCCTCGTTTTTTTTTTTTTACTACTAGATTTCTGAACACCCTATCATGTTAAGGGTTTGTTAACATATAACCAACTATTTTTTTTTTTTCCCCTATAAATTAATTGACAAACAATTGATCTGAATGTTTGCAACTTTTTTCTTTTAAATATTTTAAATTTGATTGAAACGATTCATTGATCTAAATAGTTTATATGATTAGATCAGAGAACGCAAATATTCAAAGCAAGTAAATGAACACCGTTATTTCTCAATAATTTTTAGAGAAATTTACTGTACAAGACCATTCAACGCATCGATTTTACTAAATGGACCATGTCAGGAATTTTTTTCCATTCTAAACCAAGTTATCGCCGAATGCACTTTTTCCTTCGGCGATTCGGCGATTTTTGGTGATACCTCATCCTCTCGCGACACGTGGCACCTTGTTTTCGCCGAAAATGGAAAATATCGCCAGGCCCATAATGTTCGCCAACCCGACACATGTAATTCAAAAATCGCCGAATTGTGTAAATCATTCGGCGATCGGCGATATTTTTGAAAAATCGGTTTTCGAGCCCAAGACCCTTCCTCCCCCATTTACCAACACTGTGTTTATTTGTGGCGAGATCTTGCTCCCGACCGGCGATTTTTTTGTGTCGTACTCTTGCACCTGCGACGGCGACAAAGGAATACGGCGACCAAAGTTCCGGCGACATGACAAACGGTTGACCAGTCAAAATCGTGTTTGATTAGGTAAAACTTTCACTCGATTTTTAGCTATGAGCATCTCCATTTTTAGCTATGAGCATCTCCATTTTCCTATTCGGGCGAAAACATGGTACCACGTGTCGCGAGAGGATGAAGTATCACCAACAATCGCTTAATCGCCGAAGGAAAAAGTGCATTCGACGATAATGTGGTTTAGAATGGAAAAAAAATCCTGACATGGTCCATTTAGTAAAATCGATGCGTTGAATGGTCTTGTACGGTAAATTTCTCTAATTTCTATATTATACTCCATTGTGTAACAAAAGAAACCAAAAGTTGCTTACTCACGAAATAGATTTAGCCAAGTAGAAATCCAAGTTGATCAAGCATTGATGAAATGTTTGACTGCAAAGGTGGAAATAAGACGACTCGTTACACTCCGATTGACGTAAATAACCCTTAATTGACATAGTGATTCCGATTAAGGGTGGTAAGAGTTGTCGGATTAATAGTGTTTTTGGTAATTTGTGTGTGCGGATGAAAGAGGTGTTGTTCATTTATCGATTATCCGTCTTCTTGCTTTAATTTTATTTGTGATAACTCCTCCGGAAATGCAGGAGTTGTAACCGGCTCATGATGAACGTGATTAACTGTTAGTTAGTCTATTGTGGGTCGTGGTGTAGACCTGGTCTTAGTTGGTTTATGATGCTATGTGCCAAGGGACATAAAAGGATTGATGGTTTTGAAGCGATGGCAATGAGAGAATGCATAAGTGCTCAGTAGAGGCGCTTGAGTGATGCATCTTGCCAGATGACACATGTTTCACTATGATCAATAACGTCCTATAGAGGGCATCGGTACATAAGTAATATGTACAGGTGCCATTACAAGTCAACCTGTAAACTAAAAGTTACTTGAAGCTCGCCGATACTCGACACGTAAACAAACAATGCAACTGACTATCTAATTGTCACTCACTCAATTGTACTAGAACATACTAAATCACACCAAATGATGATACAATCGGTACCTTCAAAGCTACAATGCGTGTGAGTGTTTACCATGGACATTAACCGAATGTTGCTTTCGAAATTGTTGGTGAATTCTATTACTAGGTAGATGTTGCTCTCTACCTCGTTCATGCTAAAATCGGTTAGCAAAGGATTCTTATCGTCCCCTTTTGAGTAAAAAAAGTAAACAATACAATAAAGTGTCTATTTTTCTCGCTTTTATCTTTACACTTTTAAAAAATGTCAACTTATTTGTTAAATTGTTCACATTTACAACACTGTACAAAATGTTCAAACTTATAAACGTGAAATAATTCAAAATTTGAAATATTTAAAAGTGTAAAAACTAAAAGAAAAGGATCAAAGGAGCAGCTCCTTTTAGAGGAGCATGGAAGGCAGCGTAACAATCAATAAGAAAATGACAACTTGGCATATGGTCCCCATATTCACAAATATGTAGTCCCCTCACTACAGATTGCAGGGACTAGTCTTGCACTTTTCTCAAACTTTTGGAGCTACCCACAAATCACTTCAAACTATTACCATTTTATCTCTAATCTGTAAAGAAGGTAACCAAATCTGGTTATAACTCTCAAAATCTTCCAAAATCTTCCGGCAATTTCTTCTTTCCGGAGCTCCGATCCGGCAACGGCTTGGCTCGTGAGGATGACGGTGACGGTGACGTTTATTCTTCTTTCATTTACTATTTTATCTTTCAAACCCTAGTTTTTCCAATCGTTGCTATTTATACATGATTTACGGATTATATAGTAGACCTAGTGGTTTAATTGTTACTTCTATGCAACAATTTGCTGTTAATTATCTATGTTTGTGTTAATTTAATCTCTGATTAAGATATGAAGTTTCTAGACAACCTAGGATTTATGTATTGTTTTTGTGTTGTAAGTGTGATTTTTTGCTTTTATGATTTGTGAATTATCAAATCGATTGGATGATAATTCATGTTAGTAGAAGATCTGGTTAGGTGTAATTTGATCATTGTGTATTAGAAATTTGTACTATAATTAAGCTGAATCAAATGCTAATTGAAGTTTCAAAAAAATGTTGAGATTAGTTGACAGGTGGTGGTACTTTGAAGTTTTAACCATGTTAAGTATGAATCAACTAACCTATGTCAAAATCAAGAAAACTTGTTAAATGTTTGTACATAATTTAAATAATGGTGATGCATTGAAGTTATTGAGTAATCTAAGTTTGAAAGTTTTATGATAGTAGCAGTGCTTGTGAAAACTTATATCTTGTGTGTGTAGGCATAAAACTTTACGGGTTCATTGTGCTGGAGTCCACTATTTGAATAGCTCAAATGTTTAATGCATGTGTTGAAGACACTGATTCGTATGAATTGTGTACATGGTAATTCGTGGTCCGGTTGTTACATTAAACTGATAGAACAGAAATCGAACCACAAAGTTCTATTAACTAAGATTTGAGTTATTTTGGTTTTATTTATTTGTTTGATTACAGGAATGGAGGTGCTTACACTATTAACGGTCGAGTGAAAATTCCTGGTATGTAATCGTTATCGTGTAGCTTCCATATTTATCTTTCGATTGAAGTCTTCGGTTGTTGTTCATTTCAATCAAAGTCTACTTCATGTCCTTTTTAATGTATGTTTATTATGTGTCATTTTGTCAATTATGTAATCTGAAACTTAGCTATTTTTGTTCCCACATTCCCCATTTGTGTTAAGGAACAAGATACTTGTCTTCTAATATATTACGAGTATTTATTTACAAGTGTTGGTTTAAATTTGGTTTTTTAAAGGTTTTGATGCAAAAGGGTTTAGTATGCCAATTAAGGCTAACAATGCCAACGTTACCGCATTTTATGTTTTAAGGTTGTAAAAAATTGATCTATATATCCGGCCATGTAGCTTGTCAAAGTTGGAGATATATTTGACGATTCAAAATTGGTTCAAGTTAATAGAGGATCCAGCTTGCTACGGGAAATTCCTTCCTCTCCAATTCCGACTACAGCATATATCAATGTAAGTTTCTTGGAAGATTCAGTTGTATCGATTTTAATGTGTCAAAATACTTACTGAAAACCCTGTTACTATATACATTCCTTCTGCTCCAAAATTATGGTTTCATTCTGATCTTCTGCGAGGCATGACGGTGTTGTGTTACATGATGCTATCATATACTTATGTGTTCGTATGTATATTTTATATGTTTAAATACGTGTGTGTTCATCTGTGTGGTCGTCTGTGTGTATATTAGTTATATATGTGTGTGTTCATTTGTGTCTTTGTTTGTGTGTATGTGTGTATATGTGAATATACGTGTGTGTTTATAGGTGTGTTCGTATTTGAGTTCGTCTTTGTGTATGTAGCTATATATGATGATTGTATGAACTGGAATATTCAATACTTTTGCATGATTCATAACTGTACACACATTCATATGATTTTATTTTGTTGAAATTGAAGATTTTTTTAAGATCTGATTTCATTGTAAGATGTAGTATAAAAGTTTTTAAATGCAGTAGTATATATTAAAATGCAGTAGGTTTTTGGTATGTATAATGTAGTGAATAATCAAAAGGTTTTTTTTTCCTTCTTTTAATTTGCAGTGTAATGGACCTTAACTTCATTCATTCAATTTGAAATATAGTTGACAGTTCTAATATAGTTTTATTTAAAAAAACATAATGTTAACAACAAAAGTATGTTTGTGTTTTTTATTTTTACAGTTGCACACATGTTGATTTAAAACTCAGTTTGTTATTTCTAATGTAATATGTCACATTAAATTTTTTTTGTAGGTTGGTACTGTGTTAATATGTGGAATTGTTTGGACAGATAAGATCACACCAGAACGATTTGAAAGAATATGGAAGTTGATAATTGAACAGTTGGGACTTGAGGATAATGAATGGGTAAAGGAGATGTATGACATCAGAAGAAGATGGATACCAGCATATTTGTTAGATGTATCGTCCATTTATTCACAAAAAGTTTAAGATTATCTAGATCTAAAAAAGTGGATCTGAAAAAATCACTACATTTTACATTTATGTTACTGCACTTTACGTTTTAATGTAGTGGAAAACTGATTTGAATGAGTAGATATGGGAAAACATTTACTGCATTTTACGTTTTAAATTACTGCATTTTATGTTTAAGGAGGTTGAAAACTAGATATCGAAAACTTACTTCTTTTTACGTTTAAATTACCGCATTATGGTTCAATTTACTGCATTTTAAGTTTAACGTGGTGGAAAACTGATATGAATAATAGATTTTAAAAAAAAAAACACTGAATGTTACGTTTAAACTACTGCATTTTATGTTTTGAATTACTGCATTTTTACATTTTTTAAGCTTATGTAAAACTGATATGAAAAAATAGATTAAAAAATCACTACATTTTATATTTATGTTACTGCATTTTTATGTTTAAGGTGGTGAAAAACTGATATAAAAAAAAGTAAATATTGAAAACTTACTGCATTTTACATAAAGATTAGTAAAGAATGTCACGAATGATTAGAGGAAGAATAACATTAAAAATACACCGCATTTTGTTAAACAAACTGAATTATGAAGAGTCTCAAGAGTTAACTTTTTTTTTTTTTTTTTTGTTAAAATGCAGTTTTATTTTGATAAAATGCAGTATATATAAATTAAGATTTCTCTAACAAGAACACAAACTAACATATCACTCAAAATTTTCGTAATCCACAAAAATTAACAGCCAAACAAAAGTTTTTAGAGTAAATTCCATAAATGGTCCATATGGTTTACATTGATTTACAAAAACAGTCCCTATACTTTTTTTTCAATTTTTTCGGTCCAATAACTTTGGATTTGCTCGCAAATGGTCCCTTAATGGACCATTTGCGAGCAAACCAAAGTTAGACGGAGGGATCATTTGCGAGCAAAAATCCAAAATTAAGGGACCATTTGCGAACAAATCAAAAGTTATTGGACCGAACATGTTGAAAAAAGAGTATAGGGACTATTTTCGTAAATCCATGTAAACCACAAGGACCATTTATGAAATTTGCTCAAGTTTTTAACATACAACCATTACGAAATAACTAGATGCAAAATAGTAATTGTTCAGAGATACTTGTCACCAACAACAAAAGAAATACAAAAAACACACATTGTTTGAAAATATCCAACACCCACAAACCACATAAAAAGGAAACCAACACGTCTTCAACTAGCGATAATATTCATCTTATACGCACGCTTGCCAATGTTCACTTTAGAATTCTTCTTGTGAACCAATATGACTTCCTTATGTAACTTTTCGTACATCTTCACTTCATCTTTCAAACGGTGTGAAACATCATTGAAGTCAAATAACAAGATCTTCACCAAGTATATTTTTCTAAGATCTTCGATCTGTTTTTTTTGGACAGAAATCTGATTATGAAATTTGGTATCGAAATCCTTGACGCTTGTACCATTAAAGCATTCCATATGCCTCATTACGAAAACACCTCCATCAAAATAATTTTTCTTTGTTGCCAATTCAATATCCATAACCGTGATGTCTTTCGCCATCAACTCCACAATGTTTTTGTGCTTCTCGATCTTTCCGAGGTATTCACAAAACATTCTACGCTGTAGCAACAAAAAGAAAGTACAAAACAAACAGGAAATACTTATAAACTTATTACAACAGTGTTTGGCAAGCGACGGTTTATAATGCAGTTTAAAAAAATAAAAATGCAGAAGAGTATGTTTTTAAAAAATGCCGTAAATTAACTTGAATATAGTAGAGCAACATATAATGCAGTATACTGTGTTCCTAAAATGCAGTTAATTTTTGATGTCCCATTCCTTACCATCATTTGTGATGTACTATTTTGAAATACAGTAGAAAATTTAAAATGCAGTAGAATATGTTTAAAATGCAGTAGATTAACTTTGCATTAGATTAACTTTAATGCAGTAGAACAACATATCATTATTTTGTGATGTACTATTTTGAAATACAGTAGAAAATTTAAAATGCAGTAGATTATGTTTAAAATGCAGTAGATGAACTTTGATGCAGTAGAACAACATAACATCATTTTTGTAATATAGTATTTTGAAATACAGAAGAAAATTTAAAATGCAGTAGAGTATGTTTAAAATGCAGTAGATTAACTTTAATGCAGTAGAACAATATATCATCATTTTTTGTGATGTACTATTTTGAAATTCACTAGAAAATTTAAAATGCAATAGATTATGTTTAAAATACAGTAGATTAACTTTAATGCAGTAGAACAACATATAATGCAGTAAAGTATGTTAAAATGCAGTAAAGTAAGTTAAATTGCAGTCAATTCTTGATGTCCATCACTTACAGATAAACATTTATTTAAAAACAATTTGTTGATTAAATATAAATACATAACACCGGAAATGTATACACTAGATACAAACCTCGTCTTTTGCTAAACCTATATCCATTTTGTATCCTGCTCAGGTCTGCAACATATTTCACATTTTGTAGCAGAATTTTTACATTCATCTTTCCTCCTTGTTGAATTATTTTGCTAAACCTAAAATCAATACAAAACAACATCTGGATACAATACAAAATATTCACATACAATAATTGCTTTTTAGAAAATCAAAATGAATCTTAATAAACTTCCGATAATTATCAAAAATTACTCAAACATACTTAGCTACAGATCTGGAACAATTACAAATCTACATCTAATCAATTAATTACCATAATATCCACAACAAATCAATAAATATCCATAATTAATTACCAAAAATGAAGTAGATCAAGTAAATCGAAACCTAACCTCCTCTATTCACGAAGAGCAAATCCTTCTTCATCAAGTATAATCTACAAAATCAAACTCTCATAAACACATAAAAATGATCGAATCAAAACAAAAATATATGATGTAACATCATGCAGTTAATAAGTAACTTTCTATTTTTAGGTTTAAATCTCCGATTCTTAAATTTTTACAGATCTAACATTATTTTAGATATATAAAAACATGTGTATGTATATAGACAAGTGTATACCTCTCGCTACAGATTGAGTTTCATCGCTACCGTTCGATAACAAGTTCACTAGCATCGTTTTGTCGTTTTTGTTGCCTTCGAATTTGTATCTTAATACTCATAAAGATTAATTATGAAGTCCCACACCAACTATAAATCTCTGTTGTACCATCGTTCCCTAAGTCCTTTAAATAAGGGAGCAACCTTCTATAGCTAAATGAACTTGGACTTTTAAATACCTTCCTTCGGCCGTGCAAACTTGTTACCTATCAATTAATTCCATGAAGTACAACTTTCATTCTTTCAATGTTGTGTATATAAGCAGTCAACATAATAATTTCTTAATCATAGTAATGCATGATAATAGCATCAACAAGTCAGCATGTAGAACATAGTAAATATTGCAGCAACCTACTCAATAGCATCAATGAGATATGAACACAAAAGTTGACAAGCAAGCATACTGTCCAGCTTTGAAGGTCAATTATACAAGTAATCGTCACAATTTCAAGTTTTATTAAGAGCAGTAGCTAATAAATAAGAATCACCATGGACATTAAAACAAGTAACAAACTGTAATTAGACACATACTCGATATTAAACCAATCAGAGATTAGCAGCAACGTTACAGTACAGCTGCGTAATCAACCACTTACTCTCTATTGCAAAAATGAAATGTACACACAAAAATATTTGGACAATTTGCATAAAGTTCAACTCTTAATTGTCAGTTAAACAAGTATAACCATATTTTCAAGTTTGACCAAGCACATCATATAAGCATCATTGCTGTAATTCAACTGCATAATCAAACCATATGCACTTAAGCACATACACAACATTGCAACATTTGCCTCGATAGCATCAATGAAATTTAAACACAAATATTGGCAAATATTAATTATTTAAAACTTTTAAGCTCAGCTATACAAGATTATAAGTAATCATCACATTTTCAAGTTTGACCAAGTAAACTAAATAAGCATAAACATTAATTAAAGTAACAAATGATAAATAATTAACCACAAACTCAATATTCAAAATAATCGACTCAGTAGCATCAATCAGCTGTAGACATAAATATTAGCAAATACTTAAGAATTCAATCGTAACTTACCGAAGATTGACTCTTACTCATAGGACCTTAGTGCCTATAATTTCATTTACAGCATCACTCATCTCTTCAACCGCTTTATTATGTTCAGATTCATAAACAATTGGTGTCATCTGAACCAATTCATCAGCTACAGTTACAATATTCTCGGTACGAGCTTCCGAATCGTCCGCAACAGATGAAACGTTAGGGTTTACAATTGCATCAGTTTTCTCAGGCGATTTGTGTTTGTAATTTTGTTTTGTGTTTTTGGCTGTGTTTCGTGTTTGTAGAGAAGAAGAAAGGGAAGCTGTGTAAATGAGATACTTGGTGTTTGCAGAGAGAAAGAAAGGGAAGCTGTGTAAATGAGATACCTGCCCGATTGACCGATTTGTGAGTGATGATGTCAAACTATTTTACAAAACCAGTCCCTTGACCAAACTTAATTGCATGTCGCATCCTTTTTGATCTGTGTGATCTTGACCGTTGAAAGCTAATGGATGGTCAAGATTGTTTCTGCTTTTCCTGCCTCTCTAAGGAGGTCATCTCCTTGGAACTTGACCCAAAACTAAAATCATTTTGTAACACTCATTTTCTTCTCTAGTGCACTGAATAACATAACAGTAAGTGTTACAATTAGATAAATTACAAACAGACCGTTATAATGATTATTGAGTCCAACTTTAAAATAAATTATTTATATAAGTAGCTACTGTTGTTATATTATTTCTGTTATTACCTTTTCAGTAGCATGTGTGAAAATCATAACTTGAGTTATCACAACGTCTATCAATGATAAAGTCATAAAACGCTACATGAGTGACGCATATGGAATTAATGATTTAACACTTTTGTTTCGTTAGTGGAGTTGACGACTTGAGGTTCATATATCATTTCACATTTTAATTCATTAAGGGTGATGATTCGTACACCACTTCTTTTTACCCGTACGTCACCAAATATGCTTTAGGATGTTGTACTGTACAGAACTGTAAAGCACGTTAGTGGTGTATGGCTAAAAAAATGTGGTGTACGAATTACCACCCATTCATGAAACTTTTATGAAAGGATTAACATACCAATGGATATAATGTTATTTAAATGAAATTCACGATGATCAATAATAAAAGACTCATGACCCATACACCACCGCATATTAACTATACAACTAGTTTATTGACCCGTGAAAACACGGGTTTGATGAAAAAAAGTAAAATTTGATATATTTTTTTAACAATAATAAATTTGAAATTAAGTTTTATATATTAATTGCTATTACATATGTACATGTACTCCGTGATCAATAAAAAGGTGAAGTGATTATAAGTTGGACATTGGGTTAAGACATGTTTAATACATTATATGATAATATGAGTTTAAAACAATAAATTTAAAAGATTGTGTCTATATCTATCTATAATTTACAGTAAAAGATTGCTTTCTACAGATCCTTCATATTAAATAATCCCTATGTGGTTGAGAATTCATTGCACACTAACTCACAAAATGACTACCTTGATAAGAAAATATGTCAACTAATATGATAATTATCTTTTGATCAACAATTAACTGCATCAGCACCCTATTTACACTTTGACAGCTTCCAAACCAGCAATTACTTAAATCAACTCCTTTTTTTAGAAAAAGGCAATTATATTAAAACTTATACTAATAAATACAAGAAACCATGCATGATACAAGACAATGAGTTTAAATTATGGTATTAAAGTTATGTACAGAAGCTAAAACAAATAGAAACATGAAGCAACCCAAACTATAATATGTACATAAACTCCAATTAAAGGCATGCACACCAACATTTTCAGCCTACTCTTTAAATTACTGTGATCATGACACCAATATTTCTGCATATATATATTCTCCAGACAGATCAGATTCAGTCATTTGTTACATCACCACAACCCTCACCATATCTCATAAGATCGTTCACCCATTGTGACCACCCAAGTTTAAACGTATTCACCCTTACTTTCATCCACTCAAAACTCTGAATTTGTACCTCCTGTACCAAACTCACACCCCTTAGCAGCTTACCCCCAAACACCTTGGCGTTTCTGTTTTTCCATAGCAAATATAATGTGACCCATACAACCCCCAACCACATCTCAGCCACAATTTTATTGTTTCCACCTCCATTTACAGTGCCTAGAATATCCTCCAAATCCCCCGCCCTGACATCACTCATTTTCCACCAACAAAAAATCTTGGACCATACCAATGATGCTTCCACACAAGCCACTAAACAGTGGTCTATGGTTTCAACAGTTTCTTCACATAAAGGGCATAACAATGAGTTTAAATCAATACCTCTTTTGTCCAATTCCACAAGTGTCGGCAGTCTCTTCTTCCTCGCTCTCCAAGTAAACACATTTATCTTGTTAGGGACGTATTTCACCCGCTTCGTTTGTAAACCTGAGCTCCTGTTTGCCAAAGTCATATAACAAAATGTTAACAACAACAAAATTTAAATTTAAATGGATAGATTGCAACTATGAACAACAATCTAATTAAATAAACAAAATTGGTTCATGGAAGATAGACAATCCTTATTTCTTAAATCATTTATAAGAGAAGGGATTTAAGAACCAACTATCAAAATGACAGAAATCTTCTAAATAACATTTGGGTTTTATCATTCAGCCATTGAATCTGATAGCTACCAACATTAAGAACTCTTTTCTAAACTTGCATTGTTCCATAGTCACCTCTTGAGAAAAATTAAAGTATGATTCTTGATAACAAATTAATTTTTCTCAAACAATCATTCAATTCAAAATCATGAGCATTCACAGTGCTTCAGATCCACCAACCTACATAACAATTAAAGAAAAAGGTTGAAATAATTACAAAATTCTAACATAGGCATTTTAACAAACATTTGGAGTGCATTCACACATTACTGCCATTTAAACAACGATAGATATAACTAATCCATCTATAAGTAATATAATCAGGTTTTCCATACATTTGGACTAACACAAAACCCTAAATGTCACATGTAATCCAATGATTGTATACTCACCTTGAATTTCCACAAATCAACATCATTAGTTGATCGAAATACACCCTGAAAATTGTGTTCTTGACCATCCCTCAAGAAGTGAAGAATCTAAATGAAACCCAAAAACAGCACCCATATTCTCAACTGGGATTTTTCATTGTCAACATCATTGTCCAAATCAAAACAAAGTAATCACCAAATAACGAAGTTAAAGTACAATTTAAGCAAAGAACCACACCCATCTCAGACTTATATAATCTATACTAAAAAACAATTGTTAATAAAAAATAAAAAAGATACATGGTTACTTACCTAGCCACATTTTCAACAATAATGAAGGAGCTCGTCTCTTCTCTTGTACTTTGGTATCCAAATTCCTCATTATGAATCAAGGAAACAATCATTCACACAAAAAACGTGAACTTGAAATTAAAGAAAATACAAAAAGAATCTCAATTTGTACAAAGTACAAAAAGAATTGCAATTTGAAATACTGACCTTCATTAAGGAAGAATATGATGAAATTAAAAACCCTAAAAATCGCTATACAGTAGATATAAATATAAAAATTGAAATATAAAATATTACCTGTTAGAGATTCTGAAGACGCAAGGTGAAAAAAGATAGAAAAAGAAGATGAAGGTGAAGAAGCCAGATGATGAATGAGAGTGAAGAAGCCAAAGAAGACAAAGAAATACAGAGAAAAAAAATTAAACCCTTACAGAAACAAAAGTCGGAGATAAACTGAAGCAAACAACCATTTGATAAAAATTTGATTATATCTCACCTTCTTTTTGAATCCGAAACAAAATTAGAACTTCAATAAATTGTCAAAAATTCTGAACATGAACTATGTGTAAAAGATGATAGAGAGAAATTTTCAAAAAATTGATGTGAGGAAGAGATGTGAGGAATACTGACGAAGAAGAAAAGGAAAAGAAAACAATGGAGCAGTTTAATTTTGAGAGGCGCTAAATCATTACAAGTGTCAGGCGTGATAGCAAAAACCAATCAGATTAAAGCTTGCTTTATAAGTTTTAACACTCCGTTCCAGAGATTTAGATGGATCGAAAAGAAAAGAAGGGGAATCAAAATACGGTAAAGAAAAGAAGGGGATGGATTACAAATTTAATTTTGGTGTTCCCAAGTTAAAAGGAAGGGGAAAGAAAATAAACTATAAATTTATTAAAAAGGAAAAAATAAAAGAACGTGATATAACTTCCTCTCCTCCAAATCAGCCCAAATTGAGAGGAAAGTAGGGAAAGAAAATCTCAGATAATTTCACCTCCACTTCTTTTCATTTCTCTCTTTAAAAATCTAGGGAACACTTATTTATTTTTTACTTCCTTGTAAACCCTTTCTTTTCTCTCCAAAATAAATCTCTGGAAGGTTCCAAAAAAAAATAAGGAGGGTTTAAGAGAGAGAATGGCTTTTTTCAGACCTAGGTACTGACAGATATATTAACCATACAAATATTTTGTACATTATTAAAAAAACTCAAAAAAGGAGAAAATTCCTTGATTCTCGGCTATGCCACATCATCAAAAAATCAGCTTAAGATTGGGCCAAATCAGCTTGATGACATCAGCTTCAAGTGCCCTTTAATATATAATATAGATACAAAATGTGCTTTACAGAGTTATACACTATAATATTGTAAAACACATTTAATGGTATACGACTTGAATTTAGTGGATACAAATCTTCATCCATAATTAAATCCTTTGTGCCTGTTCACTTTTATACTATCATTAATCATTAATAAATTTTAATATCGATATAGTTATTCTCATTATTATTATTATTATTATTATATGCTATTACTCAAATTCAAAATCATATACTCGGAGTAATTCACAAGAAAGGTAATTGACGCAATAAATATTTTTAATGCATGAATTGACCTCCAAAACAAAAAAAGAGGCAGACAGTTAATAAACAGGGATAATTTTAGATGCATCACAAATTTGTTTTTAGTGTTTTTTGTGGTGCACGTTTAAAGTACTTGTGGTATTTTGTTTCTTTCATAATTTTCAATGGGTGTCGTTTTCATTAATAGTAAAATGTTTTTACAAAATTACTTTGTCGTTTCATATATATTTTGTATTTGTATGACTGTCTACATCTCACCTCCCCAATACCCCGCTTTCGACGGGATTGGGTAGTGTTGTTGTTGTACTTTGTTGTTTCATATATATTTTGTCAATTGCTTATTTATAATTAACCTATAATATAATATAATACAATTTAATTACAATAATCAACCAACTTTAGTAATTATATATCATTCATTAGCTAGATATATTAAAGGAAGAATAATAAAATAATGACCATCAATACAATTTAGAGATTTTCTTTATCAAAGGAAAATCGTATTCACACACACATTACCTTTTTCAATAATTAAAAATAATATTAATGCGTACATGTGTAAGAATACACAAGCATATTTTATACGTTGTATAGTATATGACTAAAAGAGATGCTCCCAACAAATTTAAGAAATCAAATGATAAGCGTTACAATTACAGTGAGGTGAAAGATTCATATGAAACTTATTCTAGCACTAAAGCATGATAGACTAAGTCTAAGTATACAAGTTATAATAAAAAATTAGTAAACCAGTAATATCAATAGTCGTATGCCATGTTCTAATATATGTAAAGTGAATAAAGTCAATATGTGAGTTGATGAAAATTATAATATAGTATACAAAAATTAATATAGAGATGTTAAAATTAAGATGGTTGAAAAATAAAGTGAAAAAGACTATTGGAACACATGATAAAATTAATATGTGGACAAACAGTTAGTTTTTTAACATGGTGTTGATATTTTCACCGTTGATTTTGATTAATCCATCATAATTGTGCACCACTCATGTATACCGTACAAGTACTTAATACACAGTTATAATGAATTAATCAAAATTAATTTTGACTCATTACCCTTTTTATAAGGGTTTATGGACCAGATCGCCAACGTACTTTACTTTTTGTCCCAATGTCACCAATGAACCGGTTTTATTACCAAGGTCGACACCAAACTTTTTACTTTTATCTCAATGTCACCAACGAACTAATTTTATTACCAATGTCGGCAACGAACTTGTTAAATATGTTTTGAGGTCACCAAAATACTTTTTTTAATGAGCTACGTTTTGAATTTGTTGATGTGGTGTTGCCATGCATTTCATTTATGTGACCAAACTTCCATGTAAGCTAAACATGTACACGTATGGTTAACTTCATCTTCTCCGACCGACTAACATGTAATTTTGGGTTACGTTTTTGATAAAAAAAAGTAGTAATTGCGTTTAGATTCACTGGAAAAGTGGTGATTATCGTAAAGCAATAAAAAATTACATGTTATTCGATAGGAGAAGAAGAATTAACCATACATATACAAGTTTAGCTTACGTGGAAGCCTGATCACATAAATGAAATGCATGGCAACACCACATCAACAAATTCAAAATGTAGCTTGTTAAAAAAAAGGTATTTTGGTGACCTCAAAACATATTTAACAAGTTCGTTGTCGACATTGGTAATAAAATTAGTTCGTTGGTGACATTGAGACAAAAGTTAAAAGTTTGGTGTCGACCTTGGCAATAAAACCGGTTCATTGGTGACATTGGGACAAAAAGTAAAGTACGTTGGCGATCTGATCCATAAACCCTTTTTATAAAGATTATGTTTTGTAATAGAATTATATTTCTCTCTAATTTTATTATTTTTAACATTTACTCATTAATGTAGATCATAAATAGAAATATAATACCAATAAAAACAAAAAGTGAAAAATATAATGATCAAAAAGTCCTCCTGAGTGGACCCAGCCAGTAACCACTACTGCCTTAAATTTTTTCCCCTCCATTTCACCAACACTATATATTAATAATATTATTACAAATATAAATATTAATAATAATTTAATTAATTTATCAGTAAATTTAATAAGAAAAAAACACTTTACACAATTTTTTAACCTTTTTCAAGATATGCAAATAACTTTTGTTCCCTAAAAGTCATACGAGTATAAAAATTAAACAAAAAGAGAGAAAAAACAATATCTCAAATAATCCAACCAATTTAATGACCCCATGAGCCATTTAATGCTTTTGATAATATATTATTGGAGAATGTGACTACAATAATGTTCTAAAAATTCTTCTCAAAATCTCTGCTCTTCAATTCTTTGTGTTTTATGTATCTACATGTTTTAGTTTATTACAGTAGTGAATGAAATAAGTTGTGGCTTTCTTCCCAATGGAAGCTTCATGGCATATAAGACAGTGTAAAGACTGATAAACTCATTTGCAGATCTTGATTTATTTTTCTTCATGTCAATGTAAGTTTTTTCTTGATTTGGGTTTGTTTATTCTGATGAATTCTTGAATATATCATGTGGGTTTTGATTTTTATGCATGTTTTGATCTGGGTTTGTAAGTTTAAGTAGAAAGTTGACTGCTTTTGTGAAAGTCAATGGTGTAAACTTTTACACTAAAGATTTTGTTTTGTTTATCACCAGTACTAATTGGGATACCTAGGGTTTGAATTTAGAGTATTGTTGCTAAGCTGTAACTTATAAGTATCTTCTTCTTGATTTATTAGTTAATACATATGGGATTTTGGTTATAATTTGGTTTTTACTGAATTATGCTATGTGATTATGAGTTGATATCAGAAAATTGAGTCTCTTTGGAAGTTTAAGGTATAAAATGAGGGTGAAGCTTCTTTGTGTAGCTCATAATCTAGTCGGAGTTGAGTTTTTTTGGTGTTTTTAGTAGAGAGTATAGACTGATGGTGTTACACTATGTAATTCAAGTTTTTTGCTTGGGATTGCATATTTTTAGTGCTTATAACTTGTTGCACTTTTCGAAAGTCAAAATGCATGTTGAAAGCTTGTATAACTGCTGTGTTTTTAGCTTATTTTACGAAAAAGAGATTTCCTTTCACTTTCTTATGGAGCTGGTGAGATGGTGCTTATTTGAAAAGCACTACTGTCTACATAAGCATTTTCTTAAGTGATCCAAAACGCCCCTTGAATACAAGTTTTCAGCGCTTCATTTGATTCTAGCCAGGTTCAGTTCTTGGTGGTAAAAACTAAAAATCAAGTTCTTAATGTAAAAAATATAAAAACTTGTCCATGCCCAAATGTAAGTATTTTGAATATAGAGTCAAAAACTAAAATGTTCGCGTTTGACTCTGAAAAGTCAAAAGTGGACTTAAGAAAGGAGAGTAACAGTGTATCACATAGATACATTGCAAGCAATCCCAAAATGTTTGGTTGGTGGATAAGTCAATTGTATTGTTATTTGAAGAGATTCAATATTTTTGATGCCTTCCTAAGCAATAGAGAATGATTAAGGCATAAGTTTTAAAGCCTTTGTGATTTTATTTTCCGCCCATATATCTGAACATTTTGCATACTTTGCACTTTGCAGATGTTACATGGTTTCTGGATAAATTTTTCAAAACTGAGCTCCCAACTGATACAAATATGATAGTTGAGAAACAAGATTCCAGAGGTGAAAAGGGTCGCGGTTTTCTCCATTTACTTGACTGGAATGCAAAATCACGTAACAAGTTGCTCCCCAGAACTCCCGAATTATCAGGTATTCTTATACTCAAAGAGTAGCATTTTTGGTGCACTTCTACAATAGTCAACTTTGACCTACTGTTTTTTTAACCTTCAGTCCAAATCTTACAGAACAACCGAAGCAGAGAAAAAGCAGCAATATCAAAATGCCAATAATTCAGTATCAACCAGTATGAATCCTCGTCTTACTACTTCATCCAACTTGGGATGCATAATTTACAGCAATTCGTTTTGCTTTGAAGCTGAAAATCACTTCTTGACCATGACTTGAAAGTCTCGCGAAGTCTATTTTTAGTACACACATGATACAACCTCTTAAATCGTTTATCATAAAATTTCTATTTTTATTACTATATTGGTTTCTGATCATAACTAAAAAATTTTTATGAAAAAAATAAAGATACTGATTAATAATGTTTGCGGGTCAACCCAAGATGATACCATCCGTTTCGACCCGAACTCTTTTTAAGCTCTTGTTACGTGTATAGGTTATTGAAGATTATACAGCAAGCAGTTTGATTCATAGAAGTGCATCATCACTAATCGATGAGGATGAATATGGTAAATCTCCTGGTGTGGTTGCTCGGCTTATGGGATTGGATTCTCTCCCGATTTCAAATCTGTCCACACATTCAAACCGATTTCTCGACCCTCGATCAATTACAAAACAACCAGAATTCGAACATAAATATCACTACCAAACCAACCGAAAACAGAGAGTTATCGAGAAATTTCAAACTGATATTTTACCTCCAAAATCTGCTAGACCGATTGCAATTACACAGCACAAACTTTTATCTCCAATCAAAATCTCGGGATTCACGAAATCGCCGGATAATCCTGCTCGTGTAATGGATGCAGCATCGAAAATATCTCCTCGAAAACTGTCTTCTCGAAGGCCAGTTCAGTCGAATGCTGCTAGGAGTCTAAAAGGACAATCAATGAACAAAAGTTGGGATGGTTGTTTAGAACGTAAACCGTTGTTAGAAGATGGTAAGAAGTCAGTTTCGTTAGCTGTTCAGGCGAAGGTTAATGTTAAAAGACGCGAAGGTTTGAGCTTGTATGATCAGAAAAATCGGCAAAAAAACACACTCAAGAAACCGTTAACAAACAGTGTGCTCAAACAGAACAACCAGAAACAGAATAGCTTACTTGATAGAGAAAAATCTGCTACAAAATCTCCAGTTTCAGAGAAGAAGCTGAGTAAGATTCCCATGAACAAAACCATTATTCGAAGGAGAAGTCCACCTGAAGATGTGATGAACAGGGTTGCGAAGAACCGGGTTGTTGATAAAAATGATAGAAGCCAACAGAAGGTAGTTAAATCTAATGGATTAGATGTTGTTTCATTTACATTCACATCCCCTATGTCACGTTCGACTGAGAAAAAGAACGTGTTTTTGGCTGGCAAAAACGACTTGAATTTAGTAATGGGAGGTGATTCTTTGAGTAACTTTTTGGACGAAAAATTAAGGGAATTAATGACCATGAGTTTGGCTTCTGTTTCTCGAGAATCAGAAATCAGCGTAAATCCTATCTTTCAAGAAAAAGGTTACAAAGATAGAATGACTACAGATCAAAAACTTGTTGTTCAAGATTCTGGCCCCGAGTTAGAAAGACGTTATGTGAGGGACATACTTGTTGATATCGAGTCAATGTTTGAGGATTTCACGTTAAGCAGGAGTAACAAGATTGTGAACCCACATTTGTTTATTAAACTCGAAGCTAAGAGGCTGGGTTTTGAGGATAAAAAGGAGCATAAGTTAAGGCGTAAGCTTGTGTTTGATTGTGTGAGTGAGTGCGTTGACTCGAGATGTAGAGTTTGGCCAAGAGGGGTAGCAGCAGTAAGAAGAAAAGATCGGTTAGTTGAAGAAGTTTGTAACAAGATTTCAGGTTGGGAACAGATGAAAGATTGTATGGTTGTTGAGCTTGTTGACAAGAATATGAGTCGTGGTCAACATGAAACGTGGCTCGATTTTGACTTTGAAGCGTTTGAACTTGGAGTTGATATTGAAAGGGGATTACTAAGCTCTATGATTGATGAAGCTCTTGATGATATGTTGGTAGTAAGTAATTAAGTATAGTATAAAAGCAAACAGTCTTGTCGAATCTTGGTATGTTTATGCTTCTTTTTTTCTTCTAAAGATCAATTACATTTTTTTTTTGAAATAATTTGAAAGTTTAGCCCTTTTTTATGTTGGTCATGTTGCATATTGTTTTAAGGTAATAATAAGCATAGTGTTGTTGAGTTTTGTATGTTTTGTGTAAAATGAATCCTGCTCTTAAATCTGGGTTGAGATAGAGGAAAGTAGTTCTTTACAGGATTGTACACTTGACATATGTGTTTTAATTTTCAGCAAGTCGATTTTTGAATGCCTTGTGGGGTTGTATCGTACCACCACTCAATGCAATTGTTGTCATAAAGATCGACTAGCGACATTTTTGGTCGATACAATAAGTACTGATTAGGTCGCGTACATCTTAGTGAAACAATTCACCTTTTTCAGTAACCTGAACGGCCAAAAAAGATACCTCATCCATTTACCCGTTTTACGGTATGTACCAATTACGGAGTACTTACATTCTTTTTATTTTATTTTATGGAAATCTAAATTTCTTATAATTATGTTTCCTTTGTAAAACTAAACTTAAGGATTCCAGCCAAAACAGAACCACAAAAGTTTCATATGCAATCTAATAACATCTCATAATAAACCCAGAAAACTAAATACATTCATATAACATTTCATAACAATTTGAAAGTTTATAATTAAAAAGCCCTCAAATTTAACAACATCAAGCATAACCCCCTTTATTCATTTCCCGATCATACTTTAATACTTTATCAGTTTATCTATACACCATCACAAAATGCATCTATAACTTACTAATTTTAATAGGTCCCATTTCCTTGGCTTTAGCCCTCAACAAGTGTTTCTGAACTTTCCCAGTAGCAGTCTTTGGTAACAAACCAAACACAACTGATTTCGGGACCCAATAAGCCGGCATTTTTGCACGACAAAACTTCATTATATCATCTGCAATCTTACTCTCATCCGATTTCTCAACGCCTTCTTTTAAGGTAACAAATGCACATGGTGTTTCACCCCATCTATCATCCGGTTTTGCCACCACCGATGCTTCAGAAATTAGCGGGTGTTGATATAAAGTATTCTCGACCTCAACGCTACTAATATTCTCACCACCCGATATTATAATATCCTTTGATCGATCTTTGATTTCGATATAACCATCTGGGTGTTTCACGGCTAAGTCACCCGAGTGAAACCACCCATTTGCGAAAGCTTCGGAGTTAGCTTTCGGGTTCTTTAAGTATCCTTTCATGACAATGTTTCCACGAAACACGATTTCACCGACTGTGGTCCCGTTGGCTGGGACAGGCTTCATTTGGGTGTCGACAACATCGAGTCCTTCGAGGGCGGTGTACGGGACTCCCTGACGTGCGTTGAGTTTGGCTTGCGTTTCAGGAGGGAGGTTGTCCCATTCGGGCTTCCATGCACATACAGTTGATGGACCATAAGTTTCTGAGAGGCCATACGTGTGGGTCACGCGAAACCCGTTTTGGGACATTTTGGAAAGGACGGAAGGCGGTGGGGCCGCCCCAGCTGTCATGACGTGGACAAGGCGTGGGAGCGGGAGAATAGTGTCTTTAGGTGGAGCGTTTACGATTGTATTGAGAACCACTGGGGCGGCACAGAAATGCGTGGCACCGAGATTGGCTATAGCTGAATAAACACCTTTAGCTGTAACCTGCAGATAAAAAGAAATCATCATTAGGAATTCAGGGAGATAACAATTATTTAGCATAAATGATATCACCAAAAATCTAATCTGGAGCTAAGGAGACTTTTAAGGCAACTTTTGTGGCGATTTTGGAGTAGAAGATCAAGGGATTGAAAACCATTATATGCTTTAATTCACACCATTGGGTTTGATGGTTCCTAACTTTTACTTCAAAAACATTATGTTCTGGGTTAAAAACTTTGTCGGTGTTTCTTTCAGCTATTGAGTAGTCGTCTTATATGCTTAGACAAACCCACTTGATTATGATCAAAATTTATGTTCATTTAGTTGGTTATCAATTTCCATGTGTGATTCACTTTTCAATGATTTGATTTATTTGATAACTTAATCAACTTGTGAACTTTCTTAACATCAAAAGTGGAATCACCAAGTGTTAGGAGAATTATTATTGATTAATTGGGAAGCATTTATCATCGCAAGAGTATAGAACTGGAGATAAGGAGATTGTTACAAAGTGGATCTTTTATGCTAAGTTGTCAACTCTCAGAATACTGGAGACCTCCATACCAAAGTTGCATCCTTATAATGATTTGAAATATTATAATCACATATTTGGAATTAGTAACTAACCGAGCTTAATAGACGACTCAAACTCATTGGGAACCAAATGGGTCGATTAAGTTTATGTCTTTTATTTTATGGGTAAAGTCAAATAAAAGCTGAAAAGAAAATGGTCAAATGGGTTAAACATGTCACCCAAAGTGTTTGTAATGCATAAAACCTCTCATTCACTGAGAAAAGTAGAGTATTTTTATAATAATGTATCTTTTGTATAACTTAAACTTTTTGGTCAAACAATGTAGAATATATAAACTTGACCCACCCATTTTTCCACCTGTAGTTATCATATATGTACAATCACACACATATATGTAGATATAGATATAGATATAGATAATACCTGTCGGAGGCATATGTTGGTCCCACAAATAGCAGCAAGAGTCCAAGTGAAACACCAACCATTGCAATGAAACATAGGCAAAGTCCACAGGTATACAGCTCCGTCTGGTACACCCCACACCACACAATTACTCATAGCCATCAAATAAGCACCTCGATGATGCAACACCACCCCTTTAGGACTTGATGTTGTACCTGAAGTATAACCCAAAGCAATACTCTGCCACTCATCTTGTGGCGGTTTCCATGCAAACTCGGGATCACCGGACTCTAGAAAATTCTCGTATTCAACTGCCCCTTTTGATAGAGCATATTGGAGATTCTTTGGATCACATTCGCTGCTTTGATCTCCAATAACAATTAAAAGTGGAGATTTGAAGTTGCTTTTAGTTTTATCTTTTAGAATCATTAGAGCTTGTTCAGCCAGTTTGAAGAACTCTTGATCAACCATTATGACGGCAGATGATGAGTGTTCTAGAAGAAAACCAATAGTTGAAGCATTTAGACGAATGTTGACTGCATTTATGACTGCTCCACTCATTGGGACCCCAAAATGGGCTTCGTACATGGCTGGAGTATTTGGTGCAATCACAGCTACCTGCCAGTTATAGTATGAGGTTAGCTACAAACTGAAAGCCAACGGTGCACTTCGAATTTAACATTTGAGTCAAACAAACAAATTCTCTATATAATTCAGTACTGATATGAAATATGCATTAATGCATCACAATTGGTAATCTACACCATGAACCTTAACATAGCTGTGAATTTTCTTTTATCAGTTAACAAAATACTGCATCGATCTTGAAGTTGACATGTAATCCAATTGACCTTAAAAGTCAAAGTATACACCACTTTCTTCCAAATGGAGGGAAAAAGGAAGAGCTTTAAGGGGTGCAGCCCATGTTAAATCAAAAGACATGTGAATACCAAGTATGGAAGTACTTAAAGATTAAAATGTTTTATCAATCAATGCACCAAGAGTTGGTTTAGTATCCCCACTTCCCATGTTATCAAACTCATATCCGTATTGATTCCTGCAAACCAAATGCAACCTATATGTTGTTTCTTATGACAAAGTTGAGGTTAAGAACCTAATTGTTTAGACTAAGAGCAGGTTTACAATCTCTCACCGACAATGTAGAAATCAAGGTAAGAAGAAGTAAAAAAAATAAAAAAGGAAGGTGCTATCCTATAAACCTAAGAGCAGCATATTCGAAACCACACTATAGTTACTTGGTTAACATATAATCGTTTAAACTTCAGAGGTGGATATGTATTTTAAAAAGTTACTAGAATTATTGAATCACATACAAAAAAACACCTTTTTTTATTGACATGATTCTGCTTAGTTCATAATGTTTGGCTACCCTGATCCTTATTTTAGTTTTTACTTTTCTTGACCAACATACTCAGATTTGGACCTGTATTTAAACTTACTATTCTGGCATAAAACAATGAAAAAATCAACACGATACCACTTTTATACTTGCTATCAAAATAATCAAAGTTAAACATCTAAATAAGCAGCAGCAGCTGCAAAAAAAAAAATTTATTATTATTATTTATTATTTTAATAATGATAGTAACCCTCTGTAGCCACACCTGAGATTAATACACTGATAATTATTTTCTTCTCATTATTCAAACTGCAATAATCACTGCAAATTTCAAAAGTAGACCCTATAAAACCCCTAGGCCCTAATCCTAACCTAAATCAATTATTTGACTATCAAACAGCACATTCAACTCCTCAAATTCTAACCTTAATCAATCGTTTAATTACCTAAATCCTTTTAACAACTTTATTCATAAGTCAATGAAATTAATCAACACCAGTAAAAAAAAATATATAGAGAAAGTCAAATATCTTCGTCATCATATCATAAACCTAGTTAGCTAGTCCTACATCTTATCTCCAATTTTGACTTTTTCAAGTCAATCTTATCATTAATCACAAAAATCACAATTCATAACATCGTATTATAACTTTATCACAATTCCGATCAACAATCATCTATAGTAACTTCTAATAATAATAAAACCTATAGATATAGTTTTATACCTAGTTAGCTAGTCCTACATCCTACATCCTAGCTCCAATTTTGACTTTTTCAAGTCAAACTTATTAATCACCAAAATCAGAATTCATAACATTGTATTATAACTTTCCGATCAACAATCATCTATAGTAACTTCTAATAATAAAAAACCTATAGATATAGTTTTATATATGTATAATAAATAAATAAATATTTTTACTGGATTAATAAAATAATTAATAAAAATGAGGAAATGAAATGAGAAAAAGGTGATTACAGTTGAACCGAACGAGACGGAGCGATTGAAAAGAGCGGAAGCTAAACGGCAGCAACGGTGATAAGTTTGTTGCCACGTGTAACGAACAGGACCGTGGATTAAGGATGGACGGTTGGGATGAATCAACGCAACTCGTTTTAGAAACCATAGTGGTGTTAGTGATGTGTAGTTTGCTTCGTTTTTTGGTAAATCGTCGATGTCTTTGATCGTCGTCGTCATCGGGAATTGTTTCCGGTAGTTTCGGAAGTCACTGGATGTGTTGGAAGTTGGATATATCGATGAGTTATATGTGAAGGTGGCTGACACAGTCTACTTAAATATATAGATACACATCACATGTATATAATAATTTTATTTTAATTATTGTTTTTATTTTTACTCGAAAATATATATCTAAAAATGGTAATCGTTGTAACTTGTAAAGTTGATGTGGATAACATGTCTTAGAGATATGAGATTATATCATAAAATCAGTGCAAGATAAATGATATTTGGTGTAACTAAAATAGCTACTCCCTCCGTCCCAAATTGTTTGTCACATTGTTGAAAACACACATATTAAGAAAATGACATTAAATGCAGGTTTGACCTTGGTATAATGACAACTTTAACCTTCAATCATTAATTAAATTGTTTTCTTTGAAGTATGTGTAGTTTTAAAGTTAAGGGTAATATGGGAAATCTAATCATTAATGCATATTTATTTTTAGAAGTGGGCAATAATTTTGGGACAAACATAAATAGTATAGTGGACAAACAATTTGGGACGGAGGGAGTATATCTTATCTTAATAAGTTATATTATAACGAAAACAAACACAATCAACTTTGTAGCCTTAAAATTTGGACACGTCACACATCTTCTTTTTTTCTTATTTAAGTTTTTATATCGAACTTCTTTAAAGACATAATAATAATAATAATAATATAATAATAATAATAATAATAATAATAATAATATTTACCTCCTGAAGTTTGTGTCATCTTCATATTTATACTTTTGATATATCTACAAATTTGCATTTTTGATCAAGCACTTTCATTATCTCATTCTATATTTTGCAATTTTGAAGCAAACTTTGTTTTGCCTACCCTAAAATTTATTATATTCACGTCTTCTATATATAGACGTACACATCTTATTATACATATCTTATCAAATCCACTTTCTCAACCTATATATTAGCATTTTTTTTTAACAAATTTTGTTTAGCATCGTTCAAACTTTTCATATTGATTCTAATCTTTCGACAAATATATATTTTATTTTGCAAATTTTTTTATCAAACATTTTCGATTCTCAATGTGTTTTTTCCAAAAACAATATAAGAGTTTATAGGGCATTTATAGTGTACGATTTCTTTAGTAGATTGTTGTTACAAAGTCTATTATTGATATCATTTTATATCTTAAACTTGCATTAGTTATTAGTTATATATAACTTAATTCTTAACCTTACATAGGTATACACACTACTGATTTATTTTAATCAGTTCCACGTCTTGAATTTCAAATTGACATTAATCTACATTTTTAGTTTGAAAATGAACGTTTCAAAGGTTTACCCCTTTTTCAAAAAGAAAAAGAAAAAAAAAAAACAGCATAATCTTAAGAATTTAATAATAAATATTTGATAATCTTCTATTTGTGTAATTGTTTGTGCATAATCATTTATTTTCACACTTTGTTATACGTCTATAATTTGATTTAATTTGTTATAGCTATCTATACAACTCAAGAGACTATATGTGTTCAAGAATAAATACGTTAATACTTTTAAAATGAGTATGTCGCATTTTATATGTATCTTTTCTATTTCATTATTATTTACGAGTACTTTTTTCTTTTATACAAAACCAACACCTCACTAACGAAATTATATTGAACATTTATAGACAAATACAGAGTACACGATTAATTTTTTTTACAAAAGAAATCTTGATCAATTTGCTTCATGTATTTCGAGTGTATTTTAGAGTGGGTCGTTCTTAAGCACGGCTCAAAAATGTGCCTAGTGTAAAGATATAGTTTTTAAATATGACATGATTATTGAAAATGTGGTACTTATTGCCTATGATATATTTATATGAAGGGGATAAACCTCAATATAGTTATCTTTTTGATAATTTAAAATTGTTTTAGTTATGACTTTGAATTAGTGGATTTCTAATAATTAAATAACATAGAGTTAATTAGAATATATTCGATTGATGTTACATTTCATAATTTGTTTAATGATTAAGAGGGGCAAATTAGTAAAATCGCATCTTCAAGTTTGAGGTGTTAAAGAAAAAGTAAGAAACTCTTTAAAAGGGTTTAAGATGTGTGTCGAGGAGTTCTTCGTATATTACTGGATTTTATTCGTAAACATGTGCAGTTGTGCTTTATAGAGTTGTGCATTATAACATCATAAAACACGGTTAGTGATGTACTGATAAAATCGATAGTGTACGAATAACTATCCAATGCATTTAAGTAGAAAGATTTTATTATCACATTAGAATGATATGAATGTTACTTTGACCCTTATATTGGAGATGCTTAGACGATTTTTTTTTTTCGAGTTTTGTGATAAACCTCTAATATACTTCATAGTTTCAAATAGAATGAAACGGAAATAGAAAACATTCCGTAGAAAGAAGAGAAAATGAAATATAATAATTAGTTTTTGTATTAATGAGTTGAAAATAAGAGAAAACAAATTTAGTTTTTTCATATTCTTAGTTGGTGATAAATGTATTTTTTTAGCAATTTTACAAATTTATTATTTTTAATTATGTAGTAGACGATCGAAAAAGAAAATTCGCTCTAACCAACCTGATCGATCAAGATGGAGTAGATCACCACGATGACGGGATCAACAGGTTACGGTGTGGCACACCACGCTATTATTACAAGGGCGGGCACCTCGAATGCTCTAAATAATATTGCAATTTTCTTTTGAGCACAATCCTCCGTATTTATCAAGTATTTTCTTTATGATGCTAGAAATGCAGTCATAAATTTGATGAAGATATGATAGGATATTCACCATCGTGTTTGCTATGTAAGACTGAAGTGTTTGTCTTTGAATGGTCATAAATTTCCATGTTGTTTGGCAATGTACCTAAAGTACGTATGTGTCACCAATTAACCGATTAAAAGGAATCCATTTGTTAGAACCTATTCTTATTTATGACTTTGTGATATATACTAGAATTAAGATTGAAATAAAATGGAAAATAGTCAAAATATTAATAAACGGGAAGTCGTTTATTCCACCATCATCTTTTAACCGTACACGGTACACCACCAACCATGTTTTATAGTTATGTATACTACAATATCATAAATTTTGTTTGATATATATTAGTAAGAAATGTAGGTGTACGAGTCATCACCCTAAACCTACAAAGCTCAAACTTCAATGGATCCCAAAGTACTCCCTAGTGTCACTAAGTTCACATTATTGACGTATTGTCACAATATATTGTTATAATATTAGTACTCCGTCTGTCCCAAAATTATACTCCCTCCGTCCAACTTAACGTGTCAACTATGAATGTACATACAGTTTTTAAGATTCTCCATTAACTCTACTTTTCACCTATAAAATAATATATCTAGCCACTAAAATATCTTTTGATTGGTTATAACTTAGTAGTTGACACTTATTTGGGACAACCCAAAATAATAATGTGAACACTTGAGGTAGGAAGGAGGGAGTAGTTCACATTTCCTTTTTTGTTTGTCCTGTTCAATTGTCCACTTTCACAAAATGGATGTGTATAATTAATTAAATTTACTTGATTACCCATATCTATGTATATGACATAAAAATGTGTGTATGTAAAAACTAAGAGGAATATTATTACATTACAAAAAATAGATTGTAATGATTATGTTTTTTTAAACTGTGTTTTTTTAATCCATGAACAATAATTTTGGAACGGTGAGTTAATTATTTGTATAAATCTATTTACCCACTCTATGAAGTTTATAATTGGCCCGACTATACTTTTTAATTTCCGTAAACATAGAGATGAAATTGTTTATGTTTTATTTCATAAACTTCACAAAATAATGGAAAAGTACATACCATGAAATACATGTCAATGTAGACACTCATTGCACCAATCCATTTTAACTTCTGTAAATAAAAAATGGCCAAAAATACCATCAACTTGGTTAATAAGGTGTAATAGTACCTTAAACTAACTAGGATACACTATACTATCCAGAACTTGCATAGTCGACCATTTGAATACGTGTGACCCAGTCACATACTATCACGAGACCTAATTTCGTTTACTCTTGTCGAATGCACTTCATTTCAAAGTAGCATTATCAACTTCTGTAAACACAGAGATGTACATGCTTGTGTTTCATTTCATGAACGTTAAAAAATAATGCAAAAGTCCATGCCATAAAATACATGTCATTGAAGATAACTAGACACTCATTGCAACAACCTATTTTTAACAAAAAAATGGCCAAAATCTACTTTGGCCTTCAACTTGGTTAACCGGATACAACGACATCGATCCCAAACTATTTAGGGTACAGTTGTACACCATGCCACTCTAAACTTGCAAAATCGGTAATTTTAGTACCCTAATGTCACACCCCCAATTTCATGCTTTGCGGAAGCGATTGTTTTTTGGGCGTGACTAATCAAATATCAAGCACAAAGATTTAAGCAAACGACTCTAAATAAGACATTTTTGAAAATACATTACATTACAAAAGTAGTACAAGGTTTTAAGTCATAAGTATACATCATTAGCGAGTTCGCAAAATGATTCTGAAGATTTTAAATACATAATCAAAGTACAAAAGATAATGCAAGTAAAATCTTCATAAGTGTGTATGCATGCGACTCGTACTAGCTTAGCATACCTTGCGGGCCATCCTACTGTTGCTGTGTACCTGATAATGCATCACTAAAAGCGTCAACCAAAAGGTTGGTGAATCTCACAGGTTTGTAATAAACAGTAATAAAAAGATTAACGTAAATCAATAAGTAAATCATTCACAATAAGTAAGACAGTAAAGTATAATCGTACAATTGTAGTAAGTCAGTAAGCAAGGATTCACAAGTATAGTAAGGTCTGTGTAGTCTGCCATGAGCCATCATAGTCGAAGCTTAACAAGTCTGTAATTTGCCCCCGTGAATGCTAATCCAAAAACACTCATACGAAACGAGTAGAAAACGTCCGTTTATACAAGTACGGTTCGTGGTGGCGCTACCACCCCGGACGGGGATTGTCAGTCCCATATGGATCCATATACTAAAACTCGCGCTTATCCCATAACTAACAACTATGATTCAGAGGACTTCATTGGATTAATCGTAACTCATGCATTTCAGTAAGTCTGTAAGTCGGTATAGTTGCAAAATGGTAATTTGTAAGTCGGTCATGCAATAAGTTTACAAATTGGTGAAACAATAAGTTTGTAGAGTAGCAAGTCAGTAAAGTATGTAAAGTAGTATTCCAGTAAAACAGTAAGTAGATAAGTCGGTAAACAGTAAACTTGCACATGTATTTATAGTAAACAAGTAATGCATCTCCCCCAAAGTAAAGACAGTAAAAAGGGGCCGTGAGACTCACCTTTGGGTGCTAGCGTTCCTAAACGCGCGTGTTGTCCAATAGTAACCTCCTAGCGTCCTAAACACGTGAGGTTATACGTATAAGTACGTGACTAATAAATCGTTCTAAGTTAGTTGTTCAGTAAATTAGTATTTCTCGAGTCGTATTATTTGTTACATGTGAGTATATATATATATATATATATATATATATATATATATATATATATATATATATATATATAATTTATCGTTTTAATTTTGAAAACATAAGTTTATATGTTACGAAAATATATTTTGTTTTGTCTCGTTATATACTCAGATTATATATATAATATATTGTTTTTGGTTCCAAATAATGTCGCGTCCATTTTATAGTATTATTGAATAAATATTTGTATAAAATAATGTCCTGCGATCGTGTGTAATTTTAGTACTAAAGTTAGTGTCGTAAAGTTTTATATCAAATATAACTTATCAAATATTTTGAGTCGTGAAATCGTTAATATTTTTGTACCATTTAAAACTTAATATGTAATAATAATTATTATTTATCAATGTTATTAAAATTAATATAATAAATTGCTTATTAATAGCAATTACTATGTTTAGTAAGTTATATATATGAGCTTCAAGATGTATACCCACCGATCGGTTATCATATGATAGCCGATCGGCCACCACTCTTTTGAGCCGTACGGCTCAAACATTCCAGCCCAATGTCACGGCCCAGTAACCTCTGTTTCTGTTCGCAGTTTTTAGCTCGATTTCGAGTAGTTTTTGTTAATGGTTTCGAGTTATAGTTGTTCCTACAAGTTTAGTATACGTAATAACCAAGTTTTGGTTTGTCGATTTCACTTTTAAACCCACATATACATGTTACCCTTTGTGACTAAATTTGGGTTTTTAAGTTCCATATTTTTCAAGTTCATCATCATCATCAACGTACCAAGTCATAATCATTCATTCATACATAAATATATATATATATACACAAGATTCACAATTGAAAGTTCAGAGATATATATACAAACTAAGTTGAGAAAGTTCTTACAAAGATTTAGATGATGATGCCGATGAAGATGTGATGTTCCTGGTTTGTTGTTTCTCCTTCTGTTACTACAATTTGTTTACTGCCTTTGTGTGTTGTTAATTGAAGAAAATGAAGAAGAAGAAAAGATCATGGAATGAGGATGTGATCAAATAATTGATAAGAGAACATATATATATCCTTGAAAAGTTACGGAGTATGGTATACATATTCAGTTTGTCCCTCCATTATTGGAGGTGAGTGATGATTTTTGACCCGTTAATTTCGAACACGGGTATAATTATAGCAATATAATATTGAGTTTTTGATATTTTAACTTTGTAGATGTTCTCCAAATACTTTATTTAAAGTCAGAAAAATAACATTTTGATTATTTTTTACTGTTGTACATTTTGTACATCTTTATTTAGAGTGTCCAATTAGGTGCCAAATTACAGTTGAATTTCGAATTCATATTTTGAGGTAATGTTTCAAATACTTTCAAATGAATGAGAAAATTAGAACTTTTTAATATTTTGACCAAATTTTTGGGTCATTTTTGACCGGGTGTCACATTCTCCCCTTGTTAAGAGAATTTCGTCCCGAAATTTGTTCGTAGTAATTATCTATGTGTCGAAGTAATGGTCTGTGCATATCCTAAGAAAGTGTGTGAGTCTACTAAGAGTGATGTAACTAAAATCTAGTGTTGCCTTCCTCCCCTTGTTGGACTAGTGCCCTTCCGGCGACTACTAGAATTTGAAAAGAAAGTTTCGAGATGTGTTGACCATTATGTCTGCATGACAAGGCCAGTCGATCACTAGAGGGTAGCTACAATGTGTACTAGTAGCCTAGAGTAACCATGTAAGTTTTATTGTTTTCTTAAAGTCTGTGATAGTCGGTAAGGTTGTAGAACTAAACTCTATCAGTATCGTGTAGAAACTAAGTTGTTGTTTTCCTAATTCTATCGAGTACTTAGAATATAGGGAAAATATAGAAGATATTAAGCAGCAAGTAAGATCTACCAAAGTAAATAGTATATAGGCAGTCGGGTTATCTGTAAATGATCATACCCGTGTTGAGTAAGTCAATAAGTCTCGGGTCCTGGTGGTTACCTGTAACACCCCATACTTAAACTAAACGCTTCCGCTAAACGATATTTGGGGGTGTCGCACCCTACGTCGCATAACAACCCAGCGTCGCACCCTACGTCGCTAAAAACAGCAGGTTCTAAACTAATTTTTCACTAAGTATCGAACTTAACCGGCATCGAATACTCACATATTATACGATACACAAACTATACAAACATTACAAACATACTTGTTTTATCGAAAGGTTGATTTCAAACTATCACCAACGAGTCGTATACATTTTCACAAACAACGAAATACAAACATAAACATTAAACAAACGATTTGAACGTGACTTGGTTGTATAAAACACTAAAACATGGTAATCTAAGTATATTAAACATGAAATATTAATTATAACTTCGAAATCTAAAGATTTGCGGGATTTGTCGGAAACTTACGGGTGTCGGATTTGAAATCCGAAAAGGTAGAAGTGTAGATCGTAGTCTCGTGGTCGTTTTATTCCAAAGAAGATATGTGATTCGGCGTCGTTTTAGTGTAGTTTTTATGTGATTTGTGTGGTTTGTGGGGGAGTTTAGAGAGAAGGTAGAGAAAAGAGAAAAGAGGAGAGAGAGAGATGAAATGAAAAATGAAAGAAAGTTGGGAGGTGGGAGGTGGTTTTGTTCCACTTTCCGCCTCCGTGTTTGCGTTCCGTGTTTGTTTACCCGATCGTTAAATGTTATTTTATTTTAACTATTACGTTTTTAATTACATTTTCATTATTTTTAATTATGATCTTTTTATGAAACCAAATTAATAAATTTTATATATTTCAAACTTTGTTTTATTTAAATTGTACGAATTAAACGTTTTGCGTTATAAAAAGACTTGTAAATATTTTTGACAAAATATTTATTCGCTACTACGTTATTTAATAATTTCGTTTTATTAAATAATTTTGTTCACCAACAGTCGTACGTTTTTGTCGCGTTTGTTTTCAATTTGTTCTGTACGTAATTACCACTAATTACGAATACGTAATACTGCGCGTACTAACTAGTTGGGCTATGCTAGA